>CM053570.1:76464099-76737089 GCA_028646485.1 Cryptoprocta ferox | reverse complement strand
CGTGATTACACTTGGAGAAAGGAGGTAAAAGGGCACTTTTCTACAGAAGCACATCAGCCAGGAGCACGATTTAGACACAAGTGTAATTTAGACACCTTATTTTTCATTTGGCCGCAACTAACAAACATTCGTGCAATTTAAACCTTTTCAGAATCCACCCTGACAGCCAGGCACCCAAGAGGTGACTCAGTCTGCTTCTTTATCACCACCAGACTTTGAAAACGCCACCTCCCCCTTCGTAATTACTCCAGGCAATCAGCACCAACTGATCAATCAAACAAAGAAAATTGCAGGTTTGAAGCTTTAATTAAATCTATCCGGAACTATCTAATTAAAGAAAATCTTTACTCTTCTATGTACTCCAAAATAGAAGGAACCCGCTCCTTCGGGGTTCTACAAAGCCTTTGCCACGTCGAGGTCTTTACCTAGTTCAACGCTGAAGGAAGAGCACAGCAGAGGGAAGGCAATTACTTCATTCTCCTCTCCTTTTTGCCCAAATGGAGGCAAATTCCAATAGGGAGGAAGAGGTGGACTGTGGAAGAGTAATCCTATCTCTGGAAGGTTCCCTCTCATCCCTCCATGTCCTTTAGGATCAATGGCTCTGTGTCCAGGTTGCCCTTCTCCTGTCCCTCATTGGACCCTCTGTCTACATGGCTGGAAGGCACTGTCAGAGCAGGTAGAAAACACTGAGAACTCGGTCACCTCTTATTATTATTCACCATTGATTCACTATTTGGAATTTCAGCTGTCTCCTAGGCAAACCAGGACCAAAGAGAAGGCTGGTACTGGATTACCGGGGAAAGCAAATAACACAATGTGTTTGAGAAACTTAAGCGATCCCACAGAGCGGGTAGGAGTGGCACTGAGCGCTCAGAGCGCGGGGCCTTGCAGCTGGTGGATATTTCCACACCTGCCTTGGTCTGCAGGGACTCTTCTTGTCTTCTACTTCCCCACTTACCAAGGACCCTGATAGCTTTCTAGCTTTCTGAGTTCATCTAGGGACAGCGATGAATTCCTGGTATGACTGAAATACAGCTGAACTAATGCAGCTGGAAGGTGTCACCTCTCCCCTTTGCTTTGTAGGGTTTATAGATGTCTAAGACCCACCCTGTCTCTGACGAGTGGCTGTAGGATGCTGGAGAAGACAGAGGTTGGATGTGCCTCTACTGATTGGCCAGGACATCACAAAGCCACTAGTTGAGAGCCATTAGGGACAAAATAATCAAACTGGGAAGCTGGAGCCAAATGTGTTGATTTCCTTCCTAATGAGCTTCCAGTGCTTATGGAAAGGGGCAAAGGGGATGGGGAAGGATGGAACCTGGAAGGTAGAGAGTAAGACCTTGCCGGTTGCAGAGGAGCTCGCCGATAGAAACCTTGTGCAGACACTTTCTTCTTTGGCTGGGATGGAAGACACGGCATTGCCAGCCTCCACAATGCTCAGGGCCATCATGAGGTCAGAAACTGCTTCTCTGACTTCACCAGTCAGACCATTTTCCATTGCCTTTATTGCTTTTCTCACTGTGCCCTGGAGATCCCGGTCAGCGGCAGGTCGTGAAGGGCAGGTGCCATTCGTGTGCCTGAGTGTCTTTCACATCACCTGAAGTTACTGATAAACATGCTTCCTCTCCCTTGAATTTCCTTAATAAAACCTGCTGGGCCCGGAGAAAGAAGCACATGGAAGACACACACTCCAATGAAACAGGTGGCCCCGAGCCACCTGAAGATTGGTAGAGACGCCAAACTCACTTTGCTCCAGGTTTCTACACAAGTCCCCTTTTCAGCAACATGGCCTCTTTGGCCACTCTATTAAAATCTCACCCCTTACCCTTCACACTATTGCCCTGATGTGTATTTTCTTTAAAAATTTTTTAATCTTTATTTATTTTGAGAGAGAAAAAGAGAGAGAGAGAGAACAAGCAGGGGAGGGACAGAGAGACAGAATTCCAAGCAGGCTCCACACTGTCAGCACAGAGCCTGATGCAGGGCCTGAACCCACAAACCTGAGCTGAGATCAAGAGTCTGATGATGAACTGAACAAGCCACCCAGGCACCCCCTGATGTGTATTTTCTTCATAGCGCTCACCTAAGTAACTTTCGAAACAAGTGAAATCTGTGAACCTGAAGGCAAAGAGGAACTGAGTGTAATCACTGTGCTCTAGTTTGAAAAAGTCGTTTCCCACGGGGGTACAGGTTACCAGTTCTGATACCACGATTCACGCATCCCACAATTGAACAATTCAGTAAACGTATGGCAGGTGGTGGCAGCCAGGTGTCTCACTGTTGGAGTAGGAGGTTCCAGATAAGCAAGGGAAGGAGGCTAGAATGATCCAGGTGGTACTGGATTAGAGTTGGAGATATCAGCATGAACTCACATTCAGCTTAACAGAGACACAGATGGATACATATAAAAATATTTATAGATAGATGTGTATATATGTGGGTTCATGTATACACAGAGAGTTCCTTGCTCTGTAGGCGAAGAGGGTCTGAAAGCAGACCCTCTGCTCAAAGAGCAATGAGCACATGCAGAGCCAGAACCTGGGTTCTAATACCATTTTCCAATCAAAGGGACACGAGCTCATTTCTCCAAAGAGCGTTGATGAAACAGCATCACCACCAACTTCAGTAACAAAAACTGACAGTGATGGGAAATGTCAAAGGAGACAGGTGGAGCTTTTAAACTAGGGGAGTTCCCAATGGCCAAGTCTAAAACAATGTGAGCAACAAAATAAACCAGTATTGGATTATAGTCTAGAGTATAAAGTAACTATCTATGGATCCATACTGACATAAACACATTAATAAATGGAAGAGAATAGATAGATCTCTCATGCAGAAGAATTTCAAACAGTTTATGCAGACACTTTGCCCTCAAGATGAAGCACAACCCTCTACTCCTTAGGTGTGGAATACACAGAGTGACTTCCTTCCCAGAGGACAGTATGGAAAGGGGAGTAACTTTATTTTGTTTTTAAGTTTATTTATTTATTTTGGGGGGAGGGGCAGAGAGAGAGGATGAGAGAGAATCCCAAGCAGACTCTGCACTGTCAGTGCAGAGCCCGATGAAACTGTGAGATCATGACCTGAGCTGAAATCAAAAGTCAGGTGCCCAACCGACTGAGCCACCCAGTCGCCCCAGGGGAGTAACTTTGGAGTGCAGAAGTTACCATACAGGACCTCAGCCAGGTGATCAAGGTCAACAACAACAGGGACAAGTCATGTTGGTTGTAGGTACCCTTGATGTGATGTGATGAAAACATCCTTTCAGTGACACAGGACCCCAGGCTAATCATGAGAAAAACATCAGAAAAATCCCAACTGAAGGACATTCTACACAAGGCCCGATCAGTACTCCCCAAAACTGTCCATCATACAAAACAAGGAGAGTCGGAGAAACTGTCATAGCCAAAAGGACCCTAAGGAGACCTAAGGACCTAAAGTGACTGAGGTGAGATCCTGGAACAGAAAAAGGACATTAGGTAAAAACTAAGGAAACCTGAATAAAATATGGGCTTAGGTTAAGAATAATCAATCAGTTTTGGTTCATTCATTGTGACAAACATACCACACAAATGTGAGACGTTAACAATAAGGGAATCTCGGTGAGCCGTATCCAGGAACTCTCAGTACCATCTTCACAACTATTGTGTAAGTCTAAAACTATTTCTTTCTATATATTTTCGTTAAAAGATTATTCTTTAAAAACAAAAATAACTAAATAAATAAATAATAGTAATAAAATAATAAAATAAATTAAAAAAAATAAAAGATCCCTCTAGCTCCAGTATTAAGGATAGACTGAAGACACCAAAGGCATTAGCAAGGAGAGCAGGCAGGAGGCTGCTGTGATAACCAAGGCAAGAGGTAATGGTGGTGGATGAGGGTGGTGGCACTGGAGCTTTGGATAGGACCATAATGACAAGACAACAAATATCTACTGAGTGCTTACCACGTGTCCAGCATCTTCCCTACAAGGGAAGCTTCCCTACAAGGTAGATGCTGCTAGAATCCCAACTTTGTGGGCATAGACACTGAGACTCAGAGAGGAGAGACTTCCTTAAAGTCCCACAGCTTGTAAGAAGCAGAGCAAGGACATGAATCCAGGCAGGCTGGCTCCTAAGCCTCTCTTCTGACAGCCACACCACAACGTGTTCTCAGCTGGGGCCCCAGGAGATGGGACAGGGATGAGGACGACAACCAGAGCCACGTGGTGCCAAGAGGAATCCAGCAAAAGTCAGGAGCATGAGCAAATGGCTTTAAAAAATATCTCAACGATGCATCCCTGGCCTAATTTTTAGGCACAGAGGCCAGATTGTCCAGGAGCTTCATCTCCCCAAAAGCAAACAAGACCAAATGTCAATTCTGGAAAGCTTGTGGATTCTGTTATCTAGAATCCTCACCTACCTCTAGGTTCTAAAGTAAATTCCTTAGTGGCTAGACTCAGAGGTTGCAATGGCTCAGAACACACTGGCTACAATGACAGATAAACCTTGGATTCTCAGAGATCTAAGCTTGTATACAAGTTTGTTTCTCAATCGGTAGCTGGTGGTAGGTCCCACTTCATATACTCATGCGGGCATCTCCTGTCTCCAGAGAAGAGGTGGGAAAGCAAGATCGCAGGGGAGCTTTCCTGGGCCAGGCCTGGGAGGGATATACATTAGTTCTACCCACTTTCTGTTGACCACTAAGCCACACAGGTGCGCCTGGATGCAGAAGAGGCTGGGAAACACTGTCCCTGGCTAGGCAACTGCTTCCCACAGACAACTCTGTACCGTGGAAAGAGAACAAGAACAAGAACAAGAACAATGGCAGTGTCACACTGCTTAACAGGCCATGGGAAAATAAACCCTGATGCCAAAGACTAATGGTGGAATTGTTCAGAGAGCCTGGAGCAGTACCTGAGAAGGACAGACATAATCCAAGAAGATTGGGAGTATTTTATAGTCCTTCTCCAGACATTTCCAGCATTGCTCAATCACACAATTTCAGAGCAGGAAGAAGCTTTGGAGTTTTTCTGGACTTATACCCTCAATTGGTACATCAGGAAGATGCCGATGAGCCCGAGAAGAGATGGACTTGGTGAAGATCACAAGCAAGCCAGGAACCATGCTCAACGGAACCCGGTCTCCTTGTCCCACACCTGGTTCTGGGCACCACATCCTGTGGCAGGTCAGACCCATACCAGGAAGCAACAGCTTGGCTCTTGGTTCATTTAAAAGCTGACGATTGGATTTCTTTTGTATTTATTTTAATCCCAAGGGATCAAGGAACTGAGTACCTGGGAGGTAGTTTGTTAAGGTACCATTGCTACTGACGAACAGAGTAAAGGCTAGAATTACATGTCCAAACTTGCCTCTACCCTGAGGACAGTATCCTGGGTTACCAGGGTCCTTGCACAGTGGTTTCTATTGCCCTAAAGGTTCAGGGAATAAGAGTTGAGGATAAACCAGGGGGCACTTTCCTAACTCAGCAACACCCGTGACAGACACCACTTGCAAGAAAGGGGCAGATGAGGGTCAAAGGGTGGCCAACTCCATTCTGGGGCAAGGTCGCATCTTTGACCAACACCTGGTATCCCGGGGGGGCAGAACCAGTCTTGAGGAGCAGTGAAGTAGTGCAGTCTTTTGGCACGAGACTCGTGCTCCACGGGGCCTTAAATTTTGGCTGCTATTAAATAGCAGACTTGGCGAACAAGCTAGGTGAAGCTTTGCCACAAAAATTGACTTTGACCTTGAACCACAGGGTCCTACTGTGAATGGAAAGATTGCTCAGGACCCCGACACTGCTGCCCACCTGGCTTTATATATCACCTGCTGCCAACCCCTCCCCTCCACCATGTCTGCCCAAACCCACACTTTGGCATTAGGCGATGGAGCACATGGCTGCCCCATGGGTCACTGCAGTTGGTTTCCTGAGCCTCAAGCCAGGTGGACCCTGCTTCCCCCACTTCCACAACCCCCTTCAACGCTGGTGTAGTTGTGTGGACCTGTGTGAACTTGGCTGTCAAGCAGATCTAGGAGTTCAAACACAGCCGCCCCAAGGCATGTAGCCTCTTTGAGACTCAGTTTCCTTAGCAATAAAAATGGAGGTAATAAGTCTTAACTCTGGGGAAATTGTAGATTAAATGAGATATGGCACATAAAACACCTGGCACAACAGGTAAATACTTATGCCAATGCCCCAGCTCTCCTCCAATTCCATCTAAGGCAGTACAGCTCATAGTCCCAAGGGGATAAATGGACTGTCCCCCCCCCCAAATCCTGCAGTGTTTCTTGGCCTAGTATTGCTCCCCAGGTACTCTGGACCCCTAAGAATGTTCGGTGAATTCACTGGACACTTCAGTGGACCCCCAAAACTTGCCTGGTGAGAGATACAAAGATGATTCCAGTAACCCAGAAAGACAGCTCCCCAGCAATATCCAACAGGCCTTGGCCTCCAAACACTTCCTTATCAATCACAGATAAGTTTCCTGATTAAATACAAAAGTTCTACCAACGGTTTGCCTCCGGATGGCAAGTCTGCAAGCATTTAGGGTGAATCAAACATATTTACTTTTCAGATGTTAGGGGTTTGATAAAATCCATAATGCCTTTGGCCTCAAGCCCTCTTCCTATTAATTATTAAGCCCTTGTGTGTTTCTAGGGTAATTGAATCCATGTTTCTAATTAGTTTACACTTAATTCATCAGAACAATTTTTAAAGGGCTGATGGATGTCCCAATAAGCCTCACGGGCAGTTTAATGAATCTTTATTTAAAAAGAAATTGGACACACACCAAACTGTTAACAGGGGTTACCTTCTGGGAGTAGGGCTGGGACAAGGGTCTGCTAAAGGAGGCACTTACCTTTTTTTACTCTACACACTGCTGGAATGCTTGACTTTTCTAAAGTAGTGAGCGTTTATTACTTTCACTATTTTAAAGAAACTGCTTTAAAAGGAAAATGGAATGAATTTTTAAAAAGGAAATGAAAAGAATCCAATGTAATAAGAAAGCATTTTGGTGTGGGGGAAAAAAATGCCTCATTTCTTTCTGGCTCCAGGAGACCCATGGTCCACTCCTCCTTTAACCCCCTGGTAGCTTAGAGACCTCAGATGCTTACCTAACTCCTGCAGTGAAAATGAACACTGCTCATTTCATGGGGGTGCTGCTGAATGATTAGATAATGCATGAAAGCCCTGTTTAAATCCTTTTGAGGTATCCCCACTTCCCTTAGAATACATGACAAGTTCCCTGGCATGGCATATAGGGCCCCTGGTGATCTAGCCTGGCCACACCCCTAGCTCCATACTACAACTCCCCCAGGATGAACCCACTGTCAGCCTGCACCTCTCTTTCTCTTGGTTTCACCTGGACCTCTACACATGCTATTCTCTTGGTTCGAAACACTGTCCCCATCCCACACTCCATGCCCTTCCTCCAGAGAGCATTCATTCATTCATTCCCTGAATATTTGTTGAGCACCTTCTATAGGCCAGGCCCTGGAGATACAATGGAGAGTAAAATAGAAACAGTCTCTGCAGTCAAGGAGTGTACAGTCCTGTGGGAGATGGGCATAAATCAAATAATCACACATATGCACATGTAAAACCATGAAGGAGGGATACATGGTAATCTGAGGAGGGTAATCATAGGAGGATCTGACCAGGTTGAGAAGCAGGGATGTCTCCGAGGAGTCTCTGAGTGAAGAAGTGACAAGTGAGATGAGGTTTGAAGAACAAGTAACCAATAACTAAGCAAAGGGGCAGATGGAGGGAGGGCATTCCAGGCCAAGAAATCAACATCTACAAAGAGCTCCCTTGAGGCTACCAGCTTCCCCAGTCACAGCGTGTAGCATCCAGGACTAGCATTGCCTCTGTATTTATCTGTCTCCCTAAAGAGACTGGAGGCTCCTTGGAAGCAGAGGCTGTGTTGTGAACTGCTGTATCCCCAACACTTGGCGTTGCTGGTAGGCATTCCATAAATGTTGAATAAATGGAATGAATGAGAGCGTCTTACATGGCGGCTGGCCCGTGAGAGGTGTTCAGCATCACCATTTCTTCTTCCCCCTTTCCAGAATCCTCCCCCTGTTTCAGTCGTGTACAGAAAGGATGCTCCCTCCTCCCCATGGGCCCTTCCAGCCGCCTCCCACACACAAGAGCACATTCTCAAGGCACTCTGGGGAGAAGGCTCTCCAAGGACAGCCCTACTGATGTGCAAGGAACACTTTTTAAGGAATCCAAACAAGACACGTCCTTCAGGGGCCTCTGCTGTGATACATATTTATAAGAAGACAGTAAATCTGGCAAATTTGTGGATTTTTTTACAACTTCGAAACAGGTGTCTAACGCCAGTTGAGTGAAATCTGCAACCAGCCCCGAATGACTTAAATTGCATTTCCACCTTAGGCAGATGACAGAATGCGTATTGCCAGTAATTGAGGGAACGAGTTGTAGTGTTTCCCATAACTTGAGCCCAAATGTCTAAATTAAGGGATGCTTAGCTGTGCTTAACTGGTGCAGTCATCACCAGCGCTCTATAAACCCTCCAATATACAGTGATGCTATTTATTAGCAATGTCTCCGTAGATTACGTCTGCTCGCGTTTCATTAGAAAACTTCATCCCACATTAAAACTGCAATGCAATAAGATGTTTGCCAGCATGGAAAGGCCATCTAATTGTGCCAAAGCAGAGATGTGGGGATTGTTGCAGTAATTCATCCAGGCAGAGCTGACACTGCATTATCTGGAAGGCTCTTTGTTCTTTTTTTGCTAATTTCCAAACTCCTACAGGCTCCCTGGCTTTCAAGACCAGCTTCTACTCTCGCTTCCCACCCTGATCCATTATGAGAAGAATCTGATCAGCTTCTATTGTAAATTTAATTTCAAGCAGCCAGACGCTGCCTTCTGGCACCCTGGGATGTTGCTGCTTGTGAATAGCTCTAGATGAAATGTGAGATGCTTTCAAGAAGATGGCTCTGAACTCCTGGTACAGAAAGGGAGTCGCTGGGAGATGAATGGCATCTGCATATAGAACGAGACATGCGCAGTGTGTCGACTGGCACCTCTTCATTAACGATGCCAGGTGCAGCTGTCGGCACAGAACACCACTGAGAGCTCCCCATTTTGCAGGGGAGGAAACTGAGGCTCCGACTCAGATGTGTTGTTTCACTTGTCCAAGGTCCCTGACATTAAAATAGGATTAGAACCTAAGTATGTCTGATGCCAAAGGGCTTAACTCCTCCATCACCTGCATCAGGATTTCTCAACCTCAGCATTCCTGGCCTTTGTCCTGGGGGCTGTCCTAGGCGTGGCAGGATGTTTAGCAGCATCCCTGGCCTTGACCCACCAGATGCCATAGCATCTGAACAGCTACAACTCAAGCTCATGTCCTCCACCAGCAAGAGGTGCATTTCTCTGCACCGCATGGCTCTGCCACAGCAAAGCATGATGGGAGGCCTGACTTTCAGCTTCAAGGAGCTTAGAATCTAACCAGGAAGGAAGCTTGTTGCGCATAACAAACCCATGAGCAAGGAGCCCAAGAAAGGTGAGTTTAAAGGGGGTTGGGGTTGGAGTGGGGAGGTGACTCTTCAGCCTTTTGCTGGAATGCACAGATAGAGTGAAAAAGATCGGTGTTGGAGTAAGAGAAGAAAAGAGAGATGTGTTCAAAAATGCATAGACAGACCTGGAAAACTTAAGCCTGTCAAGTTTTAGACAGTGAACGCAGAAAACCATGAGCTATGCAGGCAGAGAGAAACCTGCTAGAGGCTTCTTGGTGGTCCTGCCCCGCTGTTGGGCTACCACACGTTCAGTGACACCACCCACAGTGAGCGACTGCCCTGAGCCCAATTCCTTCTTCAGTGTCTGTGCACCTGCAGTCCTGTGATCTAAAAAATCTAGTGAGTGGGCCACTGGTGAAATGTCAGGACAGTCACCAAAGCCCTCTAGAGCAGTCCGACTTCCTAGGACCTGGGCAGGGAAGGATGCAAATAATGCTGATGGAGGAGAAGGGATCTGCAGCAGGTGGCTGACATACACCCACACTGTAAGACGGGCAGTGTGACTTCCACTTTATAGTTGAGGCTCAGAGAGCCCAAACCTTGCACAGATCACAGCGTTAATAAACATAGAACTTACCTGCATATAAATCAAGGCCTGCCCCCACCTTACTCTACTGTTTCACAGGAAAACAACATGCCAGGAGGTGGCCCTCCTGTTCCACCAGACAAATAAATTAAAACATCGGTACAGAAAAGACTCTGCTATACCGTGAGAACACATTTTCCTGGAGACGAATTCACCACACACCGATCTCTCTTGTTTTCTGCTTCCAAGCCAGACACTGTGGATTCATCCTCCACCTCTTTCTTCTTCTTATTTCCACTCCCCAAGTCCTTATAAATCTGCCCTAACTTCAGGGACAATGGCGATGCCTTTCTATTAACATCATACAGAGCCACGCCATCTTCTCTCTTCATTGATCTAGCTCAGGCCACCACTGTCTCCTGCCTGGCCTGGCAGTCACCAGCCTGGCCCCCAATCCAGTGTATTTTCCCCAATGCAGCCAGACTGTACCAGAATCTTCTGCTTAAAACTTTCGTTTGGGGGTGCCTGGGTGACTCATTCAGTTAAGCATCTGACTCTTGATTTCAGCTCAGGTCATGATCTCATGGTTCATGATCACGCCCCATATTGGGCTCTGTGCTTACAGCACAGACCCTGCTTGAGTTCTCTCTTTCCCTCTCTCTGTCCCTCCCTGCTCGCTCTCTCTCTCTCTCTCTCTCTCTCTGTCTCTCAAAATAAATAAATAAACTTTACAAAAACACCTTTACTTGAAGGGCATCTAGCACACACCTATAGCTAACATCATACTTAACAATGAAAGACTGAATGTTTTAAGGTCAGAAGCAAGGCAAGGATGTCCAGTCTTAACACTTCTAGCCAAGATTGTACTGTAAGATTCTATCCTGTGCAATTAAGCAAAAAATAAATAAATAAAGACATCTAGATGGTAAAAGAAAAACTAAAATATTTATTCGCAGATATAAAATAGCATCAGAACTATTAATAAATTCAGCAAGGTCACGGGACCTAAGACCAACATACAAAAACCAGTTGTATTTCTAAATATTAGCAGTGAATAAACCAAAATAAAATAAAATAAAAAATAATTCGGGGCACCTGGGTGGCTCAGTCGGTTAAGCGTCCGACTTCAGCTCAGGTCAGGATCTTGTGGTTTGTGTGTTCAAGCCCCGCATCGGGCTCTGTGCTGACAGCTCAGAGCCTGGAGCCTGCTTCAGGTTCTATGTCTCCCTCTCTCTCTCTGCCTCTCCCCAGCTCGTGCTCAGTCTCTCTCTCTCTCTCTCTCTCTCTCTCTCTGTCTCTCAAAAATAAATAAACATTTAAAAATTTTTGAAAACAATACCATCCAAATGAATACAAATTTAAAGAGAAATTTTCAGTTCAAGAAGGAAATTTCCAGTTCAAGCCAAGCCAAATGTTAATAAACTCTCCTTTAATCTAATCCCCTAAGTTCTCATGGAAATAATCAAAGGTATATTAAAAAGAGCCAATATAAATATCCATTCTGGAAAGTAGGAAAAAGAGGCAGGTATCTACTTCCTACAAACACTAAGGAATTTCTACAAGATGCAGTGCCAGTAAGACCCGATTAAATAAAAAGCCTCGCCAGACAAGATATTGACAGAGAAATTCACCTTAAAATGTGTTCTGAAGAAGTAATTTAACCACTAGTTGAATCAAAATCATAGAAAAGGCAAAGAAAACTTGCACTTGAAAGTAGAGAAAAGAATAGGGCACCTGAATGTCTCAGCCGGTTACATGTCAGACACTTGGTTTCAGCTCAGGTTATGATTTCATGGTTCATAGGATTGAGCCCCATGTCTGGCTCCGTGCTGACAGCACAGGGCCTGCTTAGGATTCTCTCTCTCCCTCTCTCTCTGCCTCTCCCCCCCGCTTGCTCGAGCACTCTTGCTCTCACCCAAAATAAATAAATAAACTTAAAAATATATTTCAAAAAAAGAAAGTGGACGAAAGGAAATCATAGTAAGAAAACTTAAAGACAGAGAGCATGAAGTATTTTACTAGAGGAGACATATAGGTTATCACCAAAAAATATGAGTAGATTAAGCTTTCCCGTTAAAGAATAAAGACTCTCAGTAAAGGTTTTAAAATAAGAATCCAACGACATTATGTACTAAGAGATACACCTAAAATAATGGCAGAAATATTAAAAACAGAGGAATTGGGAAAGAGGGGGACCCAATAAATGCAAACCTAAAAGAAAATGAAGGGGATTGTATTAGCATCAAAGTAGAATTTAAGACAAAAAAAATTGGGGAAATAAAGATAACTTTTATATTGAAAAAAAAATCAAATTCACTCTTCAGATCTAATGTTTAAATATACATGCTGGGGAGTAGAGCACCAAAATATATAAAGTAAAAATTTAGAAATAGAAGGGGAAATTGATAAGAACAATGGCAAAAATGTGAAAACAATGCACGGCTTATCCTTGAAAAACATCATTCAGACAATAAGAAATTAGAAAAACTGCATAATGTTAATAGCATGAATTTTTCACATATGTTCTTTCAAATACTCATACAACACTTAGAAAAAAAATGATCTTGTGCTGTGGGGGAAAAACTCAACAAATTCTCCTAAGCAGAAATCATCATCTGATCATAATGCAATAAACTAGATAAGAGATAAAAAATATTACTGGGAAATCTAAGGGAAGAAAATCCCAGAGTCAAGGAAGGCACAAAACCACAATCAGAGACTCTTCCTAAATTAATGACTATCCATCAAAATTTATGGGATATGGTCAAAGTTATACTTAGGGGAAAAGGTCTCTTAATGTTTTATTATCAAACAAGAAATAATGAAACTAATTCAATTTGTGAAATCAGCAAAAGAGCAACATTAGCCTAAGGTAAGAAGGAGAAAATGAATGAATAAAGATAAAAGCAGAAATGAGTCAGAGAACAGAGAAAGAATAAAATTGATAGCCCTACAGGTGGAATGTTAAAAATACCAATAAAATAGGCAAACTTCTGACAGGCCTAATTGAGTAAAAAGAAAGAAAACAAACACACAGGAGCAGAGGTGAGAAAGAGGGTGTGCTCCCAGACACCATCGAGATGGGAAACCCGGTGTGAATCTAGGCTGAGACCCTTGACAATCTCCATAAAATGGATGATTTCTTGGACAAACATACAGATAGAAACTGATTCATGAATAAAAAGAAAACCCAATAACCATGCAAAATCATGGAAAACAATGCACAAGGACCCAAGAGTCTCCACCAAACCACACACTTGCTGTCACCCCCCACCCCTAAAGAAGATCCATTCCAAAACCTTCCAGAAGGGCATATTCCACTCTTTCCTGCTATTAGGGCTGCCCTCTGGGATCACTTCCCTCTTACCGCCCTACAAGGGATGAGGTCCTCTGGCTGTGGGGCCCCCTAAAAGGCACAGCTCTCTTTCCAGCCCTTCTCCTCTGCCAAGCCTGCATGCCCCCAGGTACTGAAATGAACTGAGATGAGCAGATCAAGAAGGTGACAGGAGGGGAGAACCCAAGCAGGGATGATGTAGTTAGGGTGCAAACCCTGGGAGCCTCCTCAAATGTGACTGGTTGGTCAGAGTGGGCTGTGTCGGGGCCAGACACACGTCGAGGGCTTTCCCCCTACCAGCATCACCTCCCTGCCCTTCCAGGCCAGAGCAGTCCCCGCACCTCCAGTGGGTCTTCTGCCCTTCACTCTCAGGGTGAGCAAACCCAACGTCAGAAAACAGAGGTTTGACCACATCCATGTGGACATGAGAGTAAGAAAAGCCAGAACAGCTCCAGCTGGCAGAAGTGGAGTCCATCTCCAGCTGTCCACACCCCGACCAAGCACCCCATGAGCCTTTGTATCTTTCAACGCCATTCAGTGTTCATCAAAAGTAGACACAGGTGTCCCCAGATGGTGTCACCTGAGCTCAGCATCTGACGGTGAGAACTCGCTCCCTTGCAACCTTGTCCAGTCTCATGGTGTTACACTCCGAGCCTCCCAATTTTTTTTATCTCTAGCCCCAGTGTCCTTGAACTCTAAACTCACATATTCACATCCATGACTGTCTCCTCCATTAGCATGTAGCCTCAGTGAAGAGAGTGGCTTAGATTTGCTCACTGCTGCATCCCCTGCACCCAGGCCAGTGTCTGGAACATATGAGGTGCTCCTGAAATATTTGTGGAATGAATAAGTGAAGAGGACTCCACTCTCTTCCCCAAATTTTCACTGAAGACCTACTGTGTGCTGAAGTTGCTGAATGTCAAGGCAAGATGGATAAGCCCAGGTTTGTCCAAGAGGAACTACTAATCAGAGGGGCCCCAGCTGCCCCCACTCCTGCTGCAGGCTTGGCAGCCTCACTTCTGCACTGCCCTAAGAGAGCACGGGGCAGGAGAGAAGAGGGCTGGCGCTGCCATATAAATGTTGTTTGTGACCCTGCGGAAGCTCGCATGCTGAGGGCACAGAGCATCTTTAAACAAAACCTTGAGAGTTAAAGCACTTGCCAAGATACCAATCATTACTGTTCCATTCATTAGCACCCGAGCTCCCCAGGGCTCGATGGTAAACCACTAACCCTTTGGCTCCCTGGGGAGCCCAGAGCCTGGCTGGCAGAATCGTGCCACAGAGCACAGCAGGCCACCAGGTCAGCAAAACCTGGGGAGCTAGGACCCTTGGGCCTTGACCTTCATCCCAGACAAGGCTGCCCTGTCTGCACAAGCATCCCTTCCCGTCTCCCTCCTGGATGTGAACTCTCCCCCTTGGGAGCCAGCTTGGGGATGGGGAGGAGGGGCAGGAAAGTGCTCTCCATAGTTTTCTCTTCCAATAACCAGGATGAGGTTTGAGAGAGTGGGAATTTTGCCCCAAACTCCCCATTCTACGCCCACAGTCAAAGCCACGCAAATGCAAGGCAAATTCCAACAATCCAACTTGATGGTTTTCAAGTACAGGATGTAAGAGACATAGTTACAATTAGCCTACAACACATATATGCTGGGTCCAAGGGTACAAAACAGATTTCCATGTGCAAAGAATATACACCAATAGATATACACACATACACACCAATCTGTGCAAAATCAGTCTCAATAGAAAGACTTGAATTTCTCTGTAACCCTTTGTGTCTTCTATCTTATCTTCCCAAGTACATGACCCATCGGTGTTGCCTACTGGGCACTTTCAATCTGGAGAAAGGGATTTGGAAATGTAAAGAAAGCCTAGGAATCAAGGGCAGACCCCATAAGAGCAGAGGTCTTTGCTGGCAAGTAAGCTTGGCTCTCAGGCCCAGCTGGTGGCTACGGGGACGAGGGCAGGGGTACCTGGTTCGCAGGTTCTCCGGCTGGGGCGGGCCATCAAACACCGACAGGACGTCAAAGTCCTCTTCCAGGGCGAAGGACTGGAACACGAGCTGGATCCTGTGCTGGTCCTCCGCCGTGATGGTCCACGTGCAGTTGGCATAATTGGGGTAGCCATACGGGAACCCTGGGCTCTCAACTGTCCCATTGGGACCCTGTAGCTGGAATGTGCAGTTTTGGCCTGGGAGAGAGAAAGTGCACACATCAGTACGGCCAGAACTCTCAGAAGCTTCCAGAGAAATGGGAGCAATGTTAACCCACTTTCCCAAGGGCTTCCCAGGCCACCCCAGGCATGGCACAGAGGGAGGGAAGATGGGTGACGGAGCGTGAGCTTGCTTGCATTGTGCACTGTGCAAGTGATAAAATGTGCATCATTGTACTTGAGCCTCGGAAGGACTAACGCTCAGAGAGTTGAAACTAAAAGGAACCAGACCGGGCAGAAGGTAGGCTTCTCCTCTAGAACATCAAATTCCAGAACCACGATTCACAACCGTCTCCATCTTCCACACCCTCCCAATTCTCCCAGCCCCTCCTCTGATCTGCTGTCTCTCCTCCCGCCCTGCACAGAAAACTAAGCCACAAAGGGAATCTTCTCGTCCCCCTGATTCCAAACCCATCCAACCTGCCCCACGCTGTCCTCCTCACTGTAGAGGAACCACCCTGCTCCAATCTAAACATGATCGTTCCCTGTGCCCTTCAGATCCCGTCTCCATTTCACCCTCCAGAACCTGACCCGTGCTTCTCTCTTACATATGCTGCACATGTTCCATCATTTCCTCTCTGCCGAAGGCTTCCCATCTTAAGTGTGCTTGGGACTCCATCCCTAAGAAAACAATTCCCACTGCACTCCCTCTCCAGCCCCATCTCTCTCTTCCCCTTCACTGCCAGATTTCTAGAAAACGCAATCTGTCTATACTTTCTGTCTCCATTTCTTTACTTCCCACTCACTCTCCAGCTCTGTCACTTCTGTCTTCAGGTCCTATTGATCCACTCAAACAGGTGTGCTAAGGTCATTGCTGGGTCCAGCGGATATTTTCTGATCTTCACTTTAACAGACCTCTCTCTCTCTCTCTGCTGCCTCTAAGCCTGTTGCTCATGCACACCCTCCTTCTGGAAACACCCCTGATGGGCCAGAGCATCTCAGACTTCACCGTGCAGGCACACTGCCTGGGCGCCTGGCTGAAACGTGAATTCTGACCCTTCCAATGGACAGCATCCTGGTGGGGCCGGAGGCTGTTCCTCTCACTGGACCCCTGGGGATACAATGATGCTGAAGCTTGAGGACCACACTTGGAGCAGCATGGTCCCAGGCTTCCTCCCATGACACCATCTGCTCCTTCTTTCCTCCCGCTGTCTGTCTCCTTTCCAGGCTCCGTGTTGGGACCTCTCCTCTGTGTCTAGTCTCGAGGACCTTCCTATTTGCTCATTGACAACCTACAACTTCACAGTACAGACCAGACTTCCCTCTGAGCTCCGGCTCCGACATCTCCTTTGGGATGCTCAGACTTGTGATGTCTCCTTCCCTCCCTCTCCTCTGACCCTTTCCTCTCCATCACAACCCCACAGGCATCTACCACCCTGTCCCTTCCACTCCCCTCGACTCACGCCAGTCTCTCTCTTGGACTACCATAATAACCTACTAATTGGTCAATCATGTTTACTCTGGTCCTTGCCAAAACTGCAGCCAGGGGCATCTTATTCAAAACAGACATCTGAACTGGTTACTTCCCCTTCCCCCTGATCTACATCAAATCTTCCGTGGCTCCTCATTGCTGTTCAATAAGGAAAAATCACTTGTAGACTTGGGAGGGTCACTGCATGGTCTGGCTCTTAGTGACCTCTTAGACCCAGTGTCCATTAGCTGTCCAGTCAAACCCCACCCTCTCAGTCCTTTGTACCAGCCATGCTATCTTCCTGCACAGCTACAGGACCTTTGCATATGCTCTTCTCTCTTCCTAGAATACTCTTCCCTACCTTGTGGGCATATTTATCTTTTAGATCTCAGTCCAATGTCTCTCCTTGACTAGCTCAACCCTCTTATTACATGTTCTCATGACGCCATAACCTCTCCTTGATAGCAATTATCATAGAAGCAAATTTTCATACTTCCATGTGATTATTTCATAAGTATCTGTCTTCTCGCCAGGCTGTAAGCTCCATGAGAAGACAGACCATATGTGAGTTTTCCCATCTCTGATTCCACACCCCAAGCTCAGTACCACGCACATGGTAAATTCCCAATAATTTAATATATGGCTTCTATTTAGTGAATGTTTTATAGACACTCTTCTAAGAACTCTACATATATTGAGTTGTTTAAGCTTCACAACAGCCCTGTAAGGTGGATACTATTAATATTATCTCCATTGAACAAATGAAAAACTAAGGCAAAGAGGTACTAAGGAATGGAGCCCAAACCACATGATTACTCACAAATGGGATTCACACGTGAGCAGCCACTTGAGACCCACCTCCTTAACTATGATTCTGATAAATGGACTCAACGCTAATTTTTTTAAAGCCCACTTTAGGGATTAAGTGAAAAAGGACAGTTAAACTCTGAAATGACTTTAATATTGAGAAATCTCTTAACACAAAGTATCCTATTAAAAAAGAGAAAAAAAAAGCTAAAGTCTTCTGAATAAATGCTAAATGGGCATTTAATAAAATTAGACATGTAGCCCTGATTAAAAGAAGCATTTGGAACTAGGAAAAAAGATTTCCTTATCATGATAAAGCATCCATTTTTAGAACAATAACCTACATTCATACTTTTGGTGAAACACCTGATTAAAATCAGGAATGAGACAGAAATGCTACTCTCACCTGTGAGGTTTCATGGCTTATTGGAAGAGCTAACTCTTGTGACAGACACACGCGCACGCGTACACACACACACACACACACACACACAGAGAGAGACAGAGAGAGAGAGAGAGAGGAACAAGAAAAAACATGGTTTGCCAATTATATTTTAGTATACTTGAAAACAAAAAAATCAATTATAAAGCTATTAGAACTAATAAAAAAAAACTCAGCAAAGAAGCCAAAAGCAAAGTACGTTTACAAAATCAATACCATTTTCATATGCCAGTGGCAGATAAAAATATAAAGAAAAAAGTTCCTCTTTATAATAACTACAAAATGCATATACTACATAGAAATAAACTTGGTAAGAAATGTGCAGGCACTGTCTGAAAATAACTTTTAGAGAGGGATTTAAAAAATTGAATAATTGAAGAGACATAACGTCATCTTGAGCGGAAAGACTAACTACTGAAAGGTTAATTTAGAATATTAACCTTTTGAAAAGTTATTGAAAAGTTAATTTACAAGTTTAATGCAATTCTGACCAAGAGTCCAATGACCTGTTTTAAATTTGGTAAAATGATAGCTAAGTTTAACTGGAAAAATAGATGGCCACAGACAATGCATATTTTTTGAAAAGGCAGTGAATGCACTATTTTCCTTTGGCAAGATTCTAACTAGAATCACCAAATGATGCTTCTGAAAATAGTGGGGCAGTGATCTAAGAGGGGAGAGGCAGAACAAGAAACAGTATTGCTGGAACGGCCAAAATATACATACAACCTGAAATACCTACAGGACAAAATTAAGAAATCAATGAGAAAAGAAAAACATTTTGCATGGTCACCGACTTAACTGGTGACCTCCTCAACTCACACCATCTACTAAAACAAATTCCAGATGGAGAAAAGAAAAGTTAAAACAAAATCAAGCCAAAAAACAATTAGAAAAAAAAAAAACATAGGCAAATAATTAACTCACTGATTTTCCGAACAGAAAAGCTGTGGAAAATACTACCAGCTTCATAGTTTTATGCAAAAAGTATGTGAATATCAAAAATAGAAACAAAAGAGAAAGGGATACAAGAATGTTAGGCACAAAAGTAATAGCCTTAATATACAAAGAACTATTGCAAATCAATAGGAAAACAACAAGCATTATAATTGAAAAACTGGACAGGGTCTTGAACAAATTAGTTTACAAAAGAAGACATAAGTGTCCCAGAAACCAGAAAAATAGTCACCCACAATAATAATGAAATAAAGCTTCAAAGGAGCCCCCTAATTCACTCCTCTAAACCCTCCCTCACGGCTACAGGCGCCAGATCTACTCATGTTTCCAAAACTTGGTGATGTCATTGTATTATGTCATTCACCCATTCATTCATTCGTTCGTTCGTTCCTCTAGGTTAGACCCTGTGAGGGCCATGGGGCCCAGATCCTAGACCAGACACAAGCAAATACACCCATGTGGGGGCCGCACAGAGTGCGTCTGGAGTATAGACCCCACAGATGCCACACCTCAAAGGCCACTCTCATCCATGTCCTGGACCACCACTGATAACAACGTTTACCACCGTCCCCAGCATCCTGGGCTGCTGCCTCAGCTCAGACCTGCACAGATCTACCATTTCTGATTCAGAATCTGGGTATAAACAGTACTCCTGCTATGGAAAAAGAAGTGAAGGGGCTCCAAACAGAGCCCCTGGGAACACTTCTCACGCACAGGTCCAAGAAAAGTGATAGAGTAGGGGGCAGGCAGAATGGCAGGAAGAGAACCAGAGGGCAGTTCCACACAGGAAACGGTAACTCAATGTGTTGAGCACCACAGACAGGCTCAGATGATGGTCTTGGGTGAGGTCACTCAGTCTGATGTCTGAATGGTCCCTCTGGAAGTAGATCTCAAGAGAGTGGGAGCTTTGTCCTGGTTCTCCCGTATCCCCAGAATTCGGTAAGGATGTGCTGAATGGATACATGAGTTTCAGCAAAGGCAGGGGGCGGGAGGCAAGGTCGACAGAGGCCAGACCGTAGCAAGTAAAGGCAAGATTGACTAGTGAGAAGGTGGAAGCCATTATATTTTAAATAATAATTTGTGCGTTTTGCTCATTGAAGAAAATTTGGGAAGGATAGAAAAGAGAAAGTATTATAACCTCACTTTCTTCCCAGAGGCAATTGCTGTTGAATATTTTTTTCTGGATTTTTCCATACATATTTCACATCGTGAAGCTAATACGGTGTATATAATTTTGTATGTTCTTTCTTCAGTAAATTTTTCTTGTCTCAAATTACAAAAGGCAAGGTGCATTTGTAATATACAGAGATACTCATATATGTAACACAAAGACATATAAAGAAAAACTGATCTCCCATCTCTCTCCCTTCCACCCAGTCCAAAGTGACCAGGCAGGTATATGTCCCTCTCCAACCTTCTCCACTCTTGTGCAAACAAATGGATACATTCCGGGAGAATTTTTATTATTTTGTTTAAAAATGAGATCCCGGTTTAGCTCATTTCTCTGCAATGTGCTTTCTCATTTAACAATACATCAGGGACATTCTTCCAGGTCAGTAGATACATATCTAACTTATTTTTTATATAAAGGTGTAATATTCCACAGCATGGATGTATCTCAATTTATTCAACCACTCCCCTCTTGATGGCCATTCAGGTCATTTCTCGGTTTTCTTTTGCAACAATTCAGTAAACATTATAACATGAGCTTTTCCCCCAAGATATTCAATCTGTTCATAAACAGCATTTTAAATGGACACACAACATTCCGGCCTATGGTTAAACTAGAATTTACTCAACCGTTCTCCCAGTGTCAGACATTTAAATTGTTTCCCGATTTTTTTTTTTTCTCTATTATAAATAAGACCTGGACACTTAGTAAGGTCCGGTGACAGAATGAATGCTGGTCAGTGCAGTGGAAAATGCCTTTCCATGGCCAGAGTCCCAGAACAAATGTTCACTTATGCGGTAACCACATCCAGCTTTGGTTTTGAGATTGGGGGTGGTAGTATTGTCCGCATTAGGCTGGCTGACCTCTGTGGCAGGCACTGTTGGAGACAGTGCTAGAAGCCTGACTCATTAGGAAGCCTCCCTGAAATCAGATGTTTGTTAGTGAGTTGAGAAAGCTATAACCCAGAGAGATTAGCCACTCCAGGGGGGAGTCCATGCCAAAAGGGTCCAACGTCCTTTCATGCCTACGAAATGCTGCATTTCTTCCAAGAAAAGGGTTACCTGTTCTTTACCTTTTTTTAAATGTTTTATTATTTTTTAATTCTGCTGTAGTTAACATGCAGTGTTCTATGAGTTTCAGATGTACAATATAGTGCTTCAACAATTCTATACGTTACTCAGAGCTCACCATGATAAGTGCACTCCTTGATCCCCATCATCTATTTCACCCATCCCCCACCCACCTCCCCTCTGCTAACCATCAAGTTTGTGCTCTGCATTTAAGAATCTGTTCTTTTTGTTTGTCTCTTTTTTTGTTTCTTAAATTCCACATATGTGTGAGATCATATGGTATTTGTCTTTCTCTGACGGGCTTATTCCATTTTGTATTATACCCTCTAGCTCCATCCATGTGTTGCAGATGGCAAGATGTCATTCTTTTTCGTGGCTGAGTAATATTCCATGTCTATATGTAACACGTCTTCTTTATCCATTCATCTATCATGGTCACTTGGATTGCTTCCGTTTCTCAGTTGTTGTAAATAATGCTGCAATGAACATAGGGGTATTTGTATCTTTTCAAATGAGTGTTTTTGTATTCTTTGTTCTTCACTTCTAGTGACCAGTAGACGAGAATGCTGCTACGGACTTTAACCTGAGGGCACTTTGCATCTTTTTCTCTGTACCCAGGATGGGTTGCCTTCGTTCATCCATGCCTCTCTCCAGTCAGTGTGGCTTCTAGACACAGCCAAGACCCATTTCAGGCCCAAAAACAATCCTGGAGAATTAAACACTTTGGGTTGTTCTCCATGCATTTGTTTTTGGATGATCTCCCTCTGACAGACTTCCACAAGTACAGGTTGCTGGGTCAAAGGGTATGACCATTTATGATGCTCTGACTCTGGATCGCCCAAGTACTTTTTAGAAAACATACTCCACTTCCATTCTCAACAGCCATGCCTACGAATGCCTATCTCAAGCCATCTTCACTCACATTGTGTATCATCTTATTGAAAATTTTTTCCTTACTTGACAGTGCAAAAAAAAAAAAACTTTCTTGTTTTATTTAGCATCTCTTTATAACTGGATTCAACTTTTTTTTTTCAACTCTCCCTAATAATTCTAAATCCTCCCTTCGGGAACTATCTGGTGAAATCTTTGGCTGATCTTCCACTGTGGTGTTTATTTTTTCTTACTGATTTCCATATTTGTATCCTCTAGACATCACACATACTACATACACCTTTGTGGCCATTTTGGCCTTTTAAATTTGATGACATTTGACATATAGAGGTTTCTAAATTTAAGTACTTAAATCTTCTAGAAGTTCTTACTATTTTCTTATCAATTTGCACTAACTCTTTAGAGAATCCAGATTTTACTCTTTTGTCCTATTTGTTGACTATATTGTTTTCTACCTGGCTGTGTGCTTTTGGTTTTATTTAGATTTTTCATGTTGATTAAAACATTAAGTTTGCAAGCAGCAACATTTACCTGTCTTTTTCTTGTTAATAGTTTTTAGGAAGACCTCTCTAGTAAGACTGGCTAGCTTCTCATCTCCCTCAACATAAAACTATAGTCCTCGCCATTCAAAGCACTACCTAAATGGACACCCCACTGCCTCATTCCCATGATCAGCCATGCAGGCTCCATGCTGTCCATTCCCATCACACACCCACCTTGGAAGCTCTGAGTCCAGAAACGTCTTTCTCCAATAGCCATGTGACCCACTCCCTGGCTTCCTTCAGCTCTGGAGTCCAATATCACCTCGAGACCACCCAACATATAATCCAGGCTTCCCTGCTTTCAAAACAGATGCTCTAGGTTCCTGCTTTGTTTTTCTCCAGAGCATTTAGCACCCACTGACATACAGTTTCCTGTTTATTTTCTTCTCTTTCCCATTAGAATGCATTCTCCATGCGAGCAGAGGTGCTATTTTGTTCTCTGCTCTATCTCCAGATCCCAGACCTATACCTGGCACATAGCAGACACTTACAGAAGTGTTGTTGGCTGAATGGATGAATTCATAAATATTAATTGCCCACCCAACTCTCTGTGCTTGGGATGCTCTCTCTCCAGTTCCTTCACCCAGCTGACTACAGGTTCTTTAAGACTCCTTCCCTCCTCCAAAAAAAGCCATCATGAAACCCCCAAGACATGGGCATGTATTTTTCCTCTACTTGCTGGTCACTCACTATGAATATCCTTGCCTTCACCAATAGTGACATAATGACATGTCATTATGTGGCTTCTCCATCGGTAGACTCCTTGAGAGTCTATTCATATTTTTATCTCTACCACTTAGTTCAGTTCTTGCCCATCGTAGACACTCAGTACATACTGTGGGGATGAAAGGAGGAGTGAAATGAATTAATCTTTGTATAATACACAGACAACACCTTCCAACTTCATTTGTCTGTGTATTTATTTATGGCTTATTTGGGAGATGGCTTAGGAAAAGGTCAAAAGTGTGGGTTTAGGAAGCAAAAACCTTGGGTGCAAATTTCAGTTTTGCCACATAATACTTGATGGACACTTTATGTAAACCTTTAAGCCTTAGTTTTGATATCTTTAAAATTAACACCCACTTCAAGGATGGCTTTATAGATTAATGTGATAATACCTGCTAAATTGCTAAATGCTCAGACAGTATCCAACACACTATAAGTGATCAATAAAAACCAGCTAATCTTTCAGCAAAGATTTGTACTTTCCTTTATATAGGCCCCAGTCACATCTTGTTAAGGTTATTCCCAGACATTTTATGCACTTTTTGTCGCTCTAGCGAATAACATTTTTTCCCATTATTTTATTTTTCTAGCTGGTTGTTACTGATATACAGAAAACCTATTGATTTTTATATATTCATCTCGCATCCAACTGGGTTTCTGAACTCTTATTAATTCTAAAGATTTCCCAGTTGATTCCCTTGGGTGTTTTAGGTACACAATCATGTTGTCCACAAATAATGATAATTTTTAGGAGATAACTCTTTTGAGAAGTTTGGCAGGAAAATTCAATTCAATTCTGCAAATATTTATTGACTGATAAGGTCAATTTTGGACAAATTTAGTTGGAGAAGCCAGTGGGACATCCAGACAGAGATGGCCAGAAGGCAATTAGGGCTGTAGACCGGAATTTGGGAGTGTACTCTGGGCTGAGATATGGATTCGTCAAAGCCATGTAATTAATGAAACTGCCCTAAGAGGAAACTCAGAGGAGAGCTGCAGATGTGGGGCAAATCATCACGTCCACTGAAGTTGTCTCAACTGCCACACAGAGAGCCAACTGTGCACCTCAAGTCTACAGTTGGACTCTGGCCCAGCTGTATATGTGCCTTCTGGCAGGGGCACCTTGTCTGGACAGATGGCAGAAGCAGGAGTCAAACAGCATCTTTGGTCCTCTGCAATCACCCTTCAGGAACAGGGCAGAGACCATGGTTGTGGAGATGCTGGCATTGAGCCTCATCTTAGCTCCTCTCCCCTACACACTGAGCTTTGGTCACACCAAATAGAATAGTTCATCACCCATAAACATCCCAGGCCCTTTCAGGCCTTCGTGATGCTTGGCCTGGAATGCCCTTCCCCTGACTTCTACACCTAGCAAACCTTACTCACTGTTCCAGACTCAGTTCACATAGTACCTCCTCTGAGGAGCCTTCCCTGGTTTCCTGGGCAGTTTCCCCCTCCCTCTCTCCCTCCCTACATCTGTCCTTTCCCCTCTCCCTTCCTCTCTCCCTTTGTCCCTCTCTCCATCCCTCCATCCCTCTCTTGCTTCCTCCCTCCCCACAACAGTCATTGGTCAAATTCCAGGTCTCTTCTCTCTTCTATCGCAGTTTGTGCCTTTCAACAAAACAAAAATGGCCTGCTACTCTCACTTAAACTCCTTCAATGGCTCCTCTGAATAAAGCTCTTAACCCTAGATAGGGTGCACAAGACACCCCTCCCCTGCATGAAGCAGTCCCCACTCCTCTCCAGGCTTCACTCCTTGCTATTCTTTCCCTTAAATAACACTCCAGTCCAAGCCAGCCTCCATTTTGTTCTTTTAATGCTCTGTGCTCCTTTGCTCACTCTTGAGTCTTTAAATGTGCCATTTTTTCTGCTTAAAGCATCCTTTCCCCATCCTCTGGTCTGGCCAACTCCTATTGACCTTTTAGGCCACAGGTCAAAGTTTGCCACCCTACATGAGAGGCCCTCATGCACCACGACATTAAGGTGAATTGCCCTCACCCCAACACACATCCAAGCACACACCCTGCCATGTGTCCTCCAGTAGCCTGCAACTCCACTGTCACACGTGACATACGTGTCTTCCCTGACAAGTGTGGGTTCCATGGGGTAGAGACCATGTTCTGCCACATTAAAACTGATCCCCAGAACCCAGCACATTGCCTGGACACCAGGTGCCCAGTAGAGATGTTCATAATGGCTAGACCTTGCCCATGAGCCTATTAGGTCACACATCATACTGAATTGCAGACCTAGAGCCCCTCCAGGGCCCTGCCTCTCTCTGTAATCCTGGTGCCAACACCAGGTAGACATTGCAGATGTGCATTAGGGTTGGACGAGAGAATTATCACAGGTATTTCTAATGAAGTTGTGCATTGATTTTCTTTTTCTTCCTAGAGGTCTTTAACAATCAGAGAAATTTCCATGTCTCTGCAATATGTGTGATAGTCTAGTCCAGGGTTTCTCAGCCCTGGCACTGTTGGCATCTGGGGCAGAATAATTCTTTGTTGTGGAGGCTGTCCTCTGCATGTAGCATGTTTAGCAGGATCCTTGGCCTTAACCATTGAATGCCAAGTAGCACCAGTTGTAACAACCAAAAATATCACCAGACATTGCCAAATGTCTCTTAGGTGGGAAAAAATCTCCCCTAGTAGAGAGCCACTGATTGAATTCTTTGCCATTTTGTAGTTCTTAATGAAAGCTAGAAATACCGTCCAGAATAATATACGCAGGAGCTATCCCTCCATCTTTTTCATTCATTTCAAAGGATTCACAGACCTACACCAGAGGCTCTTCACCTTTGTTGTGCCATGACCTTCTTTGCGGCCTGATGAAGTCTTCACAAATGAGGCTTTTAATTTTTTTATTATTTGCTTATTTATTTTTGAAAGAGAGAGGCAGAGCATGAGTGGGGGAAGGGCAGAGAGAGAGGGAGACACAGAATCCAAAGCAGGCTCCAGGTTCCAAGCCATCAGCACAGAGCCCAATGTGGGGCTTGAACCCATGAACCACAGGATCATGACCTGAGCCAAAACTGGACACTTAACTGACTGAGCCACCCAGGAGCCCCACAAATTATGTTTTTAAATAAAATAAATGTTTTTCATGAAATAGATGTTTAAAATAAACCAAAATACATAGAATTGCAAAGAAAACTGATTATATTGAAATATGGTTTTCAAATTATTTTGAAAATTTGTCATCTGGTCGTATAGGTACCTCCCTATTAATGCATTATTAATAAGATCTAGCAGTGGGCATGATAAATACTGCAGTTCACACTGTAAATGCTATTTCTGGATGGTTGCAACAACTGTATTTTCAGGTAATGAAAATACCTGTGATCTCATTAGTGACAAATTCATAAATACTGCTAATACTGCTCTGCTCTGTTGCTTATATTCATCATCGGTTGAAATGCCAAGGCTCAAGAGGAAATTAGTGAAAATAAAGATGGAATTTTCCCCATCGCAGTTAGGAAGCCCCTAGATTCTATCAAGAACCCCAGAGATCCAAGCAAATTCAATCTTTCATTCAGCAAATCTGGGGAGGGTTACTTAGTTGCAGGCCACATGTGTGTGGGGGCAGGAAGATGGGAGGGATGGGTTTTGTATAATGTGCTCCATGCCCTCAAGAAGTTCACAGTGGAATATAGAAACAGACACACTTGGCCCATCTTACTAACTCTCCACTTAACAAGTGGTTCAGGGACACCTCATCATTGGATCCCAGGGGAACAGCAGAGAGCACATAAAACAAACCCAGAAAGACTGGTGCTTTTGTGCAAGTCTGAGAAGTGTTTATTCACATGCTTCACCAGCGTTATCTCCCCAACATTTGCAATGACTCTTTGAAATGACTATTACATCCCACCCCTACCACTCTACACATGAAGAAACCGAAGCTCCTCAAGGTTTAAAAACATGCTCAAGGTCAAATAGGTAGCGGTGGAAGAGCTGGGATTCAAACCCCGGTCTGTGCGAAAGCAAAGCTCAAGCGCCTCTCTTTGCCAGGCTGCAAGGATTCCGCATACCATCTGGGGACACTCTTCCAAAGCTACGTTCCTATTTCCACTCTGCACCCAGCACTGGGGGCAGAGCCTAGAATTTATTGAAAAGAGCTTAGTGCAGTCACTGTGCCTCAGGGACATAAAAACAAAACAGGGTCTCCCTCCTCTCAAGCTAGGGATACATCCAGAAAAGGTATAAAACAATGCACGGCAGAACTGGTGAGGCAGCAAGCTTGTCCCTGTACCACATCCAATTGCTCTCGGGGAGTAATCCCATGCTGCTCAGCTTCTTAATTCTACCTCCAGGCTCTCTGATTCTCCTGGACATGCTTAACACAGAAGCCACCACTGTGTTCCAAATATGATTTTCCGTGCCTGGCGATATACAGGCAGCTCATTTGTCATCATTCTGAGCCAACACCAGCCAGGGGTTGTTTATTATGTTGACAGGGAATCCTGGACCAGCAAAGGATCCCTGCATTGCTGATGGCAGAACTTCTCACTCATCAGGTTGTACCCCATCCCTAGATCAGCACGGAGAGAAGGGACCAGGTGTATCTGGGGACAGGTGCCTTCTGCCAGGTTCATCCTGCCCCTGGCTGGTGTTTTAGAGCAAACACAGGGAGCTAGCATTGAGTTCGCAGCTGAGAAGACACCTGAGCTGTGACTTTGACTCAGGGGACAGTGGCTGAGCACAGGGGCTAACACACAAAAATTCAGGTCTTAGCAAATGCTCAATCCCTCACTGACTCATTTTAAAAAATAGTATTGAGCACCCACTGTATCCCAGGCACTATCCTGGCCTCATGGAGCTTAGTCTAATAATAACAGATTCTTAAACATTTCTCCTGTATAAAGAGCGTTCTCATGCACTTTACAACTAATGAGCTCATTCCATCCCCTGCAACTGTACTGGATAGGTACTATTATGATTCCATAAGGAAACTGAGGCCCAGGAAGGTTAAGTAAACTGAGCAAGGTCAGACAGCTGATAAATGGTAGAAAGAGAATTCATCCCAGGCATTCTGGTACCAAACTTTGCCTTCTTAACCACTTCTCCATGGATGGGTGGATGGATGGATGGATGGATGGATGGATGGATGGATTGGGGGGTGAGGGGCATGGGTCAATGCTTATTTTGGCCAAGGTGATAAGCCACATCTCTTTCTACAGCATGCTAGGCAAAGAACATTGCCTTGGGAAGGCCTTTACTTAAGTGTCAGTCACTTCAGCTGAAACTCCTAGGTTTCTATCCCATTGCCTGTCTTTGCTACCCCATTGCCTGTCTAAGCTACCGACTTCAGCTCAGGTCATGATCTCACAGTTAGTGGGTTTGAGCCCCACGTCGGGCTCTGTGCTGATGGCTTTGAGCTTGGAGCCTGCTTTGGATTCTGTGTCTCCTTCTCTCTCTTCTCACACTCTGTCTCTCAAAAATGAATAAATGTTAAAAATTAAAAAGAGAGAGAGAGAGAGACTGAGCCCACTACAGTGAAGCATCAGAAGGGGGCCTACATGAGGAATTCTGTGCACACTGGACTTCCCAAAAGAAGAAAAAGCATAACCTGGGAAACAAGTGAATTATCAAAAATATGTGAAACCAAGCTTATGTCTTTATCTCTCTCACCTGCCTAAGCACCTCATGATGGCAAAGACCATATCTGATTCACTATTAAATCCCCAATATGGGGTTTTGCATTTCATAGACATTCAGTTAATATTTATTGAGTAAATAGATTAATATATCCAGTTTTCATCTGTGCCTTTTTTTTTATTTGTTTCTCTATTCATTAGAATCTCATGGTTGCTGTTTTATCTAACACACATATCCACAGAGGAACTGGCCTCATCCCTAAAGGACACAACTTCAAGCCCTTTGCCCTTGTGTGACTTATATTTGAAAATTAATTTTTTAAAATCGGGGGGGGGGGTTGTACTTAACATGATGCAGTGGAAAGATTCAGAGCCTGGGCTCTTGACTGTTTTGCCACTTACTAGCAAGGGATAAGGTCAAGTCCTTTAGTCACATAGGCCCCTGCCCCTCCACCTTAAAATGGTCTTCTCAAGGCCACTTTCACAGAAATGCCAGAGTAGGCTGACCAAGTGAATAGCAGGTTGGCTGCTGGAGCCAAAGAGCCCTATCCATGGTCCTGAACTACTAATGTCCTTGGGGGTGGTAGTTTCTCCTGACCTAGGCTATTGGGGATGCATGTCCAATTTCTCCCAGGATTTCTGCACCAGATGAGAAGGAAATAAGGAGTCGGTGAGATGAAGAAGCAGATGAAGAGACAGACAGAGAGAGACAGAGAAGGGGTAAGAAGTTAATGAGGCTGAGGTGAGGGTAGAGTGAGTTGGAGCTCCATTCAGGGTCTTGAGTGCATGAGACAGTGTCTCCCAGCCCTACGCCAGACAGAGCCAGAGGCCACACTGAAATGGTTTGCCTTAGGAGGACTGGGGTGAGGGATGGGGGGGTGGGTCCCTTAGGAGTGAGTCCCTGAGATGTTCCTAGCACTCAGTCCTCAGCAGCCAAGGAGGAGGAGAAACAGAACAGGTGGGAGACTAACTCTAGAAACGAGGGGTGGGGAGACCTGAGATCCAGAGTAAGACACAAAATCAGACATCCCGAGGGCCAAAGGGAGGACATGACATACGGCAACCAGCAGGGTGCAGCCTCTTCTTCCTCCATAGAGGCCCTGACCCCTCATTGCTTCAGCACCTTCAGACTGGACATCTGCTGGAAATACAAATGGCTCACTCAGTGCTTCACAGAAGCTGCAGGGAAGGCTCAATACAGACTTTTCTTTAAATTAGGCATTCAAAGGTCATCTGCAATTTCATTTTGTTTTTCCCACTCTTCAGCAGATGTGCTGCTGCTCTTTTTACATGCTTAGGAAAGAGCTTTGTGTTTTGATGCCCCCAATTGCACATTTGAATTTTATATGAGCTCTGTTGGTGATTTGAAAATTGTTCCTATCAAAAAGGAAAGCTTAAATCAGCCTGCTCTGTTCAAGCAAATTAGCAATGAGGTCAGTCCTGGCCTGCCCCAGCTCAGGTCAGACGTAGATGCCAGCAAGGATCCATTCATTCAACCAATACTCACTGTACTTCTACCACCTGCCAGGCACCAGACAGACATAATCCCTGCTCTCACAGAGCTCAGTCCTTCCCAGCCATTCTTGTCTCCTGCTTGCTCCTCCCACAAGAGGCCATGCTCTCACCTCAGGGCCTTTGCACTTGCTTTTCTTTCTTCTCACAAAGTCCTTTCTCCCCAAATAAGGCAAACTCCTTCTCTTCCTTTAAGTCTTTTCTCAATGTTCCCTTCTTGATGAGGTCTACTCTGACAGCTTAATAAAATCACTGCTTTCTCCACCTCCATCCCCAACACCTCCAATCTCCCTTACCTATTCAGTTTCCTTTCTCCCTGTATAGCACCCTATGTAGTTTATTTATGTGTTTGTTGTTTATTGTCTGTTTCCTCCTGCTAGACCACTCATTTCACAAAAGAAAAGTCTGTTTTATTCATTGTTCCATCTTAAATTCCCAGAACAGTGCCTGGTGCATGGTAGGCACTCGGTAAATATTTGTTCAGTGAATGAATAAACCATAATCCAGTGCACTCACTAATGCACAGCTCAGGTGCACCCAACTCCCTAAAGGCCCAGGAAGCCAACTGTCTGAAAACAGTTTGGGATGAGAGAGCCCACAGACTCAGCTCACAGTGGAATTAGAACTGGGAAGTGGAGTCCTGAGTGCTTCTTCATGGCCATCTCCCCACCAGACTGGGCTCCTTAGGGCCAAGAACATTGTCTGCCTTTTTCACCAACACATCCTTGAGGGTTCAGAACAGGGCTATCAAAGGAATCAAATGTCAGTAAGCACAAGGATAAAGGAAGTCCAGCCATCCAGCACAGACTATGTGCCTCACACAGTGCTAAGCATCCTACTCACATGATTTCTTTCAAATATCAAAACATCCCAAAGAGGTTGGTATTATTGTTTACCCTGCTTAACAAAGGTTTAGGCTAAATAACTTGCCCAAGTTCAAACATATAAGAATAGATGGCAAAGCTGAGGTTCAACACAGGTTTGTCTGACTCCTGGGACTAAGACCTGAAAGTACATGTTCTATATACTTTATATACTTTCTATATACTTCTCTATTCACTGGGATGAAAGGGAGGGAGAGAGAGAGAAACACAGAGAGGGGAAGGGAGGGACAGAGGGAGAGAGAGAGGGAAAGAGAGAAGAAGGGAGGAAGGGAGGCAGGGAGGGAGAGAGGGAGGAAGAAGGAAAGATAGTGAGTGGGCCACATGCCAGATATAGCATGGAGGTATAAAATTGCTGACCAGAGCTAAGGAGCTTTTCCTCTTGGCTGGACATGACTCCGTTATAGCTCTGTCCCTCCCACCCCCACCCTGAAGGAAATACAGAGTTGGCACATCTTGTCCTATAAGAGACTTTATTTTAATTAATTCTTTGAAAGCCTTCCTCTCTATTCTTCTCCCCTCTCTCCCTCTTTCCCTCTCCCTCTCTCTCTCTCTCAACTTGAATGAACTAAGGGAAAAATGTATCTGAGTAGGTGGATAGATAATCTAAAAATTGTGTCAGGAAGTAATGGAGAAATCTACTTCCTCTTAGAATCTCTATAAAAGGAAATCATCACAGATCTCTTGTTGCCCCTCCCCCGTATACATGCAAGCTAACAATATGATAGGCTGCGCATGTGAAAGCACCTAATTCAGAACCTGCCCCAGTGACCTCATACTTCTGCTTAGAAGACGCACCCATGGCCATTTCCCTAGATGTCAGTGCTGGCCTTAATGGCCTTTACTTACCCTAGGCATCCTCCAACCTGGTCAGCTACAGCCTCTGCCTAATCACCCACCTGCTGTCCCAGTAGCCTGATTCCAGCTGAGAGCCCCGTCCAGAGGCACTTAGTCACTCAAAGTGCTTACCGGAGGGCTGCTCTGCAGAGCTCTGTGGATGAGAGTCCTGAAGACCCTTTAGGGCCTTCAGAAATCCTGTCAATTCTAGCTTCCTTCTCTTATGGCCACACCAACACAATGTCACCATGCCAGAGACTGGGGCAGGAATTCCCAAGGCCATCTGCTGGGTGGCCTTAAGAAAAATCAAAAGTTGGGGTGCCTGGGGGGCTCAGTTGGTTGAGTGTCTGACTTGGGCTCAGGTCATGATCTCACATTCGTGAGTTCAAGCCCCACATCAGGCTCTGTGCTGACAGCTCAGAGCCTGGATCTTGCCTCATATTCTATGTCTCCCTCTCTCTTCCTTTTCACCACTTATGCTCTGTTTCTCAAAAACTAAAATAATATGTTAAAAAAAAGAAAAATCAAAAGCATATGCTGAATAAATGACTGAATGGGCCTTCTGATGGGAGAATCTTTAAAGAGGCAAAGTCTAACAGGAGGCTCTAGAATCCAGTTGCTGAAAATTTCTGGCAGGGAACACAGTGGCTTGAGGAGTAGCACTGGGCTATAGAAAGAACAGAATTCAAACCAATTCAATGGGTATTCACTAGGGCCTTCTACAAGACATTCAGAGCTTCCCTGACAATGCTCTTAGTCGAATGGCAGCTGGCAAGCACGTGTATAACAGGGAAGGGCAAGGAATTTATAGAAAGGAGAGAAAGGGGACATCAAGGAAGAGGTGGGGACCAGCTTCATTCTCACTGCTGCAAGCTAAGCTCTGCCTTGGCTGGGCCACCTATTAGCTCAGATCTCTTAGCATAAGCTGGGGAACCGCCCCCCCCCATTTCCTTGTATCCTCCTGGTGACACTTCCCATGTGTAATCTTAGGATCTACAAGTACCCATCTCCCTGTGCCCAAGAGGGAAGCGTGGGTCTGATCATGCATGACAAAAGAGAAACCAGAAGTGTCACATCTACCGGGGTCATGGAGCTGGTGCCCAGGACCTCTGACTCGACAATTCCATGAGTGCAATATCTTCTCAAAACACATCTGTCCTGGGGCACCTGGGTGGTTCAGTTGGTTAAGTATCTGACTCTTGATATTGGCTCAGATCATGATCTCACGGTTCATGAGTTTGAGTCCCAAGTCAGGATTCTCTCTCTTCCTCTCTCTGCCCACTGCCCCCCACTCCCATGCACATGCTTTCTCTCTCTCTTGCTCAAAAATAAATAAGTACACTTTAAAAAAAAAACCACACACATCTTTCCCTGAAAGAGTTAAGAGCACGTGCTCACCTGAAGCACGGAGACCACGCTGGCTGTACTTGTCAGACAAAGCATAATGACCTTACATTCAACTGTCACATATCCTGCTGGGCAGGATCCACTAAAGCCTTTACAGGTGTAGGGCCCAGGTGACCCTCACAACCCGTACAGTCCAGTGGTCTCTGCTGACAGACAGAGGGGAGAGTGCCTGCATGAGGTGCCATTAAAAAGGGGCTTGAGGAATGACATCAGCAAGATGGCAAAATAAGAAGCCCTAGACTTTGTTCCCCCACAGAGACACCAATTTAAGTTGATCCAACTCAACTTAATGTTAACTTAATGTATGATCCAAAGACTCTTTATGAGAACTCCAGAAACCAGTTAAGAAGTCACAGTACCCCAGGCAAGCTCAAAGTCAAGAACAGCCTTAGTAAACAGGTGAGAAAAGCCATTCCACAGGAACCATGATAGCCTTTCCCCCAAGCCAGCACACCTCAGCATGACTGAGAAGAATATCTCAACTAGGAGTTTCTCCCTTGGGAAAGAAAGAGAAGAATACAACATAAGCCCAACACTTTTCAGGGAATTGCCTAAGGGACTAGCTTCTATCTCATTTGACTTGGAGTGCAAACAAGGAACCAGCATACTTAGGATGCCTGGGAGCCAAAGGGAACAAAAGAGAGCCCAGCACTTGCTGTAGCCCCAGAGAACCTGCAGTGACACAAACAGACACAAGAGGGAGCAAGAAATTGCAAACTCCTAAGAAAGAAAATGGCAAACCTCTCTATTTGAGAAACTATATGCATAAGCCCAGAGAAGACACATCCCTGGAAAAAGTTTGAGTGACCACCACAAGCTCTAGCCAGACTATCTAGAGAAGGTCTTCCACTGTATGAGGCCAATACATAAAAATAGGGAGAGGTGGTTGTTTTTCCAAATGTGTAAGTCATAACAAAAAGATAACCAGGCACATGAAGAAACAGGGAACCATGGCCCAATCAAAGGAACAAAATAAATCTCCAGAAACCAAAATTAAAGAAATAGAGATCCATGAATTACTGACAAAATTGCAAAATAATCATCTTAAAGAAGCTCAATGCACTACAAAATAACACAGACAACTAAATGAAATCAGGAAAACAATGCATGAATAAAATGAAAATTTCAGCAAAGAGACAGAAGTTATTAAAAAAAAAAAACAGAGCCAAACAACTTTTGTAGTTAAAGAATACAATAACTGAATTGAAAAATTCACTATGATAGCAGACTTGATCAAGCAAAAGAATCAGTAAACTCAAAGATAGGCCATTTGAAATCATTGAGTCAGAGAAGCAAAAAAGAAGCAAAGAATAAAGGAAGTGAAGAAAGCCTAAGGGACTTAGGGGACATAGACAAATGGACCAATGATATGCATTACAGCAGGCCCAGAAAGAGAAGGGGAGATGGGGGTAGAGAGCTTATCTGAAGAAATAACGGCCAAAAACTTCTCAAATCTGAGGAAGGAAATGGACCTCCAAATTCAAAAAGCTCAAGAGACTCAAACTAGGATGAACCCAAAAAGGCCCAAACTGAGACACATTATAATCAAACTGTCAAAAGTCAAGACAAAGAAAGAAAATCTTGAAAGCAACAAGAGACAAAGCAGCTTGCCACATACAATGAAGTTCTCACAAGGTTATCAGGGGATTTCTCAGCAGAAACCTTGCAGGCCAGAAAGAAGTGGGAAGATGTATTTAAAAGTGTTGAGAGGAAAACACTGCCAACCAAGAATACTATACCCAGCAGAACTGTCCTTCAGAAAGGAAAGAGAACTAAGGACCTTCCCAGATCAACAAAAGCTGAAGGAGTTCATCACCACTAGACCTGCCTCACAAGAATTGTTAAAGGGAGTCCTTCAGGCTGAAGTGAAGAGACACTACACAGCAACACAAAAGCATAAGAAAACATAAAGCTCTCTGATAAAGGTAAATATAGAGAAAATAAAGATTCCTGTAGTACTGTCATTGTATAAAATCACTTTTAATTCTGGTATGGAATTTAAAAGATAAATGCACAAAAATTACTATAACTATAAATCTGTGCTACTGATTCAAAACATAAATAGGTGTAATTCATGACATTGGTAACAAAGTTAGGTGGAAAGATGTAAAGGAGTTGAATTTTTGTATGTGATTGAAATTATCAGTTTAAAATAGAGTGTAATAACTATAAGATATTTTACATAATCCCAATGGTAAGTATCTATAGAAAACTCACAAATGGGAATGAGAAAGGAAGCAGAGCAAGGAAGGAAATACAAAGGAAGACAATGAGAGAAGAAAAGAGGGACAAAATAACTATAAGGCAAGCTGACAGAAAACAGTTACCAAAATGGTCATAGTTAAGTCCTTCTCTAACAGCAACTACTTTAAATGTAAATGGATTAAGCTCCCCAGTCGAAAGATATGGAGTGGGTGAACAGAAAAAAACAACAGGATCCAACTGTATGCTGTCAAGGAGACTCACTTCAGCTATAAGGACATACATACACTAAAAGTGAAATAACGGAAAAAGACATTCCATGCAAATGGTAATCAAAAGAGAGCAGGGGTGACCATACTTATATCAGACAAAATAAACTCCATGTCAAAAACTGTCACAAAAAGGGGCACCTGGGTGGCTCAGTCAGTTAAGCGTCCAACTTCAGCTTAGGTCATGATCTTACAGTTCATGAATTTGAGCAGCACGTCTGGCTCTGTGCTAACAGCATGGAGCCTGGGGCCTGCTTCAAGTTCTGTGTCCCTCTCTCTCTGTCCCTTCCCTGCTCACACTCTCTCTCTTTCTCTCTCTCAAAAATAAACATTAAAAAAAAATTTTAAACTGCCACCAAAAAGAACATTATAGTGATGATAAAAGAGTCAATTCACCAGGAAGATATAACAATTACAATATATAGGCACCTAAGAGCAGAGCACACAAATATATGAAGCAAACACTGACAGAATTGATGGGAAACATAGACAATAATACAATAATAGTAGGAGATTTCAATACTTCACTTTCAGAAATGGATAGATCAACCAGACAGACATTCAATAAAGATACAAAGGACTTGAACATCACTATAGATGAACTGGACCTAACAGCCATATACAGGAGAATAAAAGCACATTCTTCTCACACATAAAGAACATTCTTCAGGACAGATTGCATGTTAGGTCACAAAACAAGTCTTAACAAATTTAAGAAAACTGAAATCATACCATGTATCTTTTCTGGCCATGATGGAATGAAACCAGAAATCAATAACAAAAGAAAACATAGGAAATTCACAGATATGTGGAAATTAAACCACATACCACTGAGCCACGACTGGGTCAAAGAAGAAATCACAGGGAAGTTAGAAAACTTGAAACAAATGAAAAGGGAAAACAACATAGTAAAACTATGGGATGCAGCAAAAGCAGTACCAAGAGGAAAGTTTATAGCAACAAATGCCTACACTAAGAAAGAAAATATCAAATCAACACCTTGACTTTATTTATTTAAAAAAACAAAAAACAAAACCCTCAACCCAAAATTAGCAGAAGGAAAGAAATAATACAGAATAGAACAGACATAAAATAGAATATAGAAAAATAATAGCAAAAAAATCTACAAAACTAAGAGTTGACTAAGGTCAATGAAAGTGACAAATCCTTAGCTAGGAAAACAGCGTGCAGACTCAAAGAAACAAAAATCAGAAAGGAAGGAGGAGACATTGCAGCTGATGCCACAAAAATAAAAAGGATCATAAGAGACTACTATTAACAATTATATGCAAGAAAATTGGATAACCTAGAAGAAATTAACAAATTTCTAGAACCATTCAACTACCAAGCCTGAATCATGAAAAAATAAAAAATCTAAACAGATCTGTAACTCATAAGGAGATTGAATCTGTAATCAAAAACCTCCCAAAAAAAGAAAAGCCCAGGAACCAGTAGCTTCCCTGGAGAACTCTACTGAATGTTTAAATAAGAAAACACCAACCTTCTCAAACTCTTCCAAAAGACTGAAGAAGAGGAACGCTTTCCAAACTCATTTTATGAGGCCAGCGGGATGATTTTGATCTGATACCAAAATCAGATGAAGATACTACAGGAAAACTATGGATGTTGCTGAATATTGATGCAAAACAAATGGTCAATAAAATACTAACCAATTGAATTCAATGAACATCAAAAGGATCACACACCATGACCAAATGTACATTTCCAGAATGTAAGGTTGTTGCTTTCATTGGCAGGTTCCCTACTTTGTGGCACATGGGTAGCTTTGTAAATGCCCCATGCCCAGAACCCTCACCCCAGACCAATTATATTAGAACATCTGAGAGTGGGGTTCCAGAACAAGGCTGCTAACTCATTTGGAGGCAGAGCCACCACTTGGGACCCTGAAGTCCATCTCATTCAGCCACTGCACCCTTCCTCAACAGTCTCAGGGACACTGAAACTCTACTACTGCCAAGAGCCCTGTGCTGACCTGCCACCTTGATCTGGGATGTGTGGGAGCATTAACACTCTTAGGCAGCTGGAAGGAACTTTCCTGGTTTTCCCACCTCCTGACTTCTCTCTCCAGAGGGTAGGGAGTTGTCTTCCTCAGGCTAGCAGAAAATCAGTTCTCTACCAGGGGTGATTTTCTCTTCTATGGGGAACATTTGGCAATGTCTAGGGACATAACTGATTGTCTTTGATCCAGACCCTGTCTTCTCTTGATCCTCAAGCCAGGGGACCCTGATCACTGACTGATTCATGGCAAATTCTCTCTCTGGTGCCCCCTACAGTTTAATTTTCATGGAGCTCTCCCCACCCATTACATGGGTCTACATATATCTAAACCCCATCTGTGTTCAAAATTCAGTTTCTTCCTCATGAAACTCCTAAACCCCATGGGTGTGGCCAATCACCCAAAACTTCCAGGAGAGGTGAGGAGACATCTGACCAAGAACCAGAAGGGTTCCCTAGAGAGGACACAGCCTGACTCCTGAGTCTTCATGTCTGAATCTCAGCTGGGACTCCATTAAGTTGTCCATCCAAGTGCCCACATACTTATTGTATGCCAGGCTCTGCTTTATTTTTAATTTTTATTCTTTGAACTGAAGTATAGTTGACACCCAATGTTATATTAGTGTCAGGTGTACAACAGAGTGATTCAACAAGTTTGTAAGTTATGCTACTTTCACCACAAGTGTAGCTCCCATCTGCCAGGCCCTACTTTAAATGCTTTGCCTCATTAAATCCTCCCCAAAGCCCTAGGAGATAGGTACCACTATTATCCCCATGTACAGATGAGCACACTAAGGCACAGAGACTAAGTAGGCTGTCCAACATCACAAAGCTAGGAAGCAGCTGAGTGAGGATATGAACCCAGGCGGTTTGGGTCCAGACCCCACGGGTTTAACTACCACACCCTATATGGTCCCTCATGCCTTTCACCTCAACAACAACCCAGGCAGGCTTGGATTATGTTCTGGATATTATAGATGGAAACCAGCTTCTCAAAAGCAAAATAACCTTGCAAAATGACTCAGCTAGTGAGCAGTGGACCTAGGAATGAAATCTAAGACAGACTCAATTCTACGCTCAGGTCAGGGAGGGAAACTACAGGCTATAGAGAATGACTCATTCATTCCTTCATCTATTCATCCATTCGTTCATTCATCATGCACTCAGGGCACACATGTTGATGCTTCTTGAGGTCACGTGTTGTGCGTTAAGGATCCAGAGAGAAATAGGCTGTGACCCCTCTGTTTAAGAGCTCACATCAGCTTTCAGAGACAAGCTACAGGCTGGTGGGTGGGTTGGGGAGGAAGGAAGGGGCAGAAGAGGGCAGAGAGTCAGTTTAGAGTTGTCCCTGGGGGACGAAGCAGATGTGGACAACAGGCCTGGGGAGCTCCACCTGGGTGCTGGTCATGCCCTCAGGTGGTCAGCTGGGTCAGGCGATGCAGATGATGCTCCAACCCCAGCACACACGCACCTGCACACCCTCACGCAGCCTCATTATCTCATCTGTCCTCCCACTGGCTTGTATAGATCCCAAATCCACGAGCACAGAACGGGAAGAAAGCAAGGGGGGCTCTGTGCTCCCCCCAGCGGATCAATGCAAGGTTGGCATCCCAACTTATCATCCTGAGGTCCCAGAGAGGAACCAAATTGTAACTGTCAGGAACACGACAGAACTGTCAAAAGCAGACAAAATCAGCCACATAAATTGTGAAACCGAAGTCACAGTTCTATTTGTTCTGCGAGAGTGAACATCTCACATTTTTTGTCAAGAAGAAAAATAAAAACAAACACAGACAGACCAGGGGCTTTGCAAGCACGCCATCTTTGTGGAGAGACCCCACCACCACCAATCTCAGCTTCTAGCAACGCCCGCCCCCCATCATAAACCCAGATCCACTTCCATTCAGTAAGCAGTGGGTCTTAAAACAGGACTAGGTGGGTGCACCATCATAAGTGGTTATGACCCCAGCCTTAATTTTAAAGAAATTATGGTCTATTGGCCAAACGACAATCTTATACCCAGCTAACAGAATTAGAACCTACTGCCAGAGCAGACAAAATAAAGCAGAACAACTCAGGGCATGGCTAATTTCTCCATGGCAGAATCCGAGACGGCTTCTTGGAAGAGGCAATATCTGCACTGGGCCTTAAAGGATGAATAAAATTTCGCCTCGTAGAGAAAAAAGGGACAGAAACTCCAGGGAAGGCAGATATAAGCGCACAGAGGCTGGGGCAGGGTCAAGATAGAGACAGGATCATGGGATCCTTTGGAAATCAAATCTCCATTCTGCGTGACAGTCAGGCTGGGCTGCTGGGCTATCAGGTATCCAGGACTTCCAGTGTGGGGAGTGGGTACTGCCCTGCCACGTGCTCCCGGGGAACATGCATTTAGGCTGTGCACGGACGGTGCAGGCACACTTCCTGTCAGCCCTGCTCATGCACACATGTGTGTATCCATGTGTGTGTGCGTGTGTGTGTGTGTGTGTGTGTGTGCAGGCAGCAATCCAGCAGGCCATTCTGCAAAAGTCCTGTAGCACCGGGGCCGCTCACCAAAATAGCATTGAGCAATTTAGGTCACGAAGTAAGGACGGTGTTATTATTACTAGTTACTGGTGAAGTTATTTAATAAGAATGTCACATCCAATTGAGACCATGGTGGGAATTGTCAGCAGGAAGAATGTAATTATACTAACTGGAGGCGCTCCAGGCCCCCGCCGTTTGCACACCTCCACGGATCCACATAGAGATGGACTCTCTCCCAGCCCCCCTGCCGCCTGGACGGCATTTCCTTAGGTGGGGCACTGAGCCAGGCCCCCCAACAGCCACACCCATGCTGCTCTGGTCCAGGGCCCAGGAGAGGCTCGGGAGGGGGCATCTTCAGGACCCCCTTCATCACGCCACCCATGGCTGGACACCCTGATGGAAGGTAGAAAGCTAGAAAGACCAGGACAGAAGAAACCAGGGCTCAGAAAAATGCAGGCAGAAGGGAGGCAGACAGATAGAAAAGAGGCACAAAGGGAGACATGGCAAGAGACAAAAGGGAAAGACCAAATCCTGGGCAGAAAAGGCAACACTAACAAGAGGGATGGAGGGAGTGTGAGAAACAAGAGGAACCACCAGCTCCCTGCAGCTTCCCGACAAAGGCCTTTGGTGGCGCCTAACACACAGGCCCCCACAGAGGCGGTGGAGAAGAAAGGGAGACTGAGCACAGGCCACAGGGAGCCGCTTAGCGTTCAGCAGAACAGGGCAGTGGCCAGAGGAGTTCAGGGCCCAGAGACAGCCCTCGTTTTACTATGAACATATTTTAAATGTAAAGAGTAAAACCAGTGGAGGAGAAAAATCAAAAGGGAAAGGCTAAAGGGAGAGAAGCCAAATCCCAGAGACAAGAGATTCGATCCAGAGTTCTGGGACCTGGGAAGGGCAGCAGGGACCCCACCTTGTTGGGAGTTGGGGGAGGGAGAGCGGCCACAGGTGCAGGTAAGAAAGGGACAGAATATGGGAGAAGCCCACTCCTGATGGTTTATGGGTTCTTAGTGGGGTACTGGCCAGGTCACCTTGAGATGGACCAGGAATTTGCATCTTGGAATGGCCACTCTCAGGATTAAGACAGGAAGCTAACCAGGTAGCTGAGAGAGAGGCGGGGGGTTTGGGAGGACGGATAGAGAGTGCTAAGCTATACTGGGCTCAGAACGCACTAGCAGCAGGATTCACAGCCCAAGGGGCAGGCAGAGAGCTGCTGTGTGTACAGCAGGAGCAGCGGAGGAGGAAAGGTTGAGGGTCCCCGTGGGACAGTCGTTCAAGGGTTGGTCGTAAAGGACAGGGGCTGAGCAAAGCTGCTCGGGGGCATCTAGAGGCCTCCAGCTTTCAAAGAGGCCTTGCAGGGCCAAGCGCCACCATCATCCCACCCACCTCTTGTGCCTTCTGGCTCCTGGGCTCTCCTCTGCCGGTCGTGGCCAGCCATGACCTCAATTTGCCCTTGGTTGTAATTCTCAGTTCATCCCTCTGGGAAGCAGCATCAGCCCCCTCCTTCTCAGCTGTCGGCCTCTGCTGCCCGGTCCCACTTCTGCCCCACACCAGGGCCATGCACATCCTCTCCCACATTCTCTTTGGACTCTGAGCTTGGTCTAGACTGGTCTGAGGGCTTCTCTAGACTCAGTGCCGACTGCTCAGAGGCAGTAAACAAAGCCCAGGCAGCGGACCTCAGCCTTACCCACCCACCCTAGAAGCTCTAGAAGCTTCTGAGGATCCTCTCAGAGCACTCAAAAGACTAAGTATAAAGAGACAGCAGCAAGAAAACCTCTCAGGCTCACAGAAGCTTTGAGGAATCAGATCCCCTCCAAAGACTGTGCCCACAGGCAGGGCTGGTTCGCTTGGGTTTAAGGGTGTGTTTTCTCCCTTCCTCCTCTGACTGGAAGTCCCAGACAGTGCTGGCTCCAAGAAAGCAGGTACTCGAAGAGGCAGAGGCTCCCCAGAAAGAGGACTCCTGGGGGCTCAAGGAGGCCTGATGGTCCGGCAGAGGCATTAACCCCATCCTCCTGAGCTCAGAGTGCCAGGCTGGCGCCTCCCAAAAGACCCACACTGCCAGCGGCTCTGTGTAGCTGCTGGCCTCACTGGGCCCTGGATGTTGCCAGGCATGGTTGCCTAGCACAGGCTCACATCCTGGGTCATCGAAAGCCGCCTGGAGAAGAGAAGAAGCAGCCCTCAAGTGTGGTCTGGGAGGGCCTAGCCTGTAAACTCTGCCAGCCCAGAAGGTCAGCAACTGGAGAAGGGGTATTTGAAGGTCAAGGTCTGATCACCCCGCTGGGGCTGCAGCCTGGGAGCTGGGATCCAGGCTAAGCAAGATCCACAGGCCACCAAACTCCATAGAATTCAGGCACATAGAATTCAGAGGCGCATGCACATCGGCATCTCCAGACACAAACATCCAAGTTCACTACGTGCATGCACACACCCACACACATGTGCCTTGCACACAGGTGTGCTACGTGCACACAGCTCTTCCGTACACGGGTGCACAGGCCGCTCTCCTGTGCTGTTGCTCCACCAGCCCGGATGGAGGGCTTGATGGGCTCTCCTGCTGCTTGCTCCCTGCCCTCCACCAGGACCCCAGTGGCCTTCTGGAAGAATCTGGGCAACGCTCTGCATGTCCCTTCCACCGGGTGGGGTTTGCAAGTGGTAGGGCAGTGTGTGAGCCTGGTGAAGTTGTATGTGTGAACACATGTGTGAGTAGAAGCCTGTGCGTGCACATGTGCTTACACACAGATGGGAATACAGAGCTGCCATTTAATCTGCCCCCCTTCCTGCAGACACACACATGCCAGGGCATCAGCCATCCTGGCCACTCACTATTCCCAGCACACTTGCACCAAGCACCCCACAGCATAGCAGTGAGGACCAAGCTCAGCCCACAGGGTCACACAGACCTGAATCCACTGCCCGCTCCACCACTTGCTGGCTGTGTGACTTTGGGCACCCTGCTTACCCTCTCTGAGCCCCAGCTCCCTCAGGCACAAAAGGGAAGGATAACAGCTCCCTCACAGGCATGCTGGGGAGATTAAATGAGATTATGGATGTGAAATGCCAGGCTCAGGGAACTCAATAAACATTAATTACCACCCATTCTCTGCCTTCCACCCACCCTTGTGTCTTTCACTCATGGAATGGATAAGTTTTTATTGAGTGCTAACTGTGTGTGGAGCCTGCTGTAGGCACTGGAGGGGCAAATTCCCTATGCTCATCCTCACGCAGCTTGTTTACTAGTGGGGGAGGTGGAGGTAAGCAAGTAAACAATAGTCAGGCAATATAATGAGCGTGATCCAAGCTATGGGCAAGGGGATGTGGTTGAACTCATCTACAGTCGTCCACCTCTGAGGGTGTCACTCTGGAGCTGAGATCTGAAGTAAGAGTGAGCCATGGAGGATGTGGGGGGAGAACATTCCAGGCAGAGAAAAGGGCAGGTGTAAATGAACGAGCTTGGTTTCAAGCTAACAGCAAGAAGGCCAGCACGCCTGGGATGTAGACCATGCAGCGGGAGTGGTGGGTGGTGAGACACAGCAGAAGGGGAGTCAAGGCCACGACCGATCGGGATGGTTTTAACTGTGTGCGTGTGGCGGGGAGAGGTGACCTAGTCTGATCCCTGTGTGTTAGGATCTCTCTCACTGATGCATGAAGAATGAATGGAGGTGACGACAACAGGAAGCCAGGCAGATCAGCCAGGGAGCTACTGTCCCTGGGGAGAGACACAGAGGGTTTTAAGGACTCGCCTGCATCATTCCGACCCCCAACCCTGTCCCTGCCTCCCCACCATCTCCCACCCTCTTACCCATCCTCAGGGTTCTCGTTCAGGATGGCTTCTCTGATGACTCCAGGCTATACAGGCCGCTCCCCAATTCCTTCTGAGCCCGTTTTTCAAGGGCAACCTCCACAGAAGACCCTCCCTGGTCCCCACCTCTATACATCCACAGCACTTGGCTCCTGGTTTAAAGGACGAACCAATGCTATCTTATCTACGACATAAGGTTAGGCATGGCATCAGATTCACCTTTATGTATCTACCCATCAGATATAGCCCATAGTCGGCGGTTAATAAATGCATATCTGTAATACGGCACCTGTCTTTTCCTGGCCAGGGTTTGGCACCCCTCCCCCAATTTCCCCCACTTCTTAGCTCACCAACCGATGCTTTGTTTTTGTTAACAAACATTGTCAAGCACCTGCAGTGTGCTCAGTGTTTTCTAGTACATGTTCTCTCCCAACTACTCTGTGAGACAGGGGCCATTATAATCCCACTTTACAGATGAGGAAACTAAGGTGCAGAAAGATTAAATAACTTGCCCCCAGATGGCACAGATGGCTAGGGGTAGCAGTACCAGATGAGGACCAGGTTATATTTGACCTAAAGTTCTCCTTCCTGCTCCAACGGAGTTGGAAGGTGGGGCAGTGGGGGTTCATGTCTTAATTTTTTTAAACAAGCAGGTGACTATTCCTTATAAGCTATTTATGCAGACTGGCCTGGCCCAGGGTGTTCTCCATCCGGCACTCTTCTAGACACGTGAGTAGTCTAGACTTGGCCTCAGCATCCTGTACTTCCTCCCTCAGCTCCACTCCCAGCACCCAGCTTGAGAGGGGCTTGCCCACTGCCAGGAATCACAGAAAGGGGGGTGGGGTACAGGTAGAAGACACAGACTCATGCTGACCCCCGTCCACAGCTGTCAGGCCCAAGCCTCTCTGTGGGCTGGGAGAGGCGGGCTCCCTGGGCCAAGTCACCAAGCTGCTCATTCCATTCCAGGCATAACATATCCTTTTGATTTTCAAAGAGTTTGCATGCTCGATCTGTAAGGAGGAAGAGCGATAGACCAGGGGATGCCCCTCTGAAACAGACCCATGCTGAACGTCGGGTACAGCACTGTGGTCGCCCCAGCACAGCCTTCCACAGAGATCGTGGAGAGTGGGAGACCCATGCTGTCCCGCCTTGCTGACGCTGACTTTGTCAACACTCGATGTCCCTAACAAAGCCTACACCTTCACCCTCACCACGGGGCACTGCAGAATTCATCCAGAGCAACAGGTGACACCCACAGAGACCCATCTTGCTTATGACCCACTTCTCTCTGTCACCCTTCTTCCTGTTAAGACTCATAAATGCCCTCCTCTGTTACCACCCTCCAGGCAACCCCCCTTGCTCCCTCCCCTCTGTCTCCAAAGCCATTCTCAATCACCAAACACTGGTTGAGCCCCTAAGGGTCAGGTTCTGTGCTAGGTCCTAGGACAGAATGATGGATAAGACATGATCCCTGCCCTTGTACAGTCTAGCACCTTCTATTAGCCCCCCCTCTCTCTTATTAAAAGCATCACTGTGACCATTATCTAGCTGTCCACTAGACTGCGAGTTCCTCCAAGGCCAATACAGTGGCCTGTTAAGGATGCTGTCCCCGCATCTAGGACCTTGTCCCAGGACCCTGAGCAGGAAGTTGTGTGAGTAATAGAAAAACACGCCTTTCAAAATCACGAGGGTTTCATTTAATCATTTAAGGAACCCGTATTTGTTGATGCATACGTTGTTATGGGCTGTGCAAAAGGCCCTGTTTCACAATTGTCCATTCTGGCCATTTCTTCTCCAGTGCGTTGCACCGGAGCAGTGCAGCTGAATGGAACACAGCATGCCCGGGGACTGGGAATATGTAAATGAAAGTCTGGGCAGCTCAGGCAGCCAGACTGGCAGAAGGTGGACGGAGCTTTGTTTGCTGTGGTGCCTCATGTTTGCAGCCTCCGTGGTTCTTCCTAGGCCTCCTTCATTTTAGAAATATCTGTGTGCCTGAAAACAGCTTTCACACTTTGCCCTCAAACTTCAAACTCCTTTTTACTTCTTTTTTTAATCTCAACTCATCACAGCAATAGCCTGAAGAGGGGGAAATCACCAAGGAGGGTTTCTTTTCTCTCTTACAGGCCCAAGGGATGAAGAGGCTGAAAAGATCCCTTCAGGTGAATTCAGAAATATGAAGATTTCACATTTTCATTTTCAATTAAGTAATTACGGCACGGCCATAGTAACACTGGCAGTAGCCCATTTTATTTTATTTTGTCATTGAGCTTATTTTTTTTAATGTTTATTTATTTTTGAGAGAGAGACAGACAGAGTGCAAGTTGGGGAGGGGGAGAAAGAGAGGGAGAGACACAGACTCCGGAGCAGGCTCCAGGCTCTGAGCTGTCATCACAGAGCCCAATGCGGGGCTTAAATCCACGAGCCATGAGATCATTGACCTGAGCTGAAGTTAAACACTTAACTGATTGAGCCACCCAGGCACTCTATTAAGTTTAGATCAGAAGTAAAAAACAAACATTAACACACGTTTGTTGTCAACTTTTACACAATCTTAGAGTGAGAAAGACCTTCCTCTAAGTATAAAACAAACAGGAAAGCCAAAACATTGACAAATTTGACTGCATAAAAATGAAGAACCTCTATATGTAAGAAGGAAGGAAGGAACAAAGGAAGGGAAGGAGGGGAGCAGCAAGGAAGGAAGGAAGGAAGGAAGGAAGGAAGGAAGAAAGGAAGGAAGGAACCACAGAATCTAAACACAAGCTCCAAGCTGGGAAAAAGATTTGCCACACTGCTGCAGACAAAGAGCCAAGGTCTCTCATATGCAGAAAGTTCTTAAATATCAATAAGGGAAAATATGAACAATGCCACAGAAAATTAGCAATTTACATGAATGGTTTGCAGGAAAAGAGATAAAGGTGACTAAGAAATATGAAAAGATGTTCGATTTAATTTATAGTTAAAGAAATGCAATAATAAGATGCTGGAAACATCAGATTGGCAAGTTTTTAAAAAGCTGTTGGAAAGGTGCAGAGCAGTGGTTCCTGGACCAGCACATCAGGAGCACCCAGGAACTTGGTGGAAATGCAAATTCTCAATCATCCACCAGACCTACTCCACCCCAGATCTATTCAATCAGAATTTCCTGGACCCAGAAATCTGTACTTTGAAAAACCATCTAGGTTGATTCTGATGTACTCTAAGATGTAGGGAAACCAAGAATTCTCAAATACTATTGGTAATATTTAAATTAATGTTATTTGGCACCTTCATTAGCATAAATGCATATACCTGTTGAGGCAATAAATCCATTCTATAGACTAGTCCATTCAGGTTGCAATCACTCACACACACCCAATTATTTTACTGTGGTATTATCTGGGGTAGTCAAGAACTAGAAAAACCTAAATTATAAAGGACTGATTGAGTCACTTGTGGTAACTTATGAAATACTATGCAATCATTAATAAGAATAAGATGAAGCAGGGGTGCCTGGGTGGCTCAGTCGGTTAAGCATCTGACTTCGGCTCAGGTCATGATCTCACCATTCATGAGTTCGAGCCCCACGTCGGGCTCTGTGCTGACAGCTCAGATCCCGGAGCCTGCTTTGGATTCTGTGTCTCCCTCTCTCCCCCTCCTCCACTTGCACTCTGTCTGTCTCTCTCACAAAAATAAATAAGCATTAAAAAATTAAAATAAAAGAATAAGATGAATCAATATACAGTATCCACCCCCTTATCTGCAGGGAATATGTTTCAAGACCCCCAGTAGATGTCTGAAACCACAGATAGTACCAAAACTTGTATATATATTATGGCTTCTTCTGTCCATACATACCTATGATAAAGTTTAATTTATAAATTAGACACAGTAAGATATGAACAATGACTAATAATAAAATAGATCATAACAATATGCTGTAATAAAAGTTATGTGAATGTGATTACTCTCTCTCTCAAATATCCTATTGAACACTACTCATCTTTCTTTTTGTGATGACGGGAGGTGATAAAAATGCCTATGTGATGAGATGAAGTGAGGAGAGCAGTGAAGTATTTTCAGGCAGCTTTAGGCCACTGTTGCCCTCCTGAATATCTGTCAGAAGGCAAATAATCTGCTTCCAGACCCCAGCTGACTACAGGTAACTGAAGCCCTGGAAAACAGAACCAGGGTAGGGGAGGACTACTGGGTGCCCACCCAAAGAGACATGTAAGAGGTATTGGAACACTTGGGTCCCTCAGTGGCTGGAGCATCCTACTCTTGATTTAGGCTCAGGTCATGATCCCAGGGTCGTGGGTTCTAGCCTACACTCAGCTCATAGGCTGCTTGGTATTCTCTCTCTCTCTCTCTCTCTCCTTTTCTCTCTCTCCCTCCCTCTCTCCCTCTTAAAAAAAAAAGACATAATGCCAAGAGGAAAAAACCATGTTACAGACCAGTATATTTGCTGTAGCTAGAAGGATCTCATTTGCGTGAGATATAAAGAGCTGTGTCATACTTCTTTCCATGTGTTTTGAAGATTTCTAGAATAATTCAGAAGAAGCTATTAGTAAGTGGGACTGGGGATCTGCAGTAGGAAGAAGGTCTTTTTTCACCATACACCCTTCTACATTGTTTGACTTGCGCTAAGTATATATTACTATTATAGTAATTGAAAAGTAATCATAACCAATTAGCTTAAAAGAAAAAGAAAGAATAGAGCAAGAGACAGAAGCACAGCTGGGGGAAGAGGGAACTTTGCACATTTGGGCAACTGCATCCTGGAGGCCATTCAGGTCCAACCAAGAACCTTGAAGGCCTTTTCTGTACTCTAGCTTCAGGTAGCTTGGATGAACAAGTAACTGGTTTCATTGAACTGGTGGCTTTCAAAATAAATATTTGTTTAACAAAAAATAAAGCCCCATATCCATTAAACAAGGCAAGGAGTGTGTGTGATTTTCCTTCCTGCTGGCCCACCCCACCCAGCTGGGGGAGGAGGTGTGGACTGTTGGCCGCTGAACCTCATTTGGTTTCCAGGAGAGTACAAATGGTCAGTGTCCATTACAAATTACACGTGAGTGTAAATGCCAGTGTGGACATATCTCATATTTGCATGTCAGAGTCAATAAAGACTGTGTTTGTGCATTAGAAAAGACACAACCTATTTTCACAGAGGTATGTGCATTGTCTATGTTGGTATTTACATCATGGGAATTGATAAGAGAATGATGAAGAGGAGTTCAGCTTCCTATCCCCAGGCAATCTCTCTAAGAAGCCGACATATTGTATTCTTCCATTCAGCTTTTATCCCTACTTTTGACCAGCCATCCCCCAAATCAGTTTGTTTGAACAATAAATTATGAAAACCCTGTTCCATCCATTATCCAATTATCCTTCCATCTATGGACGCTTGGATCCTTGCCTTCATCCATTTGTCTAAACACTCTTAAATCTACCCATCAAATGAAACTACTTATTATCCATTCCCTCAATCCTTTCATTCAACCATCCCATTTCATCTATATAATCTATCAAGTCAGTACTTCCATCTATCCATTCATCCCTCCATTCATATTTCCATTTATGCATCCAGTCCATTCACCCATCCTATCTATCCTGTCTATCCTTCTGTGTTACCAGCCTATCAATCAACCCTATCCTTCATCCTAGCCACCATGCATTCATCCACCCCCCCATATTCATCTCTTCATCCATCCCACAATGCTAACTATCCCATCCACTCAGCCACCCTTCCATTATCTACTATCTATCCATCCTATTCATCCATTCATTCATCCATCCACACATCCATTCATCAACTGTGTCCCTTCATCTCATTCCATAGTCTGGACCTGGTCATCCTCTGGAGGTGAAGACACTATGGCAGCCAACATCAAACGCCTTTACAAGAAAAAAAAAGTGATTGAAAACCCCTGCTATTTTCCCAAAGCCTACTAGGCTCTTTTCACCCAAGACATATCTTTCATGCCCAGGGTCCCCCACGGGTCTCTCATCAGCCTTGGCTTCTAGGTACCAACAAAAGCAAAAACATCAGGCTCAAAACTTGCCTGTAACTTCTAGCAGCATCCTGGGTCCAGGTAACCACATGTTCCTTTCCTTCCTACTCCACCTACCACATTGGGGTAAAGCCCCAACCATGATGCTTGTGCCCCTGGCCCAGTTTAAGTCCTGGTCTGGGCTGGTCCACCCTGGCCTGAAACCACTCACAATCCAGTGCCACTCAGCAAGGCTTCAGCTGAAGAATGCGTCTTCTAATTGGGAACATTTAATAAACACCAACTACAAGGCAGGAACTATGTTAGGCACTTTCTATTTGACATCTAATTTCATTTACACTGTAATTCTCTGAGTTAGGCAGTCTCAGAGGACGACAATCTGAGGCTCAGTGAAGCAAAGTAATTTGTCTGAAGTCACACAGCTGCTCAGAGGCAATATCAGAATTCAAACCCAGAGCAGACCCCAAAGATTCAGCCCTTTCCATTCCCACAAGCTGCCACCCAAGAGAGCAATTTCCAAGTAACCCAGAGAGGAGAAATCAGAAAGATGAGCAAAACAAAAACAAAAAAGACCCATTTTCCTAACTGTTTCTGTAACTAATAGAAAATGACCATGTGAAGTATAAGGTATAGGACACAGTGGGTGCTAACTCTGCATCAGGGACTGGCGAAAGGCTTCCTATGTATTATTTCATAGAAAAGAAAGTGAAGTCGCTTTGATGAGTTATCTGAGGGTCCTTCCACACCCTATGATTGAGCAGGTCCTGCATCAAGGTTTCAAGGGTTTGTAGGATGAGCTGTATCATTTCCTCCAGGAGAACGACCCGAGCCACTGATGTTCACCCTGTTTGCAAGCCTACCCATATGGTAGGAATTCTTCTGTCTTTGCAGGTCCATAGGGGTTCAAATCCTGCTCACCACTTACTTGCCAGGTAACTAGGCCAACTGCTTCACCTTCTTGAGCCTCTGTTCCCCTCCATCTGTAAAATGGAGACCACAAGAGTGTTCCTGTCTACAGAACTGTCAGAAGACTGTAATTACTGTAACTTATGTTTTGATGTAACAGTTTGTTTCACCTCTCATTGTTGGCTAATTTATTTCCATTTTCCCTCTGTTATAAACAACGTTATGCATCTTGCACATAAATGGTTGAGTGCCACTCTGGTTATTTCTTCAGGGTGAGTTCTCTGAAGTGGAATACCGAGGCCAAATATATGAATATTCTTAAGGCTGTTGAGAATGTATTGCCAAGTTGCTTTCCAGTAAGTTTGTAACAATTTACACCCCTACAGGCAGTTTGTGAAAGTGCCCATCATGGCACACCCTTGCCTGCACACATTTTCTATGGAACAATGTTTGTATTTCTTTTTACGTACAGATTCATATATAGTCTTGCATGAATACATAAGTATGATCTTATTTTGCATATTTTGCTTGTTACTTTTCCTGTTTTCACTTGGCTTTCTCTCCTTCATTCCCCACCCTCACCTACACACCACCCACTAGCCAACACACACCGCTACGTAACCCACATCAACAATCTCGTTTGCATCTTTCCATATTTTTATTCTTGCTCGTAAAACCGTATACAAACATAAACTTACATACTCCCAAATACACATTTACATATATAGTAGGGGCTTGACATTGTTTATCTTTTTTAAATTGGATCATATTATACACACTTCTCAGCATCTTGCTTTTCTCACTCAATAATAATGACGTTTCAATTAAATGAAGTAATGTCTACAGAGTACTTAGCATAGCGACTGGGGCTCTGAGTATGTGTTATTTATTATTGTTTTTGTTGTTGCTGTAAATTTAAAAAGAACTGGCATCCCTCCTAATGCTGTGAGGTTCACGGGGAAGGGCCTCCCTCAGTCTTACCACACTCGTTTGGGAAGGGAACAGGGGAAGGCAAGGTCACTACGGCTGTGCAGGTAACTTCCATCTGTCCTGAGTCATTCTTCATATTGACCGAGCACCTACTATCTGCCAGGAACAGTCCATGGTCCAAAGAGAGGACAGGCAAAGACACACATAGTCCCAGCCCTCCTGAGGCTTACGGTCTATGAGAGAGAGCAATAATAACAAATTAATGACTCTGATGGATGTATAATTATTGCCTGAGATAAGCTATCCAAGAATAAGGAACACAATTCTATGAGAATGATCTAGACCAGGGGTCCAGGAGGAAGACATGAACCTTGAACCAAGATGTGACAGATGAGTCTTGGTTAATGAAGTGAAATGGGGCAGGAACACTCCAGACAGATGAATCAGCACATGCAAATGCCCAGAGGCAGGAAGGACCATGGCTAAGGACCTAAAGGAAGGAGCAGGCTGGAGGGCAGAGTCTCTGAGCAAAGACATGGCCCCTCACAGGTAGGTGCCCAGTAAATGCCTGCGGCCCCACCAAGAGCTTAAAAAACAAGTTTCTCTCAATGTCCCCCATCCCACTGGATTCAGCAGGCCTTGTTGCCTTGGCAACCATGACGGAGGACCAGGCCAGGCCTAGGTAAGTGTTTCACGTACATCATCTCACCACATCATCACAAAGATTTTGTGAATTAGAGATTATTGTTCTCGTAGAGATGGGAACCAAGACCAAAAGAGATTACTCAGTCTCTTGAGCAGGCTAGTACCCAGCAGGGCCACGATTTAAGCCTATGTCTCTCTAAAGCCTCATGTTCTGAGAATGCCCAACACTGTTCTCTGATGTCCGAAGGATGATAAAATAGCCACATCAGATAGAGACTTACGGGTTTTCCCTGCAGAGCAGAACTCTGCTGGCTCCAGAGTCCAGTTCACAATCATGTCACCAAGAGTGGCCACACCAGCCCTTCCTCCCCAGCTCATTTCGGGGACCTCAGCCACCAACACAAGACACACCCTACCGTGCAGAACTTCTCTGCTCCTGGCAACACAGGCTCTGGGGGCTCTGCAAGGGCTCATTCCCCTTCTTGCCTTCCCCTGAAAATGGTCTGCTCCCTCACTCCATCCCACCCTCCATGCCACCTCATCCGACAGTGACCTCACCCACCCACACCCACACCCACACCCACACTGGAGTTGTCTGCTCCATCTTCTGGGCTTCCCGAACTTCTACATCTCCATTCAGCCAACATGTAATACACAGCCCCGGAGCCCCTTCGATTTCTTAGACACCAGCCTGGAGTTGGACAAACCGCAGAGGTCAAAACAGACAAGCCCCTCCCCTGGACCTCAGGGGACTCACTTAGGGAGACAGACAGAAAGTGGGAAAGAAATCCATATGTAATATGTCAGGCAGCTAAGAGGACTATGAAGAAGCCTAAGGTAGAGCGAGTGAAGGTGGGCATGACTGTGCATAGGGAGTCAGGGGCCCTCTCGGAGGAGGTGACATCTGAGCTAATGGATGAAAGCAATGGACTGTGCCCTGTGGCTCCCCAGGGGGGTGGGGGGGTGCTCAAGACTATCTGAGATCACAGTTGCTGGTGAGTCTGGGGAAGATGAGGGAGGGAACCAGGGGCAAGACTATGGAGAGGTCTTGACTTATTTCTGAACGCAGTGGGTGCCACTGGAGGATTCTGGGCAGGGGAGTGAATGATGTGACCAACACTGTTCAAAGCTCTCCAGCTGCTGGGCTGGCAAGAGGCAAGAATGGAAGGCAGGAAACTGCGGGGGGACATCCGCAGAAGTCCAGGCCAAGGAGATGCTGGTTCGGACGCCAGGGCCGTGATGAGGGCGGCAGGAGGGGGCAGATCCTGGACATATTTTGAAGGTGGAGCCAACAGGGTTTGCTCATGGCTTCATACAGCGGGATAGGAGAGGAGAAAGGGAGGCGTGGCGGAGGACCGCCAGGCTCCTGAGCACCGCGGGCACCGTGTGTGTGTCCACGTGTGCCTCCCCCACTGGAAGGCGAGCTCCGCAGCTCGACAACGCTGCGCGGAGCCAGGTCCATTAACGTTCGCTGAGTGCGTGAGTCACGACGTGTCCCTGAGCTGCTGCTCTGTGCCTTCCTTCTGCTTTGCTGCGTGGCCTTTGGGGAAGAGGCAGGGGTTGTCCTGCGCCAGCCGCCCCGTCAGCCTCCAAAGAGGCTCTTATCCTTTCGCATCCGAGGGTGCACAACCAAGAGACAATGGATCTGAACGACCAGATCAGAAAACCGGTCCCTGGCGCCGAGCCCCACAGTGGCTCCTCTCTGCCTTTTCAACAACACCCAGCCCTCGGGAGTCGGGAGCCCTGAAGCTCAGCAGCAAGTGCCTTTCAAGCCCTGGTGAGCCTGTCCCCATCTCATGCCTGGTCAAGACAGGCAGAAATGACTGTCCCTCTATACAGATAAGGAAAACTGAGGCCCAGAAAGTGGCAGGAACAGGTGCGGGGAGTGATGCAAGACGGGAAGGGCCCCTTCTCTACATTTTCTTGTGAAATTATAGAGGAGGAAGTAACACATGTTCTGCTCACCAGGTCATGCAGCCCCGGGTTCTAATTTAGCTCTCACATTTATCAACTGTGTGTGACCTTGAGCCACTAGTTAACATCGCTGAGGCTCAGTTTGCCCATCTGCAAAGTGGGGATAAGAATGCCATCTATCTGGGATGCCTGGATGGCTCAGTCAGTATCAAGGGTCTCTTGATTTTGGCTCAAGTCAGGATCTCAGGGTCATGGGATCAGGTCCTGCATCGGGTTGTGTGCTGACAGCACAGAGCCTGTTTGGGATTCTCTCTCCCTCTCTCCCTGCCCCCCTCGCACTCGCTCTCTCACTCAAAATAAACAGACCTTAAAAAAAAAGAATGCCATCTATCTTACAAACTTATTGTAAGACATATTAGATGGTACCTATAAAATGCTTGGCACAGCAGCTCACAGTAGAGTCCCCATACATGAAGATAATGCTACTATTGCTATCATAATGGAAATGGCTTGTGATTAGGGTTAGTGCTGGATTCATCTAGGGGTCCTCAGTTTGTGCACTGTGGTGGAAACAGCTGTGTAAACCCTGGGCAAGTCATTTCTTTTTTTTTTTTTTAATGATTTATTTTTGAGAGAGAGAGAGAAAGAGAGAGACAGCATGAGCAGGGGAGGGTCAGAGAAAGAGAGGGAGATACAGAATCGGAAGACAGGCTCCAGGCTCTGAGCTGGCCGTCAGCACAGAGCCCGACGCGGGGCTCGAACCCACGCACCGTGAGATCATAACCTGAGCCGAAATCGGATGCTTAACTGACTGAGCCACCCAGGCGCCCCTGGGCAAGTCATTTAATCCCACCAAATCTCAGTTTCCATTTCTACAAAATGGGAGCAACTATACAACCTATCTCAGTGGGGTCTTGTGGCACGGTGCCTGGGTTCAGCTCCACGTAGTCAGAATCAGAATAGGATGGGCACCCCACCCAGGCCACACGCATTCACCCCAGGAAAATAGCCTCCCAGGCCACTACCAACAACAGCTACTGGTAACAAAGCTGTGGTTTGCTCTTCTCTATCCTCGTCAGACGGACTCCCCACTGGACCTGTGGGCTCTGCCTTCAGAGTACATACAGAAGCCCTCCCTGATACCCGATGGCTGGTTCCTGCCCTTCCTCTCTGTGCCCATAACCTCCATCCCAGTTCTGGGCTAAACTCCATGGTGATACTCACCACACTGCATTTAAATGATCCCCCCAGGGGTGATATATTAGAAAGAATAGAAATTTAGGGGGTGTAAGTGTGGAGACAGATACCATGCACGTCATCAGCTCTATTTCAGAACCCCACACAGTGCCCAGCACAAAGTGGGAACTCGGTGCAATTCGTCGAATAGATGCATGGATGGTTGAATGCCTGGAAGGAAAAAAGAAGGGGGCGAAGGAAGGAGGCAGAGGAAAGAAGGAAAAAGGCTTGGCACCTGCTACTGCTTTCCACTAACATCCCCCACCTGCTTCTCTTCCACTCAATTCTGAACCTTCATCTGCAAAGCAAATGTATGGTGCCCGGCCCTAATCTGACATCAGTTCCTATCAAGGAGTTAACCAAGGAGAATCAGGTCTGACTCCAGAGTGGCTGCATTTTAAACAGCAGCCCCATTTCCTAACAATTCACCCGGATGAAGCTCATTCTCCATTTACTCTTTCAGGACACAATGAAGGGAAAAGAAAAAATGAACAATTTATTTTCTTATTTAAGTATGTCACAGAGATAAGCAGCCCAGATGATCCACGTCTTAGTAACATCTCGCCATCTGGATAGGGGCTTTGAGAGAGGTTCCAAGGCTGGCTGGCATCTCCAGCTACGCTCAAGGTGCATGGGACAGGTCCTGCCTGCCCCGCCCCCCTCCGCTGAAGGCGATGCCGACGTGCTCAGGCTCAGGCCCGCTGCAGCGGGATCCGTGCAGGACAGCACATGCTCACCCGGGCCCGTCTCTACACAAGGGAGAGAGTTCCCACTCTGTGCCCCGGAGGGCAAAGTACTGCAGGTGCACAGATTTTTCCAGGGAGACACTTGTCTCAATAATGAGTTTGGGGGAAGAACTTGGCCCCCCTCAGCTCAGTCCCACCTGCCTGGCACCTCCCTAAACTTGCCCAGCAGGCTTGTCCCCTAGTGCCTGAGAAAGGGTGGATAAATCTCTCCCGCTCAGGGGCGATGTATTAACCAGCCTACCTGGCCGCATATCCAAAGCCACATTCTCTAATCAGTTTTATCGGTAATGAAGCTGACATTTTGATCTCTCCATTTGACTCCTCTTGTTTTTCACTCGATTGCCCCAAACTCGAGAGGGAAGAAAGGCGTGGCGGGGAGGGCGCAGAGCAGGAACTGGACAAGACAGGTGCCCCTGCCTGGGGTTCCCGGATTCCTACGGGCCTTCAAAGGCAGTAATGAGAGTTTGTGAGCTATTTTCAATATTTCAAAGAGCCTCACAGAAACTGCATTTATCCACGATCAAAATGCACAGGCCAAATAAATGCGAAGTGTCTGCCTCGGGCTGGAACTATGCCCAGTCAGTGAGGTCACACTCACTTTGTCCATTCTGATTGGTGGGGTGGAGGCGTGGCCCTCCCAGGACCCTGCAGGCTTGAGAATGAAGGGACGTTGGTTTCCCCAGGCCCTCTGCTTAGTGCATGAGAAACTGGAGCCCCTGGGCAGGGCTGTCTGCTGCCTTGAAAGGGGAAACTGCAATGAGGTGCATTTGGGGGAATGAATGGGAGGGGAATCTCAACCTCAGATAGAGGGAACGAGAATGAGTTCCCAAGATGGCTTTTCACAGAGCCAAAGATCAGAGCTACCCATTAGGAAAATGGACATCTCATGGCCTGAACAACATGTGATGGGGCTCTGGAACAGGAGAGCTGGGAGGTAAAAAGGGCTGCATGTCTGCTCCCAGGTGTGGATGTGGCTTTGCCGTCCTCAGTCTGGGGGCAGATCTGAAGGAAGCCGGGGATTTGGGAGACCTTTCCGGGCCCCAGCGGAGTCTCTCTGTAAGCTCTTGGGGACTGTGGGGGGATTGGGGAAAGAGCTGATCACTGCCAACGGACCAGGAAACAACTGGCAGTTACGTATGTCTTTTAAGAATAAAAATGGGGAAAGAATCCATCCTTTCTTAATAAATGCTGCCCGATGGAAACAGTGCCTTGAAGCCCAAGTTTCTTGGGAGCAAGTCAGCACCCCCAGTCATACTAAAGTTGGGCTGTGGTGAGGAGAGATATTTAGTAGCCTTGCTTCACCCCCATGCCCCACCCCCACACCCCATGGCAGTCTCAGCACACAGAGGAGGGGGTTTTCGTGCTTGTCTGCTCCTTCCTCACCCCTCGCTGGGCCATGTTTTACCAATGGGCAGGGCCGTTGAACTGAAAGGCCAAGTGTATCCACCAGACACCCTCTGTCCTACATAAAAGCAGTGGGAGACGAAGCCCATTATTCTCATGGTTAAGAAAGGGATGCTGAGTGTGTCCTGAGACCCTGTCCCAGCCCTAATTCTGCAGAAGCTCCTGAGAGCTTGCTTGGTTGCCAAGATTCACACTCCACTCACAGTGGGAGATGAAAAGCACCTCTGGGCTCAGGCCCTGAGCCATGTGCTCCAACATGATGTACCTGAAAGCCTGTGCTGTGACAGGCATCAGGCACATGCCCAGCTATTAATAAATGAATCAGTCCTTTCCCTTCCATCCAACCAGCATTCTCTGTCCTTATAGCCCATCAATCTGAACCCCTAAGGGAGGAGGTGTTAGGGACAGGTAGTACTGACATATCAGCCTGAACTCCTTCCAAGGCTCACGCTTATCCCAAGAGCTCCGTCTCTGCCACTCCTCACTGATCTCTGCCATGTCCCTCCCCTCCATCCCAGAGGGTAAATCCTCCCCTGCTTCTCTCTGACCGAAGTGCACATCACCAATTGGAGGAAGGCAAGAAAGGATGTGGGAGACCACATCGTTGCCAGAGCGCTGGGTCCCAAGTGTCTGGAAGCAAAAGGTGAGGCCAGGGTCACAGCATCACTAGAGAGGATGTGGGAAGGTTTGGGAGCTATTTGGGAGGCAGAATCCACAAGATCTGACTAGTGAGAGGCAGTGAGTGTGGGGTAGAATTCAAGAATGATTCCCAGATTTCCGGTTTACGAAGATTCAAGGCTAGTGTGGCAATTCCCGGAGGTGGGACACAAAAGAGCACGGGATGGTGACATGGCTAGGGGTGGGGTCATACAGGTGATAAAAAGAAAGGGAGAATTTGGTTTGTGGCATGCTGGGGCGGGGGCGGCACCTAGGCCATGTCCATGGTGTTGGATCTGGAGTTCTGGACTCCTAAATGTGGGACGCAGGGATCATCAGCATTTGGAAAGCGGTGTTAAGCCCCAGGAAGGAAGAAAATGTAGAATCAACAGAGAGGAGGGCTAAGGGCAAAGACCTAGAGACACTGATATGAAAGCAACTTTAAGTGGGGAGGGAGTGATGAGTAGTATCCGTTCCTGAGAAGGGGAAGGGACAGACAGAAGGTCAAGAGCAGGCTGTGCCAGACAGAGAAAGGTCTAGAGGCCGAGAGAGACACTTAGATTTGGGAAGTAGGAAGTCATGCGGTGCCCTGGGCTACAGCACTTCCCCTGGAGTGGGGAGGGTGGGAGGCAGATGACAGGCACTGAGAAATGAACTGGCAGACACCCTCCTGGGAAGCCTGGCTAGGAACAGAGGGAGAGAGGGTGACAGCCAAAGGGGGTGCAGAGTCAAGGAAGGGCCATTGTTTAGTGTGCTGTTAAGATGAAAACAAAGTGTGTTTATGGGCTCATGGGGAGGAGGGATGCCAGTTACAGCCGTGCTATTCCTGGGTAGCACTTCCCTACCCGAATTCAGCAGCAAGGTTCATACACTTGTTTCCTTTCAGTGTCAAGTTTTCTGTGTTGGAAGAAACAAGGTTGTTCAGGACAACCAATGGGCGAGCCTACCCCAGCAGGGAAAATGGTCCCCAGACGGAGCCTGTGGCTCAGAGGGGCACAGGGCCGGGCGCAGGGCACGCCAGGGACTGCACTGAGTGGAAGAGGCCAACAAGGGTTGGATCAAGAGGAAGAAGAGGAGTAAGGTTAGGCCAGACTAACTTCTAGGTTCAAAGTCTAAGGCCTGGGGACGCTGAATGGTTTCAGATACACAGTGGGTCCTTTACCACCCTACCTGACCCTAACTTCTCCAGACTGATCTACTCATTTTTACTAAAGTGTTAATGGCTAACACTCCTCAAAATAATTTACTTCTAACAACAGCAACAACAGAATCTTCCTGCAACACAGGCTGACACGCATCAGCTATCTCATTACTCTGTATCAAAAATTTCCACCGCCCCCTTGCCCTAGCCTCTCAGCAACCTCAGGGAAATCTACCATAATCTGGTGCAGCAACATAAACCAGAAAGGAAAACTTCACTGTGTCTCTGCTGCTCAGCAAACAGCTTCCAGGGTGTTCAGCTTTCCCTGGTGACCACTTAATATGTTTTCATTCACTCAACAAACACAGACTGACCATCTACCGTGCTCCAGGCACCGTCGTAGGTGCCAAGGGCACTGTCGGGGTGAATAAAAGAACCCAAACCCTGTCAGTGGGGCGTGGACTTAGGTGGACAAGGGGGCAGAAGGGCTGTGTAATCAGAGCCGGGCCCCTCCCAAACACAGGCCTGTACAGGCGAAACTGCGAGATCAGGCTTTTTGCCTCATCTTACTAATGAAACAACTGAGGCCCAGAAGGGACTAGGGCCAAGATCTGGGCTGTGTTGGACTTAACTCCAAAGTTTGTGCTGAGAAAGTGCGTCCCCTAGTGCTTCTCAGACTCTCGGGCACAGGAATCACCTGGGATCTCGTTAAAATGCAATTCTGATTTAGTGGGTGGGTGGTGAATTTCTAAGAAGTTTCCTGGCAAGGCTTTGGACCACACATTAGACACCAAGGGCCTACTGTTTCCCAAACTCATCTGATCATGAATATTTTTCTCCCGGGGCATTCATTTAATAGCCCCTCCCCCACAAATGAATGCCTTCTCTGGGCCTCCCAGGGTCTTTGTACTTCTTTCCTTAGCTTCCTTATTTGCACTGCTGGCCCTTTGCCTCAATTTCCCTGTGGGGTCCCTGGCTCTGCACAGGGAAGGCAGACTCTGCTGGGCCAGGCCCCTCCCTTGGGGCCCGGTCCTGCTCCAGCCAGGAAGGCAAGAGGGCTGGGAACCTGAATTCCTTGACCAAGCCCTGACCCCAGCCTCACCCCGCCATGACCCCAGGCTCACCCTGCCTTGACCCCAGCCTCACCCCGCCCTGACCCCACCTGACTGACCCTGCCTTAGCCTGCCCGCAGCGCCTCTGTCTTAAAATGCCAGCTGCCTCTCACCACCAGGCCTGAGGAAAAATGGCATTTCGGTGCTTTGTGCCTGCTCTTCAGCGAGCATTAAGTCTAGAATAATGGGAATTAGCACACTGAGGAAGTTGAGGATAAGACTCCCCTGAGTGCCCTGATTTCTCACCTAACAAATCAGGGGCTGGCAAAAGGGCTCTGTGACTCAGGAGCTCCAAGCTGGCCGGCCAGCCTTCACCAACAGGCCCTTTGTTTGGTGGGTTAATCGGTTTGGGGATGTAAATGCCTGCCTGCAGGGCTTGGAGGTTTCTCCTCTGGAAGCCACCTAGCCTGACAGCACAAATCTGGTCAGCTCTGGGGGGCTGCAGCCTGTGGACACAGGTCCCGCCTCCGCCAGGGCGAGGCTGGGGGGAGGGGGGCAGGGGTCACTTCCCCTGAGGGGTCCTGGGGGCCGTCAAGACCAGGGTCATAGCTAGGTGAGCAGGAGTGGGTGCTTGAAGGCCTATGTCTTTTGAGCTCCACCTTGGGATCTGGGGAGCTGTGTGCCTGAGAGGCTCCCGGACAGACCCCGTATGCATAATATTAATAATAAGAGGGACTTGTTAGGGATGCAGACTGCACACCTCGCTCCCAGATTCTCCGATTCAGAAGACCAGAGGGAGGGGCTAGGACTCTACATCTGTCAAAGGAAACTTCGCCACAGTGACAGTTGTGCCTGGAGGGCCTGAATCAGACCAGCTTTAAATCTGGCCTCTCCCTTGCCCAGCGGTGTGGTGGTGTGGAGCCAGTAACTTGATCTCCTTCGATCTCAGTTTCCTCAACCGCAAAATGACTGACTTCTTGGGAGCACCGGGTTTAAGGAGAGGAAAGGGCAGCTTGCGGCCAGGGGCCTGAGAGTTCCCTAAAGGACAGCTTCCGGCCTCCAGGACAGAGACAGCAGTGCGGCTGGAGGGGAAGGCAAACCACACACCCCAGAAGCTGCCTGCAGCTTGCAGCCCTTTGTCCAAGCCACTCCATGCCTAGGACTTCCTACCCCTCATCCTCAGCATCTGAGGGACCAAAGCTCACCCTAGGGAGCCTGCTTGCTCTCTGGGGGAGGCCTGGCCTGCCACCTCCTCCCCTCCTCTGTTCTCTTGGATTTCCCTGGGCCTCTGGGGGCTTATAACTGTCCTTAGGGGAAGGTACTGGCTTTGAAATGGTATTTGTAGGCATGACCCCCAGCCCAGGGCCACAGCAAGCAGCCCACTGGTCCTAAGCAGACGGCAGTGGCCAAGGGCCTTAAAAATCCTCCTTGTTGACAGAGCTTCTGGGCTGGAGCCTGACTAAAGGGAAGGCCATGGACAGGGAGGGTCCCAGGTCAGGTGGGGGTGGGGGTCAGGTGAAGACAACAAGGTCAAAGGTCAGGAAGAGGGACCAACTGGAGGTGAGGCCAGGGGTGAGGAGAAGATGACAACAGTGCCAGAGAGGTCACAGGACTGAGGAAAAGGAGGGAGGGGAAAAGGAAAGGGGATGGAGATGGGTGGAGGAGGAGGAAGAGAAGAGAGCGGCAAGCAGGTGGAATGATGGAAATGGCGAGAGGCATGCGTGACTGGACGTGGAGGGGCTCCACGGGCCTCCTCGCCAGACAGTCTGCTGGGTCAGCCCCAAGTAAAGTGACCTCCTACTTTTATTCCTTCTGGAATAAAGTTCGGTGATGTTCTCACCACGGTGGGATTAACAGCGCTGCGATTTATGGAGCGGGGTTCCTGGACTCCTGACAGTGCTGTCACATGTTTACTCCCTCTGGGAAGGCGGGGGACCGGGTTGGGGAATGCAGAAGGAAGAGGATCCCTCCACCCCCTCCCTGACCCCTCTCCCCAACACCTTCCTTCGGAGGCCTCCGCCCGCCCACCCAGCCAACTAACCAGGTCACACCGGGGCTCGAAACCTCCAGGCTCCCCATTGCTAGAACACTGCTTGTTCTAGGAGCCTTCCTTGTCTCCTCAAATCAGTCAGTCAGTGACCCCCTCTTTTTTTTCTAATTGTGACAATATATATGTAACGTAAAAGTTATCATGTCAACCATTTTTAGGAGTATGGTTCAGCTGGTTAAGTACATTCACACTGTCATCCAACCATCACCAGTCCAGAGCTCTTCTCATCTTGCAAAACTAAAACTCCGTACCTACTACACACCAAGTCCTCCCTCCCTCTCCCCCGAGCCAGCAACCCCCATTCTACTTTTCTGTCTCTATGGATTTGACTACTCCAGGTACCTCATCTAAGTGGAATCATATGTTATTGGTCCTTTTGTGACTGCCTTATTTCACTTAGCATATGTCTTCAAGGGCCATCCACATTGTAGCATGCTTCAGAATTTCCTCCCTTTTTAAGGTTGTGTAATATTCCCCTGTGCCCATGTATACACCACACTTGGTTTAGCTGCTCATCCACTAAAGGACACTTGGGTGGCTTCCACCTTTGGGCAACTGTGAAATGCAGCTAGGAAACTTGTCTATGTCCCCAGGGCATCTGAGAGTCAGGCACAGCACAGCCCCTCAGGAAATGCCTTGCTGAAAGACTAATCCCTCACATTCCCTAAGTGTGGCCCCCATTAGGTAACTAATTTCTCCTTTAACTGGCACCTTCAGAAAACAGGGCCTTGAGCCAGTAAAAGAGATCTTTCATAGGAATTGGGAGCCCAGTATGGATAGGAAGGTTCTGGAAATCCTCAAAACCCTCCAAACAGAGAGCCAGTCCTACAAGAGGGTAGACTCAGTGTCTCAACTTCTTCCTTTCACAAAACACTGATACATCTGACCACATCAAAATGAAGCATTCCTGTCCAAAGAAAAATGCTAAACCAAACAGACAGATGAAAGATTGGGAGAAATGATTTGTAACTTACCAAGGGTAATATCTGGAATATAGAAAGAACTTCTACAAATCAACCAAAGATTTTTCTAAATTAAGACAGGAAGCCCAATGTAAAAGCAGGCAAAGACTATGAATAGACAATTTGCAAAGAAAGAAGCTCCAACCACTAATTACATAAGAGATAGTCAAACTTACTAGTAATGAAAGAAATGCAAATTAAAAGGATGAGATGGCACTTTAAACTCATCAGAATGTCACACATTAGAAAGGTGGACAAGAGGAGGTATTGGTGATGACATGGGGAGACGGAAACTGTTGTCCACTCTGGGTGGACATGGGCCCCAGCTCAACCTTTCTGGAAAACATTATAGTACCGCATAGAAAACTAACATATTAACTCAAGGATCCCAATTGCCCATTTATACAGCCCAGACTTATTCTCACATAGGGTCCCAAGAGAGCATGAATAAGGATGTTCTTCAGAGTTTCATGTGTGGCCAGGAGTTACAGCCAAGCCAAGGTCCCTCCCAGGGGGATGGATATACAGAATGTGATGGAGACACAGCTCAGAATGGAACACAGCAGTTAGAAACAACAAACCAGACAAACACAGGAGCAGGGCTAGATCTTTTATTTATTCATTTGTTAGAGAGAGAGAGAGAGAGAGAGAGAGAGAGTACACGCAAATTGGGGAGAGGGGTAGAGGGAGAAAGAGAAAGAATTTTAAACGGGCTTCATGCTTAGTGCAGAGTCTGATGTGGGGCTTAATCCCACAACCCTGGAATCATGACCTGAACCAATACCAAGAGTCAGACACTCAACTGACTGAGCCATTCAGGTGCCCTAGGGCTAGATCTTTAAAATATAGTGTTGAGTAAAGTAGGAAACTGAAAGAAATGTATAGTTCAAGATCATCTATGTAAATTAAAAATACATATAACACACTAAACAACCCTACATATATTATAAGGATCCAGGCATCTGTCAAATCTGTCAGGGGGGGTACAGATGAAGGAAGGCAGCAATGCCTTGGGATTGTGGGTAAAGGGAGGAAAACATTTTAAATAAAACAAGAGAGGAGCCTTGCATAGACAGGTGATCATAAAGTGTCATGGTCCAAAGGTGGGATTAATTCAATGTCATGCACCTGAGCTCAAAACAAACAAACAAAAAGGCACAATACAAAAAGAACCTATGTCTTCCATGTGACTCAGGAAAACTACCTCTGTACCATTTTCCTCTTCCCATGTTTCTTGGAACAAACTGTCATAGGAGATGTGAGTCCCAGTGGTCCTGGAACATAAGGAATTTTCATCTTGCTGCAGTTAAAAGGCCTCAGTGAAGAGCGTGTCCTCTGGATGGATGTGTTAGTGAAGGAGAAGCCTGGGTATCAACCTCTTTCAGAATGAACGCACAGCGATGCTGCCCCAGGGCTGGTGGGTGGATAGGGAGAAGGCTGCACCATATGTCTGATGGGCTGGAGGTGGTAGCTGCTTGTCCCCTCCCTTCCAAGCTTTCCTCAGCAGCCACACAGTCCATCGGAGGGTAAGAATGGATCAGGGCCAGGAAGCTCAGCGAGTCCACCCTTCTCCACTCACCACCCCTGTTCCCTGAAGTTCTGGATCCCTGGGAAGCCAAGCCAGCCTGGCCACTGGGCAGGACCTCCCACTGAATGGGGCTTAGACTCACGACCCATTCTAATATCTCTGGGTCCTATTTGTTTTGTTCATTAAAGAGCTTCCAAGTCCAGCATTACAGAGACATAGTGAGTAATATTATCCCCATTTTACAGGCAAGGAAATAGAGGCTCGCAAAGAGGAAATCAAGGTCGCATAAGTTATAGAGGCACGACCAAGACTGGAATACTAGTTTCCTGACCCTCAAGCCAAATTTCTAGACATATAACAAATACATAACAATATCTTCCTCCCAGTGGTGGATCTGCTGTGGGCCAGCCCTTCCGAGTTTACACAAATGATGAAGGCCAGGAGGGCAGGGCCACACAGGTCCCTCGGAGGAGAGGATGCCATCCCGGAGGTGGCTGTTTTCATGCTAGGAACTTTTTTACGTGGATTGAAAATGAATCATTACACTCTCACCTCCTCTTATTGCCAAGGAACGTGCCAGAAGCCCACACAACCTCACCAAGTCTCACTCAATCTCTCTACCTCTCTCCATACTCAGCCCCCACCCAGGAAACAGTGAGGGAGGAAGCAGTGAGGGTCAGTAAGTGGTAGGCGAGACCCAGGCTGAAAGTGGAGAGTCAGGCAATGAGCAGGCAAACCTCCTGGGGCTGAGTCGACCCTACCACTCCTACTCATCCTAGAAGTCACACAGAACGCCTGAGCATTCTCTAACACGGACTTGCATCTCAAATGATCTAAATTTCAAACTCTCTGCTTTCTCCCATCAAACTTAAGACCGTCTCACTTGCTCACGTCCATTCAATAAATAGATGTAGCTACTTAATAATGGAACTTAGTCTACTTCTGATTTGAAAACCCAGAAGATGGCCACATAATTTTTTGAGGTTTCTGGATGATAATTGCACTTAATTGAGTATAAATTAGACATTGCCAGGGAGGAAGGCTATTTGTGCCGCGATAAGAGCCCTTATTTTCTGCTCTAGACCACATGCGAGATTTTCAAAAAAATTTCTAAGAGTTATCTTGGTGCTGTCAGTAATGTAACTGTATATACATTATTTCTAGCATCATAAAAGTTCCTTATAACGATGATTTTCAAGGATAGGATGGACATGCTCTGAGAAATCAATTCTGTTCAAAATGTTCTGACATTGTACAGAAACAAATAGGTAGAATGTAAAAGGAAGTTTCCAAGGGGGAGACTCCCCAAAAAAGGAGTGCTACTGAGGTGAACCCCTATACCATGGAGGATATTGCTTTTTGTGGGTATAGTCACCCCACTCCCTAGCTTTAGGGAGGACACGGTGCCTTCTTTGGTGCTGGGCTGCATGGGGGCTCCTGGCATGTGCCTGGCATATTTCTCTGATAGGGCTCATGGTGGAGGCCACAGAGGACTCCCAATTTCTCCCTGAGGAGTGACCTCTGATAGCAGGAGATTGGCACCTCCAGCATTTTAGGATCCGTGCCAGAGTGGAAGCGAGGGCTGATGGGCACTTTCTATCTGCTGTGGATCTCACAATTCAGGTACATAAAAACCTGAGGAGCTCTGGAGGAGGAAGAAGATGCTACAATAATGTGAAGCAGGTTGTTTCTGGTGCCCTCCCTCATTTCCATTTCACTATAGTGCCCACCCCACATCTCCCAGCAAGCCCTATCACCTAACTCAAACTGTCCCAATACATCCTGACTCACCCCTGCCCCACCCCATTCCAACAGGACACACTCACCGCCACTCTACCATATCCCAATGGTCCCATTCCACCCCACCCAAATGCCACCCATCCCATCCTATCCCATTCCACCCCAATTCATTCTAACCCATTCCAACCCCACCCACTCCGTGCTACCAGTCAATCCCCTGAACACTCTGTATCTAACCCTCTCAATCCCACCCCAAGCCATTGCATTTCACTCAACCCGATTATTCCCTTCCATTCCACCATCCATCCCAATCCACCCCAATACATCCTATCTGTCCCATCCCAACACCCCCCAGCACTCTTGATCCTACCCCAACTCATTCATTCCTACACGATCTCAGTCCATCTCAAATTATTTTATTTCTCCAATTCCAAAACATAGTATTCCATTACATTCCCTCCCCTCCCATCCACTGCTTTGCCAAAGCTCTCATTTGTGATTGTATACAGAGGCATGACCATTCTTTGTGTTACATGAAACCACGTGAGAAAGCCAAAGGGCGTCACCTACCCCCAAACATCTAACAATTGGGTGGGTATCCCAGTGGGAGAGAAGAAAAAAAGATACAGAATCTCATCTTTAAAGGAAAGGTAAGGAAAGATAGTCCAGGGAACTGAGCTCTCAAGAGTCCAGAAAGAAAATTGGGCACCTGCGTGGCTTAGTTGGTTAAGCATCTGACTTCAGCTCAGGTCATGATCTCATGGTTCATGAATTCGAGCCCCACAGTGGGTGCAGAGACTGCTTGGAATTCTCTCTCTTTCCCTCTCTATCTGCCCCGCCCCCATAGGCATGTGTGAACTCTCTTTTGAAATAAATAAATAAACTTAAAAAAAAGAGTCCAGAAAGAAAATAAATATGAGCCTCCTATGTCTCTCTTAACTTACAAGAGCCAAGAAAGAACTCTAAGAACCCCACACCATCATTTTCAGGTTGAGAAAACCCCACATTGCATAGGCCTCCCTTTGCTTTCTGTGGGTCCAAGGGAGAGCCTTGGACTGTTGAAAGACAGTGAACCCTAAGACAGAGAGTAGAGGTTTGGAGGCCATATGGGTCTCAAGGAGCAAAGCCCCAGGACAGTATCAGTAACATTGTCCAACCTCTAGTGGGAGCTACAGGATCCTCCCCCACTACCCCTCCAGGAAAAGGAGTGACAGGGGTTGATGGGTTGGGTGAGTGGACGAGGTTCTTCCGGGTGTACTTTCAGCAGGAGGAACAGGGAGGAAAGACTCTTGCAGACGCACATAGCAGCACCTCCAAGGGGCACCGTGTTAGAACCCTTTCCCTCGCAATTCTAAGAGGTTGGTGCACAAAGCCAGTAGATAGTAGTAGCCGCAGCACCAGTAGTGGTGGCGGTGGCGGCATCTAACGCGTACTGAATACTAACAATGTGTCCAGAACTGTGACAATGCTTTCCAGGAATTAAGAGAATGGCCCCTGGAGTCAGGTAGCCCTAAGGGTTGATCCTGCCTCCTTCACATATCAGCTCTATAACCTTGGCCAAACTGCTTCATGTGTGAGCCTTTGTCTCTTCAAATCCGATAAAGTGCCTGGATTGTTATCCGAATTGAACAGTAATGTCTAAGACCATTTACCCGGACTCACTGAAGTGCAGCTACTATCAGTAAGACTCAGAGGGCCTGGGCTGCCTCCCACTTGGGGATGCCCCTTCACCCCTTCCCACTCCCCTAAATCCTTCGCCTTGGGAGTGTCCAAGAAGGCAGTTGGAGGGTCAGGAAGCCTTGAGTTCCAGAGAACCTGCCTCTGATCCTCTCAACAGGTGTTTATTGAGTCTATGTGGTCTGGTTTGCACTGTCCTGCCTGGGTTCATAGACCTTCAGGGAATACAAACAGAGATCACCCCACTAAACAAGACATTCCAATATGTCCTGATGAGCTTTACAACAGGGGAGTTTGGGGACTGTGAGAGCTCATGGGAGCATTCAATAGAGATGGGTGTTTGGGACTAGCAGACCAAGGTGATGCCTATGCAGTCACAGGAGCTATGGTGGAGGTGGATGGACCATGGCCATGTGAGGCGTTGGAAGTCTGGGGTCCAGGCCTTGAGTGCCAACAGCAGCACAGCAAAATTCAGGGTGGGGGCAGCCCAGGGCAAGAGCAGAGCGGAGGCAGGTGGCCTGGGCTGAAGGATCCCGGGGGGGCATAGCGCCAGCTGGGCCCCCTTAGAAGTTGGACCATAGCATGGTTGTGAGTAAGAGATTCAGGGTTGGGCAAAATGGCTTCAAGCCCTGGCTTGGCCATTGACTTGTTATGTGGTTAAGTTACATATCCTCTCTGAATCTATTTCTTCATGTAAAAAATGGAGATAATAATATTGCCGGCCTTACCATGTTGCTATGATGGTTGAGTTCATACAAGCAAGTGCTTGAGATGGTACCAGTACATGATAAGGACTCAGTGACCACCAGCTGTTAGCGTTACTCCCCTAAGGACCTAGGGGGCCCCTGAGGTGCGGGGAGGTGCAGGCCACAGTGAGGGCTCACAGGCTTCTCAGCTGAGTCCTGTGTCCTCAGGGTTACGGCTCCAGCCCTGCTTCCACTCAACGGGCACACTGGATGAGCTAGGTTATGCACTGTGTCTGGTGCCTCTTGGCTTTCTAGTCCTTCCCACAATGCAGGAATGACTTGCCCCTTTTCCAAGTGGGGAACGTGAGCCCTGGAGAGGTCTGAAGATCAACCAGTTCTCCCACAAGGAACATCTGGCTCTGCTGGGCAATCAGATTACCTTACTCCCGCTGGCCAGAAAACGATGATGAAGCAGAGGCAGGCCATACACGTGAGTCAAGGTGATGCTGTCGAAGCCACCTGCTGGACTCCTCTGGACAAACCCAATCCCTGCAATCTAAAAGCCCACAAATTTGCTTCCCCAGTTCCTTTGCATACGATTCCAGGCTCACCTTCAACAAAGCCACGTTCTCGCCAGCCGGAAATATGGCCAACATCATCTGCTATGCTCAGTTTCTTTCTTCAAAACCATAAACATGCAGCTCAATTGCAAATGGAAATTCCAATCCATACTCTGGTGACTGAGTGGTTCAAGAACCTTCCTTGGGGGTGTGGGGACAGTTATATCTAAAGGCTTGTTGCATCAGTTCTAAAATCTAAGGAATGATCTGACCAATCTGTGATATTTTGTTCTAGAGGGACAGCAATGGGGGACCGGGCATCTTAGTCATCTCTGGTTGTCTTGCCCCCTAAAACTCTTGATTTAGCTTTGTCAGTCTTTAAAAGACTGTCCAAGAAAAAAATATTTTAAAAACCATCCACCGATTTACCAACCATCTATCAGGCACCAATTCTGTGCTAGATCCTGAGCTGAGTGCTGGTGATAACAAGAGGAATAAAGTACTGTCCCTGCCTTCAGGAAGCTCATAGTTCAATACAGGAGACAAATGCATAAATACTTTGAATACACTTCAATTAGTACTATAATCAAACACTGGGTATGGTCAGTGCTCCAGTCTTCAAGAAACCTCTGAAAACAAGCACTTAGGGAATAAGCAAAGCAGGGAGATTTTTTTTTAATAATTTGGTATTTGATTTTTTTATAAGCAATGAAGTGGTCCGCATGGGAAAAATCAGATGTTTGTTGAAATTCCTTATACTTCCAGTTCAATTTTGCTTTTATTTTGAATTACTTAGTAAGCATATGCGAGGCATGACAGCCTTGTCAATGCTCAGAGCCTCTGAATCCAGAGAAAATTAGCCAAGTTAAGAGCAATTGAGGGTCTGCACTAGATGGCCACCTGGTAGGGAAGGCATTGAAGATGACATTAAGGTTTCTGGGCTGGGTAAGTGGTAGGTTGCAGGTGCCACCAGCCTACACATGGAATACTGGAGGCTCAGGAAAGGAAGTAACGAGTTTGTTTTGGAAGGGGAACATCTAGGTGAAGTTATCCAAGAGTCAGCCGGATATATGGGCTGTCTAGACCCAGAGTTTCGATGGACTGAAAGTCAACAGATGTATCAGAGGTGTCTTGGCAGGAGACATCTGTCTGGAAGCTTCAGTGTGGTAGTGGAAGGGATGGGCCCGGGTGAGCTCACCCACAAAGTGGTAAAAGGAAATGAGGAAAGGCACAAGGAACAGAGCACTGCAGGAAAAGCTTACAGAAGGGGAAGAAGTGCTTCTATCAGAGACTGGGAAGGAACAGCCAAGAGGTAAGAGAGAAATCAGCAAAGCACCGTAGCCCAGAAGCCCAAGGAAAAGAAATTTTAAAAGGAGTAACCCAAAATGTTCAAAGTCACAGAGAGGTCAAGGAAGATAAACACAGAGTAAGCAGGATGGATTTGATGATCAGGATGGTCATCGGTGATCTTTCCTAGAGAGTTCCAATCCTAGGGACAGAAGGCAGCCTGCAGTGAGTGAAAGGTAGCAAAGAAAGTGAATCGAAGACCCTTTGAAGATGCTCATAAAGGCAAAGAGATGGGATGGTAGACAAAAGGTCACTAGGGCCGAGAAGTCTGTTTAGCTTGTTTACTATTAAAGATTAAGCTGTTCACAGGTCAAGGGGAAACAAGAAGGGAGACAGACTGATCCACAGTTAAGAGAGGTGGTAACTGATAGAGGTTTCTAGGGAGGCCAGAGCGGGGGAGTAGTATGAGGCAGGGCCCGCATGGAAGGGGTTGAGGGTCTAAAGAAAGGTAGGTGAGGAGGCTCCCCCTTTTCAAATCCTTATATTCATTTTATTCAGTCCTCCCTGGTCCAAGGAAGGGAGACAACTCAGTCCTGAGCATCTTATAAAGTCAGCAGAGTGAAGAGAACACAAAATGAATGTGCTTCCCCCTCTGAAGTGCCAAACTCTGCGATCATCTGTCACCAAGTCCATTTCCAAATCTCTGCTGCTTGCAAGGCCAAAAAGCACATCTAAATGCAGGAAAGGTTTAAAAAGAAATGCAAGGGAAGCACTGTAAGTCATAGTGGCCGCCAGAGAGCTAGTGCCCCCTCCCCCAAGCCATTCACCACCACTACCACCACCACCAACACTGCTCTATTGACCACAGAGCTGGAAGCCAATGGATCTCTACAAGGCAGGATTCCAGCACCGCCCAGCAGTGTGCAAGCTCCGGTGAGTCGGCCCTTTTCTTTCCCCAGGGGTATGACATGCCCAAGGGGCAGGGACAAATCTAGCCAGAAAAACAGTTCGATCACATCAGGAGCAATCTAAGTGTGCTAAGCCAGAGCAGGGGCCACACCTGGACAATCGTCGGAGAGGCCTGACAGTCTGTAGCATCTGTTCCCCCACCGCCCATGTGGCAAGTCTGGGTGACTAGTGGCGCCGAGACGAACATCGCAGCCACCCAATGGGTGTGGGTGTGCTCGAGGCCGGAGCTCCTAGGCGAGCGCACCGCGGGCGCCCCTCTCTGGGTGTCGGCAGCTATGACTCTTAGGAGAACCCAGAAAGTCCTGTCAAGTCGGGATGGGAAAGCTGAGGCTAGCTTGGGGCGCCTTCCCAGACCAGCAACCCAAACATTCCCGGCTAAGGAGGCGGTAACTGTCTGCAGGGACGGGTTCACTGGATACTGGAGCCCAGAACGGGACGGAAAGCTCGCCAGGGAAGGGGCGCACTTTCCAAGAAGGGAGCACGAAGATGCTGGAGTGGCGGAGGCCAAGCCTTCAGAGGTTCAATCGGTGGTTTAAAACAAAAAAAAAGCAAAAAAATAAAATAAAAATAAAAAGCAAAAAACAAAAACAGCACGGATCCAGGCCGGAGGTGCTCCGAGTCCAGGCCTAGGCAGCAGGTGTTAAGGGGTTTTCTTCCCCCCCCCCGCCCCCCCAGTGAGTGTCAGCCTCTGGGCTAAATGAAAATGCGGCCCCAGGCATCGCCCGTTGGACCCGTCCCCACCCGGGCACGCGGAACTTTCTAGGCTGTGGCTAGAGCTGAGCGTCAGAGGGGTGCAGGGGATAAAGTGGAAGGGCACCAGTCGGGGCCAGTGATCCCCATTGGAGCCTGGGTTCTCCCGAAGGTCCGCGTGCCTTCCCCAACACGCAAGCCGCAGCCAGACACCCGCGAAGTTCCGGGACTCGCCGCACCCGCCGGGTCTGCCCCCCTCCCTGACTCGGTCGCAGGGAGCAGGTCCCGCCGCCCGCGCCGCCGCAGCCGCAGCCCCGGCGCTCGGCTGCAGCAGGGCGCGGGAAAGGGCACTTTGGCGCGGAGTGGGAACCGAGGGGAATGTGGCGACGCGGAACCTGGCGGCGACACTCCCTCCCCCGCCCCCGGGCACAACCGCGGCCCCCGCCTCCCTGTGGCTCAGCACCCTCCAGCCCCCGACCTGAGTCCTCCCGCAAGCGGTGCGCGGGACCCCGACCCTGGGCACGCGCCCACCTGATCCCCCTTCTAGCCTCGAGCGCCGGGGGAGGGGGACACTTGGGGAGGAGGTGGTGGCCGCAGTCTCGAGGCGGCTCGGGCTGGGGCGCGGGCTTCATTCACAAGAAAATGGGCGGGGGCAGGAAGGGCAGACCCCGCAAACGCGGAAACGGGGAGGGGGTATGCCATTCCTCTCCAGCCCCCAGGACCAGTGTGCCAACCGGAATCGGGAGGCGGCGGTGGGGGGAGGGCTCCAGGAAAGTTTATCGGGGAAAAGCCTGGCACCTTGGGGGCTGGGAGGCTGGAGCAACTGAAGCCACGGTCTGGGTGCCCCTCAACCCCCGGCGGGGATGTCGGTCTCCTAGGCCCCCCACGCCGGCCGGATCCGGCCAAGTTGCGGCTGGGGTTGGGGGTAGCAATGAGGCTGAGGGTGGAGGTGAGGACGAGGCTGAAGGGGGGGTGGCGACTGAAGCGAGGCTGAGCAGGAGGGTGGGCGACTGGGAGAGGGGAAGGTTAAGGGGGAGAGCGGGGGAAGGGACAGGGACCCTGTCGGGGAGGGGTGGGCACGGGGCTCGGGTGGGGCGCGCGGCCGCCGCGGCTCCCCGGCGCGGCCGGACTTACCCGCGGCGGCCGAGGCGCTGAGCAGCCCCCAGCCCAGCAGCAGCAGCAGCGGCGGCGGCGTTGGCGGCGGCGGCGGGCGGCCCCAGCGGCTCCCCGCGCCCGGCACGAGCGCCGAAATCCCGGCTCCGCCGAGAGCCCTCCCCGCGGGGCAGCCGCAGCGCCCCTGTTCCCGTCCCAGCGAGCGCGGCATGGCGCGGCCGGCAGCGCCGAGGGAGAGGCTCCGCTCGCCGCCGAAGAGAAAGGAGGTCAGGAGAGCTCCGGAGCTTTTTTCTGCTCGGAAAAAAATCCCGGTACGCGGGAGCCCTGAGCTTCTGCGGCTGGAATGAACCAAGTGTCCGCCCGGCCGGGGAGAGGCGCGCTGCGCTCTCGGAAATGACTCGCTCCAATCCCGCTTCGCGGGGTTCGCGCCGGGGGGCGGGGGGGGGGGTGAATTATCCCCGGATTAATCACTCCGGAGCCGCTTCTCCGCCGCTCCAAATGCTGGGGGTGGAGGCGCAGCAAAGGAAAAAAATATTGGAGGGTGGGGGTTCCTCTTCAGCGCCGCCTCCACCTCCAGATAAACCACAAATTACATCTAAAGGGTTGTTTATTCCTGTTTGTTTTACAATTGACCAGTTTCTTTTAAGTTCAGTCCTCTCGTTTCCATTTATAAGATTACCCATTAATACACCCCCCCATACACACACGCGCGCGCACATACACACAGTGATACGGACACACGCACTCACGCACCAGCCTCTTCCACGTTTGGAAATTGGAATACTGTCTGGGAAAAGGTAACCAAAGAAGGACGCGGTTTCCCAAGTCACGGCTCTTACGAGCTGATCATGGGTGGTGGCTTTGAACTTACAATCTAGGGCCGAGGACGATGTTTAGGAGCCCCATTCGCAGTAGCCTCCTACCCCATCCCAGGAGAAGGGTGTGCGTGCTCACACCTAGGGTTCAGAATTGGAGGGGAGGGGGATGGCGACCCGTTCCTTTGGCTCGGTGCGGTCCTACCCCTGCCCTAAGACAAAATCAGGATGGAGGGAAGAGTGCCTGTGTGCGCTGAGGTGGGGGAGGGAGTGGGGAGTGCCTGGGGCAGGTGAGGTTGGTGGAAGAACGGTGCGAGAGTTACTTGTACAATTTATCCTCAAAATTAAATAACCGGACCCTGCTTCTTCTCCCCCACCCTTCCCAGCCACGGCCCCAAACCCGGTGAGTTTCTCCCAGTGGCGTGAGCTGCTCCCCCACCTCTCCCCTGTCGCCGCTGCCGCCTGCCCCCTAGGGCTCAGCGTCGGTCCCCACCCCCACTCGGTCGCCGTTCCTGTCTCGCCTTCCCTAGGCTCCTCCGTCAGTCACGATGGCTCCTTCGCTGTCTACGCCAAACTCTGGGCGAGAAGGAAGAGATGCTGCCGGGGGTGGGGGGGCGGGGAGGCCGGAGGGGACCGGGAGGGACAAAGCTGGGGGTGGGGAAAGCCCCCGCTGGCGTGCCCAGCGGAAAGGCACTGGTCGTTGAGCACCCCACCCCCTTTGCCTAAGGCACCGGGAGAGGCTGCGCTCCGGGCTTAGGGGATTTGGCCAAGCCCGAGCTCGGGTGTCTGCGAGCCCAGGGGGCAGTGTCCTGCGGTCGGCGGGGCCTGGGAGTTTCTGGGAAAGAGCCTGGAAAGAGCTTTTAGGTTGCCGATCTCAGATGGGGAGGGTGATGGGCAGGGTCGGAGGAGTGGATGCTTGTCTTCGCTCCCCACGAAAAACTTGCTCCCCATAGCCACGATCTCCCAGCTTCCTTGATGCCCATCCCCCTCCCCCTCCCCAAGTTGTTCCGGTTTCCCTGCATGAGCTCATCCCACAGCTGGGGAGCCTGCCCGGTGGCCCAGGGCCGGCGAGCTCCCTCCGAATCGCCGGCCCATCCCCACCCCCAACACACTTGCTTTCTCCCCCCTCCCGACACCGTCTCGCTGGGTGCCAAGAACCAACCGAAGCAGCCAGAACTCCACAGTGAAAGGCCTGCTTTATGTCCCCGGGGCGGCGGGGAGGGGGCTTTTCGATTCCCATTGTCCAAGCCCTGCCCCTGAAAGAGAGGGCTCATCCAGCCACGACTGGCCTCGGTCTTCCCACCAGCCCTGGGGAGGAGGGAGGGCCTGGCTTTGCGGTGAGTGGGTGGCGGCCTTGGGGGGCTATTGACTGGGGCCTCCCCTGGGGTGGGCTCCTGGCTCCTAAGCTTGGGCCTTACCCCTCTCCTGCCGGCGGGGTTTTAAGAGCTGGCAGATACCCAGCCCTCCCCGGCAGCCCACAGCTGGGCAGAAGAGAGTCTGGGCTGCTCTATACTTCTAGGGCTCCAGGCCAGTGGACTCTCCCTACCCCCTTCTCGGCCCCAGAACTTTGCTCTGTGGCTGCAGCCCACAGCTGAGGTTTGCCCCCAAACCTTCCCTAGGAAAAGGAATATTTGTCATCCTTCTCTTTGGGGGCTGTGAAGGGCAGGGGCGCACTTTTCATCCCTGTAAATGGCCCAGTTACTTCCTCCACCATTCGTCCCTCTCTCTGATCTATTTGGGTCCACATACATTTTTACTGAGGCCTCCTGGGCTCTGGGCCTTGTGCCAGCCTCTGCTGTGGGCAATGCAGACATGCACAGTGTGTGGTCCAGCTGGGGAGGATGTGGGGCACAGGGGGGAACCCCACACACATGGCGGTGGTGATCACCATGACACAAGGGGCGTGTTTCAGAGACATATCAGGACTAAGCTGGTCTTGGACTTGGAAAATCGAAAGGATCATTTAAGGAGGGAAGTAGGATTTTGGCTGGACCCTGAGGCCTGGATAGAGACTTTGGCAAGGTGAAGATTTACTCAACAAATATTTATTGATCATGATTACATGCTGGACACTGTACTAGATAATGAATATACACCCAAGTGAACAGTCCCTGGCTTGATGAAGATAGGCGATAAATAAATACATCCAACGTTACAAGTTAAGGATGTGATGAAGGAAAAGTTCACGATGCCATGAGAAAGAATATGGGGGGAATATTAACTCAAATAGGGGGTCTGGGAAGACCTCTCCAAGGTGGTGACCTTGAAAATGGGATCTAAATCAAGCAACACAGCCATGCAAAGAGGTGGGAAAGGGGCTTTTGGTACAGGGGTCATGGGCAAGGCCCCCCAAAAGGGATAAGGACACGGGAGACAAGGCGTGGGCCTACATGAAGGTGAGGAAGAGGGGACACCCAGGAGATGACGGAGGAGGTGGGAGCACAGGACCCAGATCATGCAGAATCATAGGGGATGGTGAGAAGTTTGGATTTTAGTCTTAGGCAGTGAGAAATAAGAGGTGTATTAGTTTAATGGAGTTTTGCCATAACAAAGTACCACACAGTGTGTGGCTTAAACAACAGACATTTATTTTCTCACAATTCTGGAGGCCAGACGTCTGAGTTCAAGGTGTCCACAGAGTTGGCTCCTTCTGAGTCCTACTTCCTTGACTTGTAGATGGCCTTCTCCCTGTGTCTTCACATTGTCTCCCCTCCATGCGTGTCTGTGTCCAATTTGCCTAATCTTAGAAGGACACCAGTCATTGGCTTAGGACCCACCTCATCTCATTTTAACTTGATTACCTCTTTAAAACCCTGTCTCCAGGGGCGCCTGGGTGGCTCGGTTGGTCGGTTGGGCATCCAACTTTAGCTCAGGTCACCATCTCGAGGTTTGTGGGTTCAAGCCCCTCATTGGGTTCTGTGCTGATAGCTCGGAGCCTGGAGCCTGTTTCGGATTCTGTGTCTCTCTCTCTCAGCCCCTTCCTCTGTCTCTCTCTCTCTCTCTCTCAAAAATAAATAAACATTAAAAATTTATTTAAATAAAAAAACAACCCTGTCTCCAAATATAGCCTCATTCTGAGTTCTTGGGGGTTAGGACTTCAACATATGAATTTAGGGGGGGAGACACAATTCAGCCCATAACAGGAGAGGATTTTTCGGGTGGAGGGAGGAGAGAAAGCAAATGCACGATGGTCAGAATATATATTTAAAGAGAGATCTGTTAAGGCTGTGCATAGCGTGACTGCTTTAGCAGGAGATACTCTGGAAAGGTGGACAGCTCTGAATATGAGAGGTGGACTTTTATTTCTATCTAGAAAGTAGAAGCCAAGAGGCACAGCCTGGCATGTACCCTGACTTCTCTGTAGGGAAGAGATGGCAAGGACGGGCAGAAAAGGGGAGTGCGCTGGAGAGGTTACCGCAGTAGTCTTTGCTTGAAGTGATGTGGGCACAGACAGAGATGGGAGCCTTGGGAACATTTGCAGGGCAAGGGAGAGGCAGGAGTCCAAAAGGTGATAACAGCCCTCCGCCCTGTAGCCTAGGTGAGTGTGGCTCTCAGCCCAGCTCCTGGGGGCTGGCTTCCTACATGCCCCTTCCGTTCTCCCCAGAGCAGTAGACAGCCACGGGTCAAGATGTCTCCACAATATCAGGTTGCAAAAAAAGCCCAATGCAGTATAGTGACTCGCCAAGATAAGCCTAATATCTAGATAAGATCAGAGTTTGTTTTAGAAAGAAAACAAGACCTGATGCACTGGAGAATTCAGCCCCATTCAAATAGGGGCTGTAGACTCGATGCCCTGAAATTTTCATCCTGATCCAAGAAGAAAATGAAGGAGCTTTCTGAAACCCAGGGGTGGGGGGTGGGGCAAATACGATGCTCTAAATAGTGGGGGCAGAAATGGAGGCTGAGGGGCAAGCAAGACTGCAGAGAAGGGCTACAAAGGCAAGGGCTCAAAGGAAAAGCCTGGGGTCTGAGTGGAGGGTGGGGATTTGAAATCATGAGCATGATCAGACAGAAGCTGGTATTTCCCCAGAGCAAGGCTGTCACTGTGGAAATGACAGTGATCTGCTTCCCAAGGAAAGGTGACAGCAAGTGTTGAGGAAGAAAAAGCCCAGAACAAAGCATGATGAGGCTGTGGGCCACAGAATACAGGAGGGAGACGTGAGAAGGGCCCATAGTCAGCCCTTCCTCCAGGGCCACCAAATGCTGGGGCCACCAAATTCTGACATTTCTTGTAGAAAAATATGTTTGTGATACAAGGCAAGGGACAGCAGTCACATCAGTGGCAAAAGAGGGGAGAATTCTCCTCGGCTTGTCAGAGGCCATAATGCACAAGACGAGGGCTATTCTAGGCTATCATCTGTACTTGAAGCTCCGGTCAGCTATATGCTATCATGCCTCAGTGCCTTTACTCACGCTGTTTCTTCTGACTGCAGTACCATTCCTCTCTCACTGTGTGGAGTAAATGGTCCTAACCATCACTCAGCTCGTGTCGCGTTTCCCAGGTAGCCTTTCCTAACCCCTGCCCCCCACTCGCCCTGCTGGGTGCCCCATGCTGCCCCTTCCATGGCCTACAGTACTAGTTCTCAATCAGGGGCAATATTGCCTCCCAGGGGATATTCAACAATGTCTGCAACCTTTTCTGGCTGTCACAACTGGAGGGTGCTACTGGCATCTAGGGGGTAGAGGCCAGGGATGCTGCGAAACATCCTATAATGCCCAGGGAAGCTCTCCCCCACCCCCAGAAATTACTCAGCCAAAAATGTCAATAGTGCTGAAGTGTCACTGAGAAGTGGCTACATTTTCCAGTCCCCTTTGTAGTTGGGCAAAGTCATGAAACAAGTTTCCAGCCAAATGAATGTAAGCAGAAATGGTGTGAGCCACTGCAAGGCTAACCCCATAAAATCTTCTCATCCTTCCTTCTCCATCTGCCGGCTGGTACAGAGCATGTGGGTCCCTTGGGGACAGCAGAGCCACAGGCTGGAAGAAGCTTGGATCCCAAATCACTGTGTGGAGGAAAATCACCACCAAACAGGGACACCAGAAACAGACCCTTATCTGAGAAATGATCTTTTTTTTAAAAATTTTTTAATGTTTATTTTATTTTTGAGAGAGACAGAGTGTGAGCAGGGGAGGGGCAGAGAGAGAGGGAGACACAGAATCTGAAGCAGGCTCCAGGCTCTGAGCTGTCAGCACAGAGCCCGATGTGGGGCTCAAACTCACAAACTACGAGGTCATGACCTGAGCTAAAGTCAGGTGCTCAACCCACTGAGCCATCCAGGTGCCCCTGACAAATGATCTCTTAACAGCATTAAGCCACTGAAATATTGGGAGCATGTCACAGCAGCTAGCAGTACCGTTACACACTCCGCCGTGGTTTTTTCTGTAGTCATTGGCTTACTCCTCACTCATTCATTCATTTGTTCATGTCTGAAACTTTAATCTGCATGCCAGGTTCCGTGCTAGGTGCTGAGGTAACAAATACAAAGAAGAATAAGGCATGGCCAGTAGTCCTGCCCTCAAGGGGTTGATAGTTTATTGAAGAGGGAGTTAAACAACAAATCAGGATTAATTACTCTGGGAGAAATACAGCCTGTGATGGAAAGGAGGAGGGCTTGTGCGTGGCTCAGTTTCGGGAGAGAGACAGGTGAGAGGCGATCCTGTGCCAGAGACAGAGTGAGGACTCCTGCAGCCCAGGATGCTGGCAGAAGGGCAGGAGGGGCAGGAGACCTCCCTTCTGCGCTCTCTAGACTCTGTAATTGTCCGATTTCTCACTGTCCCCCCTGCACCCTGGTGGACTGGGAGTTGCCTCTGGCAGAAACCTCCTCCTGAAGGTCTGAGTCCCTAGTATCTGCAGTGTGTCTGTCATCCTCTTCTCTTGGATGTCCTGCAGGACACTGTGCCCCAGCCTGCTCACACCTCGACTCCTCTAACCTGTCCCCACACCCCCGCCTCTTTGCTCAGTGCCTCCATGTCCACAGGCTCCTAAGCCCAAAACCTGGGGCCTCATCCCGGACCCTCTCAACCCCTCCATCCAGGCAGCCCCCAAATGATCTAAATTTTTCCTCCTTAATATCTCCCAGGTCCCAGTGAGGGCCCTCCCGGTCTTTCTTTCCAGTTTCTTACTATAGCCGCATCACCAGGGCCCCAGCTCTGCTCTCACCCCATTCAACACAGTTTCCTCTTTGCCACCAGTGATTTCAAAAGCACTGCCCTCATGTCACAGCTCCCACGCCTTCCCAGGACATTTCCCCATGACTTACAGAGTGAAATCCTAGCTCCCTGCTAGATTCTCCAAATAGGGGCCTCATCACCTGTCCCTGCCTGCTCTTCCAGGTCCCATCTCCCTGCTCCCCCTACCCACCCACCCATGCTCTAGCCATTTGGAGGCCCTTGTGCTCCTGAGATGAGCATGCTTTCTCTCTCCCCATTGCCTTGGGCATTTGTGCATGCTGCTCCCTCTGCCTGGAATGCTCTCCTCCTCCTGTTGTGGCTGGCGTCCTCCTGTTTGTCCTTCAGAACTCAGTCCAGGTGTCAGCTCTTGCAAGCAATCTTCACCAGTGCCACTTAGAGTGCCTGGTACACGGTAGGCATTCAGAGAGCTTTGCTGGATGGATGGATGGATGGATGGATGGATGGATGCTTGACTAGGTGCTCAGTAATGTTTGTGGAATGGACCCAAAGGTGTCTCCCCTAGACTTCATTATCTGAGTTCCTTAAAGAAATGCCTTCTCTGAGTTATGATTTAATGTTATGCTCTATGTCTTCAGAGAACCCTGATGTGAGAAACTGACCAACTTAATGGCATTTCTGTCTTTATGAAAACAGAATTGAATATATTGCCCACTATGTCACTCAGTGTCCTTTATACAAGGACTCATGATAAATTCATGCTTGGGGTTATTTCCAGGAAACATTTTGTCTCCACAGATGAAGATGTGTATTTTCTGCTGTCAGAAAATAAAAACTCTGCCTTCCGACGTGTTTCCATTTTTGCTTTAGCTGACAAATAAGGATACTCAGTTTTATTACCTTATTACCTCCGTGTGTTCTGACCAATTCAGGTGCTTGAGAGTAGCAACTCTTTCTGGTTTCTTCAGACAGAGTCAGTTCTTGCTTTATTCTTCAATGCTGTAATTTTTACTTTTTAATCTGAAAGCTGCCTCAAATCATCTCAGCACTTAGCTAGTATAAATCTTAAATGAATGCATATTGGTGACCAACATTGTGGCCCGGAAGTTAGGAAACGAAGGGCAGAACACCAAGCTTCTAGTTGAGATGGATCCCACATAAAGCCTCTCCAGAAATTCTTGGGGCACCTGTCATGATGAGTCTGGTGGGAAAGCCAGAGCAGGAAGTGAAAGGTCAGATGCATTCTGACTTTTTTGCTACCTTATTTTGCCACCACTGCCAAGTTGTATTCTTGTCCTCCATCGACTATGGCCTTCCTTGTCCCTAATTCTAAATGGAGATCCCAGAAGCTACCATTTTTACTTTAATAGCTGATAATAATAATAATAATAATCGGTAACTTTTATTGTGGGCACACCATGAACCTGCCACTGTGCTGAGAAACTTTGTGTTTTCCTATTTGAACCTCTCCCTCTCCGAACCTGTCTGTTGTTTTAACCACTTTGCAGATAAAAGATAAAATGCCAGAGAAGTTAAGCACGTGTAAAGCCACTCCATAGGGAAGTAGCAGAGCAGGAATTCAAATTCGAGTGTGTTGGCTACCACAGCCTAAACTCTCAACAATCTCCTCACATGTGGGCAAGGAATGGAGGCAAGAATAAGGGCTGATATCCCCTGGGCAATGGTGAGGATTACTGATGATGTTGCAGGGAGAGAGAAGTCACAGGGTCATAGCATTGCTTCTAGAGCATCCTGGTGTTCTTTTCAAGGTCCTAGAAATGGCTGGCTGCTCTGTGGCTGGGTTCAGTTGCTGGGACAATATCCAGGGGAGGCCTGTTCCTGTGACACATGGCTGCACCCTCCTCTTTCTCCAGTCTGATGGTTTGTCCTTCAACAGATTTCCCTGGGAGCTCCCTATGCCTGGGCCCCCGCTCTGGGCAGCTTGACCCATTAGGGCATCATTGGTCTGGTAACAAAGGGGGTTTCTCTGCGGTTTTTTGGAGTCTACAAGAAAATTTGAAGCCTAAAATTGTTTTTATTAGTTCCGCAATACCAAGTAGAAAACTACAAGATTAAAATCAGTAAATATTTAATTAAATGCAAAATGTAACATTATGTCAACTTCATTAACTGTTGAATTTAGTAGTCATAAAAATTTCATTTCGTTTGATAACAATTTGTAGGTTGGACTTCTCTCACTGTGCAAGATTTCCCAGGTAGGCACCCAAATGGGTAAGAAATCATAGCTGGCCATAAATGAAATAAATTACTCATGGCCAAAAATTTTCAAAAGCAAAATGGCAAAAAGCCTTTCAAATTTTTTTACAGCCAAAAAGTTATATTTGTGGTGAGAGGTGGGTGTGTTTAAAATATGTTAGATGGGGGATAGGGCCTACAGGAGGAAGCTGGTTTCACACCTATGAAGGTCTTCACAGAGCGCAGGCCACGCCCAACCTGGATGAGTTCTCCATCCTGGCCACATGAGTGTCAGTGATGGAAGCCGGGTGAGTGAAGGTTTGAGCTGGAGACTAGGGAGGGAGATTTGCTTCTTCCTGAGGCTTTCCTGCTTCCAAATAGAAAAGCAAGAATCTCTGAATCCTAAATAATGATAGCTTAATATTCACTGGGTAGCTGTTCTAAGCTGTGTACCTGCATTATCTCAACTGTCACAAAACAACTGTATGAGGTCGGTATTTTATTATCCCTGTTTCACAGATGAGCTAACTGAGGTATATAGAGGTTAAAAAACCTGCCCAGGGTAATAAGGGCAGTAACAGGTAATTCAAGAATTTGTCCAAACAAATTGAACCCACTGTTCAAGGTGCTGAAGACAGGCCTGGTCTCTGCCCTCTTTCAGAACTTGAAGTGAAGCATCCAATGGTGACAGACACCATTTCATGTGCTAGGCACATAGATCTATACGTGCTGGAGGAACACGGTTACCTATATTGAACGAGACTGGAATAAGCTCAGTTTTCCCCACATCTGCTGTGTACCAAGCACTTATGGAACACTTGCTCCCTTCACTTGCTTGTAACAATGTCTAAGCTAGAGAGAGATCTTATATGTCTCCTAGCCCTGCACCTTGCACAATCTTGGCCCATGACAGGTGCTCAAAAATGAACCAAGCCTAGAAAGGCTTAGTTGGTGATTTGAGTCTGTCCCTCCATCACAGAGCAATTTTCCCAGTACAGCTAAAGTCCTCCATCCCTACACATAGCACAAAAGCTATTATTTAGAAACTTCAGTAGCACACATTTCAATGTAATCAACAAAGGAACTAATATACAGCAGTTTCATGTGCCTCCTACCTGCCAGGCATTCTAGGGACTTTCCATGTGTTAAGTAGTTATTAGTAATAGTACATCTACAATTCTACAAAGCGGGTGTTCTTTATCATCCCATTTTATAGATGAGACCAAGAATTGTGAGCTACATGGTGTCCCTGCAAATTCATATGTTCAAGTCCTAACCCTCAGTACCTCATGTACCATAGGACTATAAGTGGACTACATTCAAAGAGTGGTAAAGGTAAAATGAGATCATTAGTGTGGGCCCTACTCCAATATGACTGGTGTCCTTATAAGAAGGGGACGACACAGACATGCACAGAAGGAAGACCACATGAAGACGCAGGGAGAAGATAGCCATCTATGATCCCATGAGAGAGGCCTCAGAGGGAACCAACCCTCCCGACACCTTGATCTTGGACATCTAGGCTCCAGAACTGTGAAGAGATAAATTTCTATTGTTTCAGCCACCCATTCTGTGGTACTCTGTTATGGCAGCCCTAGAGAACAAATATACCAAGGCACAGAGTAACCTGCCTAAACCTACATTGCCAAAACGCAGGAACTCAGAATTTGAATCCAGGCAGTCTGGGTCTAGAGTCCATGTGTTTTAGGACGCAGAAAATGGTCTCTGTGCTGTCCAAAATGGTAGCCCCAAGCCCCATGTGGTACTTGAAACGTGGCTGATGGAAATAAGGAGCTACAATTTTAACTTAATTTACATTAAAATAGAATTTAAAATAGCCACATGTGGCAAGTGGCTACCATTATTGGACATCATTGTATGCTATTTCTAATTACTGCACTTATGTTTTTTGCAGAATCTTCTATTTTTTATTATGTTTATTCATTTATTATTTCTGAGAGAGAGAGAGAGCAGAGGGAGAGAAAAAGACACAGAATCTGAAGCAGGCTCCAGGCTCTGAGCTGTCAGCACAGAGCCTTACACTGGGCTCAGACTCACGAACTGTGAGATCATGCCCTGAGCCGAAGTTGGATGCTTAGCTGCCTGAGCCACCCAGGCACCCCTTGCAGAATCTTCTAGAAACCTCAGCTGTGTGCTCCAAGAAACATGTCCTATCTTTATTCCCTGTCCCTGCTGCATTTTATTTATTATTTATTTATTTAATTTTGCAATCCTTTCCAATTTAGCCCCTGTTGCCTAGTCTCCTGCTGAAGGGGAGAAAGAACAGGAATGAGTGAGCTGGCTAACTTTCCAGAATCCTGTGGCTTGGGCAGTGCTGGGCTGTTGGCATACTGTTCTAAGCATAGGTGTTAGCCAACCAAATGCCAAGCAGCACAAACACTGAGTGACATTTTCAGAACTATTAATATTTCATCAGAAATGATCACTTTTCCTTTAAATACACTATCTTAAAAGGTTTTCTACATTCTTAACTATAATTTTATTCAGTCTAGATCCTCAGAATTTTCCCCAAAGGAGCACATCTTCAATTTTATAATGAAAATCAAAGGGGAATGAAGCTCGGATTTCAAAATTGAGAGTCAACGTCTCCAGGAACTTGGGTATTCTTTTTACATATGGTATGCCATTAATGCATCCGGCACCTATTTACTGAGTACCTACTATGTGTCAGAAATGTGGTTTTCATAATAATTTATCAACACCATTTTACAGAAGAGGATTCCTTCTCTTCCTTCTGTCTCATCCCCAATGTTACTTTAGCTCCCCAAAGAGGCCTACCTGGACATCTATCTAATTCTGCCACTATTCACCTTTTCCTTGCCTCCCTTTGTTGGTTAGTTTCCATCAGAGCCTTTATTTCATAATTAGTGCTTATTTATTTGCTTTGCTAGCTTGTGACCTGTCTCCCTGCACTGGTATATAGGCTCCATGAGATCAGGGACCCCCAGGCCACTTTTTTCACCTGCATGCTTCCTGGAGGGGCCACTCACCTGTAGGTGCTCAGTCAGTGCTCCGAAATGAAGGAAGGAGGGAGCATGGGAGAGTAAAAAAATTGGCTGGGGTGACACAGCTAGGTGGTGGCAGGGTCGGGTTTCAACCCAGCTCTCATCAGTTCCCATTCATTCTTCTTTCCAGTCATCTGGCTCTCCCTTTACTGGGTGAAACCCTGGAGGAACAATGATTTGTGGGGTCAGAGAGCCTGGGGAAGGTGCTGTGTCAGCTCTGAGTTCCAGGAAGCCCATCCAGTGAGGAGGGGCCGGGAGCCCACTGGGCGCAAACTGCTAACTTAGCCCTTCTTTCCTCACCTGAGCCCCTGACCCCCACTCCCACAGGCTCACCCTCCACCCCCAGCATAGGAGGGACTGGTGGATCTCAAAGGCTGAGCACACAGACCAGGCGGGGGTGGGGGGGGGGCTGGGTTTGAATCTACTAGAAAGAGAGCCTTAGACACACCCTTTTCTGACTCCGGAGACTGGATTTCCTGTACCACGGCACAATGGTGCTAACTTCACAAGCTTGTTAGGTTGAATATGACAGAGAAAGCCCAGCTCTTGGCACACGGTAAGCGCCCAATATAGTGGCAGTTGGCGTAAAATCAGGCGATCCAGGGCCAGGGGCCCCTGCAGGCGCGGAGATTTCACACGGAATGGCGGGGCCAGGCGGGGATGCGGCGCCCTCAACCTCCAACAGGAGCAAGGGCTCTAGGGGCCTCCGGGCCCCCACCCCCACCCCGCCGTGGGGCCCTGGGCACCGAACCCGGGGCGGCCCGCGCACCGAGCCGTTGCGTTTGAAACCCACAGAGGAATTCTGGCGCTGGACTGGGAGGGTGTGGGAGCCACCGACACTCAAATAGGCCCAAGCTGCCACGTCCAACGCGGCCCACCGAGACAGCGCCCTGCTGAGGCCTGGGGCCCCTGGCCCGTCCAGGCTGAGCGCAACCCAGCGCCGCGGGCGCCGCAGGTGTCTGCTGGGGGCTCCGGGGCGGGCTGCCGGCGGCTGCACTCCCGGGGGTCTTCCTGCCGGAGGCGGTGGCAGAGCAGCTCTGGCAGAGGGGACGGGGGAGGGCAGGGGAGCGAGCTAGGCCTGGCTGGGCGGGCCGTTGGCCCGGGGTGCGCGGGGTTCCCTGGGAAGGCCCCATGAGTACCTGATGGCGGCCCCCCGCCCCCACGGCGCCTAGCAAGGTGCCCAGTGCCAGGCCCTCGCGCAGCCATCCGCGTGGCTTAGCGGGTGAGAATGGGCTGAGCCGAGTAGTAGGCTCCGCAAGGTGTCACAGGCGCGTCGCGACGGGGGTGTGCCAGGGACTGTGGGGAGAGCCCGCCCTCCCCCTCCAGCTGTTCCCAGATGTCATTCTGCCCGCCCAGGCGCCTGGTTCCTGAGCTCAGGGGGATTCCACGGTTACTAAGCTACTGGTTTTTGTTGACTTTCAAATATTTTCTTCTAAGGGAGAGGGGGCGGGGGGCAAAAGTCAGGAAAGAGCAAGTAAAAACAAATCAAAATAAGCTCCCCCTCCCCAAAAGAAAGTTGCCCTCCAGCCTCCACTCACACACAAATCAAAGACCTCTGAACATAGTCACCTTGCTAGACGACCAGCCAGACAGAACTGACCTGCTTCTGCCCACCCCGCTCTCCCCTTCCGGTGAATGAGGGGCCGTGGTGGATGGTCCCCCTGTCTTGGAGCCCTGGGTGGACAAAGGAGCTTCCGGAAAGAGAGGAGGAGGATGGCCAGTGGGAATGGGCTCCCTTCATCCTCGGCCCTGGTGGCCAAGCGCCCCTCTGCCTTGGGCCCATTCCCCAGATACATCTGGGTCCACCAGGACACACCCCAAGACAGCCTAGACAAGACTTGCCATGAAATCTGGAAGAGAGTTCAAGGCCTGCCCGAGGCCTTGCAGCCCGGGACCTCGAAGGACCAGCTCTCTGCCCCCGTGGCTGGGACTCCAAGAGACAACGGGCTCAGCTTCCAAGAAGAGTGAGTGTCCCCCTATGTGGCTGGCACCAAGGGAGGAGGGAAGAGTGGAGGTGGGACTTTCTGGGGGAATGTTCTGGCCCATTGTTCAGTCTGGTTAAACCGTAAAGGCTGTATACTTTCCCTCCATCTGTTGTGGTCCTTTGTCCAATCTTTATAAGGGAGGTGACTGGGTCCTGGAGTTAGCTGGGTGCAGGGCCAGACCAGGGCTGTATTTCTGTTGTGCCTTTTTCAGTCCACTAAGGGGACATTTTTCATTTTGCACAGGCAAAAACCCACTCTGGCCAGGGCTGAGGGTTAGATGCCCGTGGCTTTGCCTGGAAGCAATGGGGTGATACTTTCCCCTTCTCACCCCCCAAAGGCTAGGCATTGGCACGGATGAGTCTGGTGGTTTAAAACCACATCTGGAATTCCCTAATACAGGGAGCAGCTGTCCCATTCAGCCTCCGCAGAAGCTGCCGCAAGATCGCACATCAAAATATTTACTGGGAAGGCATTGACATATTCAGAGGACATAATAGAAAATTAAAGTGCGGGAAGATGGCTGTAAATAGCCCTTTTCCTGGATGGGAAATCCTGTGTCTGGGAAACACAGAGCTAAATGTTTCTCCACCAGGACAAAGTCGGGCAGATATTGTTGGGGATGGATACTCACAAGGAGAGGAAGACGAGACAGCTCATTAGGAAAAGCAAGGAAACCGCCATGGTCATTAATGCCAATGCTGAGCCCTTGTTCAATGTTTGGCATCTTCAAAGTGGGCTGCAAACATTAATTAATCCTCCCAGACAGAGTCCCTATGAGGCAGGTATTAGTGTCCCCATTTTACAGATGGATTAAGTGTTAATAATTAAGTGCTAATTAAAGACTAAGTGATAATTAAGTGTTGCCTGTTCCAACACATGCTCTCCTTCAGCTCAGAGATGCTAGAGTGGGGGATAATTTAGGCAATTATCAAATGTGTCTGGTTTCAGGGATTTCTATGAAAGAGCTAAGAAGAAAGGTGAAGTGTAACTACTACCCAGGTGTGCCCTACCTGCTGTCCCCTTTCAGGCTGCAGGTGAAGGTGGAAGGCACTTAGCTGTTTTTGAGTATCCTGCCCTGTGCTCAGCATGACATGGCTGGGATGGGAATGGCCTGTCTACCGCCAAAATCCTGCTGTCCAGCCCTCCAGTGGCATTGAGCCCCTCTCCCCTGCCTATGGCCATCTGCTCTGGGACAGGGCCTTGGCAGGGGGCCCTTGGGGCTGTGCTTAGCTCTCAGTGGCCAAGAAGCTGATTGTCCACTTTGTGGACCAAAGGTCAGTGGCAATTTCCAGTAGATGGCACCCTCTGTGCCAGGTCACACTGAGTTAATGGAGACAGACTCTACTTCCAGTCTGCTCTTGGCCAAAAAGTGAACTGGTGCACCTTTGGCCAGTTGCTAAACTCCATTTGGCCTTGAATTTTTCATCTGCAAATTAAGGGTGATGTGCCCTGCCTTGTCCACCTCAGAGTCGATAATGAGGATCACACACATGGTGGAGACAGGAAACTGAAAGCTGCATTATGCAAAGGAGGCTGTCCTTAAATTTAATTCTCAGAGTTTAGGGGTTTTGTTGCTGTTGTGAGCTCCAATATGGGGTTTTCCCACTATGCTCATGACCCTAGGGAGTTTGAGGAACCACCCTCGAATCAAGAGGCCTGGCTCCTGGGCCCCCATTCCCATTTCAGCCCGGGCTGTTTGGCTTTTTTGGGTTTTGCTTCCTGGAGTCCTGAGTAAAAGCCGCGTTTGGGGGAAAAAATAAAACAGGTTCTGCTGAGAAACGAGCTGGGAAACCACTGCCTTAGATGAATAAGCGATGTCATAACCGCGTAGATCTCTACCAAGTAGAACACGAGGAGCTATTCTTGACATCAAGGCAGCTGTGATGGTGGAGTCAGATACTGGGTTTCAGATCGCATTGCAGCCCTGGGCCAGCTGCGGGATTTGTTTAACTTACATGAGCTTTAGTTTCCTCATCTGCCAAATGGAGATGATTACCGCCATTTCAGAGGGCTGTTGGGATGATTAAATGGGATATTTAAACATTCCCGGTAATAACGGTAATAACTAGGATTTGTAAAAATTCCTTGTAATAATAATGATGATGATGATTTCTTTAAGCCCTGCAATTATTACATGAGGTTGGTACTATTTCAAACTCCCCCTCTTTTCACTTTTTATTATGCAGCTATTCCCATGCATAAAATAGAATAGCATGGTGAATGTCTGTGTGTCTTTCTGTCACAGAGGCTCATTAATTATCACATTTGCACCATTCTTGTGTCAGTTCCTCCCTCCCCGCTTTTTAAAATGAAATCCTTTTTATAGATGAGGTCACACGTTGGAGAGGTTCATTTCTCTGCCCAAGGCCCTACAGTTAGGAAGCGATGGAGCTTCAGAAAGCAAATGCAGGTTCATTCTTAGCTACTGTGCGATAGATAGTTTGGGCTATGTTCCCCCGGAAATGGAAGCATCCTTTTGGATCATTACAGTATTTGGCATTTGTTCTGAATGGTCACACATAGACAACAAATTTCAAATTCAGTGAGCTGTAGAGTGTGGTCTGGGATGGCCGCAAGCCCATGAGATACCGCTCAGCTAATGTTCCCACTGCTTAATTTGTAGACCTGGTTTGGGTGATATATTTCTGCTATCAGGGTGGCTAGAGAAGTAAGTTCTAGAACTCCTGTTAGCCAGAATTTTTTTTCTTGACTTAATCCCTATATATTATAAAACTCCAGACAACTCAAGGTTGAAAGGGATATTGGAGGCCATCTTCTGCTGTTTGAGTCTCTTCCTCAACGTCCTTGCCAACTGGTTATCCGCTTATACACTTTCTTAGATGGAAAGCTCACCGTTTCATAAGGTAGCCCCTTCCCTTGCTATGAATGTTGGCTGTCAAAAGACCATTTTCTTCCTATACAGAATCTGTCTTTATCAAACTAATACCCATAGATCTGGATTCTGCCTTTAGGGCTGTAAAGTAAATCAATCCCCTCTTTCCCTCAATAGCTCTTTAGATATTGAAAGATGGCAACACTATTCCTCTTAGGGTTTCTTGTTTCTAAAGCTGACTATCTCTGGTCTTCTAAGTTTCCCCTCACGTGCCAACTTGGTCAGTTTCCTGCTCGCACTGCTGGTCCTCGTGGTAGTGCAGTGACCAGAACCAAGTACAGTAATCCAGGTATGATCCAGTGTGTACAGATTGGATCTTCCCTGTTTCTATTCTGTATTCATGGTAATGGTGATTAATGCCACGTTTACTTTTCTCTAAGAGCCAGCTTCATTCTGTGGACACATTTAAAGTTCATTCACTCACTCATTCAATTACTCATTCAACAAATATTTAATAAGGATCAACTATGTGCCTGGCACTGTGCTAGCAGGATAGAGCCAGGAACTGGATACGGCTCTCCTTCTTGGAGTTTACATTCAAGTAGGGGACAGAAACAGAAAACAGATAAATAAAAGACTATGATAGTTTCAGTATGTGAGAAGGACTGGTGTTCTAGTGGGAGGAAACCAAACACACAAAAATGAACACATAAAATAATTTCAGATAGCGAAGAGCACTCTGATGGAAATAAAACCAAGTCAAGGGAAAACACCCTTCGATAGATGGTGGTCGGGGAAGGGCTCTCCGAGGAGATATGGTCATGTGATCTAAAACCTAGATCCAAAGAAGGAGCCAATCAGGTGGAATCCAGGGAAGGGCGTCCAGGCAGATGGGAGAGTAGAGAGCAGCTACGAAGAAAAGCTGATGTGGGGGTGAGCATAGAGAGGGGCAGGGGAGGTGTATGATGGGACATGGGACAAGGTGATATCGGAAGTGTAGGCGGCTTGGGGGGTCACTGTAGTGAGTTTGGATTTGATTCTCCTTGTAATGGGGCACACTTGGAGGATTTTAAGAAGGAGGCGTAACATGAGTGGATTCACTTGTTTTTAAAGACCTCTCCAGCTGCTGTGTGGAGAGGATGTGTGGGCCTGAGAGAGAAGGTGGGAAGACCTTGGAAAGATGCCGCAGTAGTCCAGGTGAGGCGCCACAGAAGTGGTGGCTGGATCAGTGTGAGTGCAGTGGAGATGGAAAAAGCAGGCCAGTCAGTCAGTGTGTGTTCTGAGAAGCCACCAGACATGCTGGGGGTTTGGGGGCACTCAAACAGAGATGACCAGGCTAACCTGAGGTTCTCGATCTGAGCCACTGGTTGGACAGTGTGCCATTTATTGAGGCGGGGAAGAAATGGGAGAAATGGGCTTTGGGGCAGAAATCAATAACTCTGTCTAGTGTTCATTAAACTCCAGAATCTTACTCAGTTAGACTTTTAATTAGACTTAAACTTGGCTTTTAATTAGACTTAAACTTGGGCTCAGAGAATCGTGGCAAGCCACTACTGACTCATATTCTAGGATTAGTTATTCACTCATTCCCCTTGTTACTGAAACTTCATAGCCTCGGAGTAGAGTTTTGCATTCGCTGGTGACTCCATCGCCCTGACTCAGAAGTAGTATTTGTTCATTCCTTCGTTTACAGACTCATTCAACAAACACTCACAGCCGCCTTCTCAGTGCCAGGCCCGGTGCTGAGTCCCACGGGTAGAGATAAGTAGGACAGGAGCCCTGCTCTCAAACAGCTCCCACTCTGGTGGCTGTGAGGGACCCAGATACATCTGACAGCAAGGACATTCAATAGTATTTATTGTGCACTTACTGCATGCCTGATAAAGTGTGAAAACAAATACAATGGTGGGAAAGATGGGGACTGAACTTCACGGACCTTCGGTGTCTTGAGGAAGGCAGATCACAACATATTACGGTTAATGTAGTGATGAAGTACCAGTGGAGTGGGAGCACAGGGCTTGGGGAAAACTTCCTGGAGGAGGCTGTGGGAGGTGAGCTGGAAGGAAGGTCAAGACCCCTGCTGTGAGTGTGATGAAGGATGGAGAGTCAGCCCTTTGGGGGCAGAGGATGGCAGTACTGTCACTGCAAGGGGCTCCATGGTGGTGTCTCCTGAGCTGGGTCTTGAGAAGAAAGAGGGAGCAGCCTACAGAAAGGGTCCTGCAGGTGAGGGGATGGATAGGAAGCTCCCTGGGGAGGGCATATCCTGTGGGGGGGGGGGTGGAGAAGAGCAGAATGGTGGCCTGGAGTTTGCTCGGCGTGGTTCACTTCTCTGGCTGCTTTCAGGCCCTCCGGCAGCACTCCAGAAACTTCCCAGCTCCCCAAGTCAGACAGAACTTGGTATGCAGAGTCAGGCCTTGGTGGGTGTCACCCTGAGCCAGACCCAAGAAGGAAGAGAAGTCTACCTAAAAGAAAGGAAATCCGTTTAAATATTTAAAAAGCAGAAGTACTCCCTCTCTCTCTCCCCCTCCCCTGCTCATGTTCTCAGTCTCTCTCTCTCTCTCAAAAATAAATAAACATTGAAAAAAATTTTTACAAAAGGGGTGCCTGGGTGGCTCAGTCTGTTAGGCATCCAACTTTGGCTCTTGTCATGATCTTGCGGTTTGTGGGTTTGAGCCCCACGTCGGGCTCTGTGCTGACAGCTCAGAGCCTGGAGCCTGTTTCAGATTCTGTCTCCCTCTCTCTCTACCCCTCCCCTGCTCTCTCTCAAAAATAAATAAACATTAAAAAATGTTCAAAAAATATATTCTTATATCCCTTCATATTTTGCAAGTGTCGAAGATGCCCTGGGTCCCAGGTTAGAATCTTTTTCTCCTGGACACTTAAGAATCTCCCTCCCTTAAGCTTTCTGGGGCTGGGTCTCAGCCACTGCTATGACCCGAGTCACTCGGAAACCCCCCTCATCTTGGTCGTCAAGGGAATTAGTGCACGAAATGGCAGACAGAGGTTCAAGGCCCCCCAGCCCTTCCCTCCTCCAGTCGTCTTCGTGATGGTCATTGACTCCTTGACTCCCTGCTGGTCTCTCTTCTGCCATTTTCAGAACATTTTATCTTGCTGTGTCTGGTTCCTTTCCCTCCTGGATGTCCTTCCCCCTTCATCTACTTCATATTCCTGAAGCATATCAACAGTGCTGTTTAGGAATCTTCCAGACTCCCCTCATTGTCTTCTGAACCCCTTGACCTGGTCTTCAAGGATCTTTGTGTTGGCCCTGCCTGCATGTCTAGATGCATGCCCTGCTGCTCTTCCCCAAACTCTCTGTAAACCAAAATGAGCCACACATCTCCTTACTCTTGCTCAGATCATTCCACTGTCAGGAATGCCTTTCTTCCACATCTCTGTCTGTTGAAATCTTATCCATCCTTAAAAACCTAGAATAAATGTGTCATCCTCTGAATTTTTCACCTCTCACCCATTCAACATTTTGTTTTTTTCCACCCCCTTCCATGTTCTTCCCTTTAATTCAAATAATGTGTTATGCCTTCTCTTTTTCCTCAGAGTTTAAAGGTGGCTCAGGAAACAAAATAAGGCAACAGGTGGATTAGAATCCCTGCACATTTCCTAGCTATAACCAAGATGCTCACACTTTCTGTGCCCCATTTTCCTCATTCTGAAAAATGGAAAATGTCTTGGTGACCAACCTCCTTAAAGTATTATTTTGGAGGTTAATGAAGGAGTGCATGCAAAGCTTACCCAGCACCTGGCATAAAATAAGGGCTCCCAAGTTATTTTCCATCATTGTCATCACCATTATTCTTCTGATCAAGGATAAAATAACAGGTGTTAAGTATCAAGAATGGTATGGTGAGAGGAGACATAAACCAGAAAACCTTCGCTAATAGAAATTGTTCAATTGAGGCTAGCATTTTGCTTTGGGATTCTTGGCAGCCAGAACAAATAGTGGGAACATAGCCATTGGTCTCTATAACTTATATCGTCTAATAAGAGAAAGCAGAAGCAGTCATCAGGAGAGACCAATGCTTCCCTAGCTCTAAGGACCATGTGGCTTTTTTATATGAGGGTGATGGAATGGAAAAGTTGGTTCAGGCTCAGCTCTTGTGTTGACCATTGGCCAAAGGGAAGGATACCACACACCCCAATGGGATCTGTCGGTGCGGTTCTGACATGAGATTTCTGATCACAGGCACATATTGTACACTGCCTTGTGGCAACAATTCTTCCTCCCCCACTTGACCATGGCTCCTTAAGGGCAAGGACTGTGTCTTACTCATCTTTGTCTTCCCAGTGCCCAGCTGAGTTCCTAGCACTTGGTGGCTGCTCTGCAGTGTGCATGAATGAATGAGGAAGTGAATGATGGATGAACCATAAAAATGCCACTGCAAGGAGTGTGAAGCCCAGAGGTGGCCAGGATCCAAGCAATGGGTCACAGTCATCAGAGGAAGCATTGAGTGACCCAAGGACAGAATATCAATAAGGCAAGACACTGCAGGGTTTTTCCCTCCTCTGCCTTAAACTGCAGAGAGAGGAACTAACGTTTTCTTGATCATCTCATATATGCCAGGCTCTTTATTTTACTTTTCTGTGTATCTCATTGTCTTAGCAACCCTTCCCAGTAGATGGTCAATATTACTTCCATTTCACAGATGAGGAAGCTGAGGCTCAGAGTCCAGGCAGCTTGCCCAGAGTCATCCTGCTATGCCAGGAGTGGGCGAAGCAGAGATAGAAACCCCCTGAGGCTTCAAGACCTAAGCTCCTTCCTGGACACCGGGAGCCCATCGGGATAGCCCTTCTGTGTCTGCTTAGCACCAGGAACCATGAGCAGCAGAGGGAAGACAAATCATGATTAACGTCCCATGTCCCGTGTCCCCCTTTTTAATTTAATTTTATGGTTTCAGGAGCTGTGTCGCAGGTTGTGGGAGCCTGCAGAGATGGGCCACCAGTGGTTTGTTTTAATCCCCTTTTTAATATCTTTGTTGCAACGTTCTTTCCAATTCAGCTCCCAAGTCACATTAAAAAAATACCTCTTCCTTAGGGTAAGCCTTCTCTTATTAAACAGATTCAAATGAAAAGTTTTAAAGATAATTTGAACAATACGAATCACTCTTTAGCTCGGCAGCTGTAGCAGAAGCTCCTTTACTGCTGTAGTCACTCCCCAGCCTCCCCTGTCATCAATCTCCAGGTCCCTGAGGGCCCGCACCCCAAACCCTCCGGCCCCCAGCCCAGTCAGCAACCCTTGCCTGCTTCTTCCGGGTTCTCAGCTTCTCCAGTCCCCTTCAGGGGCGGGGGAGTGGGGGAAGTTATCTGCTCTGCCTTCTGGCCTTCTCTGTCCTACCTGCCCTGAGGGATAGGCAGGGAGGAACTGGATGGTGTCTAAAGGAAATTCCCACCTCATTTGCATCAAAACCAAGGGGACAGAGGCAGAAGGTAGGGGAGGGAAGGAGTGATGCCTGCTCAGAATGCAGATACCTGGGCCTTCCGTTCTGGACCAACTGAACTGCCAACTCCCCACGAGGGCCCAGCCATCTGCATTTGGAACAGTTGCCTCCCATGATGCCTGTGCATATGTATGGAAGTTCTCAGGTACTTTGGGGGTCAAAGATGACATCCTCAGATTTAAAAGGGACATAGCTTTGAGAAGGAGGTGTTCCAAAGAAACGCGTGAAGGAAGGAGACTGAGCTTTATTGAGTGAGCTTTAAGTGTATGCCCAGGACGTTGTAAAATGGGCTCTAGTCGACGTGAAGACCTTTGCTAAGAAATGAGAGGGACGTGAAGTCTAGGCTTGGCATCGGGGCAGCTGAGGGATCTCACAGGGTTACCTCCTCTAACCCCGGGTGGCATCGCCACCCTCACGGTGCAGATGACAAGGTTTCAGCGACTTCTGCCACTCTCAAGTTCCACCAGCCAGGGCCCTGGGCAGCACAGGGTCAGCAGGGCTCCCGCCTGCATCCTGGCTGGCTTTCCTGCACCACCCAACGCTCTTTCTCTGTCCGTCTGAGCTGCTAACATTTGCATAGCACTGGTTACAGTTTACCAAGTGCTTCACATTCACCTTCTCACTTAATCCTCCCACAGCCCAGAGAGTGGAGGAGGGGGTGGAGGCCAGCTTTCCGAAGGCCCCCCATCCCATGCCTGCCCTCCCCTGGCAGACAGAGCTCAGCGGGTTTCCAGGGACCTTTGGGACCCAGGTGCACAGGCGCTAGGGTGGCAAATCTGCAGCTTCTCCCAAGTGACCCTCTGCCCCAAACCGAAACCATTCAGAGCCCAGGGCCCTGGCTTGTGATGGGTAGAATTCACTCTCCTTTTCATGACTTTCCTTCCTGCCAGTTTTCCCCAAGGCTGTAGCAGTGTGTGTGTGTGTGGGGGGGGTGTATATGTGTATGGCTGTGGTGTGTGGTAAGTGTGCGTGGGTGAGGTGTGTTTGCACAAGTGTGCATGAATATGTTATGTGTGTGCATGTGTGTGCAGAGTCGTGTGTGTGCAAATGCTGTGTGTGCATGGGTGTAGCATGGTTATGTGCATGGGTGTGTGCATATGGATATGTGTACATGGCTATAGTGTGTTTGTGTATATGACTGCTATGTCTGTGTGTACACATGGATTGGTGTGTGTGTGTGTGTGTGCAAAACTGTGGTGTGTGTGTGTTGCTCTGCTGTGTGTGTGTGCATGGCTGTGGCGTGTGCATGGGGAGGGAGCCCCAGGGCGGTACAGTGAATCCCACACCTGGAGGAGAGGGAAGACGGAAGAAGACACAGGCAGCTTTGATGGAGATGGCTGTGTCCCTTCCCTCCATGTGGGGTGGGGCATCCCGAGTGCCGTGACAAATACACCAGGGCAACAGAAAATGGGTCTGTTCTCCTCACGCAGACAGGAAGACCCAGAAATTCCACCACCCTCGGTCAAGCACGGGTGCATGCCCACTAGGGACGGGGCCAGGCTGGATGCCAGAGCCTCTACCTCCGTGATGAAGGCCCCTCCTCGTCTGGGGCCCTTTGGTGTCTCCTCTCCACCGCTACTCGCAGCCTCTCACCTGCCCACCAAGTTCTGCCTTCTGCCACCTCATCCTCCTAGATCCTGACTGGCTCCATGGCCTCCAGCCTCCCACACCCGAGATCAGAGAAGGGAAGTGAATTGCAGAAAGGACAGAGCTGGGGTTTGATCACGAAGGCTCTGCTCCGTCTCCCACTTGCACTGGTCTGGGCAATGTGAGGTGGTGACTGTGGCTAGAGGCTTGGAGCCACATGGACTTGGGATCCCATCCTGTTCCAACACTTGTGCTCTTGGGCGAACTTGAATTTACCTTGCAGATTCCTGAGCCTCAGTTTCCTCTTCTAAATTGGGAATGGAGATGCTAACTATCCTTCATAGCTGTTGTGGGGACAAGTGCTGAGTATAACACCTGGCACCTAGAAGACACAGCATAGACCTGGCTCAGCTCCTGGTCTCCTCCTGTCACTCCTCTGGGCTGATCTCTAGGAGAAATACTTCTGGTCTGGGGAAACCAGAGCCTGGCACCTCCCTGCTGAAATCTCCCCAGTGGCTTCCCTTACCTTAGGATCAAGTCCCTTAGCATCACTCCAAGGCCTAGTAGGTGCCCCCTCATGCCTTTATCTCTAATCCTACCTCATGGGACCCCACCCTTAATGAGTCCAATCCACCTGAGCATCAATCCTGCCCAATGCACCAAGTCCTTTCCCACCTCGTGGTCTTCACACATGCAGTTCCCTGTGTCTGGAAAGCTCTTCCCTGCATTATACATACTTGGGTTTTTTCTCCCCCAGCTTAAATGACACTTCCTCAACAAGGTCCTTTCCACTCTTTTAACCTGGGTACGCACCCCTAGAATTCTTGCCCACAGCATCTCCCTTTTAGTTTTCAGAGAAGTATGGCTTGGTGGTGACAAGTGTGGCCATCTGAGCACAATGGCCTCAGTGCATCCACTGTGTTACTTCTTAATTCTGTGACCTTGGGAAAACTACCTAACTTCTCCGTCTCTTTGCTTCTTCATTTTAAAATCGGGGAAAATAGTATCTCCCCATGTCAGTTAGCCTTTGACATATAACAAACCTCCCCAGAGCTCAGTGGCTCCGCCCCACAACTCTGTACTTAGCTCCCTTTTCTGTGGTTCAGCATTGTGGCCTGGGTTCAGCCACGTGGTTCTTCTGCAAGGAGCTGGGCCTGACTGCACGTGGCTCATGTTCTCCCACGTCTGCAGTCAGCTGGGCGTGGCCGACCAGTGGCCGAGGACTTTGGGGTTCCCTCCGTGGGCTGCGCCATCGTCCAGCAGGCTCTCCTGTGCTTGTTCACATGGAAGTCACTAAGTCCAGAGACAAAGGAGGTTAAGCCCTAATGTCCTAGTGCTCTCTGCTTATTCCTTTTTCTTTTCTGTATAGAATATATTTTGTTTTTAATTTTTATTCTCTTTCTATTGAAATAGAGTTGACACACGATATTATATTAGTTTCAAGTGTACGGCATAGTGATCCAACATTTGTATACATTATGGAATGATTACCATAAGTCTTGTCACCGTCTGTCACCATGCACGGTTATTGTCACCAGTACAGTATATTGACTCTATTCCCTACGCTGCACTTTACATCCCTGTGACTTTTGTGTTTTATAACTGGAAGTTTGTACTTCTTCATTCCCTTCACGTATTTCACCCATTCCTTCCTCCCCCACCCCCTCTGAAAACCACCAGTTTGTTCTCTGTATTTATGGGTCTGTTTTTTTTGTGTGTGTTCATTTTGCTTTGTTTTTCAGATTTCACATATAAGTGAAATCCTACGTATTTGTCATTCTCTGTCTGCCTTATTTTACTTAGCATAATACCCTTTAGGTCCATCTGTGTTGTCACAAATGGCAAGATTTCATTCTTTTTTTTATGGTTGAGTAATATTCGTGCCTGTGTGTGTGTGTATGTGTGTACTACATCTTCCTCATTTACCTATTGGTACACACTTCAAGTGCTTCTGTAATCTTGCTATTGTAAACAATGCTGCAGTGAACATAGAAGGGCATACATCATTCCAAATTAATGTTTTCATTTTCTTCGGGTAAGTACCCAGAAGTAGAATTGCTAGACTGGATGGTATTTTTATTTATAATGCTTGAGGAACCTCCATACTGTTTTCCATAGTGGCTGCACCAATTTGCATTCCCCGCAACAGTGCGTGAGGGTCCCCTTTCCCCCACACCCTCGCCAATACTTGGTATTTTTTTGTCTGTTCAATACTAATAACCATTCTGACAGGTGTGAGGTGATAGCTCATTGTGGTTTTGCTTTGCATTTGCCTGATGATGAGTAATATTGAATATCTTTTCATGTGTCTGTTGGCCATCTGTATTCTTCTTTGGAAAAATGTCTATTTACATTCTCTGCCCATTTTTACTCATATTAGTTGTTTGTTTGTTTTTGGTGTTGAACTAGATGAGTTTTTAATATATTTTGGATAATAGCCCCTTATCAGGTATATCACTTGAAAATATCATCTCCCATTCAGTAGGTTGCCTTTTTGTTTTGTTGGTTTCCTTCACTGTACAAAAGCTTTTTAGTTTGATGTAATCCCAATTGTTTATTTTTGCTTTTGTTGCCCTTGCCTGAGGAGACAACCAAGAAAATATTGCTAAGACTGTTATCCAAGAGTTTATTGCCTGTTTTCTTTTAGGAGTTTTATAGTTTCAGGTCTTACATGTCAGTCTTTGATTCATCTTGAGTTTATTTTTGTAGATAGTGTAAGAAGTGGTCTAGTTTCATTCTTTTGAATGTAGCTGTCCAGCTTTCCCAGCACCATTTATTAAAGAGACTGTCTTTTTTCCACTGTACACTCTTGCCTCTTTTCTATAGATTACTTGATCATATAAGCATGTGTTTATTTCTGGGCTCTCTATTTGGTTCCACTGTTCTCTGTGTTTATTTTTGTGCCAGTACCATACACCTTGATTATTATAGCTTTGTAGTATAGTTTGAAATCTGGGAGCGTGATACCTTTTTATTGAGATCGCTCTGGCTATTCAGGTTCTTTTTGACTTCATATGAATTTTAGGATTATTTGTTCTAATTATGTGATAGCATTTTGATAAGAATTGCACTGAATCTGTAGATTGCTTTGGGTAGTATGGACATTTTAACAATATTAAGTCTTCCAATCCCTGAGCATGGTGTACCTCTCCATTTATTTGTGTCATCTGCTATTTCTTTCATCAATGTCTTATAGTTTTCAGAGTACAGGTCTTTCAACTTGGTGAAATTTATTCCTAGGTGTTTCTGCTTATTACTGAATCCAGATGGATGGGCACCACCAAAGCGCCTGGATGCAGGAAGGCATGATAAAATGGAGGCTATTACTGTAATCAGTCTACCACGCTACCCCAGTTGAGCTGCTGTGGGGATTAAAATAAGGCTTTTGCATGGAAAACGCCTAGCACAGTGCCTGGCTGGTTAGCTAGCTCTCCAGAAGTGCTAAGAGCTCTTAGTATTTTGTGAGCCTGGGACTTGAGGCTTAGACATGTTATCCAGCTTGCTTAAGGTATGGCCCCCATTAACCAATGAGGGTTTGAGTCCCATTTCCCTTTCCAGGGACTGAGCTCTTGGCCACTACACTCTGCTGCTCCAGCCATGCAAACAGGTAGAGAAGTCAGAACCTCACCCACAATCAATGAGGTCAGTCTGTGGAAGGACTGTCACTCAGGCTCAGGTCTGCGGCAGACCTGGAGCCTTTCACTTGCTTCAGTCACAGTCAGCCATGTTGCCTGGGCACCGTGCTTGGGTACCTTGTTTGTCGTCATTCTGAAATGCCATGGTGGGAAGAAAATATTTGTTTTGGTGTCCTCTTGTAGCACTAACAATTTTCCGCTTGCATTTTTCTGTTGTCTGGCTCAGCTGAATAGCAGTTTTCATCTTTGCTCTGTGTTATCATGTACACAGAACCGCTGTTGGGAGCTAACAGTGCGCTTGCTTAGTCATTATTCTGGGAAGGGGTGCCAACCAGTCAATAGCCTTTATTTTTATATGACTCTGTACACTGCAAATGCAGAGATGATGCACTGCACTCAGACACCTGTCACTTCTGGAGGTGGGCAACGCGGAGGTGGCGGCAGCCACTGGGGCCACAACACCAGTCCCAACTTCTTCCTTTGTCAGTGCCCGGGAGCTGGGTTAGCCTCCCTGAGTGATTCACTGTGATATAGTCTGTGGCAGATTTTATGGTTTTTACCAACTCAAAGGAGAAAGCAAATAGCATGGGAGAGGTGCCAGAATCGACAAAACTTCTTAGGAAGAAAGAAGAAAAGAAAGATTCCAGGAAATGCAGGGGAGCAGACTTGACAGTGAACCTAGCGAAGTCGTGGGGGGAATGAGAAATCTTTCTGGGACCCCCACGGTGGTTGCAAAGATCAGATGGGCTCTGTGTGGGGTCTGCCATGGGACTATCATGCAGAGGTGGGGAGTTCTTAGGATGGGGCTGAGCCTGTGGTTAGTGTCATCTGACCAGCTTAGAGGGGTGTCAGGCCAGACATGGGGACTAGAAAATGGAACCAAAGTGAGAGAGTTTGCAACCAGTGGAAGGAGCTGGGCAGTCTTTGGCAACATGATGTCAAGATCTCCAAGAGATGGATGAGGGTCAAGGCAAGTTCATAAGCTAGTTCACTCATTGATTCAACAAATTCTTGATGAACTGGAGTCATATGCCAGGCACTGCTCTAGACCCTGGGGCTCTGTGCTGAACAAGATACAGTTCCTGCCCTCAGGGAAGTTCTGTTGTTGTGGGAAGTAAAGATCTAAAAAAGATGCTGTGTGAAGGTGGTTAATACCATGGAGAAAATAAACAGATTGATGGAGCAGAGAGTGGAATAAGGGTGAAAGGGACACTTAAAAATGGGTAGGAAAGGCTACTTTGGGAGTAGGAATCATGAACTGAGACCTGAATGATGAGAAAAAACAGTCGGGGGATGATCTAGCATTCCATAGGAAATGCAAAGGCCCTGGGGTTGGAATAAGCTTGGCATGTCAAGGAATATTTATAAGGCCAGAGTGTTTGGATAAAGGAGTCAAAGCAGGAAGGGGTGACCAGGCCAATCTGTATACTGCCCTGAAGGTCAGAAAGGAGTTTAAATTTTATCCTTTGTGTAATGAGAATCTGCATGAGGGTTTAAGCAGAGAAATTGACTGATCTGAGTTCTGAGAATGTCCTAACTCAGCAGGCATGAAGTTTTCAGAACAAACAAGAACAAATGAATCTTTTCTTGGGAGTGGAAGGGGAAGGTAGGAAGACCCTTGATCAGGGACTTGTAACTGTGTGAATGAATCTTGATTGCAGTGAGGTGCTTGATAAAGGCTGTCTTGGAGAAGTCAAGATGGGCTGATAGTGACTGGATTGATTTATTCCCCCAAAGTGTTGAGCCAGAATTACTGTCAGGCTGCAGGGAGGGTCTCCAGCAGTGTCTTCAAGGCTTGGCCCTGGGCTTGTTTCCTTCAACATTTCTACCCATAAATTGGTGGAAGACCCAGAAGACATGCTCATCAGACATGCAGCTGACATGGAGCTGTCAGGGACAGCTAATGCCATGGATGACAGACCCAGGATTCACTGCGATGATCCTTCACAGGCTGGAGTGATGGACTGAAACCAGCAAGAGCCCTAATCACAATCAGACTGGGGAACGAAGCCCAGCCATGGAGCAGGGGGTCCTTGCTGGATAACTATCTATCCCTGGACAGGAAGCTGGGCTGAGCGGGAAGGTAACAAAGGCAGCCGGACCCACTGGCATCCCCACCCTTTCTAGGTGACAGGGTCCTTGGCTTCTTTCAGGTTCAATTTTTCCCATCCATAAAGTGGCAATGATGGCTGTCTATTGCCCAGGAATGTGGAGAGGATTACATTCAAGCGTGTATGTGGATGCCTGGCTTCCTGTCTGTCTTGTAGCAGGCTTATGACAGATGCAAGGGAAATAGGGATTTGTGGAGGCTGGCCCACGGAAGGCTCGGTGGTCTGGGGCAGCCTTTCAGGGGTATGTGGAGGGCCCACAGCCAGAGTGGGGCCTCCATTCTTGGCACTGTGCTGTCCCTTCTGGGGATGCTAGCTTCCTAAGAGGCCCGTGACCACTGTGATGTATCCAGAGGAGTAAGAATAGGGGTTCATACTCAGTTTCTTCCTGTATTCCAAGTTGGGGAGAGGTAGGAGTGTCTTCTCAGGTGCTGAGAAAGGGCCATCTGTGGGTGGGTTTTGATACAGGGACCCCCAAGTTCCTGAGGGTCTTTTAGAATCTGCCTTGACATCTCCTTGGAGCTGGTCTCAAGTAAGTGGTGAGACTTTTTCTGTGTATCTATGTGTAACACTTGTATTAAAAAAAATAGCCAAAAGTAGAGCAAATAGCATGTGATGAACTCATGTACCTATCAGTCACCCAGTTTTAGTGATGGCCAAAGCATCTTGTTTTGGCCATCACTGGCCAAGCCATCTTGTTTCATCTATGACCCCGCCATCTTCCCCTCCAACCCTGCTGGATTCAGTTTAAAGGAAACCTTAAACATAATTTAATCTGTAACACTTTGTATGTATCTCTAAGAGATAAGGACTCTTTTTTTGTTGTTGTTTAAGCATAAACCACAATACCATTATCACATGTTTTAAAATTGATATAATTATAGTAGGTCTTTCTAGAAAATCTATTGGTATATAGCTTGCTTTGTAGAGGAGAGAGTCGAAAAGTGGTTTTTTAAATGTCTGGTGTCTGTGACTTGAGACTCACCTGTTCCCTTTGAGGAGGATGATGAAGAGGAAGAAGGGGGTCTAAAACCTAGATTGGTAGCCGCTTTTATTCTGATTGTTCCCAGGGACACAGCAGTGAGAATGGAACCTATTTATAGATGAAGTCTAGACATGGGACGGAGGAAAGGAAGAGAATGGGAGAGGGCAGAGAGGAGGGGGAAAGAGAGCATGGAAGGACCGGGAAAGCCTGAGTGGAAGACAGCCCCTCCTCCCTGCAGCCACACCACCTCCTGAGCTCCCAGTACCCGCCCACTGCAGCCATCACAGGGTACCTCACCACGTTCTCACACCTGTGCCATTAGCCCCAGTACAGGTGTCACACCCATTCTACAGGGGAGGTCCAGAGGTTCCAGGCTCTGGCATGAAATAGGCAGTAGTGCCTGATTGAGACTCAGGTCCATTTGGCTGGAGTCTGCTTTTTCCTGGCACCTCTCTCTGCTTCTAAGTCTGCTGAGGCTGCGTGTGCCGCTGGTGATCAGGAGGCCCGGCTGTCATGCTCCCATATCTTTAGCTCTTACCCACATTTCCCATGTACCCTGGCCACCCAGCAACCTTGCTACGACCCCCCCGGCCTCATCAGGACCTGGCAACTAAGGGGGTGATGCCTGGCACAGCAGGAAGCCCCTGGGACTGTACCCCATGCCCATTCTGATTGGCTGTCACGTGCAGTGACTTTTCCCCTCGTTCTGTGTATGGTAACATGTGAGCCATTTTGTGCCTGCACATGTGCATGCATCAGACACACCCACATGTGCCTGCATTTGTTCTTGCACACAGGTGAGTGTGCACGTGCTCATATGCAAAGAGCATTACCAGGAAGCCACATCCCTGGGAGCATTGCTGGGAGCATTCCTAGTCCCCGTTTGTGGGACTCACTGAGCCCTTGGGATGAACCGTCAAAGTAGGGGTGTGCTCCAGGCCTCCCCAATGGCCCAGCTCCATTCATGAGGCGCTTTCATTCCCACCACCCCCCTCACCATGCCTTCTTCATTTTCTTTACCACCCTCTCCCAGGAGACAGCACTGGGCAGTTTCCAGAATGCTCTTTCTAGAGCACCTCATCCACTTCTTATGGGAGCCCACCAAATATGGATAGCCGATGGGTTTAAGCTAGGTAGTCACGGTCCTTCTGGGAGTGCCAGGGAGGAAGTTTCCCCCTTGCCAAAGATGTCAGTGGGGCAGGCCGGGCCACGAGCCAGGCCAACAGGACTGCTGTCCTCTCCCACATCTGGAGAGAGCCAGCAAACAGGAACCTAGAGTCCATGGAGCCCTTAGGCCCCATCAGGCTGGTGTTGGTTATCAAGGGTCCAGCTGGGGCCCAGGGTGTGAGGTGCAGGTAGCGGCCAGTGTGTAGGTACAGGGAGATGCTTGTGAATCAGTGCATGGACCAAGCAACTGCAGCTTCCCATAGGAAGTTGGGCTCAGTCCAGAGACTGTGATCTGACCAGAAGACCATGCCAACCAGGGGGGACATGGGTATCCATGGGGCCGCAGTATGGACTCCAGGATCCAAAGCCCAGCCAAGCGGACACAAGTGTAGACACCCTCGTGTCACCCTTAATTCTGTATAGACACTGTCCACAGTGCTTTGTATGTCTATGATATTCCTGTTAACCAGAGGAGGAGACAGGGTGTCAAGATGCTAAGCAACCTCCCCAGGGTCCCAGCGGGGAACTGAGGGAGCCAGGGGATGAGTCCAGCTGTCCACTCCACAGTCTCTTCCCTCCCCCTGCCACCTGGCAGTGAATCTTGGGCTTCCCAGTGCTCAATCCCAGCGCCCTGGCCTCTACGCTCAGAGCTGTCGGCTCACTCCTGACCCCTATGCAACTGGCCTTTCCTTGTTTCAGGTCCTGAGCACACCTGAACAGGAAGGGATGGATTGAAATTAAGGCTCAGCTCTCACTCAGCAAGACATGGTATCTGGAGAGGACCCAGATGTCCTGATTCCCAGAACTGTGCTCTCGGCACTGGCATGGCGTAGAAACCTCTTGGGAACCCATGTTTGTCCATTTTCTCTCTTGAGAAAGCAGTAGGTTTCTTTGACCTGGAGACGTGTTTTCTCCATCCCCTTTCCCTGGGGCCTGGGGCCTGCCGCGTAGCCACCCCTAGTGAGCTGGCACTAAAGCTGCCTGTCTTTCTGACCTGTTTGCAGAGCTCTGGAGCTCAGCCATGATAAAGATGAGATCTCCCTGTTGGTGGAGCAGGAGTTCTTGAGCCTGACCAAGGAGCACCTCATCTTAGTCACAGAGAGCTCGGAGGAGCTGGAGGCCCCCGGCGCCTCTGCTGAGGGACCCAGACATCTGGCTCCCTGCCTTCTCATACCTCCTCCGGTGGCAGACAGCAGTGAGTACCCAGGAGCCTCCGTCATTGCTGGTGATACGCTTCTGGAGCCGAAGGTGGCCATGTCCCTTATCAGCAGCCAGCCGGACTGTGATTCTGTCATGTCTACTGTCACAGGAATTCTGCATGCTGCTAAGGTCAAGAGCGTCAAGGGGCCAGAGGATGGGGGCCACAGCCTGGGTGCCTCCAACTCAGAGATCAGCAAGCTCCTGGCTCAGTTCCCATTCAAGTCCACGGAAACGTCCAAGGCTCCTGACCACAAGATGGTGCTGGAAGAGACAAGGGTCATCAAGGACTTCTTGCAGAACAGCATGTTCAGTGGCTCGGGACCCGGGGAGCCCATGGGGCTGGGCCCATTCCTACTGCTACCACCACCACCTCTGTCTGCACCCCCTGACAACCTCCCTGAGCTCCCTGCTCAGAAGAGGCAGCTCCCAGTGTTTGCCAAGATCTGCTCCAAGCCGGAGGCCGACTCTGCCATGGAGGGGCACCTCTTGATGGGTGAGTGGGCCTGAGAACAGGGACAGTGGATGAGCTGGCAGGGAGGGACTTAGCAGAAAGCCAGTGAGTGTTGCAGCAGGTGCAGACGGCATCTTTGTGCGAAGGTGCAGTGGTCTCTGGTGGGTGCAGCCCCCAAGTGCAGCCTGTTTTTAGCACCCACAGGCCCCCTCTGCTGGATGCCCGTGTATGGGCCACAGCTTGTATAAGCAAACATGGTGGCCTTGATCCCAGTGCACTTTAAGGGGAGATAGAGGCACATTTGGTAACTGGCTCGTTTTTTGAATCCAGGTACTCACAGTACGTTGAAGGAAGTGTCTACCCCAGGTGTAACTGCAGCATGGGGACTTTAAGCCAGATAGGAGAGAAATTTGATTAGCAGACGGGGTCATCTGGCTTCCGATAGAAGCACCTGTTCTGACCACGAGGCCTAGTCCTCGCTCTGTGCATTGGGAGTCGATATGCGAACCTTCCAGGTTTAGTTCAGACTGTTGGCTCTGGACTTGTTCCCCGGGACTCCTGAGCCTTAGAAAAGTGCAAATTCTCCTGCTAATTAAGGATTCCACCTCTTTCCCCTAGAGCCCAGTCACCTCCCAAGATCCCCCCATCCCACTTCCAGGTTCTGCATCTTGTGCCCCTTCTGATCCAGCCACTCAGACTGGATGGTTCCAAGGCAGACTGATGGCAGTGGCATTTGCCCACAGCCAGCAGTCACTAGGAGAGTTGATCATACTCCTGTCAACCAAAAGAAAAATTACCCCCAGGCTGTGAGCATGGATGAATAGCTGAGATCCCTGTGTTGGGAAGGCTCAAATCCATCTCCTTAAGAAAACAGGTGTGTGTTCTGTGTTCTGGAGCATTATCAGAAGGCTGAGAAATCAGAGCTGGAGATAGAAAGCTGGACTCTGGGTCCTGGGAAGGGTCTCTGGGAGCCTCGGGCTATGTGTATGAGGGTGGAACCCTGTCCGGAGGGTGGGACTTTCCTGCCACCTCCTTCGCCAGAAAGGGTGCGTGGATAGCTCTCTGATGGATGGAGCCACTGGGTTGGAGGTATTCCTCTCCCACGCACCCTCCCTGCTACCTGTGTGTATCTGTGTGTATAGATGTATGGGCACAGGTGTGCCAAAGGGAATTTTACAGGTGTGAGTGTGCTTGTTAGAAAAAATGTGGGTGTGGGTGCATCTGAATGTGCATATGTGTGTGCATATGTCTGTCTTGTGTGTATAGTTGTGTACATGTGAGGGAGGCAGAGGAATGAGTGTGTGTATATGTCTGTCTGTGTGTCTATGTATACAGATATTGGAAGAGGGCGCTTTGGAGTTGAGTGAGTGGCAGGCATGTTCAAGGCGATGGGAGGTGTATGAGAGACTGCAGGTGTGTGGGTCTCTGGGGAAAGGGCTATTATTAGTGGGTACCGTTATTTCAGCACACTGGCTGGGGGCTAAACTTGGCAACCAGAGAAACTCTTGGAAGAGACTCTAGGGACATGTTTTGCTAAAAATGACATTTTCTCCTAAATTGGCTCAGGCTATAGCACTCTTTCCTTGGTTGGGATGGCGCTAGGAGGGTAGGCCCAGTCCTGTCCAGACCTCAGCCACAAGGCCACTGGGCTGTGGTGGGGGCAAGAGCTGGTAGGATCAGATCCACTCTCAACAGGTGACACGGGGCACAGGTCCTCTGATGCAGCCACTACGGGAACGATCTGAGATGCCTGCTGTGTGTCCAGGGCCCTTTCCCAGCCAAGCTCCATGGAGACTGGCAAAGCCTCCAGGCTGGGGAAGGAGTGAGGAGCACTACTTCAGCCAGACTATCCCTTAAAAACAAACAAGCCCACATATATATATAGTTTCAACCATAGTTAATTTTGTTTGAAGAATGAGTCCCTTTGCTCAAAAGGAAATACGGGTGTGGAGGATTCCACCACAGTCCAGGCAGCATCCTCACACGGGTAGTCCACTGTACACACGGGTGTATTTGGAGGGAGACCTGAGCCTGACCCCACCCCACTCAGGGACTCGCCATGTCTCTCTGACACCCTCTCCTGCAGTGCCGCCTCCCCAGACTCCTGCATGTGAGGCCTCACTGAAGGCCCACTTCCTTCTGGAAACCCTCTGACCGTCTTAGATAGAAGCCGTCTCAGCCACCCTCTTCTCCCGCTGTGTCCCTCTGTCACCTCCCGGTCCCCATCTGTCTTGTCCTAGAGCTATTTCTGGGTCTGTCTCTCTCTCCCTCCTTGTTGTGAGCTCCTGCAGGGCTGAGTCTGGCTCTGACTCATCAGTGTCCTCAGGACTCAGGTCAGGGCCTGGCGCGGACGAGCGGGCTGCATTGCCCATGAGCAGCACAGCAGGGGCAGAGTCCATGGTGAGGGGCTGGCCCTCGGTGCAGAACACGTGCTCTGCATGAACGTGTGTCTTCCTCACTAAGCCAGGGGCCCCCTGAAGGCGGCTTTATATCCCAAACTTGGCACTTTGGATGGATAGAGAGAAGGGAGGGAAAAAAAAGAGAGAGTGAGGAAAGAAAAAAGATAGAAAGGAAAGAAAGGAGAGGAAAAGGAAGGAAAGGGGAAGGAGGAAAATAAAAGAAGAGAAGAAAAGAAAGGTAATTGGAAGGGAGAATGGATGAAAGGGAGGAAGGAACGAATGGAAGGTGGATGGATCCTTGTATGGGTGCATGAGAGGGGAAGACTGGAATGAGCAGGTCCACAAAGGCTTCAGGGAGGAGACCAGGACTGGGTTGGGCTGGGAGAGAGGCCCCAGAGTGGTTTGAGTCCCAGGTGTGTGCTAGGGAGGACCTGTCACTTTGTCCACAAGAAGAGATGTGCTCCCCGCATCAGCACTTGGCCTTCCAGAGCCATTGACTCAGTTTCCCTCCTGCTGTAGAATGGAACCCTGGCACCAAGGAGCCGACCAAGGGTCGAGAGAGTCTCTTTCTCAGTCAGTGGCCCCAGAGCCGGAAGGACACCTGTGGTGAGGAGGGTTGCAGTGACCCAATAGGCTCCACGTCCATGGCCCTGCCAGCCAAGAAGTCCGCATGGCCAGCCGAGAAGAACCTGCTCTATGAGTTTCTTGGGGCCACCAAAAACTCCAGCGGGCAGCTGAAGCTTCACAGCAAAGTGGAGGTGGACGGGCTGGAGCTGAAACGTAAGCTGAGCTTGCCCAGGGGAGCGTCCATAGAGGAAGGGAATCCAGAAACTTTGGTGCCAAATGACTGACTTTGAGTCACTGTCTTTCTCTGAGTGTCAGTTTTTAAACTCATAAAATGGGGGAAAGGACTTTCTCCTATGTCCCTCATCAGGAATACAACTACTAGAGAAATGCAGGTGGCTTTCAGGGTCCCATGGGCGTTATTAGTGGTCAATTTGAATATATCCCTGAGCCAGCGTACCTCATATCCCCTCAAGTTGCTCAAGCACCAGAAAAATCCATGCTTCCAATTATTTCCACATTGAGATTATTCATGTCCCTGCTTTCTCTCCATACAATTGTTTCAGTCAAACCTCCTTTTCCAAAAAAGATGCCCATAAGGGGAAACTGAGGTCCCATCTCTGACTCTGTAATAAGCCAGGACATGTTACAGAGGGAGAGAATCTAGGATTTATATCCTAGAACAATTCAACCAAATCTCATTCTTTCAGACCAACTTGGGGTCATACCATATTAATTAAATAACGTTTGAGATTTTTAAAAAGTGATTCCAGTATAGATACAACAACCTATATAAGGTTCTCAGTGTTGTCAAGTATGTGTCCCCAGGGGACTGCTTTAATAATTTGGTGAGAATGAATTCCAACAGCATGGCAATTGTTGGCATAAAACTCGATTTTTGTAAAGCACTTGAAAGAATTTGGTTTTGTACCTAGGTGAAATAAAGACGTAGCAACCTGGTTTATTGTTTTCTCTTGCTAAACGACCTCCCCTACTAGTGAATGATGGAGAAAGAGCTCCAAGCCAGACCATGCTGGGATTCTCACCTCTTCCAAATTGGCCAGGTGTGTGCTAACTATGTTTTCCTGTAGTTGGAAAGTCACCCAAACTTTGAAGAACCCAAGTCTTGGAGCTTAAAAGACCTGACATCTGAGAACATTAATCCCAGGATAGTCATTGTGCGGAGGGTGTCTGGCCTCTTCCTTCCTCAATCACTGAAACACTCTACCTCTCCTGTGACTTGCAGATAACCCACCTGTGACAGTGGCCGACAAGAACAACTTCAAGCACACAGGGAATGTTTTCACCCCACGCTTTGCCACAGCCTGGACCTCAGCAACCCTGAACCAGCCACTGTGGCTCAACCTCAACTATCCTCCTCCGCCTGTGTTCACAAATCACTCTACCTTCCCACAGTATCAGGTGAGTGAGTGGGTCTGGCTCACTCTACCTTCCCACAGTATCAGGTGAGTGAGTGGGTCCAGCTTCCAGCCATGGGGAGGCTTGCAGCTTTAGAGGCTTTAGACTTATTCTCTTCATTGTGACCCCATCAGACCAACTATGTGGTACACACACACACACACACACACCTAAATTTTCCATTGTCTGAACTCCAGTTCACTCTATGCTGTGTATTCCAGGTCTGCTTTGCTAGTTTGGGCCAGTTAAGTGCTTAGGCTCCCAGCATAGGATGATGGCGTGGTCCCTGGTTCCCACCCACCCGCTATGGCTTCCTTGTTACCTGGATGGCCTGTGTCCTATAGAGTACTCGGGACAGTCCCAGTTTAGGACTTTTGTCCCAGCATAATTATTAAAAACACCCTCTTTCACTCTCAAGTACCCTGGTGGGGATGCCAAATTATATGGCAGCCTTATTTCAATGACATTTGAGTGGTCTTATCTTGTACCAGTGAAGGTGGCCTTGCACACACATTCTCAGTCTTGGGTTCATAGCCTAATAGCCTAAAGGGAATTAGTGACCAGAAACATGTGTGGCAGGATTGGAGATTTTACTCACAGAACTTATTTATGCAGGAAAATGTAGTTTCTTTAGTTTGTCTATTTAAGTCAATTTCCCTTAAGAGCTGCCGCCCACTGGGCAGAAGGAGGAAAAAATCAAATCAATGTCCATTCTGGTTTAAACTTTAGTTCAATTCAATAGCTTAAATAGTCCCTTTAGGTAGTGCTCAGCTTCTCCAGGAAAGACGCTCAGTGTCTAGGATTACTTAGTCTTCGGGCCCCTGCCCCAGCTCCTCTCCAGAATGGCCATGGGTATACTGGAAGGACATGCCAACTTGTAACAGCCAGGCCCTTGGGAATCTGCTGCCCCAGCCTGGCCCAGCAAAGCATGCAGACAGCAAATAGACAGGACAATACACCTAAAAATCGTCTTGTCCTGTTTCTGTGCCCCTTTCCCTTCCCCTTCTCCTTGGCTCCCTGTGTCATTTCCTCTTTTACAGCAGAGCAGCCAGCCTTATGGCTTAGATGTCCCCAGTGCAGAAGGCGGATCTTCTCTACCCCATATAAAGTCTCTCTGGGCTGGTCTACCAGACTTAGCCCCAGAATCTTAAACAGAAGCTAAGCTCTCTTTCTCTCTGATGTTTTGCTTTCAAGCCTTTTTGTTCATTCGTTTGCTAAAGAGGACAAGGGCCCACCCTCTCCTCCTGTAGGACAGAAAGCCTCACGCTTGGGTCCCAAATCTGTATTGTCCTTACATTGGTCTTGAGAGAAGTGCCCCGTTCAGGCCCTCCTCCACTCACCGACCCCTTCTCCAGTACTCTTCACCCTTGCATGTTTGAGTTTGCTGGTTCACTCTTCAGGCATTTATTCACCGACTCACCGATGTGTTCATTTTTATTTATGTGTTTACTCATTCATTTAAGTAATTCAAAAACCTTTGCTCCACACTGACTAGAGGCCGAGAATTGGCCAGGCGAGGGCATTCGAAGATGACAGAGAAGCTCACAGTCCAGCACACGTCAGGAACAAATCAAAGAGCAGCACTGTGTGCGCCCCACCTCTGAGAGAGAAGCAGTTGCATACCTTTATGTAGTGTAAACCGATTCACTCCGAGTGCACTCATGGCTCAGCATATAAAGCTGATTCACGACAGCTTGCTTTATAAAGAGGGGATAACAGCTCCTTGTTATGTCAACTGCTTCTGACTTGACTTTCTGGGAGGGAGTGAGATTTGAACATATCTGAGCACAGAGATCCTTTGTTTTCAGAGATGCTGGTGTTTGCCGTGCAGGGCTGCTTCCGAGGCTTCCTGGCCTCGGCTGGAGAAGCTGGCCCTCCCAGGTAGTGGTGGAGAACAGTGCAGTTTATCTTCTCCCAGCTCCTCATGATTTCATAAGGCCAGCCAGCTTCAAGACAGCTCATCAAGGGGCTCAATTTAATAAAAGGAAGGCAGGTTTTGGAATTGGCAGACTTGCGTATAAAGGAATCTACTGCCTTCGAGCTGTGTGGCCTTGGGCAAGTTAAAGTTAGCTAAACACTCTGAGCCCTGGTTTCCTCACGTGTGAAATGGGCTCATAATAATTAGCAGTAGCAACAGCAGCGGCATATATATACTTGATTCAGTTGTTAGGTTAATTGAGTTCATGGGTGAGAAAGGGCTTTGAAAAATCTAAAGTATGCTACAGACGTTGGTTTTTATTATTATTCAGCCCTGATCTTCCCAGGAAACAGGGTCAGGGAGCTCCCCAGACCTTGAGGAGACACAGGGAGCAGTCTTTCCTAGTCTCTTTTCCTGCCTGGCATTAGGAATAAAGATGAGGTTCCAAAGCCAATTTGCTTAGAACTCCACTGCGGAGCGATGCAGACCCATGGAAGACTAAGTCCGCAGTACCAAGGAACTCCAGGGGGCCTTGGGCTGCTTGGCATAAAGGAACTCTGCTCCCAGTTAAGGAGGGAGAGTGGAAAGAGGCTGTGACCTCAAGCAAAGAAGAATGAATGTTTATTTACCCTTGCTTGAGATTTTACAGAAAGGCAAGTTGAACAACTAGCGATGTCCTTAAAGTCAGAGAGTGTGTTGCTCATAGTGATGATGCATGTGGCCCCGTCTCCTGAAAATCCGTCCAGGATGGAGCAGGGACAGGTGGCTGTTTGTCTTCCAGTGCTGGCTGGGGTAGCCCAGCCCAGGCCGGTGTGGAGAGGATGGTGGCCTGCAGGAGCTGGCCGTGTACAGCAGAGCCGAGGCTGATGGGGAGGGAGAGGGACACGCAGAACCTGGCCTCGGAGCTGGCTGTGGGCTGGAACAGCCGGGGCAGGCTTGCTGACTTCTCTGTCCAGGGTCAGGCCACCGTTGGAGTCGCAGAGACTAGTCTGTGGCCATGGTGGTGAAGGGGGTTGCTCTGGCCGCAGGGTCTGAGTTGCAGGTGAAGGGGCTGGAGGAGGCAGGAGGGGCCTGACTGCGGTCTGTGTCAGTTGGTCGGAAGCAGAGAGCAAGGAGAGGTTCTGAGAGGTTGTGTACACTTGGGGACCTGGAAGATAGGGCCCCATGCGAGGGATTCTGGAGACTGATGAGGAGCTCACGGGCTCTGGGGAAGTCATCAAGGGTACGATGTCAGCCACCAACACTTTGATAGTTTGGCACAAACTGAGCCTAGAATGAAGGCAACATCTCAGGGTTTGGAATCTTCTGGAAAGACATACTGGCCTGAGGGGTCCTTTGAGCGGCATCTGAGGAGATGACTCTGAATTGTCAGGTAGAAGCAGTCTGAGATTGGAGGGGCCTTGGTCTGACCACCCACAGAAGCAGGGTGTGTGTGTGTGTGTGTGTGTGTGTGCACGTGGATGCCTGAGGCCACCCCAGACAGAGTTCTGAATAAAGATTCCACTTTCCGTTTGGCTGAACTGTCAGACAATGTAGCTTCTCCAAGGGGTGGGGGAGCAGTGAGAAATGCTAAACATACCTAACATTTGCAGAATCCTTACTATGTGCTGGGCACTGTTCTAAGCCCTTTAGATGCACTAACTCATTTATCTTCATGCCAATCCTCATCATAAGGCACAGACACAGGTGTGTGTGTGGGCACATAGACACACAGCAGCAGAGGCCCAGACTAATGCACCCGACACACACAGCTGCAGACACAAATGGAAGCACACATGTTGATGTGTTTAAATAAACATGGATACAAACCAACACACACATACACACAGATGTACGTTGATACCTCATGTCCTGGGGCAGGAACGGGGTTTGGGGACACGACAAAGGGTGTAATAGCAACAAAGATAATTTGGCTACTTTCACAGGCTTTACAAGTTCAAACACACACAATTTGATAGAGCAGGGAAAAGAGGCTCAGAGAAGTGAAGTGATTTTCCCAAGGTCACACAGCCACCAAGGGGCAGATCAGGGATTCAAGAGGCAATCAGGTTCCTCGAGGTCTTATCTTAAATACTCACCCAAGGGGCCATGAATCCCACTCAACAAGGGGCTCCCCGGGTGGGGTGAGTTGTGCTTACTCGGGCTGACGGCTGGACAGGCAACTAACTGCCAGGTGGGTCTGGCCAGCAGGGTGGTGGGACGGCCTTGAGCAGGCTGGCAATCAGGCATGTGAGCTGGTAGCCAGGGTGAGCGGCTGCCACCCTTCTGGCCAGAAGCCCTTTGTCCCACGATGCCAAGCCTCTCCCTTCTCTCTGCAGGGCCTGTATCCGCAGCGCGCAGCCAGGATGCCCTACCAGCAGGCCCTGCACCCCCAGCTGGGCTGTTACTCCCGACAGGTGAGTAGACAACCTCCCCACCTCTGTCCCAGCTCCACAAAGGCCTTCGGGTCAGAAGGACATCTGCTGCCTCGTGTTTATCCAGCTGGGTACTAGCCACACTTGCTGGCCCGCCCTTAGCCCCAGAGAACAGACACAGGGGCCAGCGGGCATGTGAGACAAACCAGTGTCCCTAGGTGGTAAGAGCTGGCCTTGCAGAGCCCTTACTGTGTCCCAGCCCTTCTCTACAGGCTTAATCTGCATAAACTAAGGACGGGGTGCCTGGGTGGCTCAGTCGGTTGGCCGTCTGACTTTGGCTCAGGTCATGATCTCACGGTTCTTGGGTTCTTGAGTTCGAGCCCTGCATCGGGCTCTGCAGTCAGCGAGGAGCCCACTTTGGATCCCCTGTGCCCTTTTCTCTCTATCCCCCTCCCCCTGCCAGCTCACACAAGTATGCTAGCTCTCTCTCAAAAATAAATAACTTTAAAAAAGGAGAGAAAAAGATAAGGGCTTTACGTGCATGCACTTCACAACCACCCTATGAAATAGGTTAAAGATGAGGAAACTGAGACACAGAGAGATTAAATAACTTGCCAAGGTCATAAAGTTAACATATTAGTTAGCTTTTCCTGGGGCAACAAATGGCCTCAGTACCTCAGAGGCTTTCAACAATAAATACTTATTTTTCCCTCATAGGCCTACGGGTTGGTTGAGCTGGGCTGGGATTGGGTTCAAGCCTGTTTCATGTGTCCTTCTTTTGGGACCATGCTGAAGACACAGTAGCTTTGGCTCCTGCCGTGGTGATGACAGGAGTGCCAACGGGTGAGCGGGAACACGTAATGCTTCTGAGAGCCTCAGCTTGGAGCTCGCACGTGGCGATGTGCACCTGCTCTCCACTGGCCAAAGAAAGTCACGTGGGTTTGCCCAGCATCAGTGGGGCTGCTGAGAGGTCACACCCTTCCATGTCCGTGTGTCAGTTAAAATACAAGACACCCAGTTAAACTTACATTTCAGATAGATGGTGAATAAAGTTTTAGTATAAGTTAGCTCCAAGTGTTGCACGGGCCACACTGATATTAAAAAGTTATTTGCCGTTTATCAGAAATTCAGATTTCACTGAGTATCTTTTTTGTTTGTTTGCTAAATCTGGCACCCCCACTTCCATGGGTAGTGGCTATCTGTTTGAAAATCACACAATGGAAAATGGAAGTTTGACCTTGGGCAGTTCAGCTTCAGAGTCCAAGCTGCCAATGACCATGGTTTACTGCCCCTTGTACACAGATACACAAAAACACAGTATCAAAATAAAGCAGCAGACAAATGCACACACATAGAGACACACATGAAGATATAGTTATATGCATGCCACCAAGCTGCACACACAAGTGTGTTCAGAGAGATCCAGAGTCTTGGGGCAGAAACGGGGTTGGGAGGAGAGAACCTGATACTGCTCTTCATCCCCAGGCTGGTTTGGCCCCTCACACACAGGTGGACAGAGCCCACACTCAGACTTACACTTCTCTACTGTCTCCCCCACCCCAGAGAACCCCACCGTTTCTCTGCAAACTCTACCCCTGGCCTGAAGTATGTTGGAATGTTCCAGAGCATAGAGAAGGGCCCATATAGGTAGAAGCTACTTTGTTAGGTGGGCCAGAACTGCTTCTCTGGCAGTAGGCGCTCTGCATCCTGAAGAATAGAGAAGAGAAACAGTCTGGCTTCCAGAATCTCAGTCAGTTACCCCCACCCCACAAATAGTGATACCATTCACCTAGCTCCGGAGAGATCACACTGAGACGACCTTCTGGGCATGCGTGTGAAAAAGTAATATAAGAACATGGTACAAAATTTTAGAAATCTCAGAGCCACTGTTGCTGGTTCCTTAAGCATCTTTCTAGGGGCATCTATTTATACAAACATTCTGTACAAATGCGGCTTTCTGGGCACACTGTTCTATCATTGCTTTTGTCAGCAAAGTGTATCTGGGAGACAGTTCCAGAGTGACACACACGGCCGTTTTATGGCGTTTAGCCATTACATGTAGTTAGGGCACCTCTCTAAAGAAAGCTTGTATAAGCTGTAGGACCCCCATCTCCTCTCTCAGTTCCCTCCCAGGTCCGGGGCTCCACCCGCTCCCTCCCCCCAAGAAAACCAGGGGGATTTTCTGCCATTTTCTTGCAGGTGTCTGTCCTGGGAGCTCTTGGGTTCTCTCTGTGAGCTCTTGGCTCTTTCTGACTTTTAGCTTGTCATCTTGGGGTTTTGGGGCCCACGTCCAGCATCACCCAGTCCTATATATCCTCTGGGGGAGACATGGGGAGGGCCTGGACAGAGGGGCTGAGGCCTCCAGAGGGAGCATGCACAGAGGTGCAGTGCAGCGGTATGACTTGGGGCCTCCCCCTGCAACTTGGACACCTTGAAGCACTTTACAACGCAAGGTCTTAACTTTTCTGAACCTCATTCCTTCATCCCTTAAGTGGGAATAGTAATGGTCCTGCCTCCCAGGGCTGTTTGGAGTTTGAGTGAGAGAATCTGTATGAAGGACCAGGCTTGCCCTAAGGACTCAATAAGACCTAGCCTTTGCAAGTTGTTTTATTTTATTTTTTCAATTGGATAAGGATATGCAGTATTGGAAAGAGGGCTATCAGTGTGCTGAATTACCAAGCAGCTTGGACCCCAAACTCTTACTTTCAAAGAGGAAACCCAGAAGTCTCCCCAGTTTTGACTGAAACTCCCTTCAGCACACAGGAGGGTGGCTGTCAGCTCCATACAGGAGAGGGTTTTCTGACATTTGGAGCTGTCAGTAGTAAAACACAGTGTCTAACGTGTAATGAGCTCCCCATCAGTTTAGGTATTCAGACAGACACTTAATGGACTCTTTTTTCCTCTCTCCTCTTCCTTTCTCTTTCTTTCTTGCACTCATTCATTACATATATGTTTATTGAGCAGTTACTGTGTGCTGGGCACTGTCTTAAGGCTGAGAAGATATCAGTAGATAAGGCAGATAGGGCCCCTGGCTTGTCGAGGGCAAGATAGTGGGACCCCTGGTTCTTGGTGGGAGTCGGATCCAGGTAGTGTCCGAAACCCCACTGAGTTACTAATTCTCTCCAGAGTTGGAGCTGAATCCCATTGTCTTTTCGTGCCCTTTCACCTAGACTCCCGCTGTGCAGTACTGTAACCACTAGCCACATGTGGCTATTTAAACTTAAATCAATTAAAATTAAGTAAAGTTTAAAATTCAGTTCCTCATTCACAGCAGCCACATTTCGAGTAGTCAGTCAGTAGCCACATGGGGCCGGCGGCTACCATACTGGGCAGTGCAGATACAGGGCATCTCTATCACCTGTCACGGGCATTTCCACTGAGCAAGGCTGTCTTGCACTTGGATTCTGTTGAGATCCTGAGGTAGAAGCCACGGACGAATAAATCTCAACAGCTATATTTTGACATAGTAAAAGTAAAAGGCAAGGGCTTTGGGGATGGTTATTGACAGAGGAACAGGTAGGGAGGCAGGGCAGAGAATGGAAATAAAATTTACGTACTATTTATTATGTGCCAGTCTCTCTATGTATATTAACGGACTCAATCCCCACATAGTGAGGGGAGTGTTTGCCCATTCTACAGAAGAGGAAACTGAGGCTCAGATAAATGAAGTACCTTGCCAGTCAGACACAGAAGCTGAGCCCTGTGCTTTTGCCATTCCAACACGTTGCCTTCTGTACACCCACAGTGACTGAGGGGCAAGGGACTCGGGGGGGGGGTGCCTGGGATTAGGGTTGGGGTTAGAGCTAGGAACTGTGAGGTTTGGAAGCAGTGGACTCTGCAAGACTCAGCCCCTCTCTCATCTCTGACCTGCAGGTGACACCGTACAATCCACAGCAGATGGGACAGCAGATCTTCCGCTCTTCCTACACCCCCCTGCTGAGCTACATCCCCTTTGTGCAGCCCAACTATCCGTACCCTCAGAGGACACCTCCAAAGCTGTCCGCCAATCCTCGAGACCCTTCCCCCATGGCAGGAGATGGGCCACAGTACCTTGTCCCCCAGGCGTACGGGTGAGTCCTCAACCCACCCTTCAAGTCCCCCTGGTACCGAGAAAGCTGCCGGGGAGGGGAGGTGAGTGCTCCGGGCCTCGCTGGTGTGTTCGTGGTACATACGGTCCACGGGCCGAGGGGAGGGAGGGGCCCCGTGCTATGTGGGAGGCCATGTGGGTCATGGACAGGCCTGGTCTGGGGCCTGCCGGGCCCCTTTTGTAGGCCCACTTGGGGGCTGGGCCCCACAGGCTGGTTGCAGAGACATAGCTGCAGAGTTGTAGTGGACGACGGCACACTGTCAATAGCAGGTGGCAGGTAGTGGAGCATGACACATCTGCCTTTTCCCGTTTGCTTGGTTTACAACAGGACATGGCCAAGTAATCTTCTGACAGCTTTCTCCCCCCGCTTCCTGCACCCTGAGCTCCTTCCCAGCCTAATCTCTCCAACATCCCATCGACTTTGTAACAGGCCTGCTGAAGGGGCTTCCATTGCTTATCAGGGTTCCTCACGCTTTTCCACCAAAGTGCCCCAAACGGCAGAGGAGAAGGACTTAACAGCAAGCAGCCAACACAGACTCAACATTTTAGCTGAAAATTCCACACACATTTTACCTGCTGGTCAGCCATAAACTGATGTTTGTTGTGTTAATATGATAACACGCCGCCGCTCATTCCCACCCACCAAATCGCCAACTAATACTCATGCTCAGGAAAGCGAGACGGGAAAAGTGAGGCAAGGTGGGTGCAGGCCCGGGTCCCTCCCCGCCCCCTCCCCCCACAAAGGGGTGATTGGTTCAAAAGATGTTTATTGAGGACCTTGTATGTACCTGGCACTGTCCTAGACAGCGGCTCCTGGAGAGAACAAGGCAAAGATTTTCCTTCTCTCATTCCAGAGGAAGAAGTAAACATTGCTGAAATAAACAAGCAGCACACATGTCTGTGGCCAGAGGTTAGGAGAGAGAGAATGAAGGGATGTCTCCTGAGCAGAGAGATCTAAATGAAATGAGAGAATATATATGGGTGATGAGCACTATGGGCAGAAAGAATACAAAGCTCAGTGGCCCTGAGGTAGGAAATGTTCCTGGAGCATAGTGAGTAGGAGAGGGAGCAGATGGGACTGAAACCAGAGAGGAAGCAGGGCCAGACTAGATAGGGCCTGGTGGGCATGGTGAGGAGTTATAAGAGCAGTGGGAAGCCATTAACGCTTTTAACCTTCAGAGGACATGTTCTAATTCTCCGTCTAAAGAGGACGTTGGCCAATGTATGGAGCCTGGACCACGGGCCAAGAGCTGGTGTAGGGGAGCAGGATAGGAGCCCTGACAGCTGTTGGAGTCAGAGGTGCTGGCGGTGTAGACCAGGGCAGAGACCGTGGGAAGGAGATAAGTGAAAAGATCTGGAGTATTTATAGTCTTGGTCGAATTGACAGGACTTGATGATGGCAGGATGTGGAAGGAGGAGAAGCTAAGCATGATTCTTCGGTTTTTGATTTTGAACAAGTGGAAATGCCAAAATACTAAGGTCAAGATGACTCTTAAAGATGGGTCTGTTGATGCAGTTTGGTTTTGGATACGCAAAATTTGAGATGCCCGTTAGACATATGAGTGGGGCTATTGACAGGCAGGTGGATATGTGAGTCTGGGGCTCAGGGGAGAGGCTGGGGCTGGCAATATAAATTTGGGAGTCATTAGCATATAGATGATATTTAAAGGCATGGGGTGGGATGAGATAGCCCAGGGAGTATGTGTGCATCAAGAAGAGATGAGGCCCAAGGACTGAGCCCTGGGCCTCCTATAGGTAGGGAGGCTGGGGAGATGTGGAGGACCCAGCAGAGCTCTAAGAGGGAGTGTTAGTGAGGTGAATGAAGGAATAGGTGAATGTAGAGTACAGGAGGCCAAGGAGGAAGTGTTTCCTGGAGGGAAGAGGGAGGGATCACAGAGCAATGTGGGCACCGTGGGCTGGGATGCAGGGAGTGCCAAGCACCTCAGTAGTGTCTGGGGTTCCCAGTGGGTGGAACAGGTCTAGGAGAGGCCGCGCTGGGCAGGAAGCATGCAAGGGCCCCATGGAAGAATGTAGTCTGGGAGACAAGCAGGGTCAGAAGCAAAGAAGCGAACCAAGAGACTAAACTATATGAAGAGAGAGAGGGAGGAGTGGGTGGCTCTCAGAGAAGGAGGAGCCAAGCCGTCCCCTCCCTTTGCCAAATCAATTTGCATACATTCATCCATCAGGGTAGGATAACCACGCAATTTATCTTCCAAACAATACTAAGTTTGAGGTTAAAAGGAGCACGAATAATAATCGCACTGGAAATGCCAGTGTAGAGACTGTTGCAGACAAACCAGGACAGTTGGCCATGTTCACAGTCCAAGCTCCTCCTCTTCCTCCAGGAATCCCTCCTTGATGACTGTAGTCCATGGGGATTACCTCTTCTCCTGGCTCTCTAATGGATGCCCTGTCTAAACCATGCTCTTGGCAGTTGAACCCATCAGAAGTTCCCAACCTGAATGGCCTAGATGCATGGGGTGTGGCAGTCAGATATGAGGTGTGTCCTGAGTAATTTGTTACCAATAATTATTAAATACTGAAGTATGGACTATGTATGGCCATTATTGTGTAAATCAGAGTGGAATCCAGCATATCCCTATAATATCACTTTCAATCATTTCTTTTCCAGTATGATTTTTAGAAGAGAGAAAAGGAGGTGGGGTCAGGTAGGGTTACGGCCAGCATAATTGTTTATGAGGCATCTCCCTTGTGCCAGGTCATGGGCTGGGCCCTGGACGTGAAGTTGTAAATAGTCCGGATAAGGTCTCTGCTGTCCTGAAATTTATTTAATGAAAGGGGAATCAAACTAACCCAAAGCCTAGCTTGCCCGTGACACAGCGAGCGAGAGATACCAATACCAGCTGAGGCGTTACAAATTAATTCGGTGGTTTGTTCCCATTGCTTCTTCCCTCCCCCACCCCCTGCCTTTTCTCATTTCATTAATTCATGGGAGGGTGTGGTGAACGTGAACATCTTCTGTAATATGCATCTGCCCAGCTGAAAAGGGACCGAGAATCCCTGGATTAGACTAAATCTAGCCATTTGTTCCGCTGCGATTTGTACTGAGCTCCGTTCCCATTCATTCAAAGTATCCTAGCAGATGGGTGAAAAAATTGCTATAGGATCCCAGAAGTGTGAGTAAACGATTCCATATGGAGAGGTCAGGGAAGAGGTCACGGAGGAGGTGGCTTTTGAACTCTCTTTTGAAATACGAACAGGAGTGGTGCGGAGAGAAAAAGCAGAAGTGTGTGTATTTCTGCACTTGGAAGGTGAGGCTCAAATGCTCTTGCCTCTTCCTTCCCTGAGTGTCTAAGCAAAGGTCCAGACACTCGGTGATATTGCAGCCTTTATTCTTCCCACTGGTGTTGAAATGGAAAGCCTGATTTCATTTGGTGCTGATACGGGGAGAGAGAGCCCCGGGATGATCTAGACTCCGGGATCTCCCACTGGGACGTGGCCCTAAGTTCTGTGATGTTGTGGAATTCCTGAAGGACACACCTGATCCTCTAAGGCAGGTAGAATGGCTTTAGGTCCACAGGTAAGGTGCTCAGATCCAGAGAGACTCCCTGCTGTGTGGTCCTGGAGATTGGGGGAACACCGGCCCCAGAGAGGCAGTCCCTTACTGGCTGCCAGGGGCTCTTTGCCCTAAGGAAGTGGTAGAAGAAGCTCTCTATTGTCTTCCAACTGGATCATTTTAATATTTAATTTCCCAGAGCCAAAGCTTTTTTTTTATTATTATTATGCTAACGCATTTAGCCTTCAAGCCTGTCATGATCTACCCAGTCCCTGACAGCCACAAAATTAATGTATTACTTTTCCTAATATCTCTGCTAACATCAGGAGTCTCATCACAACACCGTTTTCTTTCTCTTCTAGGTTTGGCTCAACGGCTGGTGGGCCCCTGATGAACAGCCCCTATTTTTCCTCCAGTGGGAATGGCATAAATTTTTAGATGGTCTTCTCTTCTCTCTCTTCCTACCTTAGCCCTTTGATCAGGGCTAAGGGCTCTGGAATTCTGGATTCTGTAATAACAGCGTGGCATGAAGTTTGGGAAGCCAGGGCTCCGACCAGGTCACAGACAGAAAACAGCAAGACCAGACTCATCTGTTGACCAACTCTCTCACACACATAGCCCCCCTCACACACCACCCGCCACACATGCACCTCCCTCATATTCATACTCACCTGCTCAACCACATATGCACCTGTATTTAGCTGATATGAGTGATTTTTGTTTTTGTTGTTGTTGGTAAAATAGAAGTAAGACACTTAATTTTAGAAAGTTTGTATTTTATGATAAAAGTGTGAGCTGCTTGAAATGGAGTGTGCCTATTTATTTTCGTGATGTTCTGTGTTCTCTTCACTGCTCATTTCTCCCATGCACGAGACACTGTGTTTACCCAGGACATGACAAGAAACCACAGGCTGAAGTCCTCAAAGTGCTGCTGTCTAAACATGGGACCCCAGGGATCATAAACGGAAGGGCTTACGCTTCTCTTCGGTGACCCATTCACTTCTCAACATCCCAATTTTTGCATCTCGGGAGTAGACAGAAAAGAAGAGCACCCTCCTCAGGTAGCTGTTTTACAAAAAATGTCTCTCAGACACAAGATGGGAAAATGTGATCTGGAAATCAATTCCAAAAACAATCCTAAATGTGACGGACTATATTCAGAGATTGTATATCAGTGCCAAGCTCCAGGCCAATCTCAAAACTGTACCAGATGAGAATGCCCTTCGATCTATCTTGATCAGCTTTTATCAGTGACTTGAATAAGGGTATTGAGAGCATACTGACCACACATGTGGAGGTCACAATTCTGGGAAGAGCTGATGGTCTCAATTGGCAATAGCACACGTACTAAAGTAAGCAGTGGTTCCCGTTCCCCTCAGCCTGGACAAAGCCACAGAATCATTCTCCCCATGGTGGTCCAGGGGGCCATCCCTGATCGGGATGGTCTGTGAAATGAAACCCAGGGGTCATCCTTTATCAAACTCCAACAAGATGAAATTAAACAGAGTTAACCTAAGGACCTACTCTTGGGTCAAAAAAATGAGCTATGCACATACAAGACTGGCCAATAGTATCAGTTACAAGTTGCTCTATTACCAATCTTATTAGTTACCTGAAAGCTCAACCCCACCCTGGCTGAGCCCAATCCTGAGAGCAATGACAGGTTGGGGTCTGGAAGGCACCAATGTCTCAGGGCAGCCTTAGCACTGTGCTTACAAGACCATGACTCTTGCCCTTACAGTATGATACCACTAGCCTCACTGGCCTTTCGTGTTGGGAACCTGGAAATCAATTTATCTTCTAAGTTCTATTAGGACTTAGGCCCTCTCTCTTGCTCCATGGCCTGAGTCTGGGATTCCCCCTGAGTTCTTTAGCCCCTTTCCCCAAGGCTGGACTCTATTTTTAGAACATCTTTTTTGTTTGTTTCTTTGGCTAACAGTCTAGTTCTCCATGGGCTCTGAAAGACACTAGTTGCCAAGGAGTTCTGACAAATTCAAGAGCCCTTTTCTTTCCTGAAAGGCTTCTTGGCCTTATATCTCCAGGTATTAACCCCAGGCTGGACCATAGTTTACCATTCTCTATCTCAGGGTGTTTGCAGATAAGAGAGAGTAAGAGAAAAAGCATTGATTTGCCTTTGGCCTGACCTGGGTTCTAAGCCACTTTTCCAACATTGACCTTGGGCAGAGAACTTAACCTCTCTAAACTTCAGCTCTATTAATGGCTATGTGAATAGTTGTATTAAAAGAGAATGTAGACTTAATATAGATTTAATGTCTACTTCATGCAGACATGTGGTTTTACAATGGTGGAGTGAAGATGTTTCTGTCCCTCTTCTCTTGAAATTGCCCCCCAAATAGCAAGGAGAACAAGAAAACCTAGATGAACTCCATTCTCAGTGAAATGAGGAGAAGCCAGGAATCCCATCCACTAGATACAGAGGCAGAAATGGGATCGAGGAAAGGCAAATACATCAGCGGAACAGGGGAAGATCATGCTGAGATGCCTGCTGAAGGAGATTGATCAACAAGAAACAAACGATTTTCTTCTGCAGACCCTGAAGGTCTCAGTAGGTGCTCAGTACTGGACACCATGAAAGGCAGGCTGGAGAGGGATGAAAGTGAGGACGTGATACAGAAGGTAGGTTCTATCCTGGCCCCACAAAGCGAGGGGCCATGGACAGTTCTACAGCAGACAGGGGGCATTTTCTCTGGGGAAACTTGGAGACCATGCATAAGGATTGTGGAACTGAGAATCCAAATTTAAAATGGGGATTAAACAAAATACACACACACATTCAATGCCAGCACCTAGGTTTTAACCAAGAGGCACGGGTTTGGGGGGGGTCCTCTGGAGAAATTGAACTGTCCCAAAGGCACTTGAAGGCGCAAATGAAAATTATCCTATGATTATACCCATCACAAAGAGCTGTCAGTCCACTTTTAAAGACCTGAGTCTTTAATTGATTAATTAATGAGAGAGCATGTGTGAGTAGGGGAGGGACAGAGAGAGAGAAGGAGAGAGAATCTTAAGCAGGCTCCACGCCCAGCACAGAGCCTGACACAGGGCTCAATCTCATGACCGAGAGATCATGACCTGAGCCAAAATCAGGAGTCGGACACTTAAGCGACTGGGCCAACCAGGCTCCTAAAAGACCTAAGTCTTAATAGAAATAGACAATCTCCAACAAGAAAGAAATGGATCAAAACAAAGGTAAAAAGGAACCAAAAAGGAGACAGACTATAATATTCTCAGGGAGATAAGATAGTACATTTAAAAATTAAGACAATATGCTGTATACTTATTTTTAAAAATGAGAACAAGAAAGTGCTTTTGAAATTAAAGCAGTGATAGTTGATGTTTTTTAGTGAAGAAAGTTGGAAGCTAACATCAGAGAGATCTCATGGAAAAGAGAACTAAAAAAAGGCACAGGGATGGATTATAGGAGATAAAACATGAGAAAATGAGAGGATCAATCCAGGACGCAAGATATCTGGCTAACAAGAGTTCTAGGCAGAATAGTGAAGATAAAGGGGAAAGTAGTATTAACAGAAAAGCACAAGAAAATTTCCCAGATATAATGGTCCAGACCAGTGCTCAGCAAAATGAATTAAAGAGATCTAACCCCCAGGCATATCACTGTAAACTTTTAGAATATCAGAGATAAAGGTAGGAGTTTAATTTCAGAAAATCCTGCTCACATACAAATGTGCAAGAATCAGAATGGGATCAGATTTCTCAATAGTAACATGGTGAACTTAGAAGATCCCAGGACAAAGCTGTCATTACTTAGATTGGAAATGATCTTTGATCTAGAATTTTAAAACTCAATTTTTATCTCTAAAAGTAGAATGGAGGTGTTTTCAGACATGCAAAGTCTCAAAAGTGTTACCTCTGTGTACCTTTGTCAACAAATTAAGGGAGGATGTGCTCCACTAAGATAAGAAAATAAGCCAAAAAAGACACAGAATCTGGGAAGCAAGTATCCAATGGAACGTGAGAGCAGGAGGGCGGCTAAGGAGGCACCTGTGGTGATAAGAGAGGAAGGTCTCAGAATCATGTGGCAGAGCCTGGGAAGCCACTACCACCTGTCCAGACAGCAGCAGGAAGCTGGAGACGTAAGGAGGTATGTCCACAGTGGGCCCGAGGGGCTGGAGAAAACGAAAATGCCAGATTATCCTGACAGAGTTGATCGTGTAGAAAATTGTACCAAGGGTTGTTTTATAGCAGTTGGTGGGGGTGGGAAGACTTAGCTGTAAATTCAAGTGAAAAATGAAACAATTGCTAACTTGGCAGTGGACAATATTTACGTGGTCATAATAATAAAAATCTCAAATAGAGACTTTGTCAAAAATTGTGTTATAACTGTAGTGAAAGGGTGGAGGTGAGAAGAGAGGTGCGAATAAAGCTAAAATCCTCACTTACCGTAAGAGGAAGTCAGTAGGTAATATCTAAAATGGATGATTCCAGGGAGTAGAATACACATTATTATCTAGAAATGTGGAGGTATATCCCAAAATAAAGAGCCAAGAGAATTGAAAGAGTTGCCTATGAGACGTAGAATGGGTTTGGGAGGGATGGAGGTACAGGAAGTTAGCACTAGCTAGCTTTTAAACCATGTGCATAAAAATAAGCATTTATTAAAAAGAGAAACTTTGTGTATAACATCATCTAACATGGTGCCTGGCACATGGTGGGTGTCAAAAATGCTTGTCGAATTGTATTGAGCTGCATTCTGACACAGAGCCCACCATCTAAGCCTTTATCCCAGGATGCCTGAGAATTGAATTTTCCCTAAGAAATTCATTTTTTCCCTAAGAATATTTTTTCCCTAATAAATTTATTAGGAGGAGACTGTTAAGGGAGGACCACAGCCAATGCCCAATGCCTTTCCAATGCATTGTGCTCCCTGACTATGCTCACCTCTCAGGGAATTCTACAAACGGTTGGGAATGGGGGAAAGGGAGCCTGAGTGCTTGCCCTGATTTGGGACAGTGAGGTCCAGGGAGGGGTTGGAAACTCCCAGCTCTTGTCTCTGTCCCTTCCAACCAACTCTCCATACCATTCATTTAGCACATGCTCACTGAGACTCTTAAGGATGTGCAGTGAGCAAGACAGACACAGTGCCTGCCCCCGTGTGTTACAAGCTTAGACCTTAGATCACAATTACTGTGAAAAGTAATGAGATCATGGGGATATATGAGAGCACATAGCAGGATGCCCACCCCAGTTCAGAGTGTTAGATCACTCTGTTAGTGATGGCTGCTCTTTTAGCATTTCTGGTTCCTTCCTCTGATTCTCATCCGATATGTTCTCAAGTCCTAACCCCCAGTCTCCTATCTCAGAACATACTTTATTTGCAAATCTCAAAACTAATGACAGTCCATGTGGGGTTTAAGCAACAAAGTTGAGGAGTAACATGTTTTTGTGGGTTTCAGAAATATTTAATAAAATAATAACAGCTATTGATCATGGAGCACTTAGAATGGAGCAGGCACATTGCTGTATACATCACCTTTATTATCTGATGTAATGTTCATAATAACTGTAGTATGTGTCTTACATATGCAGAAACTGAGGTTCAAAATGATTAAGTATCTTATTTAAGGTCACATAGCAAGTGACTCAATGTTCTTACCCACTTTCCTCTCACTTCCCTCTTTATAATAGGACAGCCCAGAGTGAATGACCTTTGTTTGATCTTATATCATATGGTTAATGACTATTAAATTTTCAGACAACTAAGTTGTTTTCCAGTGTGAAGCCATTGTCATAAGAAGTGGGAGGTGTGAACTGCAGACTTGGGAGGGAAGCAGCCCCAGAAGGAAGGGGTCCTCTGAAGCAAGGAGATCAACTCTCAGCCTTGAAACTCATCCTCCAGGACTTCCAGTTCTCCAAGCCTTCCTCCTTTGGGAAGGCATCCTCAGTTTTGTGTTGTGTGTTCCTCTGTAGGACAGGATTTACAGTTACCACGCATCTTCCCCTTCTTCCTTATTAAAAGAACTCCATTTTTCAGATTGTCACATGCCCATCCAGAATATGTGACTAAGTTCTAGCCAAATGGGATGTAGGCAAAGTGTTTTGTGTGATTTCTGGAGGTCAAAGCTATAGTATGAAGCTGGTAGGTAGAGCAAGAAGATGGAAGAGAGCCTGTAATAATAGTGGAAGTGTTGGGCCAGCCCTGGAGTGTCTGTCTCCAGACTTTGCTTCTGTGAGAGGAAAGTGAACTCCTTTTAAAAGCCACTGTTAGATAGGTTTCTTTCCCACATAACCAAACCTAATTCTAATTCACATACTCAAAAATGAAGTAACACCATTTCTTCAAAAAGGATTTTGTCATCCCACTACTAAATGTTTTTGAGATCAGATAAATGTCACCTTTCCATCCATCCATACATACATCCACTCATTTATTCATCCGTCCATCCATCCATCCATCCATTTATTCATTCATCACATAGTAGGATTTTATTGACTACCTCCCTTGTACGTTGGGCATTGGGCTAGGTACTGAATTACACAGTTGGACAATTCTATTCTCTGCCATCACAGAGTTAGCTGACTATAAAGAAAGAAAACTTTCCAACAAGGAAGGTTTCCTTGTCACAATCATACAACCAAGCAGTTCCCAAAAGGAGAAGGAGAAACTTGACTTAGTGAGGTTGGTCTCATACCTGAAATGTATTTACCAGTTGCTTTCCTTTACAAGGAAAGAAACAGGCCTAGAAAATGTTAAAGTAGTCTATCTACATTTTAAAGGATTACATCTTCCTGTCAAATGAATGAGGCCAAGTCCCCACTATTAGTCAGAGCCTAGACAGGAGACAGAGCCACTTCAGTTATTTTAATAGAATTTAATGTAAGTAAATAATTATTCATTCTCTATTGGAAAACTAAAAAAGAAAAAAAAGAAAAAAAAAGAAGAGGAAAATAATTCAAGGATAACACAGAAGTAGCAACTGCAGAAAGCAGATACCATCCAAAGAGAAGACCCAGGGTTGCCTGGGTGGTTCAGCAGGTTAAGTGTCTGACTTCAGCTCAGGTCATGATTTTGCAGTCAGTGAGCTCGAGTTCTGTGTCAGGCTCTGTGCTGACAGCTCAGAGCTTAGAGCCTGCTTCAGATTCTGTGTCTCCCTCTCTCTCTGCCCCTCCCCTACTCATGCACTGTCCCTCTCTGTCTCTCAAAAGTGAATAAATGTTTTTAAAAATTAAAAAAAAAAACCTTAAAATCTCAGAGGAGGAGCACAAGGAGTTGAAACTCAGATATCTGGGCCTAGGGACCAGGGACTGTTTGGCTGGTGTTGGTGTCTGGACTCAGAAGAAGGGACTCTTGGGGTAGGAGTGCAGACCTCTCAGGAGGTGGTATCAGCCTACTGGTGTTGGTGTTCTAAGAAGGCACAGTGAGGCTGATTCGACAAGTGCTGAGAAAATGGCAACTGGGTACAACTGTTGCTATTGGAAAATATTGGCATTGCTATGGTGATGCTGACCAGAATAGGAGCGAAACAAGAACACACAGGCCTCTTCTACCTCCTCCAGCATTCTATCTCCTCCCTTTAGTATCCCTTCTCAACAGAGCCTAACAGAAAGATAGCAGACAAAACAGAAAAGTAGTTTGCAGAGGTTCAGGATCATTGGGAGTTCATTTGAAGCCAAGTAATGAAGACTTAATAACTGAATAATATTTAATAACTATTATTAATAGCAATTAATATTACTATGAATAATTATTAATAATAATAACTTAATAATAGTCTTGTTACGGACTGTATATTTGTGTCCCTCACAAGTTCATATGTTGAAGGCCCAACTCCCAATGTGATGTTATTTGGAAATGAAGCCTTTGGGAGGCAATTAAGGTTAGATGAGGTCATGTGGGTGAGGCCCTCATGATGGGAATAGTGCCCATGTTAGAAGTGACACCAGAGAGCTTGCTCTCTTTCTCCACATGCACACAAAGAGGTCATGTGAGCCCATAGCAAGATGGCAGCTGCCTACCACTCAAAAGAAGAGGCCTCAGAATGAAACCTACCTTGTCAGCACCCTGACCTTAGGCTTCCCAGCTTCCAGAACTGTGAGAAATAATTATGTCTTTAAACCACCCCGTCTATGGTATTTTGTCATGGCAGCCTGAGCACATGGCAGCCTGAGCAGCCTCAGACATTCCCCAGTAGTGACCTTGACATTGGTGAAATGCTCTGAAGTTGTCAGATATGGAAGTGACCACCCTAAGCATTACCTTCTGGGACCTACCTCAACCAGCTCCCTAGCACCCCAAATTCTAGAGAATGGTGTGTGGATGTTCCTGGAGATTAAACTTTCTTGAACAAGACATTTTTGCACAACGTTTCTCCAAATCTCCACTCCTTAGAAATCACCCGTGTCCTTCAGGAATCACCCCAGGAGGCAGGGGGGTTGGGTGGGGGATGATCAGAAACTATTAATCAACAGACAAGTCGTCTTCTTGCTGCATCATAAAGTCTCAAGGCTTAGCTTCAGCAGTTTATTAAATTACCAGAACGCCAAGAAAAATAGCTTTAATAACACATTTCTGCCTATCTATTATTTTTTTATAACCCAGAGTGGAGAATTAAAAGGCTCCCTACCATTTAAAATAGCATTTTTAAAATTAAAATGAACATGTTAGAGGGCTCTCTCTTTTTTTTTTAAACCCAGAACAGAAGCCATTGATTCAGGATGTGATTACTCTAAGCCGGAATTTTATGGCTAAATCTTTGTTTGGTGTAAAGGAAGGAGGAGAAATGGTTTTTCTTTGGAGGTTTAAAAGTGTATTAATCAGAATAGGTGGATAGGCAGGTCACTTTGTCCTCTCGTGTGGTTTAGTGTTCTAAACATCAGCTTTGAGAATTATGATGCTAAGGAAGTTGAGACACCATCTAGGGGGGCAGCTGGCCATACAGGTGGGGCCTCTTGTGGGGGAAGGGGAGCCTGCTGAATGTGTGCTGTGCTTCTGAGCTTTGAAAATTCAAGAGCATTATGAGGATCCTTAGATCTGACCAAACTCCGAGGTTGATGCATAAACCCAACTACAATTTATTTCTAATGAGGGACTTCTCAATAATTTTTGACAATCATTTATTGAGCTTCAAGTTTGAAACAGTCAACATGCTATGAAGCACAAATAAAATGATAAACTAGCCCCATTCCATGTACACAAAGAGCTTATAGGATGGGTGATGGGAGGGTGGAAAATATAGATAAGTATCACATAAGATGTTTCTGCAATAATAGAACACAGCTGTGGAGATACAGAAGACTGTAGTATTAGTTTTCTATTTCTGTGTAACAAATTACTCCAAAACACAGTGGCTTAAAACAACACTTAATGACTCATAGCTTCTGTCGGTCAGGAACTTGGGTGTGGCTCAGCTGGTCCTCTGCTTCAGGGTCTCTCACAGGTTGCAGTTCAAGCATCTGCTGGGGCTACTGTCGCATCAGAAGGCCTAAGTGGGGAGGATACACTTTCAAAGTGAATATTTATGTGTTTGTTGTCAAGATTGCCTATTGGTTAGAGGCCTTTCTTTGGTTCCTAGCCACATGGGCCTCTCTATAGATTGTCTGACAACATGGCAGGAAATAAGCAAGAAAAAGTACCAGAAAGATGGAAGTTGCAGACTTTTTGCAACAGACCTAATCATGGAAGTGGTATACCATCGCTTTAGTCATATTTTATCCATTAGAAGTGAGTTTCAAAGTCCAGCCCACACTCAAGAGTAAGGGAGTAAACAGAGGCTAAGGTGCTTCCTGGAACAATGGAGCCAGTAAGGCAGAGTGGTTAATAGTAACTCTAGAACAATTTTGCCTGAATTCAAAGTCTAGATCCAATGCTTACAATCTTTTAAGGTCTCTTTTCTAAAATGGAAATATTCCAGGGCACCTGGGTGACTCAGTCGGTTGAGTGTCTGACTTCAGCTCAGATTATGGTGGATTCTAACCCTGCATTGGGCTCACTGCCATCAGTGCAGAGCCTGCTTCAGATTCTCTGCCCCTCCCATGCACTCTCTCTCTCTCAAGAATAAATCAACCTTGAAAAATATTTTAAAATGGAGTGTTCCATTGAACACATATTTATTGAATAACTACTGTGTAGAAGGAGATGAGGATCAGCCACAAAACAAAGTTCTTGATCTCATGGGATTTGTACTCCAGTGAAGGAAGAAATTAACATTGTTGCTGTCACCAGTGACATCTGAATGGAAGCCAGAAGGAGGTGAGGGAGTGACCTGCAGAGACCTGGAGAAGAGGGCATTCCAGGCAGAGGAGGTTATAAAGGCAAAGAATAATTACAGTACCTAACTTCATATGATGTTGTCAAAGTTAGATATAGTACATGCTCTAACCAGGGGTGATAATGGCCATGCAGAAGAGTAAAGCAGAGTAAGGTATGAAGAATGGGGCAGTGAGCTATTCTTACTATATTTTCTTTTCTTTTGGTAAATTTTACTTAGAAACAATTTCAAATATACAGAAAAGTTACAAGAAGAGCATAGGGAGCGCCAATATATCTTTCACTCAGGTCCCCTAGCGGTTAACATTTTTCCCACATTTGCTTCATCATTATTTTGTAATTTATTTTCAGAACTATTCAGAACAGTAGGTTGCATATATGATGGCTTTTTACACCTAAATCCTTCAATGTATAATTTCTAAGAGCAAGGACATTTTTTTTTTTTTTTACATAGCCACAGTACAATGACCAAAATCAGGAAATTAACTTAATACTGTTATCTATTCTGTAGACCTTATTAAAATTTTAACATTTGTACCAATATTGTCCCTTATACAAAACAAAACAAAACAACCCTTCTCTTTTCTGGTCCAGGATCCAATCCAGGATCACAGGTCTCCCACTTACTTGCCACGTCTCTTTAATCTCCTTTAATCAGGGATAGCTGCTCAGCTTTCTGTCTTGACATCCTTGAAGAATAAACCCTAGTTATTTTGCAGTGTGATTCCTCAATTTGGGCAAATCTGGTAAAATAGGAAAACCACAGAAGTAATGTGTCCTCCTTAGCACATCATATTAGGAGGCACACGAGGTAGCTTTGTGCCATTGCTGGTGATATTAACTCTAATCCTTTAATCAAGGTAGGGGTTGCCAGCTTTCTCCATCATAAAATCACTATCTTTTCTATAATTAATAAGTATTTTGAGCCTATGTAATTATTCTGCTCCTCATCAAGCTGTTACTCACTAGTTTCAGCATCCACGGATGATTCCTGCCTGTATCAATTACTAATACGATGGTTGCCAAGTAGTGATTTTCTCATACCACCATCCCTTTTGCATTCATTAATTGGTATTCTACTATGAACTGTTTTTAGATAGGGCCATCAGGGAAGGCTTCTCTGAGGAGGTGACATTTGAGTGGAGACCAGGAGGGAGTGAAGGAATAAACATGAAGATTATCTGGAAGATTATTAGGCAGAGGGAACTCTAAGTGCCAAGAATAAAAATATACCTATCTCATATGGCTGTTGTGAAAAGCAAATACAATACTGTATGTAAAGTGTGGCACACAGCTTTTAGAAATAACTCATTAAAGGAAACTATTGTCATCAAATAGTGACATCTAAGCTGAGACCTAAAAGGCAAGAGGGCTGGGGTAGCAAAGTTGAAAAGGGGGTTGGGCAGGGTGGGGGAGCCCACATGTGGCAGACAGAATTCTAAGACAATCCCCGGGACCCCACCCTGAGTAACCCCCTCTATCTCAAGGTGGGAAGTACCTGTGAATATGATGGAACATTGCTTCCATAATTAGGCTGTGTTGTAGACATACATGGCAAAGGATGAGAGACTATCTTCAGTGAGCCTGACCTACTCGCAGGAGTCCTTAAAACAAAGTCAGAGAGATTCAAAGCATGAGAGGGAACTGACATGTGACAAGTTCTCCACTGCTGGCTTCGGAGATGGAGTGGCCCATGTGACAAGGGCAGGAAAGTGGCCTCTCAGTGCTGAGCATGATCCCCCACACCCCCAGCCAGCCAGCAAGGGACTGAATTCTGCTAACATCCTGAATGAATTTGGAAGAAGAGCCCTGAGGTCTGAATGAGAATGCAGTCAGCTGACACCTTGATTTTAGACTCATGAGAATCTGAGCAGATAACCCAGGTGCGATATGCCTAGACTTCTGATCTGCGGAAATCATGAGATAATAAATGGGTGTTGTTTTAAGTTGCTATGTTTGTAGTAAGTTGTTACATATCAACAGAAAACTAACACAGACAGGGGACCACATTAAGAAAGATCTTGAAGAGAAAGAGGGCATGAGGACACTGGGGAGCTGCAACAGCTGAGAGCAGCTAGAGCTCAGCAGTGGACCAAGGGGTGGGATTGTAGAGGTAGGCAGTGTGTTCACCCAAAGGAGGTATTGGGGTCATTCCAATTCAACAACCTGCGTGCCAAGTTTTGTGCTGAAACGGTGCGTGCCAAGTTTTGTGCTGAAACAGGCTGGAGATCTGGAGACACAATTTCTGCTCTCAAGGAGCTCACTGCATGATGGAGAAAACCAACTGAGTGGGTCATCAAAGGCATGTGGCATATATATATATATATATATATATATATATATATATATAGAGAGAGAGAGAGAGAGAGAGGAGAGGCAGCTCTCTCTCTATATATATATATAGAGAGAGAGAGAGGAGAGAGGCAGCTCTATAAGAACATGCCCCTTTGTTAGTTTTGTTCATTTATGTATCCCAATCACCCAGAACAGAGCTTCACACATAGCAGGTGATAAAAACTATTTGTTGAGTCGAATGGAATTGAAGTACATTTCATCAAAGTCAGTGATTTTCAACCATGGGCAAGTTTACCCCCAGGGCCAAGGTCTGCAGACATTTTTGGTTGTCACAGCTGGGGAGGCGCTACTGGCATGCAGTGGGTAGAGTTGGTAGGGGGTTGCTAAATATCTTGCAATGCACAGGACAGCCCTTCACAACTAAGAATTATCTGGTCCAAAAATAGCACCAAGTTTGAGAAAGCATGGTGTAGACAATGGTGAGATGTGAGGAAGCCTTTGTTCTCCCAGCAGAAAACATTTCTCTAAAGCTTATTGCTTCCAGTCTCCACATGTCCTCCCACATGGACAGGATTGGGTAAAGAGTGAAATTCCCCTTTGCGGATCCTCTTGGGGTTTGTGAAGTTCAGCTTCCTTTCACTGGCATTTCTTTCTGCAATACTATCAATGTCATCGATTAGAACCCAGTGGCCTCTTATGCTCATTCCTCTGCTTTGGTTTGGGAGGTACCAAGTGATGTACTGGTCAGTGTTCAGTAACCAGCTCTCAAAATGATATGTACATCGTATATCTATATACATAAATTTGTTAAAATTCTACTGACATAAAGAATGAGTAGCATGCAATTTGCAAATAATGTAATATGTAACACTATTTCTTGTAAATTCCATATAGCCAATTGATTCTCATAGAATGCTTTCATTGATTTTTGCTGAATGCCTGTACCCATAGCCAACCTAAGGAAGGAATTGGTGAGTGGCGACATGGATGTTGGCTGATATTTTCTTTTACATTAATGAGTAAGATGGAGGTTAAACAAGAAAAGCATGCTGGAAGTCTATTTGTTCGTCAGAAATATGAGTGACTGCTTTGCTGAACCAGATAATAGTTTTCAAATACTGGAAGAATATTTCCTCAGTTTTTGTCTGTTCCCAATGTGACATTTGCAGATGCGATGGGCTTTCAAGTTTAATCTGCATTATTAACATTTCCTCCGTCACCATCTTAAGTCTAGACAATCAACATAACAATAAATCAAGTGGTGATTTGTAACATTTTCTGATTTCCATGGTAAAAATACTTCCACTTTGGCCAATTTCAAGCCTCCAATATGATGTCACTAAACCCTGAGTGGGGAAGAGACAGTAAGTGTAGTGTTAAGTAGTAGTTTCCACTATACAGATATAATAGACGTAAATAACTCCAAGAGCATAGATAGTAGTGAAATGTAAAATAATTAGGGAGTATGAGTTCTGAGTATTTGTTACCTTTGTTTGTAATAAAATTTACTTAGTTGTAGGTTAAGAGAATTTAATTTTTAATAATGTCTGTGCTTAACAACCAGTTCACAAAATTCCAGAAAATTTAACAATTGACATTTGAAAGATGGTTCCAACAGACCTCTGAGCGTTGACTCTGGTTTACTTAGTTAGGGCCTTGTGCTACTGGTTAAACTCATTCTCATTGACACTTTCAATAGATCCACTCACAAAGAGTGATCTTACTATTAAGTTCTGGGGATTATACACTGACTACACACACAACTGTGAATGTACTGATCACATCAGAACCCATCCTGTCTACATTTCATGTCTGCTGGCACTATTGGCCTTATCAGCACAATGGGAAGATGTTTGAGATGGTCGAGACTATTGACTTTTCCTTGCCCTGCTCCCCATAGGGTTCCCTCCCAAGGAGGAGCAGGGGTGAGCAGAACGGGGTGGGGGAGAATATGGCTTCACAAATCCTTAATTTATTAACACTGGCTATCACATGCTTGCAGGAGAAACATGCAGGAAGGTAACTTGCTCAAGATGTTCCCAAATACAAGGTCTCAACATATTTTTTTTTATTAATTACCCTTCTGTGTCATCCCCATATGATGTCACAATCTCCCCAAACCTCTTCTATTTCTACCCAATTCCTCTCTCAGATGGAGCTAGCTTGACCCCATGTTTTACCACTCCATTTGTCCAGGGATTTTCTATTTCTGGTATAATTAGCAGCAGGAACAGGACAAGTCAACTAGTTTAGTATGTGTGAGATCCTTTTTTCTACTTATTTGGAATCCAGCCATGTCCATGACTCACTTCATGCCTGTGATCTCAAGGAGGTGAACACGTAGCATCCTCTGAGTTGTCTTGCCCATTTTGTCTAATGTCTTCATGAACTCTTCATGTTTTCTTGAATTCCCCAACTTAACAGATTTTAAAAATTTTCCACCAACTAAATATAAAATACAAGTCATTCCTAAACATATTTAACCACATAATTATACCTCGTCCACTACCAAATCTCTTACCAAATACATTCAATACACTTAATGCTTAACTTACAAGTTAAGCATCCTCTTCTGATGCAATGCGTTTCTCTGTTAGCCAATTTTAGACAGTAAGGGCATTATTTGCTTTATGGAGAGTATTTACTTATGCTTTTCAACAAACATGGATGAGTGCAGGCTCTGGGCTAATGGTTGGGGATGTAAAAGTGAGTAAGAAAGACAGACTTCTTCCCTCCTCCTATGGAGATTTTAGTCAGATGGAGGAGAATGACACTGAGTAAACACACATATATAAAAGTATGGTTAAAACAGTGAAAAATGCTATAAAGGTAAGAATGGGGTCCTATGATAAGGATATATATTTTGTATTGGAGGCAAGGGAAGGCATTACTGAAGGATGAGAAGGAATGAGCCAGAGGAAAATCTGGGGCAGAGTGTGGGCTCCAAGGACTGGGAGACACCTGATCCAGGATCCTGAGAAGGAGAATGATGGGGATCCAGTGCAGGGATGGACTTTGTGGGTGGGATGAAGTGAGGTGTGAGACTGAGGCAGGTCCAGGTGACACAGTCAGGTAGACTTAACTATTGCTTTTATTCTAACGTTAATAAACCATTGAAGTCTTAATGAAAGGCAGTGAGTGCTCCAATCCACTTTCTTTTTAAAAAAATTTTTTTAACGTTTTTTATTTATTTTTGAGAGACAGAGAGAGACAGCGTGAGCAGGGGAGGGAGAGAGAGGGAGATACAGAATATGAAGACGGGCTTCAGGCTCGGAGCTAGCTGTTAGCATAGAGCCCGACGCAGGGCTCAAACCCACGAACCATCAGATCATGACCTGAGCCGAAGTCGGACGCTTAACCGACTGAGCCACCCAGGTGCCCCTCCAATCCACTTTCTGAAAAGATCATTCTGCATGATAGGTGGAAAGTGGATTGGGGAATGAGGGCAAAGAGGAGGCAGCATGATAGTTAGGGAACACTGGTAGTAGTCCAGAGGGAAGATAATGGTGGTGTGAACTACCGTGGTTGCAGTAGTTGCAGGGAAAATAGTTACAGAGAGGGAGGGAGGAACAGAAACGGACAGATTTTAGAAAATATTTAGACAGTGGAAACGGCTGAAAATGCTGGGGGAAATTGTCATGGTGAGGCAGATGAGGGAATAGGGGGTGTCAAGACTGGAGGTCAGGTTTCTGGCTGGGCAGAAGGAAGAGTCATTCATTGAGAAGCGTATGCAGGCCCTCACTAGTCTGGAATGACTTAGAGGAGGGAAAGCTGGTGGGAAGCAATGAGAAACAAGAGGACTTAAACTAATTCCATTCCTATCGTATCAAAAAGGTCTAATTAGACAAAGAGGTAATTTCCTATTGTCAAAATGTACTCACTCTTTTGCTTCCCATCCTCTCTGATAACCAACTAGTCCTTGGGCTCACTGTTTTTAGCCATTCATCCAACAGTTTTGACCAAGTTCAAACACTCTACGACAGGGTTCCCTAAAGTGTCGAGCAGGTAGCACTGCTGGTATACCAGATGATTGCAAGTGGCATGGAAAATGACTTTTCAATGCTGTATGGATATGGCATCACATCACATTGAATCACATAGTGAGAAAGTAATTTCCTTTTCAATTCTTTCTTAGGCCTTCTGATTACATCAGGGAGAAAGGCTCAGTTTGGTGTTAGTGTGTCTTTACGCCTCTCTAACACCTGATAATCTCTCTTTTTAACAAAGAGAGAACAAGGCCACAATCCCAGAGCATTTTAAGCAGGCCACCATCTCTAGCTAGAATTTAATAACATTGTTTTGTTGTCACTGTAAAAAATATGTAAGATTACCTATTTATGGCAAGTAATATTTGTTTTTCATTTACAGTACTGATATAAATACATTTATTTTAAAATAAGACTCTAAGTACAAAAAGGGAGTTGCGGAAAATTAAATAATAGTGCATGTGATACACAAATAAAGCAAGAATCACAGAGGGAGCATAGTGGTCACAGTCTGGAAAACACAACAAAGTGGACATTTGTTATTCCTACATCTGCTTTCCCTTCTTGGGGCAACATTTCCTGATTTGGCTTGGTGAATCACTCTCTCCCTGATTTTAAGCCACATCCTGATGATAAAATTGATTTCACTCTTGGACCCCAGAGGCATCCCTGGGTATTCCATCACCTTGACCAGTGCTTGGCTTATTGATGGGCACTTGATCCAACCAGGCCAGCCAGGCCCAGAGCTGGGATTTGAACCCAGATATCTTGCCTAGAAGGGCCATGCCCGAAACCACTGGACTCCCCTTCCTTCCATATATTATGGTTTCTGAGTTGAGATCTGAGGATAAGTAGCAGAGTTTAGATAGTGGTTGAAGGAGGAGGGGGTGATGCAGTGAGACTACAGATATAGTCAGGGACTAGACCACAGAGAGCCCTTGTAGACCACAGTAAGAAATCCACTTTGAACTTCATCTTAAGAGCAGTGGGAAACCCTTGAATGGTTTTTAGAAGGAAGATGATAGGCTTAGATTTGTATTTTAAAAAACCACTGTGATCTTGAGAAACTTAACAGAAGACCATGTGGGAAGGGAAGGGGGAAAATAGTTACAGAGAGGGAGGGAGGCAAACCATAAGAGACCCTTAAATACAGAACAAACTGAGGGTGCATGGGGTGGGGGCTGGGGAGAGGGGAAAATGGGTGATGGGCATTGAGGAGGGCACTTCAATGTTGGGCTGAGTGTTGGGCTGAGTGTTGGGCTGAGCACTGGGTGTCGTATGTAAGCGATGAACCATGGAAATCTACCCCAAAAACCAAGAGCACACTTTACACACTGTATTTTAGCCAATTTGACAATAAATTATATTTTTAAAAAAAAGAACACTGTGGTTTTTGTAAAGTACTTAGCATGGAATCCAGCTCCTTGTAAATGTGAATATTCAACTAGAAAATGCCTAGTGTTTGGTAGATAAGTATTGGGGCTCAGTAAATATGCACCCCTCTGCTTGTTCCTGAGGCTGCTTCTATAAGATAGAGCTCCAGGGCAAGTAGAGTCTTAAGTAGGACGTAGCCTTGCCCAAGGGCACTGAAGTTTGGATGGAGCCTGTTAGTTGAGGCCAAACGCAGGAAGTAAAGGTTAGTGCTCCCAGTACTTTTTAAACTTGGATAGTCACTGAATTTCTACGGTTAAAAAAAAAAAGTGGGATGTAGCAAATAGAAATTTTAAAAAAGAAAGAAAAAAACAAAACCAGTGACTGATGGTTAAGGGAGAAACTCTGACTTCACAAAGGTTATGAGACTCAGGAAAGTGCTCCTTTTCTTGGTCAAGGCCAACAGTCCGAGAACATGCCTAGCCTGCAGGAAACAAGTTGTTTGCTTGCAGTCCCTGTTTCCACGTGGAATGAACGCACGGCTACAAGAGGAAGATGAGCGTATAATTTGGAGATAGAAGTAGTTGAAGGAATTCAACTGAGAAATAATATCCTGCCGTAAACTTAAGACATAGAAATAAAATTAATTTCATTGAGACCCAGAAAGCCTGATTTTTGTGAAGTGCCCTCATAGAGTCTCAACATACTTCTGCACCCTCTGTCTCTTAATCCCTCCCCCAACCACACCTTTGCTCCAGCCTGAATGGAAATGTGCAACCTCTCAATCCTTCAGCGAAGGCTTTGGCCATCAGTCCTGCTGTAGCTGGTCCCCTTGATCCAGAGGCCCACACAGACCCACCTCACTGGACAAAGATGCCTCCAGATGCTACCCCACTCCTCCAGGCCTCACTGCCCTGAACTTTGACTGGTTTTACCCTTATACCTGGTCTCCCTCCTGTGTCAGGGCAGTGTGGATCCATAGTTAAAAGTAGTGTCTCAAACAGTCTCAAAGTTGGACAGACAGACTCGGGGTATTGAGTAGTGGCCAAGACAGCAAGTTTTGGTTCCAGGTTGCTGGGATCTACTTCCCAGCTTCCCTCACTTGCCACGTATGCCATTTTGGATAAGTTATTGAACTTTTGTGGGCCTTAGTTTTCTCATCTGGAAATGAATGAATGAATGAATGAATGAAATTAGAATAATAATATCACCTTCTTCACAGAGTTAGGAGGCTTATTAATCAATTCATGCATGCTATGAACTGAGGACAGTTTTGACCCTTAGTGAGTGGTCCATAAGTGTTAGATGTTATTATTTGAACCTCTCTCTATTTACCAGCTGTGAAACCTTGTGCACATGATTAAATCTAAGCCCAGCTTCAGCACTACCCTCCTTATCATCCTGAAACAGTGCACTCATTTCCATGAGCCAGAGGAGCAGTTAACAGACAGGCCTTGTCACCTCCAGGCTCAGAATGTTTTCTGTTTGTTTGGCCATGACCCAGACAGACAATGACCACTCATCTGCATTTAGTGACTTGTGTCATTTATTCTCTTCTCCCCTGTAAGGATCCGTCAGTAGCTACATCTTCTCACTTTGTTTCTTTTGCTTCTTTACATCTGAAACACCTGGTCAAATTTTCATGCTTTTTTTTTTTTTTTAATTCAGAGTTTAGTGATTTCCAAATGCAAAGCCCAGGACATCTCAAGAATGGGATTAATCATAGGATTAGAGGAGATAGTGCAGACAGCCTTGATGAATGGCTGGAAACCTGGAGCCACGTGGGACTCCTTCATCCTCTTCACCTCCGATATCCAGTTGGCCACTATATTCCACCAATTCTGACTTTTTTTCTACTTACTATTTTTTAAAGATTTAATTTCTTAAAAGCAATTTTAGGTTCACAACACAATTGAGTGAAAGGTACAAAGGTTTGCCATTTCCCCTCTGCTCCCAACATGAATAGCCTCCCCATTATCAACATCCCCTCTCCCTGAATGGTACATTTGTTTTAATTGATGAACCTGCAATGACACATAGTAATTATCCAAAGTCCATGGCTTACATTAGGGTTCACTTTTGGTGTTGTATATTCTATGGGTTTGGATAAATGAATAATGACATCCATCCATCCATCATTATAATATCATACATAGTATTTTCATTGTCCTAAAAATCCTCTATGCTTTGCCTACTCATCCCTCCCCTACAATTCTGACTCTTTAATGCCTCTTGAAATGCCTCTCTCTTCTACTTTCACCACTGTCTGTCTGGCTCAGGTCACCTGTACCTCTCATTTCATCACTATAAGAATCTCTAAACTGGTGGCTCTGTCTCCAGTCAGGCTTGCCTTCTGTAATTCAGCCTGCACCCCAGGGGAGCCTAGACAACCTTTCCCAAACAGAAATATGGTAAGTCCTTCCACTACTTAATACCATCTTATTTCTCCTCATTGCCTCAGAGAATGCCTTGACTTCAGTTAGGAGGATCATCACTCTCTACCTTTCACATTGGAAATGTTCCTAGACACCTCCTTGCACCTCAGCCCATGACAGCAGTTGAACTTGCCATAATTGTCATTTGGAAAATGCACAATGCCAGAAAATACCATGACTTTCAAATGTATCTGAATTTTTTAAATCATCATAACATTTATTTCTATTTTAAAATAGCAGCATATATATTGAAAATATTCATTGAACAGTCAAAAGACAGTGCACATAAGAATTTGAAGACTTCTTCCACATAACTTCCACCATGGTTCTGATGTGCTGGTAGGTCTGGTCTTCTGGGCCTCCAAGCTGCACAAGGTCTATCCTTCAGAGAGGTGGCGCCTCTAAACGCAGATAGTAAGCTGGTCACCCACTTCCACCCAGTGTAAGAATAAGACTTTCCTTCTCTTTCTTCATTCCTGGATAACGAGAGACTCACAACCTCAACAGTCACTGTGACTTTGAGCTCCTTTCTGGTGATGAACATCAATTTCTTCATAAATAGCTTCTGTAGTGACAGCAGGAGCCAAGGGATCAAACTCTATTACCTCGTAGTAATTGGGTGGCTGGAGATCATTCTCTGTCATTGCTGGATGACTGGTGGGCAAGGATGCCAGTCTCTGGCTTGACAGTGTTGCTGGAATGTTCTGCACATTAACTGGCTGTAGTAGTACTGAATTTGAATATTCTGGGAAACTCTCATATGTATGATTTGTGGTGACGTTTTGGCCGGTCCTTTGGGCAAACAGGGGTGTTTCTGTATCTTCCAAGGCTAGCAAATCCACCTGTGGATGAAGACTGGGTTTAAGTTGTTTGTAACAGGACTTGGGGACCTGAAGTTTAAGTCTGAAAGCTGAGCATTCATGGTGTTGAGTTCTCCCAGAGTGGCCCTCAGCATTGGAGGGCTGAGCCTGGGGTCGATGAGGTCACAGGAGGGGGCAGAAGGTCCACTGATAGTATTGGCATTTTCCCTCTGGTTCCTGTTTTGCTCCAAAATCCTTTGTTGCTTCTGAGTACATCTCTCACATCCAAGGATGGCATTATTCAAATCCTCATTCACTTGAATTAGCTCAATGGTTACATCTTCATTCTCCACCACCACAAGCAGGTCCCTGATCCTCTCCTGCATCTCCTGACACATCTTATAAAGCTTCTGCAGAAGCTCTATGTCTTCATGGTCTTCAGACCCAGGAATGTTCTCCATCAGTATGGCAGACATCACTCTCACATTCATTTTCGCCATATCCAATTCACTGTGCAACTTTCCAATCTGTTCTGGGACCAATGTAATAGTAGAGCTCTTGGGAACAATCACTGAAGGAAGCACTGGTGTGGGTGGAACAGATGATGGCAGGTTCAAGGAGATCTGAGCTGTCTCTTGTCTTGCTGTTTGAAACTCTGCATCTGAGGGAGGAAACTGAGCACCTTTCTTAAGAAGGTCAAGGTACACTTCTTTCACTTCACTTACATCCACACCTCCTGGGAAACCTTGTGACCAAGTCTTAATGAAATTCAAGATTTTATTCTGAGTGTCTACGGGTAAGGTCTATCTGGGGTTCAGCAACTTAACCAGACTATCTTTTGACGAATTCCTTCTTCACAATCAGAGACTAGAAACTTGGACCACAGTTCTGCATGCACGTGTCAATAAGTGACAAGGTAAGTTGGATTTCTTTATGATTGTAGTTTTTGCAAATCCTTTTCTTCAAAGCTTTTACTGCATCTTTTGGCCCAGTGTTAATTATGTCACAGATGTGCATAAACTGGCCCCAATGTTCAGTCTGAACTCAGGCAAATGTAGCCTCTTCTTGTGGGAAAAGTGGTTGAGAAGAAATGGAGAATCAGAATCCTGTTCTTCAGAACAGGGCCCTGTGCCCACAGAACGCTCCCGTGTGACCAGTTCCAAAGGCCTCAGGTTATTTGTGTTGCATCTTAATTTCCAGACTTAAACTTTTCAAAGGGTGCACAGCTATAGTTCTTTCATAGAAAAACTGGGCTCCTCTTGCCCTGGAGTAGTAGCTGGTTAAGAATTCTTTCTCCGTGGGGCGCCTGGGTGGCTCAGTCTGTTAAGCCTCGGACTCTGAGGTCATGATCTTAACAGTGGGTGCGATCGGAGCTGACAGCATGGAGCCTGCTTGGCATCCTCTCTCTCGGCCCTTTCCCTGCTCCTACTCGCTCTCTGTCTGGAAGGAAGGAAGGAAGGAAGGAAGGAAGGAAGGAAGGAAGAAATCTATCTCCATTGGTTACACTCCTGCAGAGCCCCAGTGTGTAAGCCCTGCTGGGCACCCGTGCCAGATCTACAAGTGCCTCCTGGCGCAGCCGCAGAAATCCAAACTCCAGAGGCCCAGATAAGCTTCTTTACCGCGATACTTGGGAGCTCGCGTGAGGTAGCGGGAGAGCCGGAAGATGGCGCCTGCCAGCGGCTGTCCTCGGGGGGTATTTGAGCAGGTTTCTAGCTGTGTGTTGGGCCACTACCACCTTGAGACAAGCAAATACGCCTCCTGTCACAGAATGTTCAGGCACTTTTCAGTTTGCTGCTTCTGCGCTGAACGCTGGGGCCGGTGAGTCCAGGTGCGCGAGCTGGTTGGAACCAATTCTCAGTTTGCGCTCTGCTCTCCTGGGTCTCCTGGATAGGAGCCCTTTTAGCTTTCAAAGTAAGATGTTTTTGGTGTTGGTCTCGCAGGGGGAGGTCTTAAAATCTGAGGTTCCCCACTTTGGGTTCAAGTCCTTGGCTCTGGGGAAAAGCTCCCCTACAGCTCTCTTAAAGGGCGCATCATCTCCCTTTCCTCTCTGCAGCTCTTCCTTTCCTATCTACAGTTCTTCTAAAGTGCCCGTTATCTTCCTACATGCATCCAAGCTCCAGCCACATGCTCTTGTTTCTCCAGAGCATGCCAGAACCTCTCATACCTTCTCAGAGGGTCTCTGCACCTCCCCCTTCCTCTGGTGAATTCTTACTCCTTTTTCAAGCCCTGTATCAAATGTCACCTCCTCCGAAAAGGCCAGTAGTTTGCTACTCTTTCTTATGTAAAAACTCAATTAGCACCAAGTTTAATGTGTTGTAATTATATGTTGATACATTTTCTCTCCCTTTATAAGCTCCTTATGCAAAGATACCTTGTCTGCTTTATCATCTTTGTGCCCCATCCACTAAGGCAGCTCTTGCAATTGGTAGGTGCTTAACAAATGTTAGACTAACGAATGAATGAAGAAGGAGCAGCTTTTAAAGAGATTTGATCCCCTCAGTGTAGATGTGCTGATGGGGGAGGGCCAACAGGTTGCCCTCGGTAAAGATTGTGCATTTTAATATAGTCCTGGGGGAGCAACAAATGAATGGTCACTCATGCAAACCGGGGGTGGGGGGGGGTGGTGACACATGGACACAGTCTTTTCTAGAGAGCTTCATGAGCCCTTTCTTCCTATCAGAGGTGGTTTTCCATTCTGCCTGTGGTTAGGGACGGTAGCCCAGTGGACTGTTCTTCATCTCATGGAGAGCTTGGCCCCGAGATCCCAACTGCCTCAGGATAGAATGAACATTTGCTGGTAGCCAGCACCCTCATTGTCTATCACTTTTCATTAGGAAAGAGAAAATCCCCCTTGTGGTGGGGATCTAACTTGTGTTGGATCGAATTTGCTGCCCAATGTCCTAGTACCTAGAGGAGATACCTGATGGAGAGAAGACGCAGACGATATCAACTATATCCATAGGTGATAGAGGGAGCAGGGCAAAGGCTATCTTCCCAGCCAGCTTCTGCACTACCTACCTTCCCCCCCAAATTCAAATTCGTCCTGGAAGCAGATAAGATCTGCTTCTCTTCCCCTTGCTCAGGCAGGGTCCATAGACTCAGTGAGATTGGGGGTCAAGAGGCTTGCAGTGAAGTCCCAGTTCTGTCATTGAAATGAAAAATAGGATAAAAACACAGGGAGGCAAACCATAAGAAGACTGTTAAATACAGAGAACAGAGGGTTGCTAGAGGTAGGTGGGTAGGGGTATGGGTCAAATAGTTGATGGGCATTAAGGACGGCACTTTTTGGGATGAGCACTGGGTGTCCTATGTAAGAGATGAATCACTGGGTTCTACTCCTGAAACCAAGGCTACGCTGTAGTTAACCTGAATTTAAATAATAATAATAATAAAGAAATGCTGTGTGATTTTAAAATTTTATTTCTTTTTTATTTAAAAAATTTTTAATGCTTATTTATTTTTGAGAGAGACAGAGCGTGAGCAGGGGAGGGGCAGAGAGAGAGAGGGAGACACAGAATTTGAAGCAGGCTCCAGGCTCTGAGCTGTCAGTACAGAGCCTGACACAGGGCTCGAACTCATGAACCATGAGATCATGACCTGAGCCAAATTCAGATGCTTAACCAACTTAAACTACCCAGGTGCCCCTCTTTTTTCTTTTTTTAAATTTATTTTTGAGAGAGAGACAGAGAGAGAGAGCCAGTGGGGAAGGGGCAGAGAGGGGTTGGTCAGAGGATCCGAATTGGACTCTGTGCTGACAGCAGAGAGCCCAATGCGGGGCTTGAACTCAGGAACCGCAAGATCATGACCTGAGCCAAAGTCAGATGCTAAACCAGCTGAGCCATCCAGGTGCCCCTTAAAATTTTAAACATAAGTATTACATTTATACAAAAAGAATTATAATGTATGCTTATAAAGAAGAATAACAATCTGCATTACCATCATTCAGCATAAGAGATAGAACATTGCCAAGACTTTTGACTTCTTCTTCATGCCTCACTGCAATCCCATACTCCTTCCTAATCCTGCCAGAGGTAACCACCATTTACATTGTATGTTAAGTTTTCCCTGGCTCTTAGATAATACTTCCACATACATAAGCACAGAAATGATATATATGTTTATGCATCTCATATATGGATGCCATTCTGTATATATTCTTCTGTGACTTGGTTTTTTTTTCAACCAGCATTGTGGTTAATAGTTATTAACTCATTTTCACTGCTATATTATATCCCATTGTATGAATATACTATAATTTTCCTGAAAGTGGATCTTTGGATTGTTTCTAATTAATGGATGTTTTAAATAAAGCTGCTATGAACATTGAAGTACAAATCTTTGTATGGACAAATGTCTTCATGTAAATACCTAGAAGTGGAATTGCTGGGTTGTATGTAAAGTGTACATTTAACATAAGAAACCTCCACCTTGGAATCTGAGAATTCCAGTTATACCATTTTGTTGTCAACACTTAGCATTATCAGTCTTGCTAGTTTTAGCTATTCTAGTGGATGTCTAGAAGCATCCATCTCACTGTGATTTTCATTTTAATTTCCTTGGATATTAATGATGTCCAACGTATTTTCATGTACTTATTTTCTATTATATATCTTCTTTGGAGATATGTCTGTTCCAACCTTTGTGTTTTAAATTGTATTTTTTTGTCTTCCTATTGAGTTGTAAGGATTCTTTATATAGTGTGTATACAAATTTCTTTGTCAGATACACACATGCGAATATTCTAGTCTGAGGCTTGCTTTTGACTTTAATATCATCTTTTAAAGATAAAAGTTTTTAATATTGATGCAAAAACAATTGGCTAATTTTTCTTTTATAGCTTGTGTCCTTTGTATCCTAAGAAATCTTTCCCTTCCTTTAGGTCATAAAGATTTTCTTCTGAAGTTTTAGTTTTCATTTTTATATTAGCTGTATGATCTTTTTCACGTTAATTCTGTGGGTGGGGTAAGGTAATGACCAGATTCATTTTTTTCCACATCAATATCTGGTTGTACCAATGCCAGATGTTGAAAAAACTATTCTTTCCCCATAGAATTACCTTGGCATCTGTATGTGGTAGGCAGAATAATGCCCCCCCCCAGGATAGCCATGTTCTAACAGGGTAATTAATATTACAGGTGGAATTAATTTTGCTAATAGTGACTTTAAAATAGGGAGATTATTCCTGATTGTCTGGATTTTTCAATGGAATCAGAAAGACCCTTAAAAATGGAAAAAAGAAACAGAAGTTAGAATGATGTAATGTGAAAAGTTTTTAACCCAGCACTGCTGAATTTGAAGGTGGAAGAAGGGGACCATAAGCCAAAGATTGAGGGCATCCTCTAAAAGTTGGAAAAGGCAAGGAAACAGATTCTCTCCTAGAACTTATAGAAGGAACATAGCCTTGCTGACATCTTGACTTCAACTCTGTGAGCTCTGTGTTGGATTTCTAATTCATAAATCTATAAAATTGTGTTGTTGAAGTCACTAAGTTGTTGGTAGTTTGTTATATCTGCAGTGGAAAACTAATATGGCCCATCAATTGACCATATACGTGTGGATCTATTTCCATACTGTTCCACTGATCTATACATCTATGCTTATACCCTTATACAATGCCATATTTCCTTGCTTACTATACCTTTATATTTAGCTTTATATTAAATCTTAAAATTAGATTTTGTAAATCCTCTATTCTTCTTTTAAAAAATAGTCTTTGTTACTCTAGTTCCTTTGCAAGTCCATATAAATTTTAAAATAGTCTTTTCAATGTTTATATAAAATCCTCCTAGGATTGTTACTGGGATTGCATTGAATCTATAGATCAGTTCGGGGAAAATTGACAAGCATCCAAACAATATTGAGTCCTGATCCACCAACGTGAAATATCTCTCCATTTTTTTTTTAGTCTTCTTCAATTTGTTTTTATTTTGTAGTTTTTAGTGTATTGGTCTGAACATATTTCATTACATTTATACTTAATTTCATGTTTTGTGATTCTACTATAAATGGCATTGTTTTTCTCTTCCAATTTTTAATTGAATATTGGCAGTTATATAAGTACAGTCTGTTTTGTATCTTGACCTTGATAAACTTATTAGTATTAAGTGGATTATTTTTACCCATTGCTGAGGATTTTCTACTTAGAACTTTTATTGTCCTTTTTTGGATGTTTTATATTGCCTAGACCACCAGTACAAAATTGGATAGCAGTACGGAGAGAAGACATCTTTGCCTTGTTCCCAATTTAGGAGGTAATGCATTTAGTCTTTCACTACTAAGTATGATGCTAGCTGTAGACTTTTTTTTGTAGATAATGTTTATCAGGTTGAGAAAGTTCCTTTTTATTCCTGGTTTGCTGAGATACTGTGTCATGATTAGGTCTTGAAGTTTTCAAATATATTTTTTTCTCTATCTAGTGAGGTGATAATAGGGTTTTTCTCTTTTATTTTGTTAATATCCTGAATTACATTGATTTTTTTTTTAATGCTAACCAATATTGCCTTTCTGGAATAAACCCCAATTAGTCAAGATGTATTATCTTTTTGTATATTGCTGAATTGAATTTGCTAGTATTTTGTTAAGGATTTTGTGTCTATGCTCACAAATGAGATTAGCCTGTAGTTTGCTTTTCTTGTAATATCTTTGTCTAGTTTGGTTCATGGTAATTTGGGACTCATAAATTATTTGGGAAGTGTTTCTTCTTATTCATTTTCTGAAATATCTTGTATAAATCTGGTATTATTTTTCCCCTTAAATATTTTATGGAATTCACCAGCAAAACCATCTGAACCATGTGTTTTCTTTGTGAGAAGGCTTTAAATTAAGAAATCAATTTCATTAATAGACATAAGACTACTCAGATTCTTGCTTCTTTTAAGTGAGCTTTAATATATTATGTCTGTCAGGGAATTTGCCTGTTTCATCTCAGACGTTGACTTTGTTAGCATAAAGTTAATAGTATTTCCTACAGGATATGGATTGATAGTCCCTCTTTATTCCTGATAGTGGTAACTTACGTCTTCTCTCTTTATTTCTCGATCAAGCTCATTCTAGTTTTCTCAACAGTTATATTAATTTTCTTCAAACACCATATTTTGATTTTTTTAATTTTCTCAATTTTTATTTATTTTTTTAATGCTTTATTTATTTTTGAGAGAGAGAGAGAAAGAGAGAGAGCGAGTGAGTGAGCAGGGGAGGGTCAGAGAGAGAGGGAGACACAGAATCCGAAGACAGGCTTCAGGCTCTGAGCTGTCAGCACAGAGCCTGACGTGGGGCTCAAACCCACAAACTGCGAGATCATGACCCGAGCCAAAGCTGGATGCTCAACCGACTGAGCCACCCAGGTGCCCCTAATTTTCTCAATTTTTAGACTATTTTCTATTTCATTAACTTCTTTTTTTAATTTAAATTTTAGTTAACATACAGTGCAATAGTGGCTTCAGGAGTAGAATTATGTGATTGATCACTTACATATAATATCCAGTGCTTATCATAACAAGTATCCTCCTTAATACCCATCCCCCATCCAACTCCCTCCATCAACCCTCAGTTTGTTCTCTATCATTAGGAGTCTCTTGTGGTTTGTTTCCTTCTCTTCTCTCCCCATGTGTTCATCTGTTTTATTTCTTAAATTCCACATATAAATGAAGTAATATGGTATTTGTCTTTCTCTGATTGACTTATTTTGCTTAACATATACATTCTAGCTCCATCCATGTCATTGCAAATGGCAATATTTCATTCTGTTTGATAGCTGAATAATATCCCATTATGTGTGTGTATATATATATGGTGTGTATATATATATATATGCCACATCTTTATCCATTCAGTTGTTGGATGTTTGGGCTATTTCATTAATTTCTGCTCTTTATTATTTCTTTCCTTCTACTTACTTTGGTCTTAATATGTTCTTCCTTTTATATTTTCTTTTTTTTAATGTTTTTTATTTATTTGCGAGAGACAGAGAGAGACAGCGTGAGCAGGGGAGGTCAGAGAGAGAGGGAGATACAGAATCTGAAGACAGTCTCCAAGCTCTGAGCTAGCTGTCAGCACAGAGCCCGATGCAGGGCTCGAACCCACGAACCTCGAGATCATGACCTGAGCCGAAGTTGGACACTTAAACAACTGAGCCACCTAGGCGCCCCTACTTTTATATTTTCTTAAATGGAAGCTTGGGTAACTGATTTTGGACCTTTCTTTTTTTCTAAAACAAGCATATAAAGCTATACATTTTTCTTGAAGCACTGTTTTGCTGCATCTCACAGATTTTGGTATGTTTGGTTTTTGTTTTCATTCCATTCAAAATATTTTTTTAATTTATCTTGTGATTTTCCTCTTTGATATGGATTATTTAGAAAAGTTTGCTTTAATTTCCAAATATCCATGGATTTTCTGGATATATTTTTGTTAGTAACTTCTCATTTAACTTCCTTGTATTCAGAGAATATACACTATATGATTTCAATTCTCTGAAATTTATTATTAAATTTGTTATTTATGGTTTATCTTGGTGAATGTTCAATGTAAAATTGAAAAGAATATGTTGTCTGAGGTTGTTGCAAATATTGTTCTATAAATACCAGTTATTTCCAGTTTGTTGATAGCATTATTCAAATATTCTGTACATGATATTCTGTCCCTTTGTTCTATCCATTACTGAAACAAGACTGTTGAAATCTCCAACTATGTGGATTTGTTTATTTCTCTTTTCTGTTCTGTCATTCTTTTCTTTCATGTGTTTCGAAGGTCTTTATTATGTGTTTAATTTCTATGCCTTTATGAGTTTTCCCATTTTCCTTTTGTTATTCCATTGTGATTGGGAAAGATACTTGAAATTGCTTTCAATCTTCCTAAATTTGTCAAGACATTTTTTTTGTGACTTAGCATGTGACCTGTCCTGGAGAATTTTCTTTGAGCACTTGAGAAAAATGTTTATTTGGCTGCTGTTGGGTTGAATGTTCTGTTCACGTCTGTTAGGTCCATTTGGTCTATAGTGTTGTTCAAGTCTGCTGTTTTCCTTATTGATTTTCTGTTTGGGTGATCTATCCTTTATTGAAAGTGGGGTATCAAAGTCTCCTCCTACTGTTGTATTTCTGTCTATTTCTCCCTTCAGGTCTGTCAATGTTTACTTCATGTATTTAGGCCCTCTGATGTGGGATGCATAAATATTTATAATCATTCTGTCTTCCGGTTCAATTGATTCTTTTATTCAATTGACCTTCTTTGTCTCTTGTGATAGTTTTTGACATAAAGCCTATTTTGTATCATATAAGTATATACGTATACCGTATTGTATACTATTTTGTCTGATATGAGTATAGCCACCACTGCTTTCTTTTGCATGTAATATCTTTTTTCACTCCTTCACATTCAGATATATGTGTCTTTAAATCTAAAGTGAATCTCTGACAGATAGCATATAAGTGAATTTTTTAATCTGAGCCACCTTATATATCTTGATTGGTGAGCTTAATTCATTTACATTCATTATTGATAGATAAGGACTTACCATTGCCATTCTGTTCATTGCTTTCTGTTTTGTAGTTCTTTTGTTTCTCTTTCGCTGTCTTCCTTTGTGATTTGATTTTTTTGTAGTGATATACTTGGATTCTTTGCCTCTTTTTTAATTTTTTTTTTGTATCTACTAATCTAATATAGGCTTTTTCTTTGTGGTTACCATGGGCCTTGCATAAAACTTATTATTGTTATAACAGTCTATTTTAAGGTGGTAACAATCACACACAGAAACTCTACATTATTTTTACATTGTGTATCTGTTAACAAATTTTTGTGGCTATAGTTATTCTTCTACTTTTGTCTTTTAACTTTTATACTTATGTCTAAAATGATTTGTACATCAACATCATAGTGTTATATTATTCTATATTTGTCTTTACATTTACCTTTACTAGTGGGATTTATTCTTTTGTGTTTTGTTTAGCTTTATCTCATTTCAACGTGAAAAATTCCCTTTAGTACTTGTAAGGCAGGGATACTGGTGACAAATTCCCTCAGTTTTTGTTTGTCTGAAAAGTCTTTGTCTTTCCTACATTTCTGAAGGACAGTTTTGCTGGGTGTAATATTTTTGGTTTGCAGTTTTTTCTTTTAGCACTTTGAATATATCATTCCACTTCTTTCCTGGCTTCAAGGTTTCTGCTACGAAATATTCTAACCGTCTTATAAGGGTTCTTTCTATGTGATAAGTTGCTTTTGTCTTGCCACATTCAAAGTTCTATCTTTATTGACAATTCAATTATAGTGTATCTTGGTGTAGATTTCTTTACGTTCAATCTATTTGGAGTCTTTTGGGCTTCATAGGTCTGATATCTATGCCCATTCCCAGATTTGGGAAGTTTTCAGCTATTATTTCTTTAAATAAGCTTCCTGCTTCTTTCTCTTTCTCGTCTCCTTCTCGGACTCCCATAATGCATATGTATATATACATATATATGTATATACATACACACACACACACATATATATTTGAGGGTGTACTATAAGTCCCATAGGCTTTCTTCACTCTTTCTTATTGTTTTTTTTGTGGTTGTTATTCTTGTTGTTCCTTTGACTGGATGATTTCAAATCACTTGTCTTTGAATTTGCTCATTCTTTTTTTGGCTTGATGAGTCTGTTGTTGAAGCTCTCTATTAAATATTTTAGTTCAGTCATAGTATTCTGCCACTCCAAAGTTTCTTTTTGGCTCTTTTTATGTTTTCTATCTCTTTATTAAACTTATCATTTTGCTCATGTATTGTTTTCCTGGTTTCATTTAATTGTCTGTGTTCTCTTGTAGTTCATGACTGTTTTGAATTCTTTGTCAGTCAGTTACCAGATCGCCTTTTCTTCAGGGTAAGTTATTGAAGCTTTATTTTGACCCTTTGGTGGTGGTATGTTTCCCTGAATCTTAATGACTCTTATAGGCTTCTGTTGGTGTCTGAGCATTTGAAGAAGTAGTCACTTTTTCCAGTCTTTACAGAATGGCTTCAGCAGGGAAGGCTTCACCAGTCAGCCTAGCCAGAGACTCTGTAGGCCAGGGGGCAGGACCCATGGTGTGGAGGGGGTGCAGACCTGGTGTTTGGGTCCACAGGTGGACAGAACCTTGCCAGAGTCCACAGGCAGGCTCACTTTCTTTTTCCCCTGTGGAGTAACTTGAGACAAGGGGATAGATATCTCTTGGTGCTCCTTTATGTTGGGTTATGGGAGTGGTGATGTGGTTGAATAAAAACTATTCTTATACATATTGATACATCTTTTCTCATTTCTTTGGTCCACTGGGGTGCTGCAATCTCTCAGCTGGATTCCAGAGCTTTCATGAAGGTATTTTTATTCATGGATCGCTGTTAAATTGGTGTTTTTGTGGGGAGACAAGGGCTGGAATTTCTTATTCCTTCGTCTTTCTGATGTCACTCCAATCTTTTCTTTTTAAATCCAGTCTGACAATCTCTGTCTTATATCTGGAGTGCATAGACTATTTATACTTAATGTAATTATCAATATGGTTGGGTTTAAATTTATCATCTTGTAATTTTTTTTTCTTTTTGTCCCATCTGCTCTTTATTTCTTTTTCTTTTTCCTACCATCTTTTATATAGAGTTCTCTCTTATTTTTTAGTATTCCATTTCATTTATATTTTGGCTTGTTAACTATACTTCAGTGTTTTAAACTTTTTTTTTTTTTTTAGAAAATACCCTGGGATTTATAATATGCTTCTTTAACTTTTTGAGTCTGATTTAAGAACTTTATAATGTATTATACTTTCAACATTGTTGTGGGTTGAATTAGAGCTTACAATGCCTTGAAGAGACTTTTGGTAAAAACACAGAATGTAAAGAAGATTCTGGTGAGAACTCAGAAAGGAAAGATTCTCTTGTCTTATAGAATACATATATCATTGTGAATAGAATTTTTCTAAAATATGAATGTTAAAGATGCTTTTGGTGAGTTCTCATACAGAAATGAGGGACATGTTATTGGAAACTGAAGGAAAGGCAATCTTTGTTATAAACTGGCAAAGAACTTGGATGAATTATGTTTTGTTGGATGGAGAACAGAACTTACAAGTGATGAATCTGGATATTTAGTTGAGGAGATTTCCAAGCAAAGTGTTGAAGTTTCAACATGGTGTCTCCTTGCTGTGAGAAGACAGAAATAAATCAAGGAAGGAACTACTAAGCAAAAAGAATACAGCACTTGACTGGAAGAATCTCAGCTTATCCAGATAAGCATGCTCTGGAAATGGGGCCAGAGAAGTGGCTGGACAACCATTTGCCAAAGAGACTAGGAATGTGACTGTTGAACCCATTCACCCATCTCAGCATAATCCAAGAATGGACATGGTGTTATTTAGGAAAAATATGTGGAGGAATTTCTTGTCTAATAGCTTGCTTTCCCTTTAATTGCACAAGAGGGCAACCAGAGTTTTGAGAATTTTATATCAACAGAAACACTGCCAACCTGGACTGTTCTTGATTTATTTATTTTGAAGCAATACCATGTGCATACAAGGTTAGAATTATTTAATCTTTCTAGGGAATTGAACTTTTATCAATATGAAACGACTCTTCTTATCTCTAGTAACGCTTTTTGCTTTAAAATCTATTTAATCAGGGGTGCCTGGATGGCTCAGTCAGTTGAGCATCTGACTTCACTTGAGGTCATGATCTCACAGTTCGTGAGTGTGGGCTTCTCACTGGGCTCTGTGCTGACAGCTCAGAGCCTGGAACCTGCTTCAGATTCTGTGTCTCCTTCTCTCTCTCTCTCTCTCTCTGTTCCTCTCCTGCTTGTGCTTTCTCTCTCTCTCAAAAATAAATAAGCAAACATTTAAAAAATAAAATAAAATCAACTTAATCATTTAATACTAATATAGCTATATCAACTTTCTTTTGTTTAGTATTTAAATAATGTATCTTTTCCCATCTTTATGCTTTAATAATTCTGTTTACTTCTATTTGCTTTCTGTCTTGTATATATTATAGATGCAAATTGTTTTTATTCTGGTAACCTTTTTATTTTAACTGGAAAATTTAGTCACTTTATAATTTTTGGAATCACTTATACAGTTGGACTTTATTCTACTACCATTTATTTTGTGCTTCCTATTATTCTTGGCCTTTTCTTTATTTTTTTCCCACTCTGTTCTACTTTTTAACCTTCTTTTATTTATAAAACATTTTCTAATGTTTATATATTTGTTCTTTTAGTGCTACTTTAGAAATTTTATTATGCATATTTAACAGATTAGGCAAAATATATGTGTTTTCTACCCCCCCCACCACCAAATTCAAGGACTTTCTAGAATTACTTTCTTTCTACTTCAGGTTTATTGTTGTTCAGTATTTTTAATGTCCCAAATTAGACATTATGCTTATAATTATGATTTATGCAGTCAATATGTATTTGGATGTACCCACATATTAATATATTCCTTTACCAATTATGGAAAATTCTAAGTTACTATCACTTTGATTGTTTACTCCATTATATTATGAAAAATGGCCAGAGGGGAGGAAAAAAATCATAGATACAGGTGTAGTATCCAATGTAGGGTCCTCCCCCTGACATCCTATTTCCAGCAGCACAGCAAGAAACTCAGACTCCGGGACAGAAGCTCAACCTTGAACTATAGTAAGCTGATAAGTTAAAAAGGATAGGGGATAGAGGTAGGCTGCTGGTCATATTGGGCCAATTACAAGCTGAATAATCAGAGAAAAAAAGATGAGAGTTGATGTGAGTCACCGGAGAGAAAAACGGCATGGTTCCCTGACTTGCCAGTTTATATCCCTGTGAGTTTCAGCTGTATTCTGGTTCCAGTCCTTACATGTTCATTAGATTAACCCAACCAGAGTTAGCCTGAGTAGCTTTTGGCTTTTGCACCCAAGAGTCTTGACTAGAACACTTGAGCTTTACTTTCTGTATCTATAAGATAGGACAATGTATGCCCAACCAACTTCATAAAGCAGAGTGCAACAGTCAGAAATATAACACAAACAAATGATAAGTAAGAAAACACCTTCACAACCCCAAACAGAACTAGTTCATCCACAGGAGGCCACATTGTAGGACATGATGTTTATGGGTAATAGTGCATTCCTTTCCTAAAACAGAGGGACCCACCTAGTTTTTCATTATTCCTTTGAGAGATACTCCCACTCATATCTGTTAGCTAACTTTCTCTATATATAATTATTACATGTAAAAAATATTCATATTTTGTGAGGCTGTAAGTGGATGGGATTTTTGAAGGGAGCTAACATTTACTGAATATTTTATAATGCAAGATCTGCTTTTTACATACTTGATATCATTTATTCCATCCTCATAGCAACCCACCAAAATTGAATTAATATGCCTATTTCATAAATGAAAAAACTCAGGCTCAGAGAATTGATGTGATTTGGTGTTAGAATTTGAGTTCAGGTCAGTTTGACCAAAAACCTATATTCTTTCAACTATGAGGGCTAACATGGATGAATAATTAGGGAATGTTCCAGAGGAATGGAATTAATAGTCTAAACAAGACCATTCACTGAACCTTAGGCATATCAGTCACCCTGACCCAAAGTCATTACATGACCCCCTCAGCAGAAAACTGAATTTAATAGGAAGTTTGGAAAGGAAGGACCAGTCTTTTCCATTGATCTTGGAGAAGGCCACTGAAAAAGGAGACAGCTTCTAGAACAGTACACAGTAGGCTCTTAATAAATAAGGAGTTAAAAACTACAGGTAACCACAGGGGCCGGACAAGCACTATATATATATGAGTGAAGCAGGCTAGAATGTGTAGGTAGGTGCACATTCAACATTGGTGGGTGGTTTTGTCCATCTGGAGACAAGAGCTCCCATCCCAGTTAAAGGGGATAGTCATCACTCAACTGCACCATTACTTAGCTCTAGCCGACTATTGCCATGGGAGAAGGCAGGCTAACCTTGCTTCATTTTACAATTTTTCTAGGGTCCAGAAATCTGGATTTTTTGGTAATATCTCCAGATTTTTTTTCACATTTCCTGTCACTAGTTGGGAGTCTTGTTTGCAAATAGGCATTAGTCCTTCTCTGAATTTCTTCTCCTTCCCAGCTCCTTGAGGAGTCAAAATGATACCCAGATGCTACATGTGCCATAAGAATGCAGGGCATTTAAGGAAAGGAAAGTCAGGCTCATGTTCTTGAGGATACATGTCATCTCTCATCTGGGAGTATTGTGATGTTAGCTTGCATTGCAGGACAGTTCTTTCTTGCATCACCTGTTATTTTGGGGGCTGAGAAATGGAGATGAGGGAAGAGAATTGAGCTTATGTTGTATGTGTTTCCTGTGATTATTTCCAGAAGCATTGTGTTTTGAGGACATGGTTCTTGGAGGGGAAAGAACATTTATGAGTCCTTGAAACATGAATGGCTGCCAAAAATGCATGAAATTGGTTATGGGAGATGTGAAACCTAAGTCATGGTTCTACTTGTACAGCAATGGTGTGAACATTGCAAATTTTTCATCAAGATGGAAGGTAAACACAGCTTTTTCAGCAGGGTGTTCCAGTTATTCTTCACGACCATCCTCCCTCTCTGCATCTGGATCAAGTCTAGGGAGGGAGCTTCTAACCTAGAAGGTAGATACAAAGGAAAGATGGGCCACTTTACAGTAATACTGTTCTGGTGTGCCAGACTGTTTCATTTTACTTAAATATTCTCTGAGGGAGGAGTATATCTCCCCACCCCACTGACTTTGGGCTTTGCGTGTTACTTGCTTTGGCCAATATAATGTGAGTGAACTTGATGTATACTGTGTCTGAGCAAAAGCTTTAAATGTGTGGTTCATGTCAGCTTCTTGCTCTTCCCCTCTGCCCTAAGAATGGGTGTATCCCAAACAGGGATACTTCTTCCACTATGGTCCCAAATAAGAAGATGCACAGAGCAAAGCAGAGTAGAACCACAGCTGTCCTGCAGCTGCCAACATGCAACATAAGCACAAACAAATGTATGTTGTTTGAAGACTTGAGATTTGGGACTGTTTGTTATACTTCAAAGCTGAGTAATATACCAGGCCTTGCTACTTCTGGGCTGTGTAATCTTCAGAAAGTTGCTTCATTTATTCAAACTGAATGGATTCACTGATGCCAATATGTGATAGTTCCTGCTTTACACACTCATGTTCAAAGAGGAATAAGACAAGCTCTGCCATGGGAGTGCTCTCAGTGTAAAGGAGGAGATAATGAGTTATAGGCTGTGTTAGGGGCCAGCACAAGGATTGGGAGAAGCACCCCTGACTCAGTGAGATCATGGAAGATTTCCTAGAAGTATCCATGCTAAATCTTGAGGGACAAATAAGTCCCCTCCAAAAAGGAGAGGGAGACTCTTTCTTGTAGAAGAAGCATTCCAGGCAGAGGCTCATGACATTTGCAAATTGAGGACTGGTTAGGATGGGGCTGGGATCAGATGGCCTCTGGGATCCTCCTGCCTCCCTCCCTAATTTCATCCATATACTGAACCTTGCTAAGAAAGTTCAGACTCATGTCCCAAGCTGGTAGTAGTCCCTGGTTTGTGCCTTAGGCTATGTATAAACACCTGAATGACTTCCGTGAATTGCTTCACTTTGGGAACTGACCTGGAAGAAAGGTGGCAGCTCTCAGGACCAAATGACTTTGGAGGAACCCCAGTACCATCAGCCTCAGGCACCAGAGCAGGAGGTGGGGAGCCCAGAGTGCTGCTCTCACCATGGTCGACAAAGAGTGACTGATTGTGAGGGAATAATTTACTTGCATTTCCACATTGGTCAGATCAAATGAAGAGTTCCCTCATCTGAACAGAACAGATTGCCCACGTTAATCCCAGAGTCTGTCTAGGGGAAGTGAAGCATCGTAGAAAAGTAATATGGAAGGCTTGCTGCTGGGAAATAATATATTGAGTCCAAACAGGAGAGGGATGAGGGAGGGGTGAAGTAACAGTCCAGCAGAACAAGACTCCAGAGTGCTAAATCCTGTAGTTAACTCCTGAACAAGTTTAAGGTATTTCATTACAGTCCTAATCATGCTCAATTACACTCTCCTTCCTTCCTTCCTTCCTTCCTTCCTTCCTTCCTTCCTTCCTTCCTTCCTCCTTTCCTTCCTCCTTTCCTTCCTTCTTCCTTTCCTTTCCTTTCCTTTCTTTTCCTTTCCTTTCATTTCCTTCCTTCTCCCTCTCCCGCCCCCTCCCCCCACCCTCTCCTTTCTTCCCTCCCCTCCCCTCCCCTTCCCTTCCCTTCTTTTCCTTTCCCTGCCCTTTTAATTGAAACTAAGGACAGGGGTGCCTGGCTAGTTCAGTCAGCAGAGCATGTGACTCTTGATCTTAGGGTCATGAGTTCAAGCCCCACATTGGGTGTAAAGCTCACAAAACAAAACAAAAAACTAAGGACAGAGGGTTTGAGTTGTGTTAACCCAGACTAATTTTTCTTTCCTTTGTATGTTTCTTTATTTATTTTGAAAGACAGAAGGCCCAAGTGGAGGAGGGGCAGAGATAGAGGGAGAGAGAGAATCCCAAGCAGGCTCTGTGCTGTCAACGCAGAGCCCAGCTTGGGGCTCGATCCCATGAACTGTGAGATTATGACCTGAGACAAAACCAAGAGTTGGATGCTTGGTCTTGGCCAACCAAGAGCCACCCAGGCACGCCTAGACTAATTTTTCTGACTCCAGTCTCTCACTATTGACTAACAACAAGTAAAAACACTTGGCTTCCACTAATAAATTCACCTTGAATCTTGAGTCCCTGCTATGTGCCAGGAACTGCTGTAGGCACTAGGCAGACAACTACAACAAAGCAAAATTTCTGCTCCATGAAACCTGTGTTCCTTTAGAGTGTCTTTGAATGTGAAGACTCCTTTGAAATGACATTGGTCACCATGACTACCAAGGCAGCACCCTAAAACACTAGCCCTGCCCCAAGTTTCTGGAGTTTCTCTCCACCAGGTTAGCTTTATGTATGTTCTCTCACTTGATCCCAATAGTACCCTGTGACGCAGTTATTATAGATCTCAGACAAGGACACTGAAACTCACAGTTAAGGGATTTCCTTGAAGTAAAGGATATAAAAGGTCAGTGGGGGACCACTGCTATTCTGGGATCTTGTGCGTCACACATCCTCACTTGTCTGATTCCTCCTGCTCTTGGCTGTGAGACAAAGTCTATGTGGGCTCCCCAGCACATTTCAGAAAGACCCCCTTAAATCCTGCTATATGTGACAATGTGGATAACCTTGAGAACATTTTGCTAAGTTAAATAAACCAGTTACAGAAGGACAAATACTGCATAATTCCACTTATTTGAAGTATATAAAATAATCAAACTCCTAGAAGTAGAAAGTTGTAGGGGGCTGGAGGGGAAAGAGAAATAGGGAGTGCTATTCAATAGCTATAAAGTCAGTTATGCAAAGTAAGTTCTAGAGATCCTCTGCAGAACATTGTGTTTATAGTTAGCAACACTGCTGTGTACACTTAAAAATTTGTTAAGAAGGTAGATCTCTTGTTAACTGTTCCTACCACACACACACACACACACACACACACACACATGCCCCTTCCTTCCTTCTATGAGCTGGAAATTCGAGCCAAGTAATTAAGACTTAAGAATCCTGAATGATTAGGGAGAAGGAAAAGGAGAGGAGGTCCACTGGCTCTCCCCCAAACCCCACTGCATATGTTGTGGGGTGAAGTTACTCATTCAACCAACCAGAATTATTCACTGATCATAGTATCTGTGCCAGGTACTCACAGAAACAACAGAGCAGACGGACAAGATTTTTGTCTTTCTGGAGATTAGATTTTAGCAGAGAAGGCAATAATAAACAACTAAACAAACATTCAAAATGATCCTTCCAGACTAAGATTAGGGGTGTGAAGGAAATGGATGGGGATATGACAGTAACATGGGGCTGGGTTTTAGATATGAGAGCCTCCATGAGCTGGTTGCATATGAACTGAGACCTGAGTGGTGACAATAGGGCAATTATGCAAAGAACAAGAGCAAGAGCATTCCAGCCAGGGGGAACAGCAAGTGTGAAGATCTGGAGACTAAAGAGGGCTTGCTGGATTCAGGGAACAGAAAGACCAACATGGAAGGAGCACCATGAGCAAGGAGAGTGTTACAGGAGGGGGATTTTCACAGATGATATTTTCTCCTCTTGAAACAGCCACTGTCTCTCCACACCTTAAGAAGCTGTTTTATTTCCCCAGAATGCAGAGAAGTTTTTAGGAGAGGCAGGGCCCTCTGTCATCCCTATATCTCCTCATTGCAGTCTGTCCCTGCAATCCAGGAGCTGCAAAAGACTTATAGGCCACAAAGTGGGAGAAGGTGACATTAGCTGGAGACTAATGTCATTGCTCCCCTGAACTAATGCCTCTACTACCATTGTCAGCTGCTTGTGTGTAGGAAAGGCATTCAACGAGCTTTGGGCACAATATCCTTGAGATGCATGTGTTACTGTCAGGTGGAGGGACGTGATGATCCAATTTAGGGGACAGCAAACCACAGCCCACAGGCCAAATCTAGCCCACTGCCGATTTTTGTAAGTGAAGCTTTATTGGCACTTGTTCGTTTACAGATTGTCTGTGACTCACTTCAAGCCACAACAGCAGAGTTGAGTCATTGTAACAAAGTCTATTTGGCCCCCAAAGCTGAAAATATTTACTCAATGGCCCTTTCAGAAATTTGCTGACTCCTAAATCAACAAATTAGATGCATGGAAGTGTACCTGCAGAATTTGGTGGTCACTTCCCTCCATTGTTGCTTTGGCATCCCTGTCCTAGACCAGATCTCTGAGCAAAGCTTCCTGTCCTTCCAGTAGACCCCAGGTTATAGGAACAACCCTAGGAAACATTCCAAACAAGGTATCCTAGGGCCAGCTGCACAGCCTCACAACTTTGGGAATGGAAGATAGCGTGGAACTGGAAGATCCTCCAGGATCCAACACTGATTAATGATACCAGGTCATTTAGTAATGCTCATCTGCCCCAGAAGCAAGCGTGTGTCCAGTGCTCCACCATGATGGTGACTGGAACACATTTTCATCTCAGCTTCTCCCTATGTTTTTTCCCACTTCCATTACTGTTATCTACTGCCCAATCTCCTTCTGGCATTAATACCCCCATTGGAGAGAGTTGGTTTGGTCTTGTGAGATGACATTTTCCTTTGAGTAAAGCTTCCTGGCTAGACCAAGTCAAGAGGCCACTGGCAAGCCTGCAGCTTGTCTTCACCTTGGCTTAGGTGCTCTCTTGTAGTAGCACCAGCTGGGGTGTTGGTGAAGGTGGTCACAGAGCACCAGCATGACAACTTTTATAGAAGACTCCATTGTAAGGGAGTGATGGGCATGCCTGTTTGGAGGCTACATATGCACAGTATTTTGATTAATATTGACCTGGGTATCATTTCCTTCAGATGGGTTGAAACAGTCTTCAGAGCTTCCCATATTCAGAGGTGGGGGTCTGCAAGGCCTGGCTAGACAGCACCCACAAACCCAAACACTGTCACCAGCTAAATGTTCACTCCCTAATGACCATGTTTCTCGCCAGGACCTCAGTTAGAGGTGGCTGAACAGAGAAACCTCTTTCATCCAGTTTGCTTGGGAGACTTTCTGCTCCCTCCCATACTTTTTTTCAGTGGGGCATTGCTGTCCACAGCATTTCTACCTGTGTCTGTTTCTCCATGAAGCTCACCAGCTATTCAGAGAGTCTGGTTCTCCCCACTCCCCAAAATCTTGAGTGAAGCATGCAAAATTCAGTCATTTGGCTCATTCAGACTTTCCAGATGTCTGATGTTGGGCAAGAGATGTATGCTGCTGACGGATGGCACTTTTTACCTTCCACCCACGTGTTTGACATTGTGCAGATGCAGGCATTTGAAAAAGATTGATTTGTTTTATTAATGAAACGGTGATGAGAAACTTTTGACAAGTCACACATAATCCCATTGTTTGAATACAACAACTATTTCTACTTTTGCATATTTCCTTCTTGGTTTAGTTCATCTTGTGTGTGTGTATGTGTGTGTGTGTGTGTGTGTGTGTGTGTATGCATGCATATATATCACACAGTGTTTCCACCATTTGATAATCTGCTTATTTCACCTATTATTTCATCAGACATATTTTTTCTCTGTTTCCACATTATCTTTAAAATTATTGATCTTAATGATTTCAAAATAGTCCTTTGGAGTGGATATACCATTTCCTTAGTGTAATGATTGAGAACATGGTCTTAATCATGGAACCTCAGTGTCTGTATCTATAAAATGGAATCACTACTAATCACTCAGGGATGTTATTAAAATGGCATGATATATATATATATATATTTTTTTTTTTTTATCAGTCAACATAGACTGTTATGTTGTGGTAACAAGCAACCCCCAGGTCTCAGTTAAACAAGGCAAAGGTTTATTCTTTCTTCACATTCCATATGCATCTTGGATTAATTGGTGGTGGGAAGGCACTGGTAGTACTGCGGTTCTATTCACTGCAGTTACCTAGGGATATAGGCTGGTGAAGAACCACGTGTCAACTGTTTATAGCTATCCTGGCAGAATAACTAACAGTGGGGACCAGAAGTACAATCTTACCTGGGCCTTAGGGAGAACTAGAAATTTTTGATAATTTCCACAACATATAATTAAAATGGAATGACATATATAAAGTTCTTAGCATAGTGTCCCAGGAACATGGGGAGCACTCAGTAAGAATAGACACTACCAGTACTCTTATTAATTTTTTCTTGTTGTGTTTTTTTCAGCTTTTTTTTTTTCAGTTATAGGCAGTGTTTCAATGAATATATCCTTATCTAGAAGTTTTTTTTGCCTATGTGGAATTGTTCCCTAAGGATTCATCCTCCAAAGTAGTAATGTGTGCCTACGCCTTCAGATCAGGTGGAGGATTCAGAATCTGGCTCTGAAACTTACTAGTTGAGGAGCTGAGGCCAGGCCAGAAGGGGTGTGAAGTCAGCCAGGACTAAACCCGTTTCAATTTTGTTTCCTAATCTGATTTCGATTTCTTGCCTTTAACATCGTATCTCCCATTTGTGGTGCTTAAAGATTTCTAATTTATATTCTTAGGTACTAGCCAGAGGTAATGAATTTTTCATGTTTTGTGGAGTATGCCACACCCTCTATCTACATCTACAGTTTAATTTCCATTTTGTGTTGTTAGTGTAGACAAACTACTCTTGTGTGTCTGACTGGCGTGTGATCTTGGCTTTGCTGAGTTCTCACTGGTTGCACGTATGTGAGGTCTGTCGCTGGTGATGTTCTTCACAAGAGCTGAGGCAGTTTAAGGAATGGCTGTTGTTGAGACAGCAGTGGTGCACACCTCTTAGTATGCGGCATGATCTGCCCCAGACCTACAGTCTAGCCAGAGGCCCTGGCTTATGATTTGTATAGCTTGCCTTATGGGGGCTTTGCTTTTAACTTTGGACAAGCTACCTAACATATACATGCCTTCCTTTATGCCTTGGTAAAATAGACACAGTAACATCTTGGGATCCAATAGATGCAGCATAAACTTGATATCCTTGCATGAAGGCAAACTGTCTTTACAGCTTTTACTAAGCACAGTTATATTTTTTAAAATGTTGTTTGTGGATTTGTCTATTAAATATTTAGATCAATGGTTCACAGCTCTCAACATATATCAGAATCAACTGGAAGAACCTAAAAACACTGATGTCTGAAGCCCATTCTGAGGGGGCTCTGATTTAATTGGGCTGGAGTGTGGCCTGGCCACTGGGATTTTTAAAAGCTCCCTAGCTGATTCTAATATTCAGCAAAGTTTGAGAACTATTGACTAGACCAGTGGTTCTCAAACTTGAACATGTTGCAAAATTCCCTAGAGGGCTTGTTAAAACCCACATTGCAGGGATCCACCTCCAGAGTTTCTGATTCAGTGTTTAGCAGATGTGGGGTGGAACCTGGGAATTTGTATTTCTAACAAGTTCCCAGGTGATGCTGATGCTGCTGGCCCGAGGTTGCACACTGAGAGCCCTTGATGGATACTACTATTTACTCTCTGTGCACTTCTCTGCTTTGAGGAGCATTGAAAAGGGAATCTCCGGGAGGCATTTGGGAGGCAGGAGAATGTACAGAAGTCCGAGACCTGAGCATTGCGGGACTCCTTTCTGAAATGCATTTGCTATCGGCAGCCTGGTCCATAGCGTTCCTCTTTTAGATGCTAGCAGCTGGCTGGAAAGTTCAGGCTGGGCTTGCCTCAGTGAGCCTGTGCTACCAGCCCTCCCTGGAGTTGGAGACATCAGTCTCCCTCCTTCCATTACCTCCATTAGCACGGTTATTTGTGACAATTCCTCTTCCTGGCTGCTCAGGATATAAAGTGCTGACTATGAAGCAACACTTGATGTCTGAAACTTTCAGGGAAGAAAGGAGGGATGTGATGGTCTGTGACCCACGAGACCAGAGTGGCATGAGGCAGGCGTGGGGGAGCATGGCATATTAGTGGCCTGGGCTGGGGGTAGTGGTGCAGCCAGAAGAGGAGTGTGGCCAGAGTCACTCTGGGCAGAAGTATCCCCCGATAAACTGGCCTTGAGGTACCTGAGCAATTTGAGGACAAAACAGTGGATTTATTTTTCTATCATTATCCAGATAAATGTAGTGATGAGGAGGTGGTGTATGTGGTTGTGGGTGGGGTGCGGTGGGGAGAAATGATAGAGAAGGAAAGATATAGAAATATATTTTTTTTGCATATTATCTGAGTGGTGTGTATATTCTGTGGCATAGCTGGGGATAATTTAATCATCCTGAGTTTACGGAGGGAACATGCTCAGTCCCGTAGACCTTCTGCTTTGGCAGACAAAAGCATCTCAGGGTGAAGAGTGATGGCTAACACTTACACAGCACAGACTCCATGCCAGGCGTGGTGCTAAGCACTTCACATTTATTCACACATTTCATCTTCACATCAACCCTAGCAGGCAGGGGCTATTATTATTTCTGTTGTATGGCTGAGGAAACTGAGGCATGGCAAAGGCAAGTGACTTGCTCAAGGTCAGCCAGCAAGTCAGTCACTTTGGCCCAGAGTCCATGTGCTTAGTCCTGGAGGGGCTGTTTGTGTTGGGGGGGGGAGGGGTCCTGGCAGCAGCTCAGGATGTACATTCTGAACTCTCTTGTAGTCTGTGGGCTACAAGCAGAGACATGGCTCCCTCCTGGCCTAACCATTATATGATCACGTGTGTTGCCTGTGTCTCACTCCCTCCTAGGACTCCTTCTTTTCTTGAAGTTCCTTATGAGATGTGCTGCTTGGTCTGCCTTAGCAAGAGAGCAGAACTTTGGCAAGAGTAGGCAGAGTTAACTTCATTGCCTTCTGTTTCTGGGTCCGGTGCCTCCACCCACTGGATGCCCATGTTCCTGAAGCCCCCTCTCATCCTGTCTCCCCTGACATGCCCACCTCAATCCTTCCCAAAGCAGCCTCTCCTCTCAGTTCCAGACACCCCACAACACCCTCAAATAAATCCAATGGATGCATCACCAGAAGGGGGAAACAGTACATTCTTTTTTTCCCCAAGCTTCCAACCACCTCAAGCACAAACCTACTCTCCCTTCCACCTATCATGTTCACTTTCTTCTTCTTCTTCCATCCTGCAGTCATTTCTATTTGGAGAGTACAGGAGGAAAAAAATGGTCCAGGAGTTGGTCAAGACAAGAGCTGGTCCAGCTCTTTCATGAACCCTGAAACTGTTGACAAATCACATAGTAGTATTAGTATTATGAGCAATGACTGTGGCATCAGGCAGACCTGGGTTCCAATCCTGGCTCAGCTGTTTTTGGGCCTGAGGCAAGCGCCTGAATCTCTCCACATTTCTAGTCTTTGTTCTGTACAATGGGGACAATAATTCTGTTCTTGTAGTGCTACTAGGAGGACTGCATGAGTACTTGCCTGTAAAGTGGTCAGTACTGCACCTGGCACAGAGAACAAGCTTTCAATTACGGTAATTATGATAGCTTTTATTGTAATTACTCTCCTCCCTGGCCTCAGTTTCCTTGGGGTTGGACCGCATTATTTCCCGTGGCCCTCCCAGCTCTGACAGTCTGACTCATTGGCATCCTTCTTGTTTCAGGTTTTTTATTAGATTTCTACGATTGACTCATCTTTCTCCATCTCTCTCCCTTATCATCACCCTCCAATGAATAGGAAACTTCCTTCCCTTTGTACTCAGGCCATTGCCCCATCATCTCTGCCCGGGATGGGGTGGGGGTCAAATAATCCAAGCCAGCCAGCCCCCATGAGCACCACCACTGCTTTGAGTCAAATTCTGTTGGATTTGTAAGGCACCGGAGGAGTAGGTAGTCGATATGAATAACCATTACATTGGGGAGGGCTTTTCTTCTCCCTGACTGATGACAGCTAAATTACTGCTAAATATAGGCCTTGAATTTGCATGAATCTGCAGCTTGCCACAGCCAGGCTGGGGGTTTTATTGACAGCCAAGGCACTGGAGGCAGGCAGGCACCTGCTCCAATACACCTCTTCCAGAGGAAGCAGAGTGAGGCAGAGCATACCCCTCCCTCACCTCCTCTCCAAGGCATGCACTTTTCTCTCCAAGCCTCCAGCCCTACACGTTCTAAGGGAAGAGTCTGGGCTTTGCATTAGAATCCCAGATCCACTATCTAGCTGATCCTGAGAAAATTACTTAACCATTCCCCAGCCCTCCCCCAGTCTCAGTTTCCTCAGTGGTATAGTGGGGTGATAATAGCACAATTGCGGTGAGTCTAATGGAATGTAAACCTGTTGAATCACCATGTTGTGCATCTGAAATCAATGTAACATTGTGTGTCAACTGTACTCAAAACATCAAAATAAAAAACAGTGGGGCACCTGGGTGGCTCAGTCAGTTAAGCATCCAACTCTTAATTTTGGCTCAGGTCATGATCTCACAGTTTGTGGGTGCAAGAACGGCATTTGGCTCTGTGCTGATAGTGTAGAGCCTGCTTGGTATTCTGTCTCTCTCCTTCATTCTCTCTCTCTCTCAAAAATAAAAATAAAATAGCATAGTATAGTAAATCATTATCTCAAATAAAGAGAAGTTTAGAAATAGGCTATTCCAAGTTTCTATTTCACCATACCTATGTGTTTGCTTCTTTGGTCTTTGGTTACTGTTTCCATACCCCAAGATGGTGGCTCCAGGCATCGAATCATATCACAATCAAATTCAAGGCGGAAAGAAGGGGACAGTTTTTCTTGTCATCTACCTGTTTATCAAAGAGCATAATCTTGCATAGAAGCACCCAGGAGACTTCCCCATTAACACTCATGGCAGCAACAACAATAATAATAACAGTGACATTTATGGTGTACTTAGTTCATAACAGATACCTTCTAAATACCTACATGGGCTAACTAAATACTCAAAGCAGTCCCAGTACGGGTGCCTGGGTGGCTTATTTGGTTAAGCATCCCACTTCAGCTCAGGTCAGGTCATAATCTCACAGCTCGTGAGTTTGAGCCCCACATCAGGCTCTGTACTGACAGCTCAGGGCCTAGAGCCTGTTTCGGATTCTGTGTCTCCCTGTCTCTCTGCCCCTCCCCCATTCATGCTGTCTCTCTCTCTCCTTCAAAAATGAATAAACATTTAAAAAAATTTTTTTAAATCCCAGTAAATAGGTGCTATTTCTAAGGTACAGAAGGGTTTAAAAAAATGTGCCCTAAAGCTACTTAGCAGATAATTGTCAGAGGTAAGATGTGAACTCAGGGAATTTGTCTATAGAGCCCAAGCTCAACAGGCCATGTTCACTAGTTCAGCCTTAGATTCTGGTGAAATTTTAGAAGCTGGGGCTGGAGGAGGGACCTACCTTCCCAAATGCATTAGACTTGCCTAATACAGAAGCCAAATTGGGGTTCTATAAACTAAGGAAGAAGGCAGACTGGCTTGAGGTAGAAACCGGAGATGTCTGCCCTAATACCTTATACAGTTGTTAGGTAGAAGATGGAATGCCCCTATCCTAGTCTTACTGGGCTGCCATAATAAAATACTACAGACTTGGAGGGTTACACAGCAGACATTTGTTTCTCATGGTTCTGGAGGCTGGGAAATCCAAGGTCGAAGTGCCAGCAAGGTAGGTTTCATTTTAAGGCCTCATCTCTTGGGTGCTGCACAGCCACCATTTTGCTGTGTGCTCACATGACCTCTCCTTTGTGTGCATGAGAGAGAGAGAGAGAGAGAGAGAGAAAGAGAGAGAAAGAGAAGTGGTAGGGTAGGAGAGGGGGAGAGGGGCTCTCTGGTATCTCTTCTAACAAGGGCACTAATCCCGTCATGGGAGCCCCACCCTGATGGCCTCATGTAACTCTAATCACCTCCCTAAGGCCTCATTCCAAATACCATCACACCAGGGTTTAATTTAAGACTTAAATATTTGACTTTGGAAGGGGATACTGTTCAGTCCATAGCAGTCCCTTAGTGCCTTTTTCAAAGTAGGTGTCCAATAAATGAGAGTTCCCCTCTCCTCCTCATCCAATCCTTAATTCAGTTAGTTATTTTGAACATGTAGTATGAGACTAACCTGAAGATATTATAATCTAAGTGGGGAGAGAAGAAACAGTTAAGTCACAACTCACAGTGGCCTTTGTTTAAGGTCCAAATGCCTGGGCTTGTTCAGAATGTGCCAGATGGAACAGTAGGTCCATCTCCTATGGATTCTGATGGCCAGTATGCTGAACTTCCAGATCTACCCTGGGCTGAGATGCAATGGAGCAGACCTCACTTAACTTAGAGACAGATTTTTGGACATCCTGGGCAGACCATTTGAGGATAGAAAATCTCAGCTGGCAGAACCAGTTTTGGAAAAAGATGATCCACTAAATGTGGATGAGGCTCAGGCTTAGAGCCTGTGACATCATCAGAGGATATTTAGGGAGGGATTACTGTGAGGGGGAGACAAAGTGGATGGCATGAGGTCCAGCCGGCCAGCCTCCAGTGTCCCAGCTGGCAGAGCTGTAGGTGGGCTGATACTCAAGTGAGGATTAGGCAGAGCAATAGCACTGTTGTGAAGTTTGGAGAAAATATCACCAAAGAAGGAACCCTGGCATTAAGGACCCATGCATGGAGGTGTCAGTTGCCGTGTGGAGGAAGCCAGAGTGGGGGTGGAAATGTAGGTGGGCCAGCCGCCTGGAGCTAATGCTGCCATCTGAGCAAGAAAGCCAGAGAGATGACCAACCAGAAGCTGAGTCCAGATCCTTCCAAAGAAGAGAATGGTTGCTGTGGTCATCAAAATGCCAAAGTGTGAAAAGCCATGAAACAAGGTGTCCCTGCAGCATCACTGGAGGAGGCGGGTCAGGACAAGTGATGAGGGGGCCGGGTTGCCCAGGCAGCTGCCAGACTGACTGGGTCTGAGTCCCAGCTCTACTCTTACTAACTTGTGATCTTATACAATTAATGGAGCTATACATATCAGCCTTTTTCCCCCCACCTGCCTAAAAACAACAATGGTATCTGAGAATTGTAGGAGATGTGTGAGCAAAGTGGCCGGAAGTGTCTGACATACAGTAGGAGGGAAATTGTGGGCTGTGTCTTTTTAAAGTTGATGGTGAGGTGGATGGAGACAGGCTTCCTCTGTGCTATGGGCTTTCCTGCTGATGAGAGCAGCTACCCCAGGCTTTCATGATGAAAGACCCATGCTGGGAACGACGTCACCCTGACAGAAGCTCTTTGAATCCCTTCTTGATGGAAGATGAATCAATGGTCAGCTTCGTCTGGGAGGCAGGTCTCTAATCCCAACTTTCATCTAGTTTTCTGCCATCTCTATGGCCTGTTCAGGGGAAGTCCCAGGCCCTCCATTCTCCAGGACTGCCCCTGAGATGGCTGCTTAGAGGCACCAGCCTGCCCCCCCCACATGACCTGGACTGACCCTGGGCTTGGAGTCTAGTAGCGTTTCTGCAGGTTCTTGGCAGTCTTCTCCCATTCAAGTTCTACCCCTATAGGCATGCCTGGTCTGTGGCCAGACCTATCCTCCCACTGAGCCCAATGGAAAGAGATTTTGTCCTGGAAACAGCAGTGGGATAGAAATAGTTTTGACTGCTCTCTGCAGAGAAAAAGCAGAGAAATCCCTGTGGGAGATTGGGCTACCTGCCTGCTCTTCTCTGACCAGACCTCTCCATCTAATCCTTCAAGAGACTGAAGGGTCCTGGTTTTGTCTGGAATTTCAACTCCCACTGCCCCCAGAATAAGCCTAGTTCAGTTTCCCTCCTGAAATTCCAAGTGATACCTGGTTTTGAGTCTCTCTCTCCTCTAGTCCCTACCCTGCACTTTTGAAATATCTCTCCCTGCTCATCCTGCCAGAAACATTAATTTCCTTGGACCCTAAACTAGTGGACTAGGTCTTATGCCCTCTTATAGCTTGGATTCTGTCACCATGGCTGACATCCCTTGACACTAGTTCAGGTTATAGTTGCCTTGCATCCCTTCTAGCTCCTTACTCTTGTACCTAGATGTATCCACCATCTTCCCAGCACCTCTGGCCACTAGCCAGTCTCTCAGCTGTGCGAGCATGGGAGCTAATAAGTTGGAAGCATGGACTGTAGGACACCATCTCTCATTCCCCTGTGGACTTCAAATTTGGATATAAAATATTGGGGGTGTGTGGATGTCCAGAGCTTTCTTCAAGTGGGTGCATGACTCACCAAAAGGTTATAACTCAGTGATTGAGAGTCCTTCTTAATACCCCTGGTACCACGGTACACCTTTGTGTTCAGAGGTAGGACTGTGTCTTATTCATCTTTGTATCAATTGTTCCTAGTCCAGTTCCTGACACATACTAGATGCTCATTAAATATTTATTGGGTGAATAAATGATTAGTAAATGAATGGACTAAGAAATGGTAGATCTAGAATCCACTGGGGAAGGAAAGAACTTCCTCTCCAAGGCCTCTATAGATGAAAATTAGTCTCTGCATGATAATTTCAGTGACAGGGAGCTCCCTCTTTCATAGGGTTAACTCATTACATTACATTTCCTGGACAGAGCTAAGTTCTGTCCTATTTAAGCTTCTACCTTCTGCCCAAGCCTTGACCTAGGAGGTGCCCAGGATTCATCCCACCTCTTGGGCCCCTTGAAGGACCACTGGCATCAGAGGTACAGGCATCACTTTCTTAGCATCTGCCAATACTAATGAGACTTTCTGTACCCAGCCAGGTTCCTCCCAAGACAAATAGAGAGGTAATCTTCATGCTCTGGGAGGTGTCAGCTTCAGATGGATCAACTCATGACAGTCTCTGTTCCCAGAATGGACCGTAATTCTCTTGTCATCATAGAGTGGCAGAATGAAAGAGAAATGGCCGCCTTAATTTACAAACAAGAAAACTGATGCCCAGAGAGGGGAAATGATGCTCCGTGGGTCACACATCTGGAACAAGAACCCAGGCCCCCAGCCCTGTGCTCTGTAGTCTCCTTGTTGCAGATCTCAGTGCAACACAAAGGAGTCTTGCACCTCATGACAGGTTCCATATATATGCTCCTGTTGGGATTGTCGATTTTCCTCAATCACTCAGGCTCCAGTCTTCTTGCTTTGATGAGGTGTAGGAGGTCCTGGTGGGCTAATCCTTAACTCTCTGGGGATATGCTCTGGGCTGCCAACTTCAGACACAGTTTAGGGTGGTGTTTAAGCCACGGCCTCTGGAGCCAGACTCTCTGAGATTTAGTCCTGGTTTTGTCACTTGCTAGTTGTGTGATTTTGTAGATACTTAACTTGTCTGTGTCTCAGCTTCATCGTCTATAAAATGGGATAAAAATATATCTAATTCATAGGGCTACTTGAAATTTGAAGGTTAAATGAGGAGGAAGTATATAACTCAGTGCTAGGTAAATGCTAGCTGTTATGAGTGCCTACTCCTATCTTGATTTCCCTGCACTCACTGGAGCCAGCTCACTGACACCAAAAACTACTCTTGTAGTGAACTCAGCCAAGTAACCTTCTGTGTCACAAGGAAGGAATGACATGCCAGAAGGGGAACTCTGCAGGACTGCCTGACTCTGAAGAAGCCTGGTGTCCAATGATGCTTCTAACAAACCTATCTGAGGAGGCTGTTTTGCTGGGCAGTATAGTACAGTGGTTAGAGGCAAAATGGGCTCTGGGACCAACTTCCTTGCTTCCTATTTCAGCCCCACTACTTTCATCAGGCCTTGGACAAGTTACTTTGCTTCTCTGTGACTCAATTTTCTAATCAAAGGGGGATGATAATACCTGCCTCTGAGCACTGTGAGAATCTAATAAAATGGTGCATGTGAAGGACTGTGTTTGATATGCAGCATATCATTGTGAATAGCGACATTAGCTAATATTTATTGAGCACACAGTTTGTGACAGCATCGTTTTAAGTGCTTTTTGATATGTGAATTCATTATATCTTCATAACAACCCTATGAAATAGATCCGAGTTTTATCCCCTTTTGCCAGTGGAAAAAAAACTAAGGCATGGAGAAGTTAAGCAATTTTATGTGACTCAGATTTGCAGCCAGGTGCCCTGCCCTGGCTTCAGTACTCTTATGCTCAGTTACGACTGGACACCATGAGGGGTGCCACACATGGTATTCATGGCTGCAGAACTTTCTGGTTGATATTACAATTTGCAATGTATCTCAGGCAGGTGTGAGACTGCCTAGAGGCATCTTTCTCCAGAAAGCCTGGGTCAGCACAGGGGATATAGATCAGCATGGGGAAGGAGTGGGAGAGAAAGTGACCCCCAGCAGAGACTGACTACTAAATTTACCATGTATTAACCATTGACCATGTGCCCAGGTTGGCAGCCCAGAGGCAAGCCAGCTGCTAATGCCACCTACTAGGGAGCACCTGGCAAAATCTGCAATCATGACTTAGAGTGGTTTAATTATAACTCTAGCCTGAATTGTTATTGGGGGAAGGAGTGGGCACTGCAGAGGCCAAGACAGGAGAAAGACAGGGTCTTGGGTACTGTGGCATAGCCTGGACGCCCCTCAGCCCCCCAGTCTAGCCTCTGACCCATAGGACAGGTATGGATTTCCTTGATCCACATTGAGACTAACTTGGCACATCTTGGGCTCCAATCTATCAACATTCACAACCAATCTGAGATCTTCTGGCCTCTCCTGAAATGAAGTCAATCCATCTTTCTAGTCCTCAGCTTTCTGGGAGCTTGGCCAGCCAAGATCTATATCCTGGCTGCTAAACTCACTCTGAGCAACTCAGAAAACTGCCAGACCACCCTGTATGCATCTGAGTAAGACCTGGGTCAAGGAAGCAGGTCCTGTCTTCTGCTATTGCTACTGACCCTATAAGACTTCCATGTGTCATGTGCCCAGCACACAGTAGGTGTTCAATAAATATGTTACTGTTTTGTGGGCTAGAGCTATCCTAGGGAAGATATTGAAGAGCAGGTCAGATGGCAGGAAGAAAAAAACATGGCCTGAAACAGTGGTGGTTCACGATAAGGTGGTGGTGCAGGGGGTAGATATCCTTTCCAGTCTGCCAAGCACAGGGATCCCATCTCTAAGAGACAGCACTCAAAACCCTCAGCACACTCAACTCTGTGGTCCATGCATGTGCTTCTCAGTACTCAGGAGCCCTGCTCAACCCCCAGCAGCAAGTGCTCAGGACAGAAGTGTTCTGAACTCTAAGCAAGCAGGGCTCTGTGCTCCAGACAGCCAGCCATCAGTAGTCAAGGCAGAGCGCTCAGGACCCCAGAGAACAGCACTGAGGACTGCAAGCAATGTTTGTTGGCCCGATGACTCTAGCAGGTAGTACCTGGTTTTCCTGAGGGCAGAGCTCAGCACTCTAGGAAATGGTGCCTGATACTCCAGGTATCGTTGTAAATACTCCAGGAGGCAGCATTCATGCAGGAGGTATGACTCAGGACTCCAGGAGATGGTGCCGGATATTCCCTGCAGACTAACTCCACATGTCGAGGGCAGCTGGTAACGGAGACATGTACCCCAGGAATGGGGTTCTGTCTCCAGGTTGTAAGTTAGGGGTCTGGCTAGAACAGAGCAGCCCTATCCTATCCTTGCTGGGAGCCCAGATGCTGAGGCAGATTTTGGATGATGAACCTTAAAGAAAAGCCTAATTTTATGCTCTAGACTGTTGGGTTGAGAGAAGATCTGTATTTGAAGATCTTCACTTTTCAGGGAATAGATCTTCTTTCCCTTAGAGTTAGTGTGGGGTTGGTCTGCAGTGAAACAGGATGGGCCTTTTTCTTGTATAGTTTTTGTACTGACGAAGACATATAAGATTCCTATATGGAAGGAATAGTGGAAATGTTCCCAGAAAATACGGTAGATGTTTTGCTATGGCTTACAGAAGAGTTAAAGGGGATCCAATGATGCATATGTACTGCATTGGGGAGCCACCCCCATGGCTATAAGGAAGCCAGCCTGGGGCTTAGCTCCTACTGTCACTGTCTTCTCAGAGTGCTTGCCAAAAAGATACTGTACCATGACAGACTCCTAGGCCACCTCTTGTGGAAGTTAGTTCCATGGTGGAGAAGTTGGTTCAATAGGCACCCCATTCTTTGATAGATCACATCTATTCAGCAGGTGATGGGTCCCAGAGAATTCCCAAAGTGGGGATCATTTGTTCAGCAGCCAGACAGTGCAATTTCTGTTAACAACAAATTCACACCCTTGTTCAAGCATAAATGCACATTTTGTGGGATTCGATCCCCGTCCCATTGGCAATAGGCTCCTTTCTTGGTGCTCTGAAGAAAGTTTAGCCACATTGTAGGCTCTTCAGTCCCTTTGATTTCTCAGCATGTTCCCTCTCTTAATGGGATCTGAGAAGAAAAGATAGGGCAGAGTTTTCCCAAAGCCATTCCACCCCCATGGAGTGAGATATCGACAGTACACGCAGGAGGCACAGACCCCCACGATGGTCTGGGGTAGAGGGAGGTCTCCAGTGCTGGTCGTGTTTCAAGGGGGATGTGGGTGCTGTTAGATGGCTGAAGAGAGGTGGCCTTGGGACACCAGAGTGGCTGGCTAGGGTTCAGCCAAGCACTGCTATAGCAGAGATCTCTATCTGTTGAGCATCTGGCTCACTTTTCTTCATTTTGATAGATGTTGCCAAACTCCCGAGCAAAGAGCCTTCACCAATTTATATTTCTACCAATAGGCATTACAGTACCTATTCCCTACCCCATGCTGCCACTGTGTCATGTCAAATTTCTGAAGTTTGCTCACCTCATTTTAAGCGTGCATTTCTTTAACTGTAAAAGGTGCTTTAAGTATCTTTATAGTATTAGCTATCTGTAGGTCTTTTTCTCTGGGTTGTCTGCTTTTTGTTTTGGTTTGGTTTCTGTCCATTTTTTCCCCTGTCAGGCTATTTGTCATTTTCTTATCGATCTATAAGAGCTTTTGATACATTAAGTAAACCAGGCCTTTGTTTGTCACATGAATTGCAGATACTTCCCCCCCCCCGTTTGTTGATTGACTTCTGAATTGACTTATGGTAGTTTTTTGAAGTTCTAAAAGTTTAATTTTTCTACTCAAAAGAATCAATTCTTTACTTTTTCAGTTCAGAGGTTGTGTCTTGCTTAGAAAGGCTGTCTCCACTCTACAGTCATAAAAAAAAGTTTTCCATGTTCCTTTCTAGTATTTTTATGGGTTTATTTTTTATGTTGGAATTTTCACTCCATCTGGAATTTGCTTTGACATAAGAAGTGAAGACAAGATCCAGCTTTAATTTTCTCCAGATGGTAAGTTGGTTGTCTTCACACTCCTAGGCTGAAGAATCCTTTTTGCCTGATTTGAAACACCATATTCATTACATACTAAATTCCCGTGTGTTCTTGGATTTCTGTCTGGATTCTATTTTCCTTTACTCAACTGGCTTGTCTTAGTACAAACAGTTTTAAGTATTACAGATTTCTATTATGTCTTAATACCTGGCAAGATTTATCATTTTTATTATTTCCTTTGAATTTCAGAGTGTTCCTGGCTAGTATTATGTTTGTTTTTCCCTATAGATTTTAAATGCTTTGGCTATTCCTCCTCACCCTCCAAATCCCTTGTGCCTGATCATTGGATTTCATTGCCTCATGAGTGTGTTTCTTTCCCAAGGAGAGAGCAGATTCTCCTTGGGTCGAGAGACCCTTTAGATGGAGAGGTCTGCACTCAAGCCTCCCATAGGGGAAAACAGTGTCATCAGACCAACTTGTTGGCAGATACCCCCACTCTTCCCCAAATCTGATGTTCTCAGGTGCTACAGTGGGATGGGTTTGTTTAATGGTTACATGAGCTTGGAAAACCTTAGAGTAAATAAAGTTAAACAAGTTTTTCTTGATCATCTGTTTCACAGATATTAATGGGCACCTGCCCCGTACCAACTGTTGGGCTCAGAACTAGGAACATCATGGGGAAGAAACTGGACATAGTGCTGCTTCTCACAGAACTTATGGTCTGTTTGGGGAGGAAGACATTCGTCAGAAACGAACTCTAAATATGCATTTTCTCAGGCTTGTGATTGTAGGTGCAAAGAAGGGAAGCCCAGGGAAGGTACTATGGGAAGGGATAGCTGGAGTGGGGTCCTACCTTCTGTAGTGTGAGGGCAGGTCTTGCTGAGGAAAGAACATATAAGAAGGTTTCTGAGAGCTTTTACCATGCACACTTAGCACAGAGAACTTTCAAAACAGAGTGTTCCCCAACTTTTTGACTATGGAGGTATATTCAGTTGGCCTTTCTGGACCCTTTCTATAGGAATTGTTTGGAAAATGTCATCTTTTGCTCCACTCCCAGGTCTGTAATCCAGAACTGTCTCATTGGAGCCAGGTGTCCTTAGAGAAGTTGCTTACCCTCTCTGACCCTCATTTTTCTCATCTATGAAGTGATGTAATATGGCTGCTATATAAATTACAACAAGCTTTGGGGCTTAAAACAGCAAATACTTATTCTCTTATAGTTCTGGAGGCCAGAAATTTGAAATCAAGGTGTGAGCAGGGCTGCAATCCCTTTGAAGCCTCTAGGAGAAGATCCTTCTGTGCCTCTGCCAGCTTCTGGTGGCCCCAGTTTCTTGGCTTGTGGCTACATTGTCCCAACCTCTGCCTTCATCTTCATATGGCCTTCCCCACTGTGTGGGTACCTTCTGTCCTGTTTCTCATAGGGCCACGTGACATTGGATTTAAGGCCCACTTGACCATCCAGGCTGATCTCATTCTCAAGACCCTTAATTCCATCTGCAAATATCCTTTTTCCAAATAACATCACAATGACCGGTCACAGGACATATCTTTTTTTTTGGGGGGGGGCACAATTCAACAAACTATAGATGGGTGTCACAGGACCTGTTTCAGAGAATTGTTGTAAGGGTTTGACATGACAAGGTCTGTGAAGCTGCTTGTTTCAGAGCAGCATGGATGTTAAATGTTGGTTTTCGCCCCACTTCTTCTCCAGGTATTTCTGTCCTCAAGAGGGGTTAGCACTACAAATTCACAATGAAGTGGGAGGGGATGACGGATTACTTCTCTTACCCTACCTCTACTGGAGGGGATTTCCTTTTCAATGAGGAGTCAGGGAAGGGAAATCCTCTGTTTTCAGGGCTTCCCCTTTCTGAGTTCTGGGGCCCTGCAGGAGTCATTTATTATTTTTCCTCCTGGAAGGTCCTAGCCAGCTGCTCCTCTGCAGTCCTGATCACCTCCAACCTGGATCTGTTCTTACCCAGACATCCACACTTACCAAGTCCTCTCTCCTTACACAGTCATCAATGCCGGAGTTTCTGGGAGCTGGGGGTGGGGGAGCCTGCAAACCCTGTCTGAGCCATTTTTTGCTCCTCTGACAGCTCCCACGGGACTCCCATCCATCCTCAGAGTGCCTCAGTGCTTTTCCTCATCATCTCCTGGGTTTGTGCTGCAAAACAAAGACGGCTTCTCTGACCTCTTCCCTTTTCTGTCTTGCCTTGTTGAAATGTGCTTGTCAAGCAGATGTTGAGGGGCATGAGCTAGATACTGATCAGGGGGAAAGAAACAAGCATGCCAAGAAACAGCTTAAAGGCTCTCATGTCTCTGGGGTGTGTTAATGGCCTTGTCCAGCATTCTGGTACTTCCAGAGGCACTGACTTCTCCAAGCTCCCTGCCTCCACAAATGCAGTCCCTGTGTTCCTCGGCCACTGGGTCCCTCTGTCCCCTGGCTTTTCATCTCCATGCCCTTCTTCCCACTGCTTCTATACCCCTTCATGATGACAAATCAGTGGTAATTGCTTAAGTGCAGCTGTTCAATCCTTGGACTGCTGAGAGGGAACTTAATGTCCAAGAAGTCCCCAAGGAACCACATGCTGCTTGAATTATGTAAAGGTGAGTAGAGAAGGGTGAATTTCATATGCAGAAATCCTTTTTGGCATTAAAGTTTCATGGGAAAAACTGAACCCTTGGGCTCATATTTCTGGTCAAAGCTTATCTTCTTTCATTCAGCACACACTTATTGGACTCTTATTATGTATAGGGCCATAGTCTAGGTGCTATAGAAGAAAGAGATTAATCAGTCTCAGATCTTTCCTGCAGGTTCCCTTATCCCACAGCCATACACTTGGAACCACCAAGCTAGTCTGAGATAAAACTATACCTCAGCAGGCATGATATTAACTGTCCATCCATCCATCCATCCATCCACCCATCCACCCATTACTTAGCAAGTATTAATTGAGTGCCTGCTATGAGCCAGGTTCTGTGATAGGCACAGGAAGCACTGATACCAGGTGAGAAATCTGTTGGAAGGCAGAAGTGATGAAGGTTTTCAAGGATGGTCCTGTAAAGGAGATGATTTTAAAGCTGGATTTTGAAGGACAAGCATAATTTGGCAGAATGCTTGTGTGCATGCATGCAGATACAAGCAATGTTAGCTTCCTGTCCCCGTTCCTTTTCTTCCCAGAATTTATGTTCATTCCCAAAAGTTATGTTCACTCCTAAGTCCAATTCCAGGTCCCTGAGGAAGCTCAGCCCCACAGGCTTTTCTTTCCCGGGGCTATCCTTTTTCTCTGCCTCACCTTGACCCCAACATGTTATCAACCTCTTGTTCTTAATTTCCACAAGAGTCAGCAACACAAAGCATTTGTATGTAGGTAGTAGTGTGTCCCTCAGCCTTTTCTGGCTTATCCTACCTCCAAGCCAACTTGCAAATCTAAAGAGAGGGAGGCTCTGTTAGACAGTCTTTTTACCTTCATCCTCATGTGGATCTCAGCAGGAAGAGAGCAGTATGAACATTCATTGCCTATTGATATAATTTAGGAATCCCACTATTGGGTATTTACCCAAGGAAAACAAAAATATGAATTTGAAGAGATAAATGCACTCCTACGTTTATAGCAGCATTATTTATAATAGCCAAGATAGAGAAGCAACCCAAGTGTCTGTCAATAGATGAATAGATAAAGAAGAAGTGGTGTAAATATACAACAGAATATTACACAGCCATAAAATAGAATGGAATCTTGCCATTTAAAACAACATGGGTAGACCCAGAGTGTATTATGCTAAGTCAAGTAAGTCAGACAGAGAAAAATAAATACCATATAATTTTACTTATATGCAGAATCTAAAATACAAAATAAATGAACAAAGAAATAAATAAACTAAAAAACAGACTCTTAAATACAAAGAACAAACTGGTGGTTGCTAGGGAGATACAGGTGGGAGGGTAGGTGAAATAGATAAAGGCGATTAAGAGGTACTAACTTCCGGTTATAAAATAAGTCACAGAGATGAAAAGTACAGCATAGGGGATATTACAGCATAGTAATAACATATGGTGACACATGATGACTGCATTTATCATGATGAGCACTGAGTAATGTATAGAATTGTTGAATCAGTGTGTTGTATGCCTGAAATGAATATAACAAACTAATATAACATTGTATGTTAATTATACTTCAATTAAAAAAATGTCAGCCCCGTCAAGGTGGGGAGTTTGCCTATCTGGCTCACTGCTAATATTCCCAGGACCTAGATTGGGGCCTAGAAAAGTGCTTGGCACGTGGTAGGGACTCAAGATCCATACGTTGAATTTGTTGAATGAATTATGCCACATTCCAATCCCCGTAAAACATTTAAACTGGAAACAAAGGGGTGGGGCATAACTGTAGCAGCAGCAATGGCCATGGCATAAAGCTCGTATCCCATCGTGTTTAGAATAAAACCCAAAGTTCTCCATGTGACCTAAGGGCTCCCTTTGATGCACAGTTCTCCAGCCACAGTGGCTTTCTTGCAGATCTGTTGACCATGCCAAGCACACTGTGCTCTAGGACCCATTGCAGAGACTGTTCGACTATCCAAACCACACTTCTCCACCACCAGCCCACAAGGCTCATCCTTCACCTCCTTCAGGTTTTGTTCAGATGTCACCTCCTGCCTATTGTCCTCATTATGCATATGATTGCCTGCCATTATCGTAAACATTATTTGATTGTCTCTTTCCTTTAGGAATGGTAGCTCCAGAAGGGCAGGGGCTTGGTCTGGTTTTGTTTACTACTATATTACTTAGTGCCTAGAACCATGCCTAGTGTACAGAAGACACGATGTAAATACTTGCTGTTGAATGAATGAATGCTAATGAGTGAACACGGACCCCACCACAAAGCTATTGATGGGGTGGGACTTAGCAGAGGCTTAGAAGTGAAGTCACAGAGGTCATTATCGGAATGAGAAGGAGACAGTGTAAACAAGCCTGGCAACTAGATAAAGCCTTATAAAAGCAGATCAATTATACCATGAGCAGTTGTCAAGGATGGTGGCAAGATATTTAAGGCCTCCAGTGATTCCCTAGATGCAGCCTTGTGCAGAGGGTGCTGCATGGTGAGTAGAATGTAGGCTGGATTTCAGCTAATAGTCACCCTCCCATGGGTGCAGGGCCCATCTTGCCAAACCCTCCCTGATAGTCTCAGGCCTTTGGTCAGGCATGGTCTTCTTCAGGACTAATAGGAGTGCCCACCATGGTGCTTCTCTGTTGCTAGTTTGGGGGAAAAAATAACAACCACCCTGAGTTCCAGCTTGGTGAAGAGTCACAGGCAGCTAAAGGGCAGAAGTGGGATTTGAGCTCCTTCCAATAGCATGACTCGGTATGTGGGCTTGCGTCATCTTCTTGCTACTCAAAAGTGTGGCCTGAAGACCAGCTGTGTATTGGCATCACCTGAGAGTTTTAAAGAAGCATAGAATTGCAGGCTTTTCCCAGACCTGCAGAGCCAGAATCTGCATTTTGACAGGATCCCCAGCAGATTTTTGTACACTTTAAAGTTTGGGAAATACTACACTCCACTGCTCCTGGATTTCATGCTGTTCTATTATTTTTCATCTGACTTGAGGCTGGGCCACCTCTACTTTGGCCATCTGGCCTGCCACCAAATGTTGTCTACACGGCCTGGAGTTTGGGGGTTTTAGAAACAGCACTGGACATCTAGTTGTATTTCAGTGGCTGTGTGATGTTGGAAAACTCTTTTGTTCCTGAGTGTATAGGCTTACTCCTCTGGAGAAAAGAAAAGGAACAATGATCCAGCACTTTTGTGAGGCTCAAATAACATGATGGATATGAAAGTGCCTTGACAACTATAAAATTCTGTCCAAATGCAGAAGATTATTGCTCCCACATAGTGTAATGTGAAGGCCTCTGACAGAGACCACTTATCTCTAGAATGCTACTTCAACAAATTAGAAGGAGGGAAAAATGAATAGTCTGGGGTCAGTAGACTCCAATTAGCAGGCTGGAAGAGACACAGGAATCCACAAATCCAAATTCATTTAGCCTACAGGGGTAATTAGCTGACATCCGAGGGTTTCAAACAGGACTTCAATCCAGTCTAGGGAAATTTTGAAGGAGAAAGGCAGGTAAAGGTTTGATAGGGCATTTTCCAGAGAGACCTGTAGGGGTGCAATGTGTGATACATTAGGGAGGAGAGGAAGGCTCCTGCAGACAAACAGCCTGCTCACCACTGGGGCTGGGAAGACCTTGTCCCTTCCATGCCCAACCACATCTTGGCTATCAACCTTTCCATGTTGCGTGCAGATGTTCTGTGCCATGTAGAAGTGGTTAGTAGCACTGAAGCCACATGGCTGCTCATGAGCTGAGAGAATGCTATTTGTTAGCAAAAAGTGCCTCAGACCATGGTGGTTTTCCTGGGAATTCAACAGAGACCCTTGAGAGAGATGATTAGCTGGGTTCTACTGACATCACTGCCCACCTCTGTCACAAGACTGGATACAAGTAAGTGTTCAGTAAATTCTCAGAGAATGAATAAGCAAATGAAAGAGAAGGAGAGAGAGAGAGAGAGAGAGAGAGAGAGAGAGATAGAAAGTAGAAGGAAGGAAGGAAAAAAGGAAGCAAGGAAGGGAGGGAGGGAGGAAGGGAGGAAGGAAGGGAGGAAGGGAGGAAAGAAGGAAGGAAGAGAAAAACTTAACCTTTAGGAAGCTTTTTCTCTCACAATAAGACCTACCCTAACCATTTTGTTTTAAATTTAAGCTCACCCACCTCTTTTGTTCTCAGTCCCCTTTATCCTGCCCCACCTTTTTATTTTGACCATAGCACTCAAGTCTTTCTTAAAATATTTATAATTTACTTATCTATTGTTTACTCTCAGTTACCCACCGCCCAGAATGATTATCTCTTTGAATTCATTGCTACATCCCTAAAATAGTGCTTGGCACATAGTAAATGCTCAACAACTATTTGTTGAATCAAACTGAGTCAAATAAATTAGAGCGATAGTACAGACTTAAGTTCTTGTCTGGTTCTGCCACCGAATCATGTGTGACCAAGGTGCATGCCTTTGCCTTTCTGTGCTTCAGTTTCCCCATCTGTACAATGAAGAGGCTGGATCTATCTCTAAGGGCACTTTCAGCTCTAATTCTGTGGCTCTTCCTCTGTGATGGTTGCCTTTTGTGGTGGCTTTGGAAGACTGTTTGCATGAAGTGGAGAAGAGAGTCAGTCTTACAAAGGAAATGAACAGACGTGGGTGGGTGTTCTCGCCTGGACACTGCATAAGTCCTGAGACTTGGGGTGAGACATTTGACTTCTATTCCATATATGACACTCCCAGCACAGTTCCTGGCAGGTCTTAGGAACTGACTAATAGCTTCTTCCTTCTTCTCCCCATCTGGACCTGGATGTCTTGCTGCCAAATGAACCTCAGTCCACATAATCACGTAGCAATGGGCTGAAAGAACTTTGCAAACTGTAAAGTGTTCCTCTAATGTAAAGGGTTATTATGGTTATGCACATACCCAATCTCTGGCTTCCCTCCACATAGATCAGATTGAAACTATGGCTGCTGTTTATCCCAAAACCATCTCATGATTCACTGGCCTTACTGCTTGTCAAAAATGTTGCACCTGACGAGACCAAATTCACATTGGGTTTATCAAAGTCTAATTAAAACTTGATCATCGTGTCTAACATGTTGCCTTATTATTTTGGCTTAATTAGGGTGATGAGAGGAAGCTGAAAGCAGCAATTCCAGCAGTGCCGTGATACAACATCTGGAGAGGAATGGGGCTTAGCCAGATGAGCAATTAAGTTGAACTATACACATAGGGAGGATCCTTGCATCTGACAGCTGTCTGGCCAGCCCCTCTTCAATCCAGGGTTTGTTAAAGCCAAACCAATGTGCTCTTCTCCACCTTTCAAAATATCAGGAACTGGCCACACCCTTCAGAAAGCTTGATGGCAAAGCCACCATTGTGGGGAAAATCCTGCTGTCATGGTTTTTAGTCACTGGGCGTAGGGAAGATGAAGCATCTGGTAGTAAGAAGAAACTAATTCTCCACTTGATCTTGGATTTGGTCATCTGTGGTCATGATGCTGCTGTGAATCATGCCAGGAAAACTCAGTCCTCTTTAAAATGTCGTCACTATCTCTTCAGTTATGAATAACCTGAAATTGAGTACTTCTGCTCCCAGGAATATGCAGGATGCATGGGATAAAATGTTCAAACAACCTTCAAAACTCTCACTAATACCAAAGTTGCAAACTGCTCCATTAGGCTTCTTGTAACAGTTAGCGTAGGATATAGTTGCTGTAACAATTAGGCCCTGCAGTAGGAAGCCTCTGAAATAACATCCAATGATCCCTGCATCCTGGCCTTCACACTCTTGCGTAATTTCCTCCCTTAGAGTGTGGGCCAGACCTGGTGACTTAATTCTAATGAACAAAATGCAGCAAAAAGATGGTATGTCACTTCTGAGATCAGGTTATAAAAAATGGTGTTATCTGTCTTGCTCACTTTCTCCTTTTCTGGCTTGCTTGCTGTGATGAAGCAAGCTACCATGTTATGAGCTGCCCCATGGAGAGGTCCACATAGCTAGGAACTGAGAGCTGTCTCTGGCCAATAGTCCATGAGGAAATAAATCTTGCCAACAATCACATGAGTGAGCTTGGAAGCAGGTACTTTTTTCCCCAGCTGAGGTTGTGATGACTATAGCCCTGGCTGACATCTTGATTTCAGCCTGCGAGGGACTTTGAAGTAGAGGACACAGATAAGCTGCATCTAGATTTCTGTCCCACAGAAACTGTGAGATAATCAATGGTGTTGTTTTGAGCCACTATAATTTGGGGCAATTTGTTACACAGCAATAGGTGATTAATACAGACCCGATATGTATAGTGGTTCAAATACAAACTTATTTCTAGTACTTGTAACCATGGTTATAGAGACTCTGTCATTTTCAATACTTTCAGTGGCCTCCAAGATTATCTTGACATTGTTTCCATTTCAGCTAGTTGAAAGGGAGTAAGAGTGTGATTGGGCATGTATGGGAATTTTTAAAAACTTATTAAAATTTTTTTAATTGTGGTAAAATATACATAACATAAACCTTACCATGCTAACCATTTTCAGTGTACAGTTCAGTGGTATTAAGTACATTCACATCATTGTGCAACCATCACTAGTCATTCTCCACTTAATGTACAACACACCTGCATGCCAAAATAATACCAAACCGTTATTACAGTGCAAACACCACTAACTCAAGGACAAACTAACCCAAAGTCCCACATGATTATATTGGCTCCATAGTTCCTTATGGGTGTGTGCTTAATTTTAGAATCTAGGACTTTTAAGAGAAAGCTTTAAAAAGGTACATGGTTTAAAAGGTAGGTGCTTCTCTGAGAAACTTTGCAAAATGTATTCTAGACATGTTATATCACCCTATCAGTTTTTGCACCCTGCATACTTTGAGATGTTTTTTTAATTGCTTGAGACATTTTCTAGAACCCAGGATTCTCTTCTCTGAAGCCTCTCCTCTCCTGAAGACAGCTTTTTTCATCACTGTCTCATCACATCAAAGACGCCTGAAGTGGAATTGATGGCCCTATACTATATGGCATCTTCTCTTCCCAGCTTGATGACAGCAGCTTCTGAGACAGGGGTCTCTGGGGAAGCCCTGATCACCCTAGAGAGGGTTTGTTCTTATTGCCAAAAGCAAAGTGCCCTTTTGGAGCCATTTTAATCTTGCATTCCCTGAGATTTGGCCAGCGTGATTCATTCCATTCCTTAAATCGCTCATTTCCAGTACCTTCTAGAGTGTGTTTTCATGGGAAAGTATCTATTGATGAAAGAAAGCAGAAAGAGCAGGAACTCTGTAATATCTTGCAGTTTCTCTTCAAGCCACATATTAGAGTTTGGGGTGAGTGGCCCTACAAATTCTCTCTCTGTGAAAAGTTCATTCTAAGACCCAATGTCTTAGAAATTGCCAAATGGACTGAATTTCCATTTCTATGTGAATAGCTGGCATTTGGAGCAGTTTTAGGTATTCTAGTTTTACTTATCTGACTTTGGGCTATGCCAAGATGGTATGTGAGCAACTATTCTTTTGGAATATATTGGATCATGGTACCAGGCTGGGTGAAGTGAATCTGGCACCCACTGGACCCCTTCCTGGGGCCAGAATCCCTGTCCTCAATAGGTTCACAATCTAGGGAGAGAGAAACAACTTCAATATGACACCATGCAGTGAAAGTAGGTAGAAGTATGCCAGAGTTGCTATGGTGGCGGTTGGCGGGCGGGGGTGGGGGGGTGTTGGATCACCTAATTCATTCTGAGGGGAAGCCAGAGAAACTGAGTAGGAGTTAGCCAGGAAGAGCAGAAGGGTAAAACATCTAAGGAAGAAAAGTCAACATGTGTACATGAGTAAAGTGAGAGATATGAGAATATGGTATGTCCTTGGAATGCAAGTAGTGGGGGAAGGCAATATAATAGTGGCGATCGTCAACTTTGGAATCCAACATACTTGTGTGCAAATCCTAGATCTACCAATTTATGCTGTAGGATCATGAACATGTTATTAAATTTCCTTTGCTTCCGTTTTTTCATCTGTGAGATAGAGTAATGAACAAAATCCACCACATAGGGGGGTTGAGAAGTGAAGAGAAATGTGTGTAGCATTGCAAATGGACCATACAAAAAGCTGCATAAATACTGTTGTCTAGTAGGTAAGTATAAATGTGAATTTGGCCTTAGGAAGTGGATCTATGTTAGGAGAGGTAGTCCAGGAAATTATCAACATAAAGATGGCCACTGAGGCATAAAAGGGAGTGAAACTGTCAATTAGCTTTTGCTGCACAGCAAATCACTCCAAAATTTGGTAGCTTAAAACAACCATGTGTAACAGTTCAAGAGTTTGCAAGCTCTGTGATCTGGGCCAGGCTGATCTCAGATGGGCTTGTTAATATGCTATGGTCAGCTGGGAAATTGGCTGAGGTTGGCTGGTGTCAGATGGCCTCACTCACCAGTTGTTTGATTGGTTATTGGCTGAGGCGACTGGGCCATAGGACTTTCATTGTCCAGGAGGATAGCCCAGGTCTGCTCACATAACAGTGAGACCCATGCTTGGAATTGGCACAATATTGGTTTATCATATTCTTTTGGTCAAATAAGTCAAGGCCTGTCTAGGTTCAAGAAGTAGAGAAATTGACTCTATCTCTTCATAGGAGGAATTGCAAAGTTGCATAACAAAGAGTAAGGATATAAGGAGGGATAGATCATTGGTACCATTTTTTGCAAATCATCTATCACAGAATGCAGTAGAAGTTACTTCATCTGCTCAGAGAGAAGAGGAAGTAGGGTTTAAGAAAAGGTTAAAATATGAAATAGCCATCATGGAGAATGAGAGACAGCTGACAAGGGAAATAGATGAGGATTGCCAGGCAGCACTGAGGGTCCATTTGGAGTTGGAGACCATAAATTCAGAGCGGCACTAGTGATTTACAGTGATACCAATCTGTGTGGATTTCCAGCAGTGCTTAGCAACCAGAGATAGGCAATAATTGGATTCATCCAAGTTGGTGTTTTGTCAGAAGTTGAATTGGGGGAACAATGGGGCAAGGGTATTTGGTAAGAGAGAGGCTGAAGTGACAAGAAATGGGATCTAGGCTCTATTGGAAAGGAAAGAACGACAGGAGGGGGCTGATATACAGAGAGAAATAAATGCTGATGTCATGGGCCAGCAAGGTAACATCTCAAGTTCATCTTTAAGGAGTGAACTTCACAATGCCTTTCAGTTTACTAATCAAGCACTCCACATCCCAATTACCCTAACAACTCACAATCTGAGAAGAGCTGGAAAGGGCAGGTGCTCAGAAGAGGTGGTATAGTGGGCCTCCATATCTGTCCCTTCCACAGGCTCTCAGTAAATGAAACCAGCACCCATTCAATTGCTCAAGACAAAATCTTAGGAGTCATCTTTGAGAACCCCATTTCTCTCACTCTCTATCACCAAATCCATCTCCAAATCCTATTGGTTCCAGTAACCAAAAAATCTCAAGTCTGTTTACTTTTCTCCATTTACACTGCCAGCACCTGGCTCTAAGCCACCATGATTTCTCCTCAGAAATTACCTCTCCACTGGTCTCTTTGCATCATCCTCTGCTCCCTCAAACTCACTCTTCACACAGTAGCCAGGTTGGTCTTTCAGGAATGTAAGTCAGATCATATGTAGTCATACCTCTGCTTTAAGACTTCCTATCACTCTTAAAATTAAATAAAATTCCTTACCAATGAGTTGAGGCTGAGGAATCATGTGAAAAGTTCCTGGAATGGGAGTGAGTGGAGCAAACACAAGAGTACCAAAATGCCAGTGTGGGTTAGGGAGGAAGAAGTGGGGGAATGAGGGATATTCAGTGAGGCAGGAGGGTCAGGCAGAGGCTGGACCACTTGGGCCCTGGAGGCGCTGGTGGCAAGAAGTTGGGAAGAATCACATTTTGAAAAGACCACTCTGGCTGCAGAGTGGAGACAGACAAACAGGAAGTGAGAATGACTTCAGTTAGACTGGTTACAAGGACATTATCATATCCAGGCAGGAGTTGATGGCAGTTTGCACAAGCTGGTATTGGAGATGGAGAAAAGCAAATGGCTTTGAGTGGCACTTTAGGAGATAAAATGAAAGGCTTGGAACACCCATTCTACCTCCTGCTCCTGTGCTTGTTGGCTAATCCTTGCTCATTATTCTGAGGTCAACTTCCACCTTCTCAGGGAGTCTTTCCCTGATATTCCAGATGAGGTTATACCTAAGCCCAATAAATGTCTGAGGAGCTGACATGATATAAAATATTCTTGTAAAGATAAAGAGACTTGACCATGAATATGGATAAGAGCAAAGCTCTGGTAAGGAGAGAGTGAAGACATCAAATTGAAGAGGTAATAGCAGTGAGATTCATAAAATGGAGAGGGGCATGGAACCTGGAACCCAGGTGGGGGGTTCAGCCTTTAATCTGAGGAAACATCTAGTCTTGCACTCCACTGGGCTAGGATTATCCTGGAAACAGAAGTTCCATGCTGGTGACTAGACCCCTGGTTCCCAGCTCTTCCTCATTGGAAGCCCCTCTTTGAACTTCAAAATATTTCCTAATTTGCCAGATGTAGCTATACTTTTAATATCCATTGATTTACCCCCAAACCCAAGAGCACACTGTATCCACTGCATGTTAGCTAACTTGACAATAAACTATATTAAAAAAAGAAAAATACATAATGGCAAGAAATGCCACGGGTTCAGAAAAGCTTTTAAATGAATTTTTTTTGTTAATCACAGCTTTATCCACTCTCCTTTAAGTAGCATATATATATGTGAAATAATTTTTTTTCCTAGAAAATGCCTCATGCAGTAAAACTTTGCAAATCAGGATGCTCTCTGCCCCAGGATCCTGTCTAGAGGATCCTGTTAGGATCTAGTCTAGACCATTGACAAATGGTAATTCATACCATCTGTAACTGTCTGTCTTCCTCCTAGACTAGGAGATTCTCAGGCAGAGAAGTTGTGCCTTTCAATATTCCCAGCACCTACTATAGGACATGGAACAAAATGGTTTTTTAAAAATTCCAGTTGAATGAATGAAAGTAGAATTATTTACATGATGATTTTATCATTATTTAAAGAGAGATGCCCAGATAGTCTCACAGATTCAATTTCTTGAAAAAAAAACCTGATTTTTTTCCCTGCTAGTGATTAAGATAATTCAAATTCAGCCCATTTCCTTTAGGTCCTCATTTTGGATTCCTGTCTATTTAAGCTGAGCCTGCCCTGGCTCAGGTTCATTTTTCTGTTTCTAGACAGTCTTCAGCAATGCATCATCTTAGTAAAGTGCCTGGCTCATTCCACAGAGTAAAATGTACTAAACGTGCAGGCACATCCTGTCCTTCAGATGTTCCAGCTCGAAACTCAAATTTCTGCAATTGCACATGCTTATTTGGCTAAATGTATCTTGTAGGATTAGTTTAAGCCACCGCATGCACCTCACTTCTTATTTTGAACATTAATGTACAAATCTGAAGGGAGGAATCACCTGGCCTTACATCAATGAAATAAAAAAGCATTTCATCCCTTGGCATGTTAATTGGATCCTTTTGACGGGAGAGGCCAATGGAGACAACAAATCCCAGGATGCGATTTTTTAACTTCAAGCTGTCCTTGGAATAATGGAAAGAAAGCTGACTGTGTGAGCTCTTGGGGGCACTACTCACTAGGAACAAATTAACAAATGGATTTCAAAGTTCAATTGGAGAGTCAGCTGCCATTTCACAGGTGGCCCAATGTTACTATTAAGTGTGGTTCTTTCAGCCACCAGTCTAAAGTGGCGAAAATGTCCCACATAGGCTGTAGAAAATTAGAGTTACTGCTTTGGAGATGGGAAAGGCTGAGTGGTGGTTGTGAAACAGATGGAATGTGCTACACACAGGAGTGTGCGCGCGCGCACACACACACACACACACACACACCATACACACATGTGCCCACATACACAGAACTGTAGGGCTGGGACCCAGATGCCATGAATGTTGACTCCTGCTCTGATTGGCTAACTCCCCTGTATCCTTAGCCTCTTCTCCCAACATCCTGTCCACCTTATGCCTTTGTAAAATTATGGCTGATGCCTGAGGATATCACTGCTCATGTAGCCCTCTGAGGTGGAAACTGTACTTTCAGGTTTGTATTTCCAAATGCCTCAGGATCAGGGATGAGGCCTGATTGCTCTCCTTAACTCCTTGGCTGCTTCCAGACCTCTTCTATCCCTCTTTTCAAAACCCACCCCTCCTTTGAGACTCATGCCTGAGGGTATACCCTGCTCTGCTCAAACACACACATGTCTTGCTGCCACTCCTGGCCTGGCCACTCCTGGCTCCCATTCACTGAGGACTTAGCTCCTGATTTTTCATCTTCCTCTGTGTCCTAGTTGCTGAGTACCCTAAGGTCCATGTAAATGACTCACCTGATACCCTGTTTTTAGGGGCTAACTTGTGTCCTCCCCCCCCCCCAAGTTCCTATGTGGAAGTCCCAAGTGTCAGGAACTCAGAATGTGACTGTATTTGGAGATTTTTAAGAAAAAATATATTCTTGACACTTGCTGAAGAATGCTAAGGCAGACTGTCTTCAGGGGGACTATTTTGCTAGGTGTAGGGATCGCCACACTGGGGTTTTGCAGTAAGGGAGAGAGATCGGGCACAACTCCTAATACAACAAGGAAAAGTGGGGATTTTATAGCTGAGAAGTGGGAGGGGGTGAAGAATGGAAGTGGATGGGAGGTCACTAAGGTGAAGCCACAGGGGTAAAGGGGAATGAGATTCTGGCTAAATAACCTAAAGGGATTCTCACTGGAGGCAGTGAGAATCAGACATCACCTGGAAGTGCTGGAAGATGAACAATTGGATTAGTTATCAAGGGTGATCAGACATTGAAGGTGGGGCATTATGGTTAAAGTGATTTAACAGGATTCTTGCTAAAATTGGACAATGTAGAGATGAGCATGGAAACCCAAAAGTAAGGACCGTTTTGAGAAGAGAGTTCAGAAGAGTAGAGTTTGGTCAAAGGAGAGAATCTTTGTCAAGATAGGGCCTCTGAACAAGGTAAGTAAGGTAAAATGACATCATATGGGTGAGCCCTGATTCAATATGTCTGGTGTCCTTATGAGAAGAGGAGATTAGGGCACACTTAAATCCAAAGATTGGGGGACAATTGTATGAGGGCACAGTGAGGAAACAGCCGTCTGCAAGCTAAGGGGAGAGGTTAGAAGAAACCAAACCGCGATCTGGGACTTCTAGCCTCCAGAATGCTGAGAAAATAAATTCCAGCCTCCCAGTCTGTCATGTTGTGTGATGGCTGCCCTAGCAAACTAATACACCCATCTTTTGGGTTTTGGTATTTCCTCATCCTCCAATGACACTTGCTTCCATTCCACAACTGATGCCCAAAGCTTCCCCCTGGATGCTAAAATATCTACCCCAACTGGTACTGCTGCCTCCAAAATGATAATTCCAGCACCCTGTCCTCTGACTGCACCCTATCCCCATATTTACTTTCTCAAGTACTCCCACTGATCATTCTAAAACCCAGTGATTGATTCTCACCTCCTCCAACACATGTATGCTTTCCCTCCATCCATCAGTTCCCCTCAGTCATCACTTCTTTTATCACTGAGACTTTGTGGTCCATTGCTATAACTACCTCCTTGTAAAGAGCCTCACTTCCTTTCTCTTCTCTTCATTTACTATACTCTTCTGAAAAACTCCAGCTACTGGTGAACTCAGCCTTTGTGTTCTCCATGTTTGCATCCAAGCAGGTTAAATACCTCACACATCCATGCTGACCAGCTTCTGTTTCATTTTTTAATTTACCCCTTTCTTCACTGAGACTCACAATAAGAAATATCCTACTGATTCCACATGAAAATCAGCCTGCCTTAAGGAGGAACTTCACTAGTAGCCAGCAATCCTATGGTTCTCCTGGTACCTCAGTTCCCACTAAGAAACCTACTTCATGCTTTTCCTCTTGTAAACCTATTGTGTCTGTTCCCTTGGCTTATTCATAGCAAAGTTTCTAGAAAGAGATGACCACATATACTTTATGTTTGCTCAATTTCTAGTTATTCTTTTACTCAGTGCAGTCTGGATTCAGCTACCACTGCTCCAAGTGTAATTGATTTTGGCAGGGTTACGAGCAACCTCCTTGTTACTAAATCCTGCACTTTAATGCTTCATTTTACTTTTGACCTCTTGGCTTCATTTAACACAGTTGATTATTCCCTTCTTCTCAATACACTCTCCATGACATCACTGTCTTCCATTTTCTCCCTTTCTTCTCTGGCTACTTCTAAGGTTTCCCCTTCTCTGCCCAATTGCTGTGTGTTGGACTTCTATATGTTCTTGTCTGTATTCCCCAGGACTCACCTTGGGATCTTTGCTCTCTCCTCACACTCGCATCCATTTCTAGAGCTTTCAGTGGCTTCCCAGGCTGGCGACTCCCTAGTTCACACCTCCACAGCAAGCCCTCATGCATGCAATAGCTGACGACCTTGTATTTAACATGTTCCAAAGTCTGCAGGCTCCTCCTCCTCTCCACATCCAAACCTCCCCTGGTTTTGCACACCTCGACAAATGGTGTCACCTTCTACTCAGCCTCTCCAGTTGGAAACCTGGATGCCAGTCTTGTTCCTCCCTCTCTTTCCATCCCTTCCCTCACATCCAATCCTTTATCAAGTCCAATTCTTTCCATCTCCTAAACATAGCTGGAAATAGTAGACTCTCCATTCTCTGCTGCAGCCTACATTTAGTCCAGGGACTTTCAAATTTCTTACCCTGATAACTGCGTGAATTCTTCTGGTTACTCTGGATTGGCTCTTGGCTTCTTTGATTTATTCCCCACCCAGCAGCGAGGGTAGTCTTTTAAAAAATACAAATTGGATCATGGTGTTTCCCTGCTAAAACCTCCAGTAGCTTTCCACTGTGCTTTAGGAAAAATGAACACCACTTATCCTGGCTTAACCAGGCCTACGTGACGTGCACTTGTCTACCTCAGTGATGTTCTCATTCCATTCTTTTCCTATCAGCTCTATTCCAGCCCCCAAGGACCTTTCACCTTCTCAAACAGAACAAGCATTTTGTTACAGTCAGGCTTTCAGATGCTGTTCTATGTACCTTGGATATACTTCCACCCCACCATGCATGACTGACTCCTTATTTCATGTCTTATTTAGTAATTTAAAAAATAGTTCTTATTTTTGAAATAAAATGTAACAAATATTGAAATAAACAAATACAAGCTGTGTAGTTTTGACAAATGGATATATATTTGTTACCCCCATCCCTATCAAGAAAGTTCCCTCATATCTTCTCGCAGTTAATTCCCACCCTCAACCCAGAGGCAAACACTTGTTCTGATTTTTTTTTCATCAGTTGGTTTTGTATATTTTAGAACTTCGTATACATGGGCTAGTAGAACATGAAAATTTTTGTGTCTGGCTTCTTTCACTCATTGTAGTATCTGTGATCATTATCCATGTTAGTGGCATACTCTTATATTGCTGATTAAGATTCCATTATAATATACCACGATTTTTAAAGCCCATTCTCATACTGTTGTACATTTGGGTTATTTTTGGTTTTTGGAATAACTTTAGGAATAAAGTTGCCAATGACAACTCTTTGATTGGACATTTGCTTTTATTTCTCTTGGATAAATACCCAGAACTGAAGTTAGTGGCTCACATAGTATTTCTAGGTAGTTTTTTTTTTAACTTTATAAGAAATTTCCAGAACTACTTCCAAGGTAGATGCAGTATGTTATATCCCCACCAACAACGTAGGAGAGTTCTGGTGGCTCCACCTCCTTTGTAATATTTTGTTGTCAAACTTTTGAATTTTTGCTCTTCTAATAAGTGTGTTGCAGGATGCATCAGATGTTAGACATTTGTCCTACAGGTCCCTGAGGCTCTGTTCTTCACTTTTTTAAAAACTTCTTTCTTCCTATTTTTGGATTACATCATTTCTATTGATACATTCTCAAATTCCTTCTTTCCTCTTCATTTCCATTCTGCTTTTGAGCCCAGCCATTGGAGTTTTTTCATTTCAGTAATTTGTGTTTTCGGGTCAAAATTTCTTTGTTGAAATTTTTAATTTTTCCCTTTATTTTAAGAATGTTTATACTGCTTGTTGGAGAATTTTTGTAAGAGCTACTTTTGGTCCATCGGATTATTCCAACATTTGTGCCATCTTGATTGGCATCTGTTGATTGTCTTTTACCACAAGGGTTGAGATTTTCCTCTTTCTTTGTACAGTGAGTAAGTTTTGGATAGTATTCTGGACACTTTGAGTATAAGACTATGAGAGTTTGAGTCTTATTTAAATCCAGTGCTGATGTTGATATTATTGCTTTAGCAGGCAAATCAACCTGGTTAGCATCAGGCTTCAGGTTCAGGCTTTCTGTGGACTGTGGTTCCAATGTCAGTTCAGCTTTCGAAGGCTTCACAGTGCTGTTTTAGTCCCCCCACCCTGCCACGTGTGCCACCTCGAGGCTAGTCTTGGACCCGGATGTTAGTCTGTGTGTTAGTTTAATCCTCAAAGTCTTTGATATTCTGATTTGGATTGGATTCACACATGTGTAGCTGGAAGGTGAGCCCAAGAGTTCCAAACAACTTCATGGGATTTCTTTCTTGAGCTCCTCCTCCTTTATGATTTGGAACACTCTGGTTCTCTGAGCAGCCAGTTGGAGCTTTAGTTACCTGACTCTGCCACATGCTTCTGTAGCTGCACCAACATCCAAGGCCAAGCTACATGAAAATAGATAGATAGAAAGCTAACTAGCTAACAAGAAATTAGAAGTTTCTTTTTCTATTCTTTGAGCCAGAGCTAGAGTGATTCTCTTGGAGCTCTCTTTTCCTGAAACCCAGTGTTCACTTCAGAGTTTTGAGACTGTGTTGAGATTAAGTCAGGGGATACTAGAAGAGAATAAATTCTGATAAACTCACCTCCATTTCAGTTGGGCTTTGCATTCTTGTCTTCTTCCCCAATCTTCTCACTACTGTTTTCTTTCTAGAGTCTTCAAATAGCTGCTCCACGTATCCTTTCTGGTTTTATAGCAACATTCAGTAGGAGAGGCAGGGTGGAGGTGCTAAGTCTATCTTACCCCAAACTGGTACCTTTTTTAGAGCTTTCTAAAGTGTAAGTTTAGATACTTCATTTTTGACCATTTAAATATAAGCACTTAAAGCTATAGATTTCCCTCTAAGCACCTGCTTTTAGGTGCATTCTATAAATTTTGATATGTTGTGTTTTCATCATCATTCATTGTGAACTAGTTTCTAGCCTTCTCTGTGATTTATTCTTGGACATATGGGTAATTTTGAAATGGATTATTTAATTTGGAAATACTTATGGCTTCTAGATATCTTATTATTGTTTATCTCTAATTAATAGTTATCTCTAAGTTACATAATATTCTTGGCAAGATTTCAGTATTTCTAAACTTTAGGACTTGTTTTATGGCCCAATGTATTATCTGTTTTGGTGAACACTGAAATCATAGGCTTTCTGTCATATTAGGTCAAAGTATTTAGCTGTATCATGTAGTTCCTTTAAAACATTACAGATATATATATATATGTATGTATATATACATATATAATATACTATAAATAAAAATTTATATATATTAACCACATACATATGGTTATACTATCAATTCCTAAGAACTATGATTGTGTATTTTCTCATTTCTCCCCTTAATTCTATCAGTTTTTGCTTCCTGTATTTTGAAACCCTATTATTAGGTGCATGTATATTTATGCTTCTTATATTTTACTAAAATAGTGACACTTTAATCCTATGAGGGGTATTTCTGGTAATATTTCCTTGTCTTAAAGTCTATTTTGTCTGATATTTATAATGTCACCTCACCTTTTATTATTTTTTTAAGGAAACCTATTCATTGTTATTTTATTATTTTTTTAATGTTTATTTTTCAGAGAGAGCGCGAGCGAGCGGGCATGCAAACCAGGGAGGGGTAGAGAGAGAGTCACAGAGGATCTGAAGCAGGTTCTGCCAGATGAGGGGCTCAAACTCGTAAACAGCGAGATAAACAGCGAGATCATGACCTGAGCGGAAGTCCGACACTTAACTGACTAAGCCACCCGGGTGCCTTTTAAATATATATTTGTGCTTAGAAATTTGTTTTCCTTTTTACTTATTTTATTTTTAAAAATTCTTTTCCTTTAAAAAAAAAAACTCTTGAGGTGCCTGGGTGGCTGAGTTGGTTAAGCATCCAACTCTTGGTTTTGGCTCAGGTCATGATCTCATGGTTCATGAACTCAAGCCCCACATCAGGCTCTGCACTGACATTGCCGAACCTACCTGGGATTCTCTCACTCCCTTTCTCTCTCCCCTTCCCTGCTTGTGCTCTCTTTCCCTCTCAAAATAAATAAATAAACATAAGAAACCTCTTAAACTATTCATGTCTTTGTATTTAAAGTATATATTTTATAGACAGCATATAAGTAGGCTATGGTTCTTATAATCCATCTTGAAAATATCTGCCTTTTAACTGAAATGTTTAATCCATGTATATTTAACATAATTACTGTTACATTTGAATTTAGGTCTACTGTTTGCTAATTGCTTTTCTAATATAAATTTATATTGAGATCAATGTAGATTCACTTGGAGTTGTTAGAAATAACAAAGAAAGATCCCTTGCACTTTTTACCAAGTTTTCTCCACTAGTAATATTTTGCAAAACAATAGCCTAATATCACAACCAAGATAGGGACTTTGATAAAATCCTTCAATCTTATTCAGATTTCCCTAGTTTTACTTGTCTGTTTGTGTGTGCTATGTGTGCTGTGTGTGTGTGTGTGTATAATATATATATCCGTATAAATTCCTGAATCCAGCACCATGGTCAAGATACTAAACAATTCCCACACCACAAAGTCTTTCATGCTGCCCATTTATAACTACCCCCACCTCCCTCCCGTTCTTCTCACCTCCCCTTCCTTGCCCCTGGCCACCACAAATTTGTCTTCCATATCTAAGCTTTGGTCATTTAAAAAATGTTATATGAATGGAATCGTATAGTATGCAACATTTTGTGATTGGCTTTCTTCATTCACCATAATTCTCTGGAGATTCATCTATGTTGCGTTATGTATTACTAGTTTGTTCCTTTTTATTGCTGAGTAGTATTGCATGGTATATACGTAGCACAATTGTTTAACCATTCACATGTTGAAGAAGTTCTGGGCTGAATCCAGTTTCTGGCTATTACAAAGAACATTCATGTGTACATTTTTGTGTGAACATAAAATTTCGTTTCTCTGGGATAAATGCCCAAGATTGTGATTGCTAGGTTATTGGTAATTGCATGTTTAGTTTTTTAAAGAAACTGCCAGACTGTTTTCCAGAAAGGCTGCACCGTTGTACATTCCCCTAGAAAAGCATGAGTGATTGTTTCTCTGCTTCCTTGCCAGCATTTGGTGTTGCCACTACTTTTAATTTTAGCCTTTCTGGTCACTGTAGTTTTAATTTGCATTTGCCTGATGGCTGGTGATGTTCAACATCTTTTCACATTATTTTCCATCTGCATTTCCTCTATGGTGGAATATCTGTTCATGTCTTTTGCTAATTTTCTAACTTTTTAAAAATGTTGAGTTTTGAGAGTTCTTTATATATTCGAGATACTGGTCCTTTCCTAGATAATGTGTTTTGCAAATGTTTTCTTCCAGTTTTATATTTTTGTCTTTTTCACATGGCCTCTCACAGAGCAAAAGTTTTAAATTTTGATGAGATTCAATTCATCAAGCTTTTCATTTTAGGAATCATGCTGTTGGTGTCAAATTTTAAAACTCTTTGCCTAGCCCTTGATCCTGAAAATATCCTCACATTTTTTTCTATGTATAAATGCAATAAATTTTATTTGACAACTTACCTACTATGTATTTAGATTGCTTTAAAATAATTTATTATTATTAACAGCTAAATATGAATGCAGGAATTTTTCCTTTATTTCCTTTGAACAAATTCCTAGATATAAAATTGATAGGTTAAAGATGAAACAAGATTTTTTTCCCAGTTTTACTGAGAAGTAATTGACATACATCACTGTATAAGTTCAAGGCATACAGGATGATGGTTTGATTTGCATTATTGTATTTTTTTGTTAAAAGTTTTTATAGCTTATTCCATGTAAGTTATCCATCTTACGTTAATTTTTGTTTAAAGTATGAGATTTAGGTTGAAGTTAATTTTCTTCTCTAGGCATGTCCAGTCATTCCAGCATCATTTATTGAAAAGACTATTTTCCTCCATTCATTTGCTTTTGCACTTCTGTCAAAAATCAGTTGGGCATATTTGTGTGGCTTTATTTCTGGATTCTCTATTATTTTCCATTGATTTATCTCTCTATTCATCAATACCACACTGTTTTGGTTACTGTGGCTATATGGTAAGACCTAATATTGGGTAATTTCTTCCACTTTATTCTTTTTTTGTCAAGATTGTTTAGCTAGTCTAAGACTGATGTCTTTCCATATAAATTTTAGAACAATCTTATTTATATTTATAAAAATATTTGCAGGAATTTTTAGAAAAATTGCACTAAATCTATAGGTCAATTTGGGGACAATTCACATCTTTATTATATTGAACCGCAATCCATGAACATGGTGCATCTCTTCATATATTTAGGATTTTTATTTCTTTCATCAGCATTTTGTAATTTTGAGTGTGCAGATTCTGTATATGCCTTATTAATTTTTTAATTTAAATTTTAGTTTACATACAGTGCAATATTGGTTTCAGGAATAGAATTCAGTGATTCATCATTTTCCTACCACACCCAGTGCTCATCACACGAAGTGCCCCTTTTAATATCCATCACCCATCTAGCCCATCTCCCACCCACCTCTCTTCGTTAACCCTCAGTTTGTTCTCCATCGTTAAGAGTCTCTTATGGTTTGCTTTCCTCTCTTCTCTTCCTGCCCCCCTCCTTGGAGTTTCCTCAAAAAAGTAAAAATAGAATTATATTACAATCCAGAAATTGCACTAATAGGTGTTTACCCAAAGGATACAAAATACAGATTTGAAGGGGCACATGCACCCCAATGTTTATAGCAGCATTATCAACAATAGCCAAACTATGGAGAGAACCCAAATGTCCATTGACCAATGAATGGATAAAGAAGATGTGTCAAGTACACACACTCATATAGTATATATATACACACACACACACACATATATATTATATATACACTATACTATATATATACTATACACATATATACTATATGTATATATACACACATATACACTATATATATACATATACACTATATATATACACACATATACACTATATGTATATATATACACATATACACTATATGTATATATACACATACACTATATATATACACACATATACACTATATGTATACACACATACACACTATATGTATATATACACACATACACACTATATGTATATATACACACATACACACTATATGTATATATACACACATATACACTATATGTATATATATACACATATATATAGTATACACACAATGTTATATTAATCAGCCATCAAAAAGAATGAAATCTTGTGAAATCTTGCTATTTGCAATGACCTGGATGGAGCTAGAATTTATTATGCTAATGAAATAAATCAATCAGAGAAAGACAAATACCATGCCTTATTGATTTTATATCTAGTTAATTTTTTTTGAGCAAAGATATTATATTTTTCCCTTTTTTTCTTTTTTAAAGGTACTGTATTTTTAGTTTTGGTGTCTGCATGTTCATAGGTATGTATGTAGTATGTAAAAATACAATTTCTTTTTGAGTCTTGATCTCATATCCTGCAACCTGTTGAACTCACTAGTTAACTTTAGGAGGTTTTTTTTTTTTTTTTTGTATGAAGATTTTTGGGCGTCATCTCATCTGGAAATTATTTTATGTCTTCCTTTCCAAGCCTGTATTCCTTTTATTTCCTTTTTCTTGTCTTTTTGCAGTAGCCAGAACTTCCACCTCTGTTCAGTAAAAGTATTGAGAGTGGACATCCCAATGTCTTGCTCCCAATCCTAGGGAGAAAAGATTCAAACTTTCACCAATAGTGTAATGTTAACTGTAAGTTTTCTGAAGATGCTTTGTATCAAGTCGAAATAATTTCCCTCTATTCCCATTTTGTTGAGAGTTTTTGTCATAAATGAGTGCTGAATCTTGTTAAACACTTTTTCTGCATCAGTTCTTATGATCATATGATTTTTTAGTTTGTATGATGGGTTACACTGAGTTTTGAATATTGAACCAGCCCAGCATACCTGAGATAAGTCTCATTTAGTCATGGCATATATTGGTAATATACAATATATATATTGGCATGTAATTATTTTTATACACTGTGGGATTCAGTTTACTAATGCTCTCATATTTGAGTGTCTAAATTCATAAGAAATATTGGCCTGTTTTCTCTATTTGTACTGTGTTTGGTTTTGGTGTCAATACTGGACTCATAAAATGAGCTGAGAAATGTTTCCTCCCTGTGTTAGTTTTCTATTCATATTAGTCTTCTATTGCTGCTATAACACATTAACACAAGTAATGTTAGAAATTTATTATCTTACAGTTTTGGAGGTCAGAAGTCTGAATGGAGATTCACTGGGCTAAACTGAAGATGTTGGCTCATGGCCTCTTCCTTCATCTTCAAAGCCAACAGCATAGCATCCTCAGATCTCTCTCTGAATCTGACCCTACTGCCACCCTCTTTCATTTGTAAGGTGCCCTGTGGTTACATTGGGCCTACCTGGATAATCCAAGATAATCTCCCCATCCCAGACTTCTTAATGGAGTCCTTTTTGCCCTGTAAAGTAACATAAACAGGTTTCAGCATCATTATTCTGCTTATCAACCTCCTCTTCTATTTTCTGAAGAGACTGTGTAAAATTGGTGCTAATTCTTCTTTAAATGTTTGCTAGAATTCTCCAGTGAAATCATTTGGACCTGGATATTTATTTTTCGGGAGCTTTGTAATTAGGAATTCAATTTCTTTGTTGGTTTCAGGACTTATTCAGATCATCTATTCATTTTGGCTGAGTTTTGGTACTTTGTGGCTTTTGGGGAATTGATTAATTTCTTCTATGTTGTCAAATTTATAAGTACCAAATTGTATCTTTTTAATGTGTCTGCAGGAGCTGTAATGATAGCCTCTATTGGTGATTGGTGCATCTTTTCTGTTTTTATTTTTCTAGGTCTTGCTAGAAGTTTATCAATTTTGCTGATATTTTTGAAGAATGAGTTTTTGCTTCATTGATTTTTTCTATATATATAGAAATATTATGTTACATATATAATATTACATATATATATAATGGGATATTATTCAGCTATGAGACAAAAGATATGTGTCTAGATTCTTTTTTTTTTTTTTTGCATGTGGATGTCCAGTCGTTCCAGTACCATTTGTTGAAAAGACTATCCCTTCTCCATATTATTTCCTTTGCTCCTGTATCAAAGATCAGTTGACTATATTTGTGTGGGTCTATTTCTGGTCTCTATTCTGTTCCATTGATCTATTTGTCTGTTCTTCAGTCAACGCTGTCTTGTTTTTTATAGCTTTATAGTAAGTCTTAAAGTCGGATGGTATCAGCTCTCTGACTTTGTTCTTTTCCCTCAATATTGTGTCAGCTATTCTAGGTCATTTGCTTCTCCATATAAACTTTAGAACCAGTCTGTCTATTTGCACAGAATAACTTGCTGGGATTTTAATTGGCATTGCATTGAATCTATGTATCAGGTTGTAAGAAATAGACATCTTGACAATATTGAGTCTTCCCACCCATGTGCATGAAATATCTCTCCATTTGTTTAGATCTTTTGTTTCTTTTATCAGAATTTTTTCAGTTTTTTGCATACAAATTTTATATATATCCTGTTAGGTTTATATCAAACTATTTAATTTTTATGCTAATATAAATGATATGTTTTAAATTTCAAATTCCAATTGTTCATTGCTTGTCTATATAAAAGTTATTGACTTTTATATGTTAACCTTGTATCCTGAAACCTTGATGTAATCTCTTATTAGTTCCAGTTTTGTGTTGTTAATGATTCTCTGAGATGTTCTACATAATAATATCATCTATAAACAAAGACAGTTGTATATCTTCCTTCCCACTCTGTATACATTTTTTTCTTTTGTCTTATTGCATTAGCTAGGACTTCAGTGAGATTGAAAATGAGTGGTGAGAGGGGACATCCTTGCTTTGTTCCTGGTCTTAGCAAAAATCATCTAGTTTCTTACCATTAAGTGTGATATTAGCTGTAGCATTTTGTGGGTATTCTATATCAAATTGAGGAGGTTCCCCTCTATTCCTATTTTGCTAAGAGTATTTATTATAAATCAGTGTTGGATTTTGTCAAATGCTTTTTCTGCATCTGTCAATATGATTATATGATTTTTATTCTTTAGCTAACTGATGTGATGGACTACATTATTATCCAGGTGGTTTTTAATAGCACTTAACACTAGTTATGCATACACACACACACACACACCCCACACATACATCTTTACTTTTTCATTCTCTATCATTCCCACTCAATTGTAAACTCAAGTACCTACTATATTATATACTCAATAAATATTAGTTGAATGAATGAACCATCACCCATTTATATTTATTTGTATCTACTGAGAAGCTGTGGGAGGAGGGCAGCATTTTATTGGAGTCCAGGCACAGGATAGAGATGGAAGAAACCGAGGGAAGAGATGCCATGATATTTGTTCCTCTGTAGTTTTTCCAGATGCCAGGTTTAAGCATCACTGGCTAGAGGGCTAAAGCCAACAGCTGACTGAGTTGTTTTGTTGAGAGATATTGTGGACTCAGGGGATAAGCAGAACTGCTTTGGGTTTCGGTGACAGAGTGTGAGGGAGTTGTAGTAAAGACTATGATCCGGTTTTATAAATGTTGTAATCCAGCAGGTGGGAGCTTGGAGCTATGGTACTTTGAGTATTAAATGTGACCTCCTTTGCATCTGCAGGCTGCATTTGGGGTATACACAATGAACAAAAGAATCAGAACTCTGTTTGATATGCCTTAGAATATGTCTAGATTTTTTAAAAAAATCAAACCTGTTCCCTTTGATGGCACCTAATTTTTACTCTGAGCCCTAGTCCCTAGAAACATCAGTTCCATTTAACTGGTTTCACAGTTTCAGATGTATTGCCTAACACTACCCAACCTGGGCTGTGAGATCCCTCTTCTGATACCATGTCCAGGAGATCTGAACTCTTAGAACCCCAGAGCCCTCCAATCCAGAAGGAGCTCTCCAGGAAGCCTGTTTCCCTCATTGCTAGCCATGAATTGACTTATTTTATGAATGTTCTTCATCCAGACCCTTGCCTGTCTGCAACTACTTTTTACTCTTTATTTTCAGAAAATCTTTGACTTTCAGGCTGGAAGGTTTCTGATGGTTTCATATTTCTATCCATAGCTGCTTGCAGTGGATGCTTGTGGGCCTGAATTTCCTGTGGGGAGGTACTCTTTCTCCTATCTGAGTTCCTGTGACTTGGATGGGGTTGGCCCCTGCAAGATACCAGGGTAAAGCCCTGATCAGCCTAAGGCAATCAGTGTATATTTAGGCACTGGGATTGGTACAAGTATGATCATGTGACCTAACTGGACCAACAAGGGTCAGACCCAGAACTTGGTGCACTCTGTTGAGAGAGAGAGGGGCGGGGAGAGTGGGAGAGAGAGAGAGAGAGAAAGGGAGAGAGCCTCTCCCTTCCTACCCAGTATATATTGTAGAGGATAAAAGATCTAGTGCAGTTTGTAGCCTCATTGTGCTCATAAAGTAGGACCCTGTCAATGACAACACACTGGGGAGAGCAGGGCAGAGGAAATTGGGTCCTGGTAACATTGTTTCAACCCCTGCATGAAGCCATGCCTGAAAACAGTCCTTTTCCTTGACCTTTTCAGTTTTGTTATCCACTAAATTCTTTAAGATTAAGTCATTTGGGTTGGATTTTCTGTGATTTGCAGCCCAAAAAAAAAAATGTGAAGAATGCACTATTCATCTTGTCTTCAAACACTGCCAGCACAAGACTCCTTACTTGGTTTATCCCCTGTTGGGTGTTGGTATTGGTACTGACCATGGGTGTGTAGTCCTTGACTGACTGGTAGCTCTTTGCTGGGCTTGATTTTGGTGTTCTATCAAGGAATGCCTGAGCCTGTCCTACAACCCCACAGTCCTTCTGAGTCACCAACACTGTCTTGAGCCAGACTCTAGATTCTGGTGTCTATGGCACTCCCTAAATGCCGTTTCTGGAACCCATTTTGGTCAGATTATTAGAGCTTATTTGGAACTGTCCACAGGAATAATTGTACCCCACTCAACATTTATACTGATCTATGTGTGGTCAGAAGCAAACAACCTTCCCTTATAATCGTGGTGTGATATGTTTTTGCCTTCCCAGGATCTCTTTGGGCCTGGGAAACCAGTCTCACACATAAAGTTTTATTAACCTATAGTGGGAACCCAAGAGAAAAGAAGTTGAGGGGCAGGATGCATCTTTCAATAGGATGCTTGCACTTCTTTCAGGAGATGTGGTGGAGACTGCCTGGGTATCACATTCATCATTCCATCTCAGCCTCTAATATTAACTGAAAATCTGTGTGTTCACATATGTTGATAAAACCTAGTGAATTATCACAAAGCCAGCATCTCAGGGTGTCTGTTCCTGCTACGTAGACACTCAAATTCTTGAAAGTGTCTGGAAGCAGAGGTGCCACCAAGGAAATAACACTTCATCCTTTTGGATTATCCGGCAAGACAGAAAGAATTGTGAATTATCTTTTTCTTGCTTTCCAGATGAAAGTACCAGAGACTGAGAATCATGGGACCACAGAATGTGTGTCAGAGACTGGAGGCCTAAAATAGGCTAAACTTGTCTTTCAATTTATAAAAGACTCAAGATCCAGAATATCAAGTGACTTGCCCAAGGTCACACAGTCAGTTGGTGGCAGAGTCCAGGATGCAGATTGACATCTCCTTGCTTCCAAAGCAGTGCTCTTTGACCACATTCTACAGGGCCTTTATAATCGCAGTAGAATTGTTTCAGGGTCCTGTACAGACATCTGACTTGTAAGGACATACTACTTTCAGGAATAGGTCAGATTCCGTCCTTCATGTAAAGAAGTGTATATGTTAGCTGTTTTAAAGTAACAACCCACCCCAAACATTGTGACTTTAAACAATAACCACTTATTATTACTCATACACCTGCTGATTGGCTAGACACGTCTTCTGGTCTGAGCTGGGCCAGGCCACTTGCAGAGTCATTTACTCATGTGTCTGTTGTCTGATGGGGACTGACTCATCCAGAAGGGGCTCAGCTAGGATGGCTCATCTCTTCCCTGTATGGGTTTTCATCATCTAGCAATCTAGCAGTAGTGTCTCAGCTTGTTCCTATGGCAGCTGGGCAAGTTTCCAAGAGAGGGAGTGGGAGTGTTCAAAGACTCTTGAGATACAGGCGTGGAACTGGTACAGTCTCATTTCTGTCACTTCCTGTTGGCTAAAGAATTTCATAAGATCAGCCCAGACTCAGAGGGTGAGGAAACAGACTGTTCTTCAAGATGGGAAAATGTGCCAACTCACCTTGCAACCAGCAAAGATGGAGAGAAATAACTGTGGGTTTGCAAACAACCTACCTCAGGAAATATGGTGGCCCTTCGTTTTTTAAAAAGAGCCTAAACTATCCTAGTTCTTGGCATGAATACAGCAGAAGCAGAATACCTACATATCAAATGAGTCTTGCTATCTCACTATTCAGGAGAGTGTGTGTGGATGAATTTATTATGTATTCGTGGCTGTAGGGGCATTGGGTGTGTATGTGTGTGCGCGCGCATGCACACACACATGCACATGTAGATTTGTGTTCTTCCAGGTATTTTGAGATTTAGGTTTCTGTGAAGACACAGTGTAAAGTCAGGACAAATGGAACCAAGGAGAGCAGCCTAACCTGCATGTGCTAGTGATGTCAGTATAAGTGAGACTTTGTTCCTGGTAGTAATAGCACATTGGGTAACACAGTTTTCATTTTCTGACCTCAGCAAATGCTCTAATTTGTCTGCACAGGAAAAGTGTCTTGTGGAAAATCACCTCAAAAGAAACACACTAGGAGAGGGAGATTGGCTTCATACACAGTCACTTTCAGAAGGTCTTGACCCTCAGGAGCCAAAAATACTTCAGCCACCCAATGCCACAGGTTCTTACATGAAGGGTCGCAGCCACCACCACTTTTGACATTCTAGTACATTGTATCCTATCGTAGCTTTGTGGCTGCAGAGTGAACCAAGTCCATACCCCTTAGCTCAGCCACACTGAGATTATATACTTTCTCACAACTGATAGTTACTAAATAGCTGCTGAGTACCAGGCTTTGGCTGGGTGCTAGGGATATAGAATGAAAGTAAGTCATCGCTCTGCCCTCATATAGCTCACAGTCTGGCAGTAAAGGAGGCACTAAACAATGGTTCAGTACATAAATACACAAAATTGTGATACATTATATGAAGGGAAGCAATATCATGTTTTTAAAAAAGAATAAAAGGGGAATACCTGGGTAGCTCAGTCGGTTAAGCGTCCGACTTCAGCTCAGGTCATGATCTTGCGGTTTGTGAGTTTGAGGCCCACGTTGAGCTGACAGCTCGGAGTCTGGAGCCTGCTTTGGATTCTGTGTCTCCTTCTCTCTCTGTTTCTCTCTCTCGCTCTCTCTCTCTCTCTCTCTCTCTCAAAAATAAATAAAGATTAAAAAAATTAAAAGAGAAAAAGGAGCAGCCAGTTTACATTGAGTGATTGGGAAAGCCCTCACTAAAGAGGTGACATTCCATCTGAGGTCTAGAGGATGAAAAGGGGCCAGCCATGTAAAGGCAAGGAGGAAGGGCCATTCTAAGTAGAGGAAATAGCAGGTGCAAAGGTCCTGCGGCAAGAAGAAGTTTAGAGCTGAAGCATCTGAAAGAAGCTCAATGGAACTGAAGTCTAGTAAGTAGAAGAGAGGTATTCAAGATGAAAGCATAGAACTAGCAGAGGCCAAATGATTCTTGTGGGCTATGCTACAGAGTTTGGACTTCATTGTAAAAGCAATAATAAAACAGTGAAGTATTTTCTTGAATCATCTCAGGAAATTCAGATACAGCCACCTTCACCCACTGTTGAGAGTTCCCAAGTTAGGAAATGCTTAAGGAAACCAAGAGGCAAACACCTCCTGTCCATCTTCCTGTCTCCCAAGGTGAACATATTTACAGGCCAACTTCCTTGTCATCGGGCCAGCCCAGATGCAAGTCCAGTCTCCATGGACTGAGCTGGGCAGCTTCAGAGTGCATTTTAGACCCCCAGCCAGATCTGGTTGGCTCTTTTTCCCTCCTAGACTTGTCTTCTCTGAGCCTCAGGTGTCTCAGCTAAAAAAAAAATGGGATGATGATAAAAGAACTTGGTTCATAAGGTTGTTTGGGGGTAGTAAATGAAATCATGTATATAAAGCATTCACCACATTCTTGGCAGTTAATATGTTCCAGTTAAATGTTCCTTCAAGCTAGAGACAGATACACATTGAGCCTGGGAAAAACCAAACCCCTTTCCCCACTCGTGCTACTCCACAAAGCTCCTTTAACAGTACTTAATTTACTGGGTTGTCCTCACAAAAGCAGTGATTAGAGGTAGAATGCCTTCCAGAGTTGGTAAGAAAACATGCCCACAGTGTGAGGAGGCTGCCCCAACACAGGGTTCATGTCCTTATTTCTCCGTCTGAAGGCAGGATTGCCATAGGGGAATGATTGAGAATTTAGGTACCTTGCTTTGCTGGCTCTCAGTCTCCTTGTATGAAAAATGGAAATAATATTGATTACCTCATGGTGGATGCAAGCAGTCGATGAGATGATGAATGTCTGGCACCTGGAACACAGGGCTCAGAGAAGAATCACAGTTCTTTCCTCCCTCTCTGCTCTTCTTTGGGCCACTCTCTAAAGGGTGGTTAAGTGTCACATCTCTCCCTTCTCTCCCAGTTGCCGGAGACATCCAGGCTTGTAGCAAGGGCTTTCAAGGGATTGAATTCTTTCTACAGAAGCTCAAGCAAAGCTAGGGACACCCTTCTGTTCCACCCTTTCTTTGGTACTTGGAAGTCCTTCTTCCATCCCTGGAAGACAGGAAGATCTCAGTTTGGAGCTTCAGTTGGGCTCTGTGCTGTCATATGGACCGTGGAAAGCTCACAAGGAAGCAAAAGGATGGTAGCAACTTGGGGTCATGGGAAGAGTACTGGATTTGGGAGTCAGAAGACCTGAGTATCAGACTCATGGATCTTTCCCTTTTTAGCCATTTCTCCTTGGCAGTGGCATTGAGCATCAGTTTCTTCATCTGTAAAAAGGGGACAATAGTACCTGTGTCTTTAGTATTACAAGCTTATTGTGAAGTTTGAAGAGGCTAAGAAGGCATGACAGCTTCTGCTGATGTTCACTATTGCTGCTGGTCTCAGGCAGGGATCTAGTCTATTTACACAAAACCCAGACACTGTTAGGAGTTTTCAGAGAGAAGCGGAGGGCATAAGCTTAGTTCTGTGCATTGGGTATTTCTCTTCTCCTGGAAGAAGTGAACTTTTTTCAATATTCTCATATTTCTCACCTCTGGAAATGGCAACATTCTAACCAGCTCTGTAGAAGCAAGTCTAGACTCACCCTCTACTCACTGTCCATGGGCAATCATCAGGTCTAATGTATTAAATGAGAATTATCAGTCATTATGAGCATTTGCCATGCATGAGGGGTGGTTCAAGTGCTTTACATGGACCATTTCATTCCATTCATAGAACAACTACTATGAGGTAGTTGCTTTTATTATTTGCAGTTTACAGATGAAGAAAGTTAGGTACAGAGAGGTTAAGTAACTTGTCCAAGATCACAGAGCTGGTAAGGGATCCAGGTAAGCTTTGAGTCCCTGAGGTTGGCTGCAGAGCTTTTCTGCAAAACCAGTGCCGTAATGCTCTCCCATTGTATCTGCCACTATCATCTCTTGCTGAGATTCCTTCAGCATCTCTTAGATGGTAAAACCGCCCTGGTCTTACCCTTCTCTAAACCATCCCCCACACAGCTACCAGAGAACTCCTTCCAAAAGACAACTCTGACCACATCACTTTCTGCTCAATACCTTTCAAGGGCTCCCCATTTTTCCACAGGTTGATGTCCAGGCTCCTCCAGCTGGTCTATAAATCTCTGGGTGTCCTGGCTCCTGCTTGCCATGCTTCAGCCTGCTTCCCACTGAACCCTGTTCATCTTACACTCAGGGACACTAGCGTGTTCTATGCTTTTTCATTCCACTGCATCTTGGTGTGTTCAATTCCTTATTCTTCCTGACCTGTCCCTTCATCACCAAAAAACTCCTACTCACCCAACTCCAATATGAAGCCTGCCCTGACCCTTCACCTCTGCTTCCTGAGCATCTTAGACTTGTTTGCATTACAGTGTCTGTCACCTTGGAATGAAATAACTAGTCTTCAGACTTCTGTGTCCCAACAGGCCATGAGTTTATGGAGGCAGGACCCTCTCGAACTCCCCAACATCCCTCACTAGGCCCATACCGTACGGCATTAACAAACGAGTGCTGAAAATACTTCCAGGCATGAAAAACTGTTGCTCATGCTATGGTGGCACAATACCAGATGACAGTGCCCTCAGGACTCCAGCCTATCACCTTGGCTTCCTACAAGAACACTGTCTCAGCAATTCCACCCTTGTCCCTGCTGTCCTCCTCGTTGACACCTAAACCTAGAAGTGCTTGAATTCAGCATCTGGACACACCCCCTCACCATTCATCTCTCCTTTCTCACTCTCCCAGGCCCCCAGGCTCCTTCAGATGCTGGAGAAGAGAGCTCACTGCTTCTAACACCAACCCAGAAATGGCAGGGTCCATTCTTGGTCCACCTTCTGGACCACCTGCTTTTCCACCTAGATTTAGTTAAGATAAGGCACAGAATGTTCAAAATATGCTTTTAACACTAGGCCGTGAGCTTCTCCAGGGCATCATAGACCCCTTGGTCTTGGAAGTGTTTGTGGATTGAGTGAATGAATGAATGAATGGATGACTTGTTGAGTCACTCATTCTGGCAGATTTTTTGACTCAGTTCTTCCATCAAGACAGAGCTAAGAGCAGCCCTGCTAGGTCAAGTGAGTTAGGGTTCCTGAAAACACTTGGCACTTTGTACCCTATCTGGGGGTTCAGGAAAGTTGTTCCTTCGGGACTTCCCAGGGCACAGGATGCTTCAGAGCCAAGCCTCAGTCAGCAGGAGGAGATGGAGGAAAAGGAGCAACATTTTCCTTTGGCCCAAGACTGGAATTCCAATTCTCCACTTGAAAGGGAGCCCATCATCTGACTTATCTCTGCTCTAGCCCTCAGGGCACACCTGAGAGGCTGCCAGGGAATCTGCCAGGTGTTTTATTTTTCGCATTGGTGTGTAAATGACATCTAGCTGCCTTTCCGGCCAGAGGGAGGTTTCTGCTTAATTCAGGCTCTGGAGACACGTCTCCGGCAACCTGCAGCCTTAGCGGTGAGGTTTCTCTGATTGTGCATGCAGGCCCACCTCCCTGTTCTGCTTCAGGAGGCTTTGCTATTTATTGCACACCCCGCAACGCACGAGCTGTCACCTCTTCTCTGAAGCTTTGCCAGCCACGTGGCTCACAACCCCCACTGGAGCTCCCCTCTCTGGGACTGCATCACCCACACTAACTGAACCCGGTACCCATCAGCTTTTGCTTCCTGACAACCACCCCACAGCTTGTGAGCTCAAAACAACAAGCATTGTGAGCTCACCATTGGGTGGGTGGCTGTGCCGCGCTTGGTTGGGGTTCTTCCTACAACTTCAGTCACCTGTCAGTCAGCTAGTTTCTGTCAGTGTGGACACAGAGCCACTGAGCCACATAGCTCTCATCCTGCAGCAGGTTAGCCTGAGTATGTTCACATGACAGGCAGATTCCCAGGTGAGGGCAGGAGCTGCGGGGCTTCTTGAAGCCAAAGCCTGGAATGGGCTCAACATCCCATCTGCCCCATTCTACTGGTTAAAGCAAATCACAAAGGCTGGCACTGCTTCTGGATTTGGAGAAACAGATTCCACTCAAAGGGAGAAACTCTTTGCAGTGCAGAAGGGGTGCATATACAGAGGGAACAAACCATCTAACAAGCGTTCTGTCATTGCTGTTCCATTCTTCCAACGTGAACCTGATTGATAGTGGGTCTGAGGCTACAATCCGAAAACACGAGTTCCGAGTAACTGTCAAGAGAAAAGTCTAGTGTTTGGTCTACAGCTTGTGCTTTGGAACCTTCAGACCTAGGCTTGAATCCTGTCTACGCCACATGCTCTTTGTGTAAACCTTGGGCAAGTCACTTGCTCCTTTGAGCATTCCTTTCCTCTTCTGCAAAATAGGGATGTTAATAATTCCAATCTCACAGAGTTGTTGTAAGGATCAAATGGCAGATGTATGGGTATAAACGCCCCTAGCATAGTGTCTGGCACAAAGTAAGTGCTCAGTGAAGGTAGCTTATATTAACAGTGTTATCATTAAAAACAACACTCACTATTTCACCTGCTAGAAACCCAAGTGTTGGAACCCCCCTCCCAAATTCTTATACTGTGAGTTCCTCAAGGGCATAGACTATATGTCCAACAATATTCACTACAGCTTTGTTTACAATAGGAAAAAAATGGAAAGCACCATAAGCATCCAACAACAGGAGTTTGGTTAAATGAATTTTAGTATACCTACCCAAAGGATTGCAGTGCAGTCATTAAAAATGATGTAGGGCTAGGTGTGTTGACATTGAAAGCTGAACATGATGTATCGTCAAGTGAAAAAGGTTACAAAATAGTACATATAGTACAAAGCCATCTGTGTACAATATATTTATGTGTAGATGTACACATTGACGTTTTGGTGGAAAGATATAAAAATGTGAACGTGTCTGTATGTATTGAGATTATAAGATTTTTCCCTTTTATCCCAGCTTTTCTAATTTCTGTACAATGAAATGTACTACTTCACTAAGTTAAAAAAAATTGCCACTGGAAAGCCACTCTAGGTCACCATGAAGGCAAGCTTCAGAGACATGGATATGTGTCCAGCCTTGAAATTGCCACTCAGAATTTTGGAGCCTGCTGCTATAAGGCCCCGTACTGGGTGCTGGCTCCTCCAGAAGGCTCTCGGCTGTGCTTCCTGGGGCTCTTCAGAGGCTCCTGAGTTCACTCCCGACCCCCTCTGTGTAACTCCTTTCCCCTGGGGGCACCCGGAGCTGCATCTGTCCGTCTCTCCTCTCTGTGCTGCTCACAACACTCCTACAGCCCCTATAAAGTCGGTGTTGGAGGGAGAGATGGGGTGGCTGTCCTCAGAGGTTGCCCCGTCTCCAACCAAGCAGGCTGGGAAATGGAAGGAGAAGTCCCAGTATCCACACTGGCAGCCCAGGCAATGGCAGGGGATGGGTGCTGGAGGGCTAGACATAAGGGGGTCCTGCCTTCAGTGCCTGGGCCCAAGGGAGGATGCCAGTCAATGCCATCACCACTAGCAAGACAGAAACCTGAAAGGGAAGGAGACAGCACTCACCACCCTATTTAGATGGGCAGACCCACGGGGCCTTCACAGAAACAAATGTTTCACTCTGGGCAGCCCTGTCTTTCACCATGTCACCTAAATCTCCAGCTGACTTTGTTCTGGGATTCTGTGCTCTTTCGTGGGTCCTGAAGCACCTCCATTATGTCCTTCCCTTCCTAACTGACCTACTTCTTCCTGTAGGAGTCTTGTGGGTCAGTTTATCCTCTTAAGAGTGCTGAAAGCAAAATTAACAATTCCAACCATTTATGCATGAGGAGATTTGATGCTTTTTATCAAAAAGATATTTGTCACATCTTTTTATCAAAAAGATATTTGTCTGAACAGACATGCACAGGAGAAGGTGGGTTACCTTCATGAAGCAGTGATGGCTGGATCCCAGCAGATAGAAAAGATTTGGAAGTGCTGCTAAAATGGCAAGATGATCAGGAGCTCAAAGGGCACGGGAACCAAGGAATTAAGATCATTGAAGGAAATAGGATTTAGGGGAATAATATTCTTATTTTTAAAATATTTAGGTGAGACCCTTGCTTGATATCTCTGGGTGCATGAAGAAGGTCATTTCCCTGGCTACTCAAAGAGAAGCATGGTGGATATGGCATCGGCCCTTGGAAAGCCAAAATGCAAATGTTTGTGGGTGTGTGTGGATGTGCTGTTGAGTCACAATATTGTTAATCATAAGGAAGTTTAGGAATCAAGGCAAACTTTCTCCCACCCCCATTTGATGACAGTTAAGTCAGGCTGCCTATGAATTACCAGCCATCATTCTTTTCTTTTCCAACTCTTGTAATTGGGGTAGAATGCCTCTGTTAAACAAGCATGCCTCCAGAACTTGAACTAAGTTAGAGCCCTTTATAAATTAGGCAATAAATCGGAATATGTTTCCCCATCTGGTATCCAAATTTAGGAAATCTGTGATTTTACATGAGCCACCAGATATACAGCAAAGCCCAGGGTTCTGTGGTTTTTACGGGTGCTTGGGAGGCGTGTGGTGGTGGTGGAGCCTCTGTGCTTTGCTGTAACTGCTGAGATGCCACTTCTAACTCCATCATTTGTTATTTGGCCTTGGACAAGTCTTCTCGTCTCTCCGCGTGTCTCAGTATTTTCATCAGCAAAATGGGAGTAATAAGAGCACCTGACTCATAAGGTTGTCCAGGGGTTTAATAAGATCATCTGTGTAAAGTTCTTAGAATGCCAGCTGGCAGAGAAGGGCTCCGCAAGCGTTAACATCCCCGACTACTACGACTGAAGTTCGTAAACGTCCAAGAGCATGAAGTTATCCTGGTACAAGAGACCTTTTGGAGCAACACCAAACAAATGTGGTATTTGGTGAGCTCTCTCTGAGATGAGGTGGCCTCCCTGTCACAACTCTCCACCTTAACCCAGCTTGGGTTACACCTGACTCCCTGCCCAGCATCATTCCTGCACTCTTACAGCTGGACATGGCTGGAGGAAAACCCCAAACTGTGCTGATGGCTCTCCCCTCTGTTTATGTCCCCAACCTCAAAGAGGCTCTTAGTGCGACCTGGTAATTACCCTCCATGCTCCTGGCTCGTGTTCTCTCCAATATCCTAGAAAAACATTTCACACCTCCTTCCTTCTCCTCCTCACCCTTAGCTATAACCTTATTTCCTAGTTCCTTGAGAAAATGGAGACACTCAGAAGATAGCTTTCACAGGCTCCCAGTGTCTTGGTTAGCATCCTGATTAATTCCTGAATCTTTGCCAGTAAGTGCTACCTGCCCTCCTGTTGACCTGCACCTGTTTCTGTCTTAGGCCAGCTCCCACCACTTGGGCACTGGCCCTTGTCCCTGCTGGCCCCAACAGGATAGCTGTCAATGGAAAATACCTTCTGTTTCCCTCATATCAATTTTCTTTATCTTTTGACCATGCTCAAAAGCATTCAATGATTCATTAGAAAAAACAACACTCTTACACCTCTCTCACCCTAGATACTGCCCCATTTCTCCACTCCTCTTTACAGTGAAGCTTACCAGAAGAATTGCCTGTATTTGGTCTATCTGCCTCCTCTCCACCAGTTTCCATTCCTGCGGCTCCGCCAAACATCTCTTATTGTCACCAGCGACTTCATGCTGCCCAATCCAAGGTGGGCTCTCAGGCCTCCCACTTCTCAGTCTCTCAGCAGTGGTTGGCACCAGCTGATCAGTCCATCCTTCCTGAAGCTCTTCTCTTAGTTTCAGATCCTCCTCTTGCTGTATTGGGCAAGAAGTCTTTCCAGCCTGCTTTGCTGGCTCCTTCTTATCTCCCTTGCCTTTTAACACTGAAGGGCAGTCTCAAACTTCTTCTCTCCTCCATCTGAACTAAGTTGTCTTATCAACCTAGTCTTGTGGCTTGAAATACCATGTCTACGCTGGACTCCCAAATGTGTATCTCCAACCCATACACTACTTATTGAATGTCTAATGGATGTCTATAACCTAAAGTATGCAAAACTGAACTCCCGATATCTGTCCCCAACACTAGCTCCTAATGGAGTCTTTCCTATTTCAGAAAATGGCAGCTTGATTCTTCCAGCTGTTCAAGTCCCATATCTTGGAATTATCTCAACTCCTCTGTCTATCCCCCCTATCCAGTTTGTCAGCAAATCCTCGTGGCTCTCATTTCAAAATCAAGCCAGAATAAGACTATTTCTCACGACCACTGATGCTACCACCCTGGCCAAAGGCATTATCATCTCCTACCTGGATTATTTCAGTAGTCTTTGCCATAGGCTGAATATTTGTGTCCCTGAAAATTACATGTGTTGAAAAGTAATCCCCAGTGTGGTGATAGTAGGAAATGGGCTCTTTGGGAGGTGACGAGGAGGGTAGAGTCCTCATGAATAGAATTAGTGTCCTTATAAGAGGGAGCTTCCTTCCCCCTTCCACCAGGTAAAGGTACAGCAAGAAGATAGCTGTGAACCAGAAGGTAGGCCCTCACCAGTCATCCAATCTGCCGGTGCCTTGGCTTTGGACTTTCCAGCCTTTGCAACTGTAAGAAATAAATTTTTGTTGTGGATAAGACGTCCAGTTGATGCTACGTTTTTTTAATAGCAGCCCAAACTAAGACAACATTTTGAAAGTTAATTATTGAAGTATAATTAACATACAATATTAATTTCAGGTGTACAACATATTGATTGAACAAATCTATGCATTACTCAGTGGTCACCACAATAAATGTAGTCATCATCTGTTACCATACAACATTATTGCAATCTTATTGACTATATTCCCTATGCTGTACTTTTCATCTCTGTGACTTATTTATTTTACAGCTGGAAGTCTGTACCTCTCAATCCCCTTTATCTATTCCATCTATTCCCCCCTCACCTCTGGCAACCAGTTTGTTCTCTGTATTTGAATCTGTTTGGTTTCTGTTTGTTTGTTTTGTTTTGTTTTTTAGATTTCATATGTAAGTGAAATTATATGGTATTTGTCTTCCTTTGACTTATTTTGATTAGCATAATATCCTCTAGGTCCATCCATATTGTTGCAAATGGTAAGATCTCATTCTTTTGTATTGCTGAGTAATAGTCCATCAAATATATATACACTACATCTTCTTTTATCCATTCATCTATTGATGGACATTTGTACTGCTTCCATATCTTGGCCTTTGTAAATAATGCTGCAATAAACATAGGGGTGAATATATCTTTTTGAATTAGTATTTTTATTTTCTTTGGGTAAATACCCAGTGGTGGAATTACTGGATCATATGATATTTCTATTTCTTATTTTTTTAGGACCCTCCATACTGTTTTCCAAAGTGGTTACACCAATATACATTTCCACCAACAGTGCACAAGGGTTCCCAAAAGGAAATGGTTTTGATGAATAGCAGTTTAGTAGCTACCACAAAGGAGAAACTGAAGGTCAACATAAGCTTGTCCCAGGCCAAATTCTTTTGGGTAACCTTGGATAAGTTAAAACCACTACACCTTAGTTTTCACTCTCTAAAATATTCTCTCCCCCAATTCCCTTTTCTACCAATCCTGTTATACCCTTCAAAAGGGTGAGAGTTTATTTATTTGCCCATACTTGCATGGCTTTTAATTTTTCTACTGAATTCTACTGACTGGCCTATCTCACAACCCATGCTAATACTTGAGAAATACTGCCCAGAGGCTTAGAGGAAATGTCCATCATGCTACACTACTATTATCGGTCATTGGGAGTGTCTTAGGCAAAGGCAACAACATATCCAAGGGTCTTGAGGCAGGAAAAAGCCCAGGGTAGCTAAGAACATCTATGGCCGGGAGGCTCCGTGTGAGGGCTCTGGTTTAAGGCTGCCTGGGTCAACCTCTCAAGTCCACCACTGACCTGTATGTAGCCTTCAACAAGTCACATAATGTCCAGGGCTGTTTTCATTTTTTGTGTGATAGAGTCATTGATCTCATAAGGATATTGTGAGGACTGAATGTGATAACACATCTAGAGCACTCAGAACTGTGTCTGGCATGTTCACTGTTATTATTGTTAATATATCACCACTATTTTATCATAATTATTAATCATTCTTTGCCTAGGTCCTTGGTTCAGAGAACTTATCCTTCCAAGCTGTTTCTACCTTTCTAATCCAGTGCCCAGATGGCAAAAATACAGCCCCCTGGGGCTGATTGCATTTTTCTTATAGATGCTGCTGCTCAGTTGAAGCCCAACTTGTGGCCTTGTGGTCCAACTTTTCAGTTAGCATGTGTTCTGAGTGCTTGAACTTTGATCAGCATCAGATTCATCTCTCCACTCTTGCCCTGATTTTTCATAATTGCACTTGCTTTGTGTAGCTTGGGTCAGAGTTATATTCATTGGAGCAACTGTTCTGGAATCCTACTTTGCCAGGAGCCTCATGTTCACCCATGATGCAATTGTCTTTAAATCTCAGCTCAGAGTCACACCCAGGAATCTCTCAGGAGCCTTTCAGAATCAAATCCGTGTGAACAAGAAGTTGGCTAGACTCTCTGTTGCTTCCTGTCAGCCCTACTTTCCCAGGCAAAGATACATCCTTCCCTACTCCTCTGGGACCTACTCCCGACAGCCAGAGGTCAATATGATGGTCAGAAGGTCCACCAGATCAGGCCCTCTGGAAACAAGAAATCTCTGTACAGCCAAGGGAATCTCTAGTCCCCTATCTGATGGCCTTTCATTCCAAGTAACATGCAACAAACAGACACTCCAACAGGACAAAGGGATTCTGACAGCTGGTAGAGTTCATTGTGGCAGAGATGTGAGCTCAACAGAGCAGGTTTGCTGCTGACATCTCTCTGCAGCATTCACCTACACACAAAAAAGGAATAAGGTTTAACTCTTCATGGAGCTCGTCTCCAATTTAGCTCTAATTATTCATTCATTTAATAAGTTAATCAAGAAGAATTTAATAAACACTTATTATGTTGCAAGTACTAAGATCAGCATTAGGGACACCAGTATAAATAAAGCTGCCTCTTTCCTTTAGAAACCCATGTGTCTAAATACACAACAGATTACATAATAGTAAACAAAATGCTGCAGCACAAGTGAGCATCAAGTATTATGAGAATGCAGAAGAGGAAGGGGCCCAATTTTGCCTGCCAGGGGACCGATTAGTTTAAAAAAAAGATAGTTATTGTAAGGCTCTGGTTGCTTCAAGGAATCCAAAGGAGAAATGAACAAGTAAATCTCAAGAATGGCACGACCCCAGAAGTTTGGGAGACCTTGGTGGCAGGAATCTATGATTTTCTTTTCTAGAGAGCATACATGGACAAAACTCTCCTCCACCAACATATCTATCCATGGGTGTCTCATTCCAAAATTCCAGATTCCTGGAAGAATCTAATCGCCCCACTTGGAATCAGAGATCCATTCCTGGACCAGAAGATGCAGCTCAGCTAATTCAGACCCAGCCACTGATCCAGGGCAGTTCTATAAGAAGAGAAGTCATCATGGGCTTGATGTCCACCCCAAGAGATGGCTACTGAAATGAGACAGGACGTTTGGCTGGAGGACAATGCATTGACAAATGCATTGAGTCATAGAGGCAAAAAGGTTGTGGTGTCATTGTAGAGAAACAAATTTGGGGTGACTTTCTTTGTGCAATCTGTGCAATCATTATTATATGTACAATGAGTGTCCATTAATCATGTCATATTTTGTATGCATGAAGGGAACCTATTATTTACAATCTTTTAGTTAAGGTTTGTTGAGTATCCTAAATAAAAAAGGCATTTGTCAGAAACCTATGAGGGGTGATGAGGGTCACAAATTGAAAGGGTTGTAAAGAAGAAATCACACTTGGAAGTGGCAGGACCTGGACATCTCCAGGAAATCTTGGTGGCAGACATCTCTCTGCCTTCCTATGGTCACCACTGCTGGAATGAATGGAGTTGAATGGTGTACAGTTTATGTAATAAGGTTTCTAGTGAGTTGGTGAACTGAAGTCTTATCCTAATTTAGAGGATAAACATTAAAGTGACTCATCTGTACATTTGACGTGTTCATCTATCTGTCTGTCTCCCTCTCTTTGCTGCCCAATGTTCTGGGCATCTCCCTTTTCTAACACCTCAGTTTCTTTTTGGAGAATTACCTCCTTTTGGTGGATCCTTTTGCTCAGTGCCTTGGTACAGTCAAAAATAAACCAATGAATAAAGCTCATCTTTTCAGACTCTGTCTCCCTAAACTTTGAATCCTGAGCAAGGGCGCAGGGTAAAACACACTGTTCTTAGTGAGAGGCTTAATCCCGATGTTGGCTTCCCAGCACAGAAGCTGAAGAAGTCCCAGGAGGACACTCCTATGGCTGATCTTCCTCTCCTGCTCTGGTTCAGACAGGGCATGCCTAAGACTGAGGAGCAGTGAATCACGCCCCGCCCCCCCACCGCCCCATAGTCATTGGAAGCCTATATTAGGGGAAAAGGAAGGCAGAAGATCACCCTCACTCAGGGAGGCAGTAGTCTGTCCTTATTGAGTATGATAAGGAAATTAACTGGAACGTTTTGGAGTTTCGGTAGCAAGGAGCAAAACAAAATTGTTTAGGGGTTCATGCCAGCTGGCCGCCATTTGTAAAACTACTATAAGTGTCATAGAGAGAACCCATGGGTGTTGGTTTGAGGTCGGCTCAGGCAGGCATCCATTTTTATTGAACAGTGGATCTACTCTGATTGGTCAGTGCAGCATGCTGATTGGCTGGCACTAGTGCCATATTAGCTGGTAAATATTTTGGATCTCACCTGTATTTACTATGTCTAAGGCACTCTGCCAAGTGCTTCACTGATCTTCAGAGACTTCATTTAACAAATATTTGTTAGGTATGGGTCTTTATGGATTTTATTTATCACCCCCCCCCTTCATCGATGGGGAACAGGAGGTCAGAGAGGTTGGTTCCCTATCACTTAGTAGTATGACTAGTGAGTGCTGGACTCAGGATTTGAGCCCAAAGCCCACACTCTTCACTGCTTGGTTATCCTACCTCAGTTACCCAAGATAAGTTACTTGTGCAGAACAGCCCTCACTCTGAATTTATGGCTCTTTGAACCATGGTTTGAAATGTTATTTATACCTTAACTCTCACTTATCAGGTTGGTAAATTTAGGGAACACAGGTAAAGGTGGAATTTTAGAGTACTGGAGAAACTAGCTTTCAACCAAGGGGCTGAACTACAATGATTTTCAACCTTTATTCTTAACCAGTGAATCATTTTGTTCAAATGCAATTGTATATGGAAGCTCAATGCTAAAAGCACAGAGGCTCTGGGGGTTGCAGTGTAAACACTGCCCCTGGCTGTGATGCTCTTCTAAGTGAGGTGAGCTGGGGTGGCATGAGTTAGCACTCTCCTCGAATATAGTGCTCAGCATGAGCTCTGGGCTGGTATCTGGTACCTGGGCTGGTATCTGCATGCCCCAGCCCTGCACATCCTGACCCAGAATACCAGGTAACTGGCCCCTTAGCCCTTGGGAAGCATGGCCTGGGATTAGTTCCTGTGATGCTGTCCCTATTCCTCTACTCAAGCCCTCCCTCCATTTCCTTCTTTCCCCCACAGTTACTACTGACCTGGGAGCCTTGTCCTAAATCCCAGCCTGCTCATCTCAACCCCAACACACTGCTCAGGCCTTTCTAGGACCCTGTCCTGTCCCTCTTTTCTCAACTGCTCCTCTGAACAGACGACTTGAATTATACAGTGTCACAGGATGTGAGGTTGGGTCCTCCAAAAGCTGACCCTGAAGATCCATGTGGAAGTGATTTATTATGAAGTATTTCCAGGAAAATGTAGCAGGGGAGTGGGAAAGTGGACAGTCGAAGGAAGAATCCAGGCAAGATGTGATCTCAAGCAAAATCCTATATAGGGTAACTTGTGCTTAATTCTGTAAGGGGGCTCTGAAGACAGCCCAAGTCACATCTCAGAGCTGCCCTAATCAGGGGCAAGGGAGCTAGTGTTTATAGCCTTCTGTGTGTCTGTGTGCACAAGCAAGTGAGGTCCTGTGTCCCACAACAGCCCTTTAACAAAGACACAGGAGCTGGAGGGGAGCAAACACACCCTGGTCTGGGTGCATTGAAAAGGCTCAGGGATCTGGGGAACTGGAGCAAAGCTGTGAAGACATGTGCCTCACACACTCTGACTGTTATCCCTCATTAGCTGTAGATTCTCTGCTGCAATCTACAGTCTCGATGATTGACTTCCTTGGGTATGAAGGTGGGCAGACCCTGTTTACTGCCTACTCAATACACATTCCTTCCTTCCTCCTTGTCCACTGAACTCTGACTTTGTTCAGAACAGCAATGTGCCCAGTCCTTGGAGATGAGCCATAATTAACCTCTAATCCAAATGTGACAAATAGCTTTCCTGGAAATTAGCACTGGCCTTTGAACCTATTTGAGTTTTGAAAAAACAAATATATAGTGGTCTATGTCCCTGGTTCCTGGCCCAGGAACTCCTAAATCCCTTGGAATGCCCTAGGGGATAGGAGCCTCTTTTATTCTAATGAGGTGACTCTTGGTGAACTTCCGCATGGGGGCTGGGTCACCAGAAAGATCAAGTCATGATTAGAAGCTTGAGACTTACAACTCCACCCCCATCTTCTAAAAAAGAGAGAGGGGTTGGAGATTAAGTCGATGATTGATCATGCCTAAGTTCTGAAACCTCCATAAAACCCCTAATGTATGGGGTTCGGAGATCTTCCAGGTTGGGGACACATTCATATGCTGGAAGAGCAGTGTACTTCAACTTCATAGAGACATAAGCTCCTATACTCAGGAGCCTTCTGGACCTTGCTCTATGTATTTCTTCATCTGGCTGTTCTCCTGTACCTTTATTGTATCCTTTATTTTATAATAAACTGGTAAATGTGAGTGTTTCCCTGAGTTCTATGAGCCATTCTAGCAAATTATCAAACTGAAGGAGGGAGTCGTGGGGGTTGGTCAGAAGTACAGATGCCAACCTGAGACTTACAGGCATCTGAAGTGGTGGGGAAGAGTCTTGTGGGACTGAGCCCTTAACCTGTAGCATCTGATGCTACATCCGTATAGATAATGTCAGAATTGAGTTGAATTATAGACACTTGCTAGTGTAGGGGGATTGTTGGTATAAAGAGAGAGCCCCTGGACATTTAGTAAGCAGGAATGAAGTGCAGGAGTGTGACAGTATAGGAGAAACATAGGAGTAGTTTTTCTTGTACATAGGCCAACTGGACATTCGTGGAAGTCTGTTGGGTGGTTCTGGGAAGAGTTCTACTTCCTGATAATAAGGGAAAGGCAGGTTGATGCAGTTTCTCCCTTTCCCCCCTTCATCCTTCTTCTCAAGCATGGGTACCATGTCCAAAGCTATAGCAGTGATCTTGTAATCATAAAGCAAAATGCAAAGATAAAGACCAAGAGCATTTCAAAGGCTGAAAGCCCTTCTGATGTTATCCAGCTGTTAAACCATTTCCAGAAGTTTCCCACCTCTATGCTCCTTGTGGTGTGAGAAAAACAAACTCCTGTTTGCTTAAGCCACTTTTAACCAATTTTTCTGTTGCTTGCAGCTGAATGCATTCCTGGGCAACACAGGAGACTGTGGGAGTCCATGCCCCTATCAGTACTATATAAAGGATGGATGGTGACCTCTCTGGGATGCCTGTCCCAGAGCACAGCCACCTGCTCAGTCCTGGTCCCATCTGGTCCTGTCTCCTTACTGTTCTGGGTAAATCATAAAAATGCAAATCTCTTGTAATCATTCATAGTCAAGGTGGACCAACAGAGTTAGGAAGCAGAGCTTGGCAAAATTCTCCAAGGAATAGACAGGGAGAAATTCTTTTTGTGGTGTTTATTTTTAGGCCTGTAGGCAAAGACATAGATGGCATAGACACTCCAGAACTATGACAATAATATTGATTTAAAGATACAACTATAAATCCAACTGCCATTTATTGAGCATCCACTCTATACTTGGTGTTTTATACTCACTATATCATTTGCACAACCACTTGGTGATGTGATTACTATCTCATCCATGTTTCAGATGTGAATCCTGAGGCTCAGAGAGGTGAAGTAACTACCGAAGCTCATTTAGTTGGAAAGGGGCCAAGTCCAGGAGTGCCTGAGTGGCTCAGTTAATTAAGCATTCAACTCTTGATTTTAGCTCAGATCATGATCCCATGGTTTGTGAGTTTGAGCCTCCTGTCGGGCTCCGTGCTGACAATGTGAAGCCTATTTGGGATTCTCTCTCCCTCTCTCTTTGCCTCTCTTCTACTTGTTCCCCCCACCTCTCTCCATCTCAAAATAAATAAACATTTTTTTTAAAAGAAAGGGGCCAAGTCTGAAGACATGCCCTGCCTGTCTGACTGCAGTGCCCATGATGGGAGCAGGGCATCAGTAGGTATGAGATGCCCCAATGAGGTAAAATGTGGGCAGAGGATAGGAAATAGGGTATCTAAACTTGGCCTTGTGTGAAGTTCACTGCACATCATCCAGGCTCCACTAGACATCCTTCTACAGCCCTGAAATGATGGCCAGTTCTGATGATGACCAGTCTAGATGCTCCACATCAGCACCAGCCTTTAGTCTTGGCTCTCAGAACTGCCACTCCTCACGAAACAAATGTTCCTCTAAAGTGTGCCCAAGTCAGGCCTTCACAAGCCATTCACCTGAGGAATTCTGAGTCTTTCCACCCACTGGCATCTTGGGCAAGCTTCCTGGGAATGAGTGAACCCTGCTCCCATTCTGTGTCTGGCTTGTATGTCACTGGGGGCATCTTTATTAGATTACTCCAACTAAAAGCAGTCAGTTTGGACTTCCTAAGACCAGAACCCTGGAGACTCCCTTCCTGTCTGGTAGTACTTTCAGGTCTCCCAGATCCCTTTACCTGTTCATGCATCTCTCCCTAAAGGGCTGCAAGTGCTATAGCTAATGGCTTATAACTGTGACCTTCTCTGCATATAGCATCTGTGGCTGATAGGAACCTCCTGGCCTGGAGAAGCCTGGGATGTTACACTCCCTCCTCCAGGGGTGTCCAATGACTTAATTGGCCCCTTTGTCTCACTGAATGACCACTCAGTGATGTGACACTCCAGAGCACCCTTTGGGTCAAGCAAGATTAGACTTTACCCGAGGCCACAGACTTTCTAGGCTCTTCCCCCTTCCCTATCCTGCTTCCCTCCTTTGTTTACAGGATTTCCTAAAGAACCCTCTCTCAACAAATGAGAGATTGTGCATCCAAATCTCTCAGGCTCTATTTCTAAGGAATAAGACCCAAGACAGACACTGTGCTAAGACCATATTTTGCAAATGTCATTAAGCCCTGGGTACCAGTCAGGGACTAGCACTTGAGATCCATTTGAATCTTGTGGCCAGACAATCCCCTAGCCTCACAGCATTGTCATCTGTGGCTATGCACCTCACAGATGGAACCCTTTCTCCCCTTGAGGCTCTATCTCCTCCTGCCCTCACATCCCCACACTGCTCTCTGCTCCTTCACCCCTGATCCAACCTCACAGCTTCCACCCTGCCAGTCCTTCCCAGTCTGTTTCCCAAACAGACTTCCTGCATAGTTGGACCTTTTCCAGAACAGTCCTTGCACCTCCCACCTTAACAGAGAATGAAATCTCCCCAGAGGACACTGCCGCCTTCGCAGTCCTCTCAAGTGGAGACTGCTCATTCTGCTTAGGTACAAAACCTCAGGTCAGCATTCTCCTCGCTCCTCATGACCACTTCCAAGCCGTTACGCCTCCACCCTCCTATTAGAGCAAGTCTTCTTTGTTTCTCACACCATCTGGCTATATCATTAAAACTGGCCAATTGCATATCCTTTGACACAGCAATTCCCCTTCATACAAAAATATTAGTGCAAGATGAAAGGATATATGTAAGAACAATTGTAATGGCACTGCTTGAAACCATTTAAAAAAAGGAAATTGGAAATAATCTAAATACCCATCAAAGGAAGCTGACAAAAAAATTGTAGTGCTGTTGCACAGAGGGCCACCACACCCCTATTAGAAAGAAGCATAGGATTTTTGTCCTGATGTGGGGAGACACTCATGACATGTAACAGTACATCGAGCAGAAAAACTGTAGCAAATATAGTACAATCTCATTTTGATAAAGGAAAAATTATGCATATGTTTTTAAGATTAGAAGGATTATCTTAGGGTGAATGACCCTTGGTTAGCAATGTCCTTGCAGTTGTTGGTATAGTTATGGCCAAGGAAGTGCTCAGAAGAGCCATACAATCTCTGGAGTCATAAAGTGAGAGCGGAAGCCATGTAGCTCTTGGTATGGTACGCTGATGCTTGCTTCAATCCCCCAGCTGGGGTCTAATAGGTGGTAGTGAGATTTGATGGCTCTGAAAGCCCCATTCAGAAAGCTTTTTAAAAAAAATACTCCTCAAAGTTTCATATATGATGGAATTCCTGTCTCACCACTCCAGATGGGGGACATCCATTTGGGACATCTACCCTGAGTGCCAAAATATTGTCATGAAATTCAAGCTTCATTTCCTTCTCTTCCTGTATCAACACCCCCTTCCCAAGTATGAATCAAATCAGTATAGCATCATCTCCTCTCTTCCTATTTCTTGTCAGCAGGGCACTGGTGGAAGTGCGTGAGGTAGACACCCATGGGGAGAATGTGAATTTAGGGGTCAAGGGGGAGAATTTTTACTTTGCATTGATTGCTTTTGTAATATTTGAATTTGCTGCTCGAGTATGTATTATCTTTGTAACAACAAATACAGATTAAAAATGAATGAAAAAAAATACTGCTTGACCCATCATGTTCACAGTACATTTACCTGAAAAGAAAGCCCTGATAAAGAGGATCTCATCAAGTATAGTGGTTAAGAGAAAGAATTCAAGAACTTTGTTTTCCTGGGTTCTAAGTTCACCTCTTAGTAGCAATGTGACCTCAGGTAAGTTACTGCAGACCACACAGTTTGTGACCTGCACAACTCCAGGGGGCACCATTCACATAGACCACAAGGAGAATGACACTTGGATGGGTGTGATGCAGTGGCACAGGAAAGCCCTGACTCTCTGTGTATTGACTTCCTCTTCTGTGAAATGAGGATAATGACAGTATCCACCTTCTAGGCTTATTCTGGGTATTTGGTGAATAACCCATGTGAAGTGCATGAAACAGGTGGCACTGGAACTTTGTAAATATACAGTGAATGTTGATTATCATTACTATTACCATCTCCATCACCATCACACCACCATCATGATGATCATCAAGATAAGTCCAGGAAAGGAGTCTGTGTCCCTAGGTCCCAATTTGATCTCTTGAGCACAGACTTCAAGCCAAGCTGTAACTCTGTTCATAGGAAAGACCTTTCCCTTTCCCCAGGAATGAAGTCCTTGTTGTCTAATGTTTGTGCTAGAGAACTCTTCAGAGAGGCTGATGGCCTGCAGGCAATGGTGGCTACAGGAGATGGTGCAGATCTGGACAACTCCCTGAAATTGCTACAAGCCAGGAAGGAACTCTCCATGGTGCTGGTTTTATGCAGTCCACGCTGACTGCTGTCTTCAACCTCCAGTGTTCTGATTTTTGGCTTTGCCACAGGCAACCTCATCAAGGTGCTGCCCTTTTTAAGACTGCCGGAATTCTGATAATGTGTTACCCTTATTAGAAATATTTTCACTTTAAGGGATGCTTAATCCAAATTAAAATAAAATATCTCTGATGGTGGAATTTATAGACCTTTTACAGACAAAATGGAGTATTTTGGACTGAGGGGGCTTCCAAAAAGTCCACCCTATAGGTGGCTATTTCCAGCTAACCCTGAGAAACATGTGTCCCTGTTATTCTTGCAAAGGCCTTCCTTGTGATCCTGTAAATATGTCACCTTGAGTCATATATTCAGGAGCAGAGAGGAAGGAGATATGCACATATAGCAGAGCCTGTGCAGAGAAGCTGATGGTATCAAATCACATTCCAGAATGCAGCTAATGGGAATAAGAGGCAGGATCGTAGCCTTACACCCTGAAATGATACAGATGGAGGGAGTAGTAGGTTGTAGGGAAACATGAGTTGCTCCATCCATTGATTTCTGTATCTGGCTGGTTACAAAGGAGACTTAGGGAAAATACAAGAAGGCAAAGTTGTAGGCAGTCCTTAGATCTCAGGCTAGGAGCTGGATGTGACCATTGGATTATCCTGACCATGGTTGGGTGGTGGGGTAGAGGGTTGGGACAGGGAGAAAACTGTCCCATACTCATACCAGGTCATAGCCCTGCAATAGCTTCAGCTGGCCAGCTCTGTAGGTCTGAGATTTGTCTCCCTAGGGATGAGCTGGCATGCTTTATATCACCTCGCTCACACCCATTCACTCACTCATTCCCTCCTTCATTTCCCCATCTTTCCCCAGTGCCTATGACTTCACTCAACATACCTCTCCTATCCACTACTCCAGCTGTCTGACTCCTGGGTCACCAACCACCCCACCCAATGCTTTCCTAGTACAGGCAGCAACTAATTAGAAGCATTCTGGTGACTGGAGATTCCCCCATCATCTTCTGTAATATCACTGTGTCTGGAATTATCCCATGCCTTGTATAGGTGCTGTGCCTAATCTTTAGAGCAATTCAGTGAAGTTTCTTGTTTTAAGACTAAAGGAATGGAGGCTTAATTCTCTTCATCTGTAAAATGGGAAATATAATACCTACTTTGTTTGACTGCTGTGAAGCTTGGAGATAATATTAGTGTTGTGCACAATATAAGACAAAGTGCTCCATACACTTTGTCTTTGAGCCATATCCAACTCTCTTTCTGGACCATAAGCTCCTCAAGGTCTGGAACAGTACATTTCTTAGTTTTAAACTCACTTTATTTAAGGGAAGTTTTGCTTTTGAATAGGGTCCCCTAACAAGCTGTGGGTGGAGACCAGCAATTCATAGAATAAGCTTCTTTCAAGATAACTTCCTTGTTATGGTCTCCCAGTTTAATGTGGCAACTTATTGGGATAGAATGAGAATCATAATTATCATCATCATAATAATTATTTATTGAGCATCAACTATAAGCCTGGGGCTGTGCTATGCATTTTACAAGCATGGTGATATTTAATACAAGCAATGTTGGAGCCAGCCCAAGTTCAAGGTTGCAGAATAGAGAAAGGAGGTTACATCTGCATACCCCTAACCTCTTCCTTATACTCAGAAATTTATCGACCCTTATCTCTAGGCCCCATTACCCTTGAGGTGCATGCCTGAAATATCTTCACCATCCTGGCTTTCTTGGAAGCTTAATTGCCCAACAACTTTTTTGGAGCCTGCAGAAAACTCAGATCTCCAAGTGCTTCTGCCTCCCTCCCCCTCCTTTCCCAGAATCTCTAGCATTGAGTCTGAAACACACTATCAAACTCTTAATTAGATATTGACGTCTAGAAATCTATAATAATACTAATAGCAGTAACTGCTTATTGAGCCCTTACTAACTATATTAGCTCATTTGGCATCATAGCCACTCTGAGTTAGTACTATTACAATTCCCATTTTACAGATGTGCAAATGGGAGGTTAAGTCATTTCATCGAAGGTCACCCAAATAATAAATGACAGAGTTAACAGTTGAACTTATGTGTGCCTCACTTCATAAACTAAACTCTGTACCCTGACGTGTGAGTTATCCTACCATTCATATACCCAAGATTGCTGTCCCGACAAGAACAGAATTTCTTCAAGGACATGAACTTTCGCCATGGAGGTAGTCTAAGGTAGAGGAAAAGGTGTGCATTTTCCTTTTGAAGATAGTCATGAGCTTGAAACATAGCTTACCAGTTCCTGGCTAAGAAATGTGTCTAGAGAAGACAGATATGGACTGTGAATTAAGGTTACATCAAAGAAATAAGGATGAGATATAAGAAACTGGGGTATGATGAGCTGAAAATTTGGATCCCCAGATAAGAATGTCTACAAGTAAGTCCTCTGTTCAGAGGCTGGACAAATTATAGTAAACATTACTAGAACTTTTATAGATCTGATTCTTTTCTTCTTCCTGGGAAGCTTTGAAGTTAGGTGGTTTCATGTGACTAATTCTGGTAGAGATTGTAAACAGAAATAATATGTGCCGCTTTGGGGGTAATGCAGTTAAAGACTCTTTAGCCCTCCCCCCCTGCCATGGCAAACGTGTGTTAAGATGCCAGAGTCACAAGATGGAAAGCCATCAGATCCTGAATCACTGCTTGGAAGGAACAGCCCTGGAGAACCCCTAAACCTGCTGCAGACTTTGCACGAGTCAAAACCAAATCTTTGTTGTGTTAAGCCACTGATATTTTGAGGTTATTTGTTACACAGCATAACCTAATTTATCCTTATTAATGCTACTGTGTAACTCATATTCTCACCTGGGCTGATAATTAAAGGGTTGAGAGAAGAATGGCCAGGTGAAGGCCAGGAACTGGCAGTGGACTGAGTGGAAAAGATAAGGTGCAGTCAGATTTCAAGCATAGAGGCTGAGTATCAAATCCTCTTGAGCAAAGAATGAACAGTCAGGAATGAGCACAAAGAGCAAGTGCCACTTTTACCCAAAGGGCCAAAGCCAGATACAGATCACAAAGGAAGAGGGTTAGTTTTGCATGCACTGCATCCCCTTCTCAAGGTCCTATGCAAGAAGGTGTAGTTGCCCCAGTATTTGGCTTCCCTGTAATATAGTGAGCTCCTGGGAGAAAGGTACCAATTCTTTTCCAGATTGGAGAGCCCCCTCGGCACTTTGCTGTCTTCATCGTGTATCTTGAGTTGAGTGGAATTCAAAAACTTCCTGAGTTATCAAAGAGAAAGGTGAGTCTTGCTTTCTGATTTCTGATTTCTTCCCTGAGTTTCCTTCCTGTGGTTCATGAGGTTGATCTAGACATTTTCTATAGCACAAATTATTTATTCATGACATTATTTGACTAATATCTCCCATCCATTTCGCATTTAACTCCATGAAGGCAGGTCTATGTCCTGAAGATTTCTGGATCCTACTATGAGATCTGATTTGTGATACGTGCTCTGTAACAGTGTTGAATGAATGAGTAAACAGATGATGTGTGAACTCAAGGTAAATATCTTTGCTTCTTGTCACCTGGGTCTGTCTCCTGGGCCTTTGTTTTCCAGCCTTGCTCTTTGCCGGGTCATCAACAGAGGTCATCTAATTCTGACCCTCTTTGTGCTTAAGTCTGCTGACCTCTCTGAATTCTGAATAAAGCTCTTCATTTGAAACTTCTTTGGCTTTTCAGGACAGGAGCAGAGAGAAACAGTCCCTTCATTTAGCTGATTGAACCAACAAAAGAGAAGTTTGAGACAGAAAATGAATATAGATCCAGCTGCAGCAATTAGAGAGGAAATCGATAGAACATCATCAAGAGCATCAGACGTGTGTAAGTCAGTGTCTCCAGGGATGGGTTGGTGGAGCAGTGTTCATTTCATTTTTGTTTTCCTAACTTAATCCCCAGCAAGTGAAGAGGGATAGGTGTGGTGGATGGGGCGGAGGTGGGAGGTGCGGGGGAGGGGAGAAGATGGGCAGGGCTGAGGAAGGAGGAAAAGGGATCCCTTCTCTTCCCACTACCACCCCTGCCCGTGGCATGCAAGCCAGTGGTAGGAAATTGAACCTCTCACACTGCACTGCTATGAGATTCAAGCATGTCTGGGTCTGAATTTCTGACCACCATGTACTACTAGCAAGTTGTACATGGGCAGGTTACTGCACCTCCCTGAGCCACACTTTACTCACCTGTAAAATGGGCCTTTTGAGCCCTGCTGCACACAGTTGTCATAAGGAGTAAACAAAAAAATGTACACAAAGGCCTGCCAGTAGGATGCTGCTGGCGCTTAGTAGATGCTGGTTTCTCTAATGCTCCCTTGCTCAGCACTTCAATCCAGTCAAGGTACCTTTCTACCTTTTCAGCTTCTTCACCTCATATGAGGTTCTTAGCCTTTGCTGGGACATATCTTTGAGTCTTTAATAAAACGTAGAGGCTAAAGGCAAAGATTTGAGATGCAGAAAGATCTGGGTTCAAGTACCCTTTCATTTCTTGCTGGCTGTGTGATCTTAAGTATGTTACACACCCTCTCTGTGCCTTAGTTTCTTCATGAATAAGAAAAACATAAGGAAAACAATGGTACCCATCTTGTAGGGTATGATAAGGATTAAATCAGTAAATATGTCAGAGCTTCAAAGAGTGCCTGGGACACAGTAAGTTTGAGTAAATGTTTGTTGTTGTTAATAAAAGCAATGGAAGCCTCTCTAGTAAAATTCACATAAGCACACACATGTGTGAATCTTGTGAAACCAATTCCCAATTCTTTCTAGTGATTCTTGCAGAGTAGAGTCCGGCCTGGCATTCACTACTGTGCATCACCTGGCCCCTCATCTACAGAATCAGAGCTGTGGGTTTATGGAGGCCCCACCTGCTCCTCTGCAAGAGGGAACCTCCAAACTCTCCCACTGGAAATCAAAGCCATGGCTTTCAGCTCTGTCCACTTGAAAACCCCAATGAGAACTCTGTCTGGCAGGAATTTAGGGCAGAGACTCTACTCAGGCTTGAGAGAGGGGCCAGCAGTCCAACCCCAAAGTTCCAGAAGCCCAGTGGACTTTGTCTGAGTTGAGTCAAGGTCAACATCCAAAGCATTGGTCCTAGAAGCAGGAATAAGGCAGCTGTAGGTAGCCCGGATCATACCAGGCTGAGAATGTACTATGTGGGACTCCACGTAGGGGCTCAAAGCACAGGGAAATGAAGCCAGTGTGGAAAGAGGCATGGAGGCATCTTGTTGGAGGGGAGGCAAGACACCAGCCAACAGAGCTTCCATGATTCAGAAGTTAGAGGCAGAGGGAAACACCAGGGGCTAGGTCAGAAGCCTGTCAGTAGGGACCAAGTACATACACAGAACAAAGAGGTTGTGGCTTGGGACTTGTGATGGCTATCTCCAACCCATGTGGCAGGCAGGACTTCCTCTCAGGAGTCTCTGAACCCAAAGGGCTCCTGCCCCACTAGTGGAACCGTCCCCAAAGGGCTGACCCATCTTCTCCAGATGCCCATGGAGCTACTGCTCCTCTAAGCCAGAGATAGTTGGGAAAGCCTGTGGCAGTGTGTGGGATCAGGAAGACTCACAGCACAAAGTTGGTCTCTCAGATGTAGCTGTTCAATTGCCTGATGAGCAGGGGAAAATCTGGTTTGGCCAGATGGAGCTGCCACCCTCCTCCCAATGGGCAGGCAAACCAGCAGTTGGGATGGGCCATCCATGGGGAGCTTTAGCTTGGATTTGTTATATCTAGAGGGGCAATGGAGAAGCAGGAAATGCCAACACTGTCTGGGAGGTCCTACCCTACAGGGGGCAGACAGTGATATAGTTCCTGCATGAGGCAGTGTCATGCACCTCATTAACCACAGATTCCAACGTCTTTCCTTGGAGGTAGTGGAGTGGGAAGAGGAAAAGACTTGAGCATCCACTAGGCCTGGGTTGGATCCCTGCTCTGCCACTCTTTAGCTGTGTGACTTTGGACAAGGGCCTTTACTTCTCTGGTCCTCAGGTTTGTTTTTTTGGTTTTTTTTTTAATCTGTAAAATGGAGGAGAATCTTATCAACTCCAATAAGGATCCCATCATGAGTCTAGATGAAATTCAGGTATATGTGAAGTAAGCTTACCAGAAACTGGTTGGTGTAAGAACTAATATAACATCTCATCCAGCCAGCCAACCGCCCACCCATCCACCCATCCACCCATCCACCCACCGAGCTTAGCTACAGTCTCACCCTCTGTTCCAATAGTAAAGCTGAATCATACAGTCTGTATTTGAGGCCTCAGGAGTTCATGTGGCTGTGCCTTCAGTCCAAAATTAATACAAAATGTCTTTGTGTAGAGCAGCCAACTCTCTTTACTGTGAGATTGATGGAGAGTCCCTAGACAGAGACTCAGGCAAGAGTGAGAGGGAGGGACAGGCATGGGGAAGAGAACCAAGGTGGAAGGTGGCTTCTATAGGGCCACAACCTCTGTTCACAATCAGGTTGCCCTGGTGACGAGGGCATTCTGCTGGTTCCCATGGGAGCAAGCAGTCAGGCTCTCCTTTTTATATGTGGTAAACTTTACATGAGAGGGGAAGGGTAGAGTCAGGGTTAATAATTATGCCACTCACTCATACCTTTATTCAGCTCATTATCTGTCCTATTCAGGTCACAGAGATACTTGGGACTCATCCCTGCCCTCAAACCACCAATTGTCATATACCACCAATCACTTCACACTGGGCATCTTCTGTGGAACTCAGGTGAGCATCTCAGTCCTCAACTTCAAACATAAGACAGGTAGCAGTCTGACTCACTTTGGAGTTAGGGGTCCATTACTGATGGTCAATACTAACAATTATATGATTTTTGTTTATTCTACCAAATCCAGTTATTTTGTTCATGACATTTTATTGTCTAAAGACAAAAGTAGTTCTTGGTTAATACAGAAGATTTGGACAACACAAAGCAAAACACAAGGGATAAAAATCAGTAATTCACCCCCAAGTGAAACATAAATATTTGAAAAATACATGTTTCTAAGTACACACACACACACATACAACATTTATGGTGTTACCTATATTGTTTTGTAGCCTGCTTTTCTCACTCATCCATATGTTGTAAACATGTCAGTAAGTATTCTTCTATAACTTCAGTTTAATGGCTCCATAGTATCCCATAGTAGGGATATTCCATGATTTGTTTAACCAACTGCCTATGGTTGGATATGCAGATTATTTCCAGGTTTCATTAACATAAATAATTCTTTATTGAATATACTTACACATAAATAGTTGCACATATATTTGCTTTGATCATTTAGATAAATTCATAGGTAGACAATTACTAAGTCAAAGATCTATATGCACATTTTTAAGGGTTTTGATAGGTATTATCAAATTACCCTCTGAAAAGTTTGCACCAAATTATACTCCCTCCAGCAGTGTACAAGAATGCCCAATTTCCCATACTCATTGTGGATTTAATTTGCATATCTTTTGTTCCCAGTGAGGCTGAATGTTTTCTCCTATGTTTATTGTCTATTTGTAATTTTTCTTTAGTGAATTGCCTACTTGTGTCAATTGCCCATTTTTATGGGGGTGCTTATCTTTTCCATTTTGACTTCTAAGAGTGTAACCTATAGATCAGCCTTTTGTCTATAATATATGTTTATTACATTATTCCCCAGTGTGTCATTTCCTTTTAATTGTGCTTATGGTGGTTTTTGACCCAGTGAAGATTTTTATATTTAAGTAATCAAATTCATCAATCTTTTCCTTTATTGTTTTTGTTTATAGAAATTCTTGAATGCTTGGTAATGCTTAGAAAGGCCCAACTGCCCTAAGTTTATAAAAACATTCCTCTAGAATGTTTCTCTAACTTTTTCATGGTTTCAATTCTTTTATATTTAACTCTTTAACCACTGAATTTTATTTTGTTGTATGGTATGCAGTAATTGCTGTAACTTTAATTTTTTCCCCAAATAGTGCACAAACCCTCCCGTAACCATGCCATCCTTTCTTCCTTAATCTGAAGCACATCTATGCAGTTTAAACAATACCTGACATCTCTGGAGGGAACAGTGATTCCTCTGAAGGGAGTAACAGATAGAAGAGAAGATGGGAACAGGATACTTTCATCTTTGCCTCAATTGGGTCCTGCATGTCCATCATTATTTATCCAAGAATGTTTGCAAAGTAGTGTTCATTCTGGAAGGTGTTGGGAATAGAGGGGGAGTAAGAGCACTTCTGCTCAGCACTTTGCAATATCTACATCAGATGTGTAGTGGATGCTGTGGTGTGCCACCCAACGCCCCCTGTAGGATTAAGTCACTTATTCCCCAACAGGTCAGGAATGTTGGCAGTTGATGGCTCAAAAATCCCTCCTTCAGAGGTGTCCTCCTTCCCTCAAATGGAGCTGCCTCACCCTAGGTGATATGCCTTCTCCAGGGACAGCCTATATCCCATAACTGATCTGTGAGTAGGCCAAAGGCCCAAACCCCTTGCCTTAATTCTGGCCAACTTAGAAGGGCCACTGTAGTTTCAGAGTGCCCTGTAGGATCTGCTGAGATCTCAGTCACAAGTGCTATGCCCCAATTCAAACTTCCCCTCTGTCTAATCCTGTCTCCTTCATTCATTCCCTTTAGGGGTTCCTGAGAGCACACCCTCCCATGCCCCCATTCCTACACAATAGATTTCCTGTGTGCAAGTCTCTATCTCCCCAGACAGGTATAAGGGCCTGGATTTTGCTTGGCTGAAGATAATGGATGGATGCAAGGTGACTCCTGGGGCTGCAGCCTGCTGGCATGAATGAGGCTCAATGAGGCAGGCTTGGTGCCATCTTCTTTACCTTTCTCACAAGAACTTTATAATTCAGACAGTGTCTATTTCTCAAATTACATGATGAACTCTGAGCAGGAGGACTTTTTGTATTAAAAGGATGAGTTTTAGTTTCAGAAACAGAATTATGTTTTCCAAATTCCTCTCCTAGACAAACTTACACCAATTAGGCCCATGCTCAAGGACAAGATACTAATAAATGCCACAATTTAATTGGCTTGTTCTCACCCAATCCTACCTGGTGGTGCTTCATTTCCTTGATCTAAACAAAACTGGGCCTTGTACTTTGGACTTTAAGCATAACTAGCTTCTTCTGGTAAGAATATTTACATAATTGCTTCCATTACTTGGCTGATTTTGGATGTGAGTGTTTATGAAGTGTGTGTGCGTGCGTGTGTGTGTGTGTGCGTGTGTGTGTGTTTATGGGAGGCATAAAGCTTGACACTGAGGACTGGATTTCTCTTCAGATCAATCGCCGCAAAGGAGACAGATGTATAGCAGCTCCTCTTGAGATGTCTGTATCTAATAGCACATTTTGCTTTTTTCACTTTTGGCTGCAGCAAACTGAACTCAATAGCTCCAGACAATAAGAAGATTTATTATCTTATATTACAACCAGTCCAGAGGTAGGGCAGCTCCCAGGTTGATTAATTCAGTGGCCCATAGATGTCATCAAGGACCCAGGCTCCTTTTATACTTTCTGTCTGCTATCCAAAATATCTTTGCTTTGTCCTAAGTCTCGTTCTCCCCAAAGCTGCAGCCATTTCCAGGCATCCTATCTAGACCTGCTGACTTTGAGAAAATGACAATACCTTCTTTTCCATGCATGTGCTTTTAAGAGCAAATGAATCTCTCCCAGAAGCTCTTTTGCAGACTTCCCTTACACGTTACTGTCCAGAACTGATTCCCAGTCCCAGGCAGTGGAAATGGGAAGAGCTAAGACTGGTTTAGACTCATTAGGACTTACAACCAAGGTTTCTCCTCCCAAGGGACAGGGCAACACAGGGAAGGTAGACTTAGAACAAACTAAGGGTTCCATTGGCAAGGAGTAAGGCAGGAGTGGTAATGGATACTGGGGGTAGGCAACCACCATGTCCTCCATACTTACCACCTCGCATAGCAAAGTGGGAGCAAGAATGTTTTGCTTTGAGGCAGAGCATGGGAGAAGTTCAGGGCAGGGAAGAAAGTAAGAGGAGAGGATGAGCCTCACACAAGTGTACGGGGACCTAACTTCCCTTGTGCCCAGTGAGTAGCACTTACTGCTGGTCTGCCTCTCAGTAGCTGGCATCTAAGCCCTGGTCTGTTTGACACCAAACCTTGACCACATTCCCCTCTGCCTCCATTCTTAAATATTCTCCGATAGTTGAGTAATCACAGAAGAAGGGGCTGGCGGGGAACAAGATAAAGAGAGCCCTAAATAGCAGGGCTCTCTCTGAGCTGCCCACAGATCTTCAAAAGCCTTGGGGCTATCCTACAAGGCCCCAATCCTTTGGACAGATCTTTAGCATAATCTTTAGACTGTAAAGGTTAGAGCAAATATTAGTAGGGATAAAAGATATCCAAAAGAGGAGGGAGAGGTCACTACAATCAAACACTGAGCTACTATGTTTGTCCCTTGCCTCTTGGCCCAGACAAATGACATGTTAAGGCATTTAAAAACACTTGCAAAGGCAATTGCCCAACCGTGATTTGTTGATCTTTGAGAAATCATGCAAGTGTGGTAGCCGCTGTAAGCCTGGAAACAGGCAAATGTCATTCATATTTTCAAAGCCTTGGAAAAGATGAGTTCTCTGAGCCATTGTCTGCACCCAGGAAGGCAAATCCAGTGCCTGTAGGGGCTGGATGCTGAGTGCCCAGATGAGGACTCAAGGCTCACTGTCAGGCTGCACAAGCACATTTAGAACAAGTCATGTCATACTGACCTGATTTCGTTATTTGTCAGGGACACTTGAGGATGAGAACAGGGACATGTGGTAGACATGAGGTCAGGCCCTGGCTGCCCCAGCTCTGCCCAGCTACACAAAACAGAAAGTCTTGAATCCCTCAAGCCAATCTCACTCAATCTCAGTGGTAAATTTAGGTGCCACGGAAGTGTCTGTCTGCTTCATGCATTTGCTTCCTGCTGGGATATCCCAGCACTACTCACTAAAAACACCAAACAACCCAACAGCGCCCCTGAGCCCAGCAGTCATGCATTCACCTATTGCTCTCTTCAGTTACTCACTCATCCATCCCTCTGCCATACATTTATGTGTGCTCACCAGGTGAGAGTGATGATGCCAGTGCTAGAGACACAGAATAAGACAGACACAGTCCCTGCCAGCATGGCACTTACAGTCCAGTGGGACCTTAAAGGAGGGCTACCAAATCCATTCCATTGCATTTGGACAGAAGAGTACTTCTCAAACTTTGAAATATATCTTATTAAAAATGCACATTTGATTGAGTAGATGTGGGATGGACCTGAGATTCTGCATATCTGATAAACTTCCAGGGGAAGCTCATGCTGTTCGTTATCAGACACACTTTGAGTAGAGAAAAACTAGGACACCTCATGTGGCAGGATGCTAATTCTATGTCCTAAGAAGACAAAACCCCTGCCATCTGGGCAGAAGTCTTGTATCAGATGAGCTCCACTCTCCTCCAAGTCCAGGACTTCTTCCTACTACTGACCTCACTCCAGCCAACTTAAGCATGTTTCCTGGAGGTACCTTTGTATATACGTAGATTCTCTGAGTGCCAAGGAAAATGGAGAGAGATGATCCAGATATAACTACTTCTACCAACTCCCACCTATCTTCCCCTCCTGAAGCTGCTCATCCCCATCATCATCATTGTTATCACCATTATTACCACAATGAATCGTGCTCAAAATGGCAAACACTGATACGACACTTAATGTTGACCAGGCATTGTTCTTAGCATGTTACACATTTTTATCTCACAAACAAGCCTATGAGGTAGGTCCTTCTAATAGGTAGGTACATGTTAATACTCCCATTTTCCTGACTGGGGAGCCTAGGCACAGAGTAGTTAAGTAACTTGCTCAAGTTCAGAGAGCAAGTATAAAAATTAGGCTTCCTGGCTCAAGGGTCCATGCCTTCAGCCATTTTGCACTACATTTTACCAGAAAGGCTGAAGTCTTTGTATTCCTTCATTGTGAATTCCAATGGAAAGTGCCAAAGCCAAAAGGGGGAGAGCCTCTGATCCCTCTGACAGGTCTCTGCGGTGGTGCAGTTTGGGAGGAGGAGGAAAAGGACGCTGAGAACAGGCAGAGAAAAACAGAGTTAGAATGCACTGATGGGATAGACTTGAAATCTTGGTTAGATTAGATCTCCCTGTTAAATTGCCTGTAACTTGTGGGTGGACTTGGGGAACCAAGGAGAGGCAGAGGTTTGGAGGCAGGATGTGGCTGTTCTTGCATAAAGATCAGGCACAAAAGACCATTTTCCTGCCTCTCACGGCAGAAGCTGGAAAACGATACAGTCTGGCATGCAGTCCGCGGGTACCCAGTGGTCCAGATGGGGAGTTCCCTTCCTCACTTAGTTCGGGAACATCTCCCTAAGGGTGCCCTGTGGCTGGTCTGCCTGAAAAGGCACCCCAGGGAAGCCAGCCACATATCACTTGGTTCTCTACTCCATTTTCTCCATCCCAACTTTTTTCAGTGTAAAAATGATGATGCCTTGAAGGTACAGGGGACACAGGAGATGAAAACCCAATGAAAAATGAAATAAATTCATTTAAATATATTAAAGAGGCAGCTTGTTTACATTATTATTGTCCCCAAACAATTTCATAAGCTTAAACTGACTTTTAAATTTAGCCTTGGGTTTCCCAAACCCACTTTGATCCATTGGAGTAATTGACAATTACATGGAAACAAACTTCACTCCAAATGCACTACCCCTAGCTGAAGCCTCAGGAAGATCAGGCTGATAAAACACCCACTCAATCATCCAAGCCTCAGCCTGGTGCTGGGTGACAGGTGAGCACAATGGGGTGTGCCATTTGAGCCCTGGCTATTGCTGTGTTGCAGGATTTGGAGTGAGCCCAGCATAACCCCCAGGCTTCTTTGACATGAATGTCCAGCTCTTACTTATTCTATGCCAGGAAAGAAGATAATTTCAGAGTCAAGAGAGCCATGACTTTTCCTTCTTATAATTTTTCATGTAACCCAAAGTTTGTGACTTCACTATTCTGGAACTCCCTTGTCAACTCTTGCAAAATGGGGGGCAAAATTGACCCTGGAGTAAAGTGAAAAAAGTTTTCGATTGTCAAGACATCAAGGCTCTTCTAGTTAAGCCATTCTATACTAGGTTAACTTGAGCCAGGGGTGTCCTCTCTCCTGACTCTTGTGTCTTAATCTGCAAAATAAGGGAGTTGGGCTAAACAGTCTCCAAATACACTCACCTTCAATGAATTAGTGAGTACGTTGGGTGGCAAAAACTTATGATGGGAGTGGCAAGTGGCCAGAGGTCAAATGGTGATGAGGTTTGGGCTGCTAGAATATGGACTGTGCAACCGTACTGGAGAGCAATGTGGTGGGACCATGTCGACTAAGAAAGCATATACTCTATGACTCCATGATTCCCCAGAGAAATTCTCACATCACTCCACAGGGGACATGCACAGGAATGCACATGGCAGCATGGCTTGTGGGAGAGGAGTAAGAGGTCAGCTAAGTGTTCTTAAAAAGCAGTGGAAACAGTGAAACCAGGTGCATGCACAACAGAGTGGACAAAAGTTGACACAGTGCCGAGTGAAAAAACAGGAAATATAATAAGATCTTTAGCACAATACCACTTCTGTAGATTAAAGCAATCCTTATTTTCCAAGGATACATAGGAATTCAAGAATACACATAAAGTGGTTGCCTTTAATAAGGAGAGGATTAGTGAGAGAGGAGCACGCATAAATAGATGAAATCAGAGTGGTCTTACATGGATCATGACATTAGCATCCCCACAGAGCAAGGAGTGTATGTGATAACTTGACCTCTTGTATCCGAGATCCAAAAAAAGATCCCCAAACAAAATAACAAAAATCCCACACTAATAATGAAAAGTCCTCACTTTATTCTGTAGGTGATAGGAAACATTTTTTTTGTTCTATGTTTTGGGTTTTTTTAAGCAGGAAGGGATGATAAAATTTTATTTGGGTTTTAGAATGACTTCTCAGGTAGCTCTGGGGAGCTCTCTCCCCAGTGGATCAGGGAGAGAATGTCAGGTTGGCAAGACCGGTGAGGAGGCTGCAGCCAAGTCTGGGAGTAAATGGTAAGACTTGAATGAAGGTCATAGCTGGGTGGGGTAGAAGTGGGGGAGGTGCAGGTGAGCCTTTGAGGAAGGGATGAGCTTGTAAGCTGGTGGGTCACAGGGGAGGCTAGCTCTGGGGTAAGGAACAGTATGGGCCCATCCAGAATTAGAGGCAGAGGTGGTATAAAATAGCTCACTCTTTGGAAGAGCTCACTAGGAGCCCCAGAACCTAGAAGGAGTTCCCCAGAGGCAGTACTAAGACACACCCTCAAACAGGGTAGCTGGAGCTGAGAAATGGGACTAAGTACAGCATGGTTGGGGGGGGGGACACTGATGTGGTGCAGCTTCCTCACATTGGCTCAGGTACTTTGCAAGCCATTGACAGTGTGAAATTATCCATGGTAGGAGTATTTACACAGCAGAAACCAGCAAATCCTACCAATCAGAGTTATTTCCTTTGGTAACCAGCACCCTACTGAGCCTACTGAGAGGCTGATCTCAGACTCTTTCCCCCAGCATCCTTCACCCACATGTGGAGGCCACAGCCTGTGTGAGTGGGGGTGGGAGGGGGAGATGGACAGGCCTGGAAAGAGCTCTCCATGGCAGTGAGACTGGCACAAACAGTGCAGGCAGGACAGACAGCTCCTTCCTGCTGGACCTGCAATGGCAGCTGGAGGAGAACCTGAAGCACCTAACCTCATGCCTATCAGAAAGTCCCAGACTTGAGAACTTAGCTGAGTAATTTCCATTGGCCAACTTAAAAAATTAGGGTATGGGAGGTGGCACCAATCAAGTAGACATAGGTGTAACTTATTTGGTCATGTGATGGACAGTTATTAGTACTTCATTGTTGCAGAACATGTAGAACCATGACTTCTGCTTTGCAATTTCTACAGCCTTTCCTGTACTCGGGGAAATTTTTATTTTTTGAACACTCAAAAATGGTTCCGTTTTGGGAACTTGGGAGTGAAAGGAGCATAGGCCCCTTTCTCCATCTCAAGTATTGTCTATAATGATAATGATAATAATGGCACTTATAAATGCTTCCCATGTAACAGGCATCATGCTAAATACTTCACATGCATTTCACCCTGTAAAAATTACTGTTTTTTTAAAACTATCTTTAATTTTAATATACCATAACATGATAATTAGAAACAGGTACAACATTCAAACAAGATGAAAATACCTCAAAATATTAACAGTAGTTATATCTAGGTAGTGAAAGTAAGGCTGGTTTCATTTTTTTCTATATTTTCCCCCACAGTTTTATTGAGAAATAATTGACATTTATCATTGTATGAGTTTAAGACCTATGCCACGATGGTTTGATTTATATATATTGTGAAATGATGACTACAGTGGGTTTAGCTACCGTGCATCTTCTCATGTAGATACAATAAAAAAGAGAAAAAAGGAAATTTTTTTTCCTTTTGATGAGTTCTCCCAATTTATAACCATAAAACAACCTTTCTATTTGTGTCTTCTTCAATTTTTTTCTCCTTCATCAATGTCTTGTAATTTTCATAGTAGAGATCTCTTACCTCCTTCCTTAAATTTAGTCCTATGTACTTTATTGGGTTTTTTTTAATCTTTCCAGGGGCCTTAGCATTTTATTTTATTATTTTTTTATATCTCTTATTTTTCTTTCTTTTTTTTTAACTTTATAGTTTATTGTCAGGTTGGTTTCCATAGTATTTTATTGCTTTTGATACTATTGTAAATGGAATCAATTTCTTTCTTTTTCAGAAAATTCATTGTTAGTGTATAGAAATGCTACTGACTTTTTATGATAATTTTGTATCCTACAATTCATTGATTAAGCTTAACAGTTTTTTGGTTGGGTCTTTAAGATTTTTCTGTATATCAAATCATGTCCTCTGCAAATAGAGACAAGTTACTTCTTCCTTTCTGTTTCTGATATATATATTTTTTCTTGTCTGATTGTTATTGCTAGGGCTTCCAGTACTATGTTGAATAGGAATAGTAGAAATGAGCACCCTTGTTCTGGATCTTAGAGGAAACAGTTTTGACTTTCCACCATTAAGTACCATGTTAGCTGTGAGTTTGTCATATATGGTCTCTACTATGTTGAAATATGTTCCTTCTGTGCCTGATTTGTTAAGAGTTTTGAACAAACTATCCTAAAATTCATATGGAACCACAAAAGACCCCAAATAGCCAAAGTAATATTGAAGAAGAAAACCAAAACGGGAGGCATCACAATCCCAGACTTTAGCCTCTACTACAAAGCTGTAATCATCAAGACAGTATGGTATTGGCACAAAAACATACACATAGACCAATGGAATAGAATAGAGAACCCAGAACTGGACCCACAAATGTATGGCCAATTAATCTTTGACAAAGCAGGAAAGAGTATCCAATGGAAAAAAAGACAGCCTCTTTAAGAGGTGGTGCTGGGAGAAGTGGACAGCAACATGCAGAAGAATGAAACTAGACCACTTTCTTACACCATATACAAAAACTCAAAATGGATGAAGGACCTGAATGTGAGACAGGAAACCATCAAAACCCTAGAGGAGAAAGCAGGAAACAGCCTCCTTGACCTCAACCACAGCAATTTTCTACTCAACACATCCCCAAAGGCAAGGGAGTCAAGAGCAAAAATGGGGACTTCATCAAGATAAAAAGCTTCTGCACTGCAAAGGAAACAAGCAAGAAAACTAATAGGCAACCAACAGAATGGGAAAAGATAGTTGCAAATGACATATCGGATAAAGGGCTAGTATCGAAAATCAACAAGGAACTCACCAAACTCCACACCCAAAAAACGCATAATCCAGTGAAGAAATGGACAGAAGACATGAAGAGACACTTCTCCAAAGAGGACATCCAGATGGCCAGCAGACACATGAAACGATGCTCAGCGTCACTCATCATCAGGGAAATACAAATCAAAACCACACTGAGATACCACCTCATGCCAGTCAGAGTGGCTAAAATGAACAAATCAGGAGACTATAGATGCTGGCAAGGATGTGGAGAAATGGGCACCCTCCTACAGTGTTGGTGGGAATGTAAACTGGTACAGCGCTCTGGAAAACAGTGTGGAGATTCCTCAAAAAATTAACAATAGAACTCCCCTATGACCCAGCAATAGCACTGCTGGGGATTTACCCAAGGGATACAGAAGAGCTGATGCATAGTGGCACATGTACCCCAATGTTCGTAGTGGCACTTTCAACAATAAAAAATTAACAATAACAAAACAAAAGATTAACAAAAACAACAACAAAAAATTAACAATAGAACTCCCCTATGGCCCAGCAATAGCACTGCTGGGGATTTACCCAAGGGATACAGAAGAGCTGATGCATAGGGGCACATGTACCCCAATGTTCGTAGCAGCACTTCCAACAATCATGGAAAGAGCCTAAATGTCCATCAAATGAATGGATCAAGAAGATATGGTTTATGTATACAATGGAATACTACATGGCAATGAGAAAGAATGAAATCTGGCCATTCATAACAACGTGGATGGACCTCGAGGATGTCATGCTAAGTGAAATAAGTCAGGCGGAGAAGGACAGATACCATATGTTTTCACTCATAAGTCTAACAGGAAATACTTAACAGGGGACTATGGGGAGTGGAAGAGGAAAAAAGAGGGAGAGGGAGGGAGGCAAATCATGAGAGACTCTTGAATACTGAAACACTGAAGGTGGAAGGGGGAGGGGGAGAGGGGAAGGGGGGTGATGGTCATGGAGGAGGGCACTTGTGGGGAAGAATACTGGGTGTTATATGGAAACCAACTTGACAATAAACTATAAATTTAAAAAAAGTTTTTTTCATGAATGGATGTCGAATTTTGTCAAATGCTTTTACTGCATCTATTGAAATTATGATTCTTTTCTTTTATTCTGGTGTAATGTATCTCATTGATTGATCTGCGTATATTGAACCATCCTTGCATCCGAGGGATAAATCTTACTTGATCAGGTGAACATTTTTCATATGCCAGGTTGCTTGTATTTTATTGAGAAATTTTGCAACTATATTCATCAGGGATATCGGCCTGTAGTTTTCTTTTCTGATAGCACCATTTTCTGGTTTTGGTATCAGGATAATAGTGGACTCATAAAATGAATTTGGGAGTGTTCCCTTTCTTTAATTTTTTTTTTGAAAGAGTTTATGAAGGATTGGTGTTAGTTCTTTAAATGCTTGCTAAAATTCACCAGTGAAGCCATCTTGTCCTAAGCTTTTCTTCAGTGCAAGATATTAATTACTGATTCAATCTTCTTACCAGTAATTGGTCTACTCGAATTTTCCTAATTCAGTCTTGGTAAGTTGCATGTTTCTAAGATTTTTTCCATTTCTTCCAGGTTGTTCAGTTTGTTGGCATATAGTTGTTCATAGTAGGCTCTTACGATTCTTTTAATTTCTGTGGTATCTGTTGTAATGTTTTTTTTTTTTTTCATTTATAATTTTGTTGATTTGGGTCCTTTCTCTTTTTTCCTAGGTTAGTCTAGCTAGGGGGTTTTTCATTTTTGTTTATCTTTTAAAAGACCCAATTCTTTATTTGGTTAATTTTTTCTATTGTTTTTCTGTCTCTATTTCAGTTATTTCTACTCTAATCTTTATTATTTCCTTTCTTCTGCTAACTTTGGGCTCAGTTTGTTCTTTTTCTATTCCCTTCAGGTGTAGAGTTAGGTTGGTTTTTTTGAGATCTTTCTTGATTCTTAATGTAGGCTTTTATTGCTATGAACTTCCCTCTTAGAGCTGCTTTTGCTACATCCCACAAATTCTAGGATGTTACGTTTACACTTTTGTCTGTTTCAAAGAATCTCTATTTCCCTTTTAATTTCTTCTTTGGTCCACTGGTTGTTCAGGAGAGTGTTTTTTTTTTAAATTTATATGTGTTGATAAATTTCCAGTTTTCCTCTTGCCATTAATGTCTAGTTCCATGACATTGTGGTTAGAGAAGACTGGTATAATTACTAAGACTTTTAGTCACCTAATATTCAGTCTATTATACTATATTTTCTTGAGAAGAATGTGTATTCTGCTGTTGTTGGAAAGAGTATTCCATATATGTCTGTTAGATCCATTTGGTTTATAGTGTTCACATCTTCTGTTTTCTTATTGATTCTCTGTCTGGGTGATCTATCCATTGTTGAGAGTAGGGTATTAAAGTCCCCAACTATTATTGTATTACTGTTTATTTCTCCTTTTAGCTCAGTTAGTGTTTGCTTTATATATTTAGGTGTTCCACTGTTGGGCACATAAATATTTATAATTGCTGTATCTTCATGATATATTGCCCCTTTATCTTACATAATGACCTTCTTTGTCTCTTTTTACCATCTTTAGTTTAAGGTTGAAGCTCTGAGGACAGGGATGGGTATGTGGCTGAGAACAGTTGGATACGACTGCTTGCTTGATTCCCTACCCAAATGAGGTTGTAGGATGGGCTCCAAGGTTGTCTAGATTCTCCAGTCAGGCTTACTAGATGGTCAGGTCTGGGTACTATATTCAGTACTAGATGGGGCTATGAGTTAGCTTTCCTGCCTTGGAAGGGCAGCAGAATGGAACTCAGGGCTATTGTTTGGGGACCTGAATCAGGCCAGAATGTACAAAGAATTTCCTGGTCAGGTGAAACCAGATGTTGCTCTGCAGATGGAGCAAGCCATGGGCTATGCTCTCTGTTCAGATACCACTCTATATAGGATCATTGAATGGGCTGTGGAGCTTCCTATATGCTGTGGTTAGGTGCTCTGGTAGAATAGTCTGAAGGCTGTGTTCAGCAATGAGTAGGGCTATGAGTAGGGCTACATTTCCTGACTGGGCAGCTACACTCCTTGACTGGGAGAAGCAGCTTTAAAGCTGGTAAAGCTCTTAGTTGATTGTCTTAACTCAGGTTGACCCACACCTCAAGCTCCTTGATTGGACAGGGCCACCGGCTTTGCTCTGCAAATTGTCATCTCTGCCTGCCCAACCCTCCACTCACGTGCCACTGGGCCACACAGCTTCCAGAGGTTGTTGCCAGCCCTTTTGGTCAGAAGGGGCCAGAAGATATTCTTCACAGTGGGAGAGGATATATCACAGTTTCCCTGGCTGGGTGGGAGGAGAAGGGGCTGCTCCAGGCTATGCTCAATACCTCAAACAGACTCTCTTCCAAATTTGTGCTGGAGGCAATCTGCTCTGCCTGCCTGCCTCCCCACTTGAGCACTGCTGGGCCACACTGCTTCCAGGACTTGTCACCAGCCCTGCTGGTCAGATGGGGCCAGAAGGTACTCTCCATAGTGGCTGGGGTTGTGAGTTAGCACTTGCCTGACATGGGCACAGCAGGCTCTGGGGCCTGCAAAACTCCTCATCTGAGGACTTGAATCAGACAGATCTGCCCCCCGCCATGGTCCCTAGTCAGAGTACACCTCTGACTTGGTTGTGCAGGTGAGCAAAGCCTATGGTTGGGATTACTTCTTGGACACTGCAGGTATGAACCTGGTCTGCCATGATCCACGTGCTGGTTGTTGCAACCCCCTCTCTACTTCTCCTTCACAGTCAGATTCCCAGTAGCTGAGCCCCACAGATTCCCCTTCAGTGCCAGTGTTGTGAGATCAGACTAAGCGCTCCTACAAAGAGACCCACAATACTGGGGAGGGTGTTGGTTGTCCCCTGCCCCAGGTTTCCCATTGGAGGAGCTGGAGGCCCAGGGGAAACCTCTTAATATGGGGCTGTGCTGGCATGGGGAAGGTGCAGTGCAGTCATGGTGTAACCACTTCTCTTACCCTTTTAATGCAGTCTGTCTTGGTCTCTGTGGTGCAGTGTGCTTCAGCCTCATTCCCGTGTTCTAGGATTCCCTCAGTAGTGTCTTGTTCTTGAATAGATATTAGTCGTTCTTCTTGTGAAGGGAAGTAAAGTCAGGAAAAATCTATGTAGTCACATTGATGACATCACTACCCACTCTGTGAGAATTATTATTCTTATTCTCTATTATTATTTTATAGAAAATGAAATTGAAGCTCAGAGAGGTTAAGTAACAGCCTAGGGTCACACAACAAGGAGAGGGAAGAACAGAACTGACCTTGAGTTAGCTTGCTCTTAACTTTTATATCCTATTTGCCTCTTTTCCCAGATGCCCCTCACTTTGGGAGGATAGAAAATTTTGTCAGACCAGCATACATCCTTCTGTCTCTTCTACAATTCCTTCTTTCCAGCCCTGAAATTCTCCTTCTTTCCTTTTTCCTGATTTGAACAATAAAATCCAAGCTGCAGTCTACCAAAGCCTTTTGGGAAAAGACAGTATTGCCTTAGCAGGACAGGAAGTCTTGAGTCTGGCTCACCCACAAACATTTATGTACCAAATCTCAGGACTGGCAAACATTTTGTGTAAAGGGCCAGATAATAAATACTTTTGGCTCTGCAGGCCATATGGTCTTTGTTGTAATGACTCAGCTCTACTGTTACAGCATGAAAACAGCCAAAGGCAGTATGTTAAAGACTGAGCATGACTGTGTTTCAATAAAACTTTATTTGCAAAAATAGGCATTGGGTCAGATTTGGTCCATGGGTCCTGGTTGCCTTAGGAAATCAGATAAAGAGCCCACTACTGCTGTAGGGGCTGCTGGTGGGGAAGGCTTAGCTTTGGCTGCTGCCTGGGACAGGTCAGCTCTGGCCACACATGTCATAGGAGCTCTGAGGTGTCCAGGAGTCCAGCAGAGAATCCAGGTCTCTGACCAGGGAAGATAAATTTCAATTCTATTCTTTGGTCCTTTGACTCATATTTTTCTTCTAACTCAGCCCATTTTTCAAGCCCTATGGGTAGTGAACTTCCCATTCACTACCTCATGTAATCCTCATGCCATCCTTGTAGTGTCATAGTCTCACTGATGACCTTTACACTAGACCTTTAAGCCAGATTTGCCCACCTCAACCAGGGACAGATAAACTTGGGCCTTGGGCATTCCAGACCCTCTGCCATGTACCTTCCCATCTCCCAGCAAGCATGGACATTTTTACTTTTTCCACTCCCTTCTCACTCTGAACCCACTTCCACCCCCTTATCGTTCTTGGTCCTTGCACTCTACCTTTGGAAACATTGCTGTCTGGTGCTGACTTTGAGTGTCCCAAGGACACATGTCTGTATCTGTGTCCTCGGGACACACCTGGCTCATCCCTATCCTGTCTACTTATCTCTGCTCTTGAAGACCCCACACTGGTGCCCTCTGGAGGTTATCCTGCAATTGTCAGTCAAACAGGTGAAGCTGCTTACCAAAGACCACACTGCCAGGCAGCTGGGGTTGAATCCAGGTACTCCAAGCTCAGTGCTCTGGACACCATCAGGCTACAGGGCAAGAGCAAGGGATGGCCCCAAGGTCAGGCTACTGATCTCCAGGGACTGATGTTTCTTCCCTGCCCAGAGTCTGGGAGCCACTGGAGACAGAGCTCAGAGGAAATGACTTTGTGCAGCAGATGAGCCTCAAAGTTGATTTCCCAAGAGGAATCCCACAAGGTCCTTGAAACGTGGACATCAAGGAGGAAAATCAATCATCTTTTAAGTCTTCACCTTGATGATTGAACCACTGCTGCCAGACTCTTTTTTCTTTCTCTCAAGTCCCTACACGTGGCCTCCCTCCCTCTCTCCCTCTCTCTCTCCCTCCCTCCCTCCCTCCTCTCTCATGTCCACATTTTCCCTGTCTCATCTTTAGAGTGTGGGGTATCTTGGTTCTGATCTGAAACCAAAATACATTGCTTTAAATACATTACCAGGTGTCAGTCACCTACTTCCAAATTTTGTATTTCCTCCGAAGGAAGGAGGCACTGGGCAGCCTACTGCAAGAGAGGAACAGCATTTTGCTAAGTACCTGCTATGTGCCAGGCCCTCTCACCAGGATGACCAGAGTTAATCACTGCCCCCTCCCAAGTCTGTCCATGTGGATTTAATGGCCTCACATCTAAGGTGAGGACACAGCATTCAGAGTGAGAAGTAACTTTCCTGATGTCAAACATGGTTTGCAGGTGGTGACACAGAACCACACTGGAAACTCTACTATTCTGCCTCCTTTCTACAAGGCCTGGGAATGAGTACCCCAAGTGGAATAGGCACCTCAACCCCAGCATGAGACTCTCTCTTGACCTTGACCACAAAAGGACTGAGTTATCTAGGAAACTGTCTCCTGAATAATTTAGGGGCTGCAGAGTGCCATTTCTTCATTCAGGATGTCCTGGGTGTTGCCTCCTACTCTAAGTGCTATGCTTGGCACCAAGAGCAGAGATGTGAACAAGACAGACACAGTCCCTTCCTTTCTGGAAGTTACAGTCTGGTACAGAAACAGAAACTACTTATACTACTTAAACTACTTACAAATACTAAGAAATTATAACACATGGAGATAAGAGCTGTAATAGAGTAAGTGCAGGGTGCTTAAGGGCATATACTCCCAATATTGTCCAAAGTGTGGCTGGAGAAATCTTCTTAAGGTAGAGACTTGATGATCTGAGATCATCATCATGCTCTAGGCTGGGTAAGAGCTAGCCTGGCAACATAAGGCAATGAGGTGGGATGGAAGTGCCCAACAGGATGGGTACTAACAGTAAAACTTCAGTATCTCCTCCCATGGACTGAACAGAACAGGGACTGTTCTAAGACAGTTCTAAGTACTTTATGGGTCTTAATTCATTTGATCTTCACGAGAGCAAGTACAGAGGAAGAAAGGGAGGGACTGAAGGGGGTTTCATAGAGCTGAGGCAGAGGCTTATTGAGGGTAGAAAGTGCAAAGGACGGCAGGGCCAGAAGTTTTGCAAATAGGGTTGCCAGGTAAAATTCAAGATAGTTTGAATTTCAGATAAACAACGTTTGTTTTTATTATATGTCCCGAATATTGCATGGGACATAATTATACCAAAATTACTTACCGTTTACCTGAAATTCAAGTTTAACTGGGTGTCCTATTTGATTTGCTAAATATAGCAACCCTTCTATGGAGGCCACTTGGAAGGGTTCAGACTTTAACCTCAGAGTAATGGGGACTTTTGGAAGGTTTTTAAGAAGGGGAATAATATGGCCAGTTATGTGCTATAGAAAATTCCTTTGGCTTCATTTTGGAGATAAGCCCAGAGGCAGGGAGGCAGCTACAAGGGCACACCTCCAAGTCCATGGCATGCCCCTGTCATCCAGGTGGCACATATCAACTAGTTGGGCTGCTGCCTTTCCCACTCCCCAACCAAAACAATCCAGATGCTTATCGAATAGGCACTGAGCACCTGAGTATGCCAGGTAATATCTGGGGAATAAAAAAGCACATGCAGATCACCTGCCCTCCCCAAGCTCCCAGACTCATTCTTTGACCTGCACAGACCAGTGGTGCAATAATGTGGCAGTTACCTTGGGAGCCCAGAGTTTGGGCAGTAGGTGACAAATAAGACCAAGGAAGGCTGATGAGGTAAGGTTTGCATTGGGTTTGAAGGATGCATTGGGAATTTGGGTCTCTCTGTGACAGCAGTTAAACTAGATCCTTAAACTACTGCCCTTTGGATGGGGCCCACTGCTGCATCCCCTGTTCTGTGTAGTTAGCTGTATCCTTTAACTTATATTAAAGAAACTCATTTTCTTTTCCTATGGCTGCTGGCATCTTTCTATCAATAATATCACTGTCACCTTGAGACGGTCACACCCCAGGGAATGAGGGGAGGGCATGCAAGCCATGGAAAGCATGTGCATTGGCATGGGCTAGCAGGATGCCTTTGGGAACTACTGGTCCTCTCGAGAGTTAGAGGGGTGGGGTTGGCGTGGACTGGCAGACCAAGCAGGAAGGATCCAGGTCATGAAGGGCTTTGTCCTTTCAGCTAAGAAATGGAAACTTTTACTAAATATTTATAGAGAGCTGCTGAAGGGTTATAAGCATGGGGCTGACATGATCATTAAGATGTTCTTAAGACAAGCTGAGATGGAGGGAGGGAGGGAGGGAGGGAGGAAGACAGAGAGAGAGAGAGAGAGAGAGAGAGAGAGAGAGAGAGAAGAACAGAAAAGAGAAAAACCTGAACTCATAGACACAGAGAACAGACTGGTGGTTGCCAGAGGCGGGATATAGGAGGGTGGATGAGATGGATGCAGGAGGTCAAAAGGTAAAAAATCCTAGTTATAAGAAAAATAAGTCCTGGAAATGCAATATACAGCATGGTGACTGTAGTCGACAGTGCTATGCTGTGTATTTGAAAGTTGGCAAGGCAGTAGATCTTACAAGTTCTCATCACAAGGGAAAAAAATTGTCACTATATGTGGTGATGAATGTTAACTAGACTTATTGTGGGGTTCATCTCACAGTATATACAAATATCAAATCCTTATGTTGTACACCTGAAACTAATACAATGTTATATGTCAGTTCTATACTGATTAAAAAACAATGAAGACGATCCTCCAAATTATGGTAGCCAATACATATCTGTGTTTTCTAAGAAAGTATTTAATAGATACGAAAGAAATTAGTTTGACTTTTAAATGAATGAAGGAACAAATACCCAAAATGAAAGTGGCTTACACAAGCTGGTGTGATAGCTCCATGATGTCATTAGGGAGCAACATGCTATCATCCTCATAATGTGGCTTCCATTCTCAAGGTCATGTTAGGGCCTTTAATGGCTGCTAGAGCTCCAACAATTACATCTGCTGCATTCTGGGAAAAATAAGGAGGAAAAGAAAGGGAAGTGGCAGAGTTACCTTCATACGCTCAGCATTTTGAGAAGTCTCTGAAGTCTCTCACAGCATTTCTGCTTAAAGCTTACTGGTCAGAACTTACTTTCACAGTTACATGTAGCCACAAGGAAGCCACAATCTTCTTGCTGGATGGCAATATGTCTAGCTAAAAGTTTGAGTTATTTTACTAAGAAAAAAGATATATATAGGTATTGGGGCACCACAGTCATTCTCTTCCACAAGAAGGAAACACCAGGGTAGACACCCTTGATACTGGGTGACATCAATCTTGATCTAGAATTGGTGGCTAGTCTGGATAGAAGTTGCAATATTGATATCTTAAACATCACTATAAGAGAGGATGCATTTGCTATTGTTGGTGGCAGAAGTCATTTCCAGTGACCTAGAGTGGTCAGGAGGAAGATGATGGACAAGAAGGAGAGAAAGAGAGAGAGAGAGAGAGAGAGAGAGAGAGAGAGAGAGAGAATACACACACACACACACACACATACACACACGTGGTATATGTGGTACCCATGGACCCTGGTAAAAAGCTTCCAGGGAGTCCCACAGAGTCTATTAAAGACAAAACTAGGTAAATACTGTGTGTGCCTGAAATTTTGATCTCTTCCCTGTCCCAGGTGGGACAACCCAAGAGACAGGATTACGCATCTTTATCTTGTCTTATTGATTCTTGTCTTGGTCACGTAGCATCCCATGCCCTTGGCCTCCTTCTCCTCCCCATGGCTGTGCCCAGCTCCTTGGCTGCCTGTGTTACTGAGCAATGAAAATTGTGTTCTGATCCACAGGGACTTCTTAAAGCTAAGAGCTGCTTGTAGGACCTGAAATTGTCCTCACAATGATTTCATTCAAAGTAATAACAGCATCTGATGCTATAGAAATCTCATCCTCATAATCATAAGCATTTATAATAGCCCATCATCGAGCAAGTGCTTACATTGGAGAGGAATTTCCATGGAGAAAGTCAATCTTTTCAAAAATGTTAATTTTTTTGTGTGAGGAAATCAAATGAGATGCCAAATTGTCTCTGTCATTATGTTGCCCTTCCCTCCTGAGCACTTACTGCACTGATCAGTATGACATTTTCACATGTAGCAATGCAGATGGGGACATTTACCTCCTGATAGAGACCCCTCATTTGCCCATCCGTCCCCTGCTCTGGTTTTACAGTAGGCAGAGCATAAAATTAGAGACCCCCAGGCCTTGAAGATTTGGCCATCCCTTGGGAGGGAAATGAGGGAGACCCTCCCCATAACAATGAATAAAATAAGCCTCTCAGAGATAACATTGGAATATGTGGATGGGGAATTTGGGGGCCACTCAACTCCTGACCTGTCTCTTTCCCTTCATGAAAGGCCAACCCTGGGTTATTTCCCTTGACTCTTTAGCTGTAACTCTGGTTCCTCTTTATGACCCATTCCAGTTCATACACTGTTCTACTGCCTCAGATCTTGAGAAATACCAATTGTGGGGCCCCTGTGAGCTCTCTGCCCAGACACACCTAAATTCTCCTGCCCTTTCACCTCACAAGTGAGCCCAGGCAGTGACCAAGGGATACTGGGAATAAGGCTATTTTCCCCTTGGGTACTCTACTCATCATCTCTAGGAAATGCAATCTTCCCAAAGCCCTAACACAAATATGAGGTCTGACAAAGACTACAGTCAGCCTTAAAACACAAAAAAAAGCATCAAAACAAAAATTAATAAGTGTTTATTTAAATGTCTGTGAAGAGTAGCATTAGGTCACATTCATTGATTACTAAATTTCATATCCATAAAAATGTCATCACACTTAACAAACTATTTGCAGATTAGAGTGTCTCACTTTGTGAGAATTCCTGAGTCTGCATGATGATTGCTGAGAAATTGCAGTCAACCATAAATTAAATTAAGTTACTCAGAGCCACATTATTTCAAAAGCAAAAATCATAAAAATCCTTTCAGTTTTTACAACAAAAATTTATATTTGATGTGGAATGTGGGTGTACTTCAATGAGTACTCAGGATCTATAAAAGTCACAAAATGCCCCTGAATGTGTGGTCTTGGGAGAATGTAATTAAATATTAAAGAATATGTTACATTGTACACCAATCTGCCTTAATGCCATTGTGGAAAAAGTTCTAGAAATTATAGTACAGTGGACTACTACACAACCATTCCAAAGAATGAAGTGTATTTATATGTACCAACAGGAGAAGGCCTCCAAGACTTAACATGAACAAAGCAGTATTGCAGAACAATATTTACAGCGTGATTCATCTTGTGTCAAAATACTATGTGTGTGTGTTTGTGTGCATGTATGTCCATACACAAAGAAATATGTAAATGCATGTTGGTATTCGTGTAGAAAATTTTCAAAAGAATCCTCAGAAATAACAGTCATTTATCTCTGAAGATCAGAAATGAGGGTTGGGTGCAGGGAGACTTCTATTTTCATGTTATAAATGGCTCTGAATTGCAGGGGAGACATTCAGCAGGTGCATACATTAGTTTATAACTTTGAAAAACAGCAACAACACTGCAGAAAAGAGTGGTCTGTAGGCAGACTGGAAAGGGAGAAGCTTGCAAACCAGGAACTGGCACTGTGGATCCAGTACTGTTGGTGGGAGAATACCAGTGAGCATGGGGACCCAAACACCTGTCACTACAGATGCAGGCAGGTGGAGCATCCAGTGATGGTTCAGCAGACTCCCGGTGGCCTGGAAGAAACAGCTCCCCAGATGTGTTTCCTTCCTTCCCCATTCTTCAGACAACTTTCTGATCCAGTGTAATGTCATGATTCGACCAGTGTTTATTGAGCACCGATTGCATTAGTTTTCTGTGGCTGCCATAACAAACTACCACAAATTTAGCAGCTTAAAACAACTCAAGTATATTAATCTTACAGAAGTTCAGAAAAGATCAGAAATCCCAACTGGCTTCCATGGGGCTAAAATTGAGGTATCAGTAGGGTTGCATTTCTTTCGAGAAGTGCTAGGGGAGAATCCATTTTCTTCCTTTTCCAAGTCCTACATGTTGCCCTCATTTCTTGGTTTGGGGCTCTCTCCATCTCCAAAGCCAGCAGAGTTGCATCTTCAAATCTCTCTCAGACTCTGATCTTCTGCATCCTTCTTCCGCCTACAAGAACCCTAATGATTACATTGCGTCCATGTGCAAAGTCCAGTAATCTTCCCTTCTCAAGGTCTGATCAGCAACCTTAATCCCCTTTGCCATGTATCCTACCATATTCATGGGTCTGTGGGTTGGGACGTGTACATTTTGGGGGAATCATTATTCTGCCTACTACAACAACAATGCAGTTTGGACAGCTGAGAAGATAGCTGTGGATAGACACAATCCTTGTCCTTGGGAGCCCTCCGTCTAGAAAGGAGGCAGATGACTGCCCATGCAGTACTTGCCAGTGGGAAGGGGTGGCCCAAACCAGTTTTGAGAACTTTAGCTCATCATCCAGGCCAAGGTTATGCAGGATCCAGTTTGAAATGTTACAAGGGAAGAGCCACAGTGGTTTACTGGAGAGAGTTCATGCACCATGCATCCACCACCACCACCCTATGGAGACAAGAGGGACATCCTCCTCACCTTAAGCCAAGTAAGGAAGAGGACTTTGAGGGGACCTCTTGAAAAGCATGAAATGTGCTCCTTGGAAATAAGGGGAGATGATGACCTAGTTAGTATCTGATACTCATCTGAGAAATCTACAGCAAGAGGTCAAATCTTGGCTGGTGGGGTGAAGGAGAAAGAGACCACGTTGCACTGGAGACTAGCTACACTTCCACCAGAGAAGAGGAGGCCAGCTTCCCCGTGGGTCACAAGGACAGGGAGAGCACTGGCCTGAAGCAATCTTCAAAAGGAATTTACCCAAGGTGCCTGGATGGCTCAGTAGGTTAAGAATCTGACTCTTGGTTTTGGCTCAGGTCATGATCTCACAGTTTTGTGAGTTTGAGCTCTGTGATGGGCTCTGTGCTGGCAGCACGGAGCCTGCTTGGGATTCTCTCTCTCCCTCTGTCTCTGCTCCTCCCCCACTCATGCTGTCTCTGTCTCTCTCAAAATAAATAAATAAAAACTAAAACAACAACAAAAGGAATTTACCCAGGAAGCCTCCTTGAGCCGGCACTGACATCAGCCAATTCCAGAGAGAATCCATACTGATTGCAGCAGGACTAGTAAGGCCTTGCTCCCCTAACTTTCTCTCCCATTTCCTGCTTTATCCCTGGAGGAGTCAGAGGCAGCTTGCTGGGCATGGATGAGGCAGAGGAGATGTGTGAGCAGGGTAAGAGAGAAGACAGCCCTGCACCCTCCTGCTCTTGCCCCTACTGTACTGAAGGAGACCCACTCTGGGTGAAGGAAGGAAGGACGCAGCTTAACTAAAGCTTTCGGTTTTAACTATTATACTGTGCTGGGCACTTCAGTTACTACAAACAAGATAATTTAGGTGCCTGAAAGTGCCCAGAGGCCTTGGTGGTAAAGGAGTGAGCAGCCCAGATTATGAGATCACCACAGAGGTAGGAAGGCAGAGATTAAAAGGACAGGTATGAGAGAAAAGAAGTTGTTTTCTGCTTTCACCCTGGCATCCTGCTCATTCGGGGCATTATCTTACCTGCTTCACCTCCCCAGTGAGACATAAGTCCATGCGTAAATTCTCACCTGGCGGGGCCCTGGTGTCCAAGCCCCTTCTCACCAGGCCCTTCCTCTGGGCTCAGACCCACACTCAGGATTCCCTCCTCAGTGTGGGTACTGCTGCTTCAGTCCTCACCCTCCCACATCCATCCTGCCCTTGGATTCTCAGATCTCCTTCAGGGGCCAGCTCTGTGTGTGAAGCAGGCTCTCCCCTTTCATACCCAGGCCTCCAGGCTGCCCTTCAGACTCACCTGAGTTCATTCGGTTTGGACAAAACCGCCTGCACTTTCTCCTTCAGGCTCCCGTGACCAATGGGGGCATTTGTGGTTGATTCAGTCATCTTTGGAGTATACACTGAGCCTGCCAGATGGCCAGAGCAGGAGTTGAACCTGGGGCTCCAACTCTGCAGGAGCTTCTGTTCCTTGGGTGCTGGGCACTGGGACGTGTAAGCCTCCCCTTATCTGCGCCTCTGGCCTGCTCCGGAGAGTCACCACTGAAGAGGAGGGTTGAAATGCTTGCTGGTCTGCCATTCCCTCTCTGGTTCTGGTTTCTGACCACTCCTCCACCTGTAGCCTCACTTAAATCCACCCTGGGGTGCCCTTCAAAGATGATGACAATAATAACAATAGCAATAATAGTAACAGTTACTACTTCCGTAATGCTTAATGTGCCAGGACACTCTTCTAAGAACTTCATGTATAGTAACTTTTAAACTTTCCACTCCAATCCTATGAAGTCAATACTATTATTACTGCCTTTTTTCCCCTAAATAATGAAGAAACAGGCATAAAGAGTTTTAAGTCACACAGCCCAGAGTCACACAGCTGGTAAGTGGCTGTCAGCTTCCAACCTTAGCAGTCTGGCTTCAGAGTCCTCCAGCTTCATCATTCTGCTCGTCTGTTTCTGAAACACAGTGAGGACATTCATGCCTCCTTGACTTTCCTTATCCTTTCCCTGCCTGTGCCTCTGATGCTCTTCCCCTTCCTTTTCCCTCAAAGCTCTATTCAGTCTTCAAGGTCCAGCTCAAATGTTTCCTTCTGTCTCAAATCTCCTTGATCCCAGCCCCCAGCAGGAGGACCCTGCCCATCTGGCCTGTCATTACACTTGTTAACACTCTGTCAGAGGGTCGTTTCTCCGAGGTCTGTCTTCTCACACAGATCATGGGTCCCACAAGTGAAGGCTGTGTCTCTGTAGCTGCAGGACTTACAGCACAGCTGGCAATGAGCTGAATTGACTTCTCCCTGAGTCTCACGCCTACAGTTGTGTCCCAGCTGCCTGATTTGGGCAAGGTGATTGCAAAGAGGTGGGCTGTGGGGCTCTTTGATGCAGCGGGGGCCTCGAGAAGAGCTCAAGTGTGAGTCAAGCACCAAGGCCAGGGCAGTGTTTCTGGCTGAAGGGCTACATGGACCTGGATGGGCTCCACTTCTTCTATCTCCTCCCTGGGCGACAATGTGCTTCAATTTTCTTTGTCCTCATGACCCCAGCAGAAGCCTGGCTGGCCCCAGGCTCAGGGACTCTTAGGTGCTGACATGTCTGTGCCTGGCCTCCTCACCTCTCCCAGCACTGGCCCCAGGACTCAGAATCCTGGGGAATCAGGCCACCATCTGGAAGGCCAATTCTTGGCTAAGATTCTGACTGGAGAAAAGCCCTTGTCCAGGCCAACTAGGGTGTGGGATGGACAGAGGCTGGAGCCAGAACATGAGTTAGTGGTAAGGAATTCTAGCATGTTCTTTTCTAAGACCCCCCTCCAGGCACTCCTGGGTATCCTCTTGGGCTCCTCACTTGTGTGCTAGAGACAGAATCACTCCCCATCACCATTCATTTCTTTCATAAGCCTCTGAACTGCAAGCAGCCTTCATGAAGGGCAGTGCCTAACTGCTGACACCTCACTCCATTGCCTGACTGGGAAAGTCATTGTGCTGCTAAAGTCCCTCCATGGCTGCCAGTGGCTCTTGGGACACATTTCAAAATCCTCTGTAAACCCCTACACAAGCTGGCCCCTGCTTGCTTCTCCAACCATTCTATGTGTGTCTGCACAGCAGGCACACTGACCTCTCTTCATGCCTTGTGTTTCTACACATCCTCCACCTCCGCATGGAATGTACCCCCCCTCACCCTCTCCTGGCCAACCTCATCTGTCAGAGAGGTCTCCCTTTTAATGGCCTTTTTAAAGAATATGCTCCATTGACTGACTGGGCTCCTGCTTCACTGATTGACTTCATTCATTCATTCATTCATTCATTCACTTTTAGATATTCTACACATGGGTTGGAGCTCTGTGTCTGGAATTATAATTGGCCCATCAGCTGGGGAGAGAGAAGAAAATACTTGGGTCAGGAATTTTATGGATTCTGCTAGGTCCAAAGTACAGATGAACTTCTCCCAGTGACCAATCCAGGGTTGGCGGCCCAAGGAGCAGTGCAGCCCAATGGTCAATGGCAGGGCCTCTGGAGTCAGAATGCCTGCATTTCAGTGCTTATTCTGTCATTACTAGTGTGAACTTGGGCAAAAGAATCATAGTGTCTATTTCTTAGGATTGTTAAATTGGAAAAAGCTACACGAATCAGTGCCTGGCACATGGTACTCATTATATAATGGTTTGCTATAGCAGTATGGGAGGCATTTTGTATTGCCTAGGTCATGATCTCATGATCCATGAAACTGAGCCCCACGTTGAGTTCCATGCTGGATATGGAGCGTGAATAAGATTCTCTCTCTTTCTACCACTTGTGCTCTCTCTCTCTCTCTCTCTCTCTCTCTCTCTCTAAACTAACAAACAGGCTCCAGTAGTCAGCATTCAGAGGTGTCTGTCATTCCTTCCGAGGGCTGGAAACATATAGGGAGGATGCGAGGAATAGTGACCCACCACATGGTGACCCGCAGGGTCCCTCTTAGCCTGGTCCTTTCATTTCATGATGCTCTTTTCTCTGGAGATTTAATGTGACAGACAGTGGTTCTCATCCTTCAGTGTGCGGGAGGAACCACCTGAGAGGTTCTTGATTATTCAGATTCCAGGGACCCACTCCTAGAGATTCTGATGCAGTACGTCCAACGTGGGCCGAAGAACACGTAGGTGACTCTGTGCAGACAATTTGCAGAAACCACACTGGAAAACAGTGCCATGTGGAAAATTCCACGTGCAGGTAGAGGGAACATGTTTGAGGTTTCCAGGATCCATGCATTATTCGTTGCACCGCCCTGAGGCCCCAACACACAGACCCAGGCTTTGCAAACCACCAGACCAGTTGGGGTGGCAAGACTCACTTATGGAAGATATGGGCAAAGAGAGGAGAGCAGTACAGGTAGCCTGTGCTATGGCTTCTGGAGAGAGGTTACTGTGGGCTCAGGTACCAGGAGAACTTCCTGGAAGAAAGAGGATTTTAGAATGATCTTGGAGGTTGGAGAAGGTATAGGTAGATGAAGAAATATTGACTGGGACACCTGGGTGGCTCAGTCAGTTAAGCATCTGACTCTTGGTTTTGGCTCAGGTCATAATCTCTCAGTTCGTGAGTTTGAGCCCCTTGTTGAGTTCCATGCTGATGGTGCAGAGCGTGCTTAGGATTCTCTCTCTCTCTCTCTCTCTCTCCTCTCTTTCTTTCAAAATATATAAATAAAATTTTTTAAAAAGTCCCAGTGGATTCTAATGTTAAAAAAATACTGACTTGGAATAAAAGATGTGCTGGAAATATCACACTATATAGGGGAGAGCTGGGGCCCAGAAAGCTGGCATCTTTGTTTTTTTTTTTTTAGTTTATAGTTTATTGTCAACTTGGTTTCCATATAACACCCAGTGCTCTTCCCCACAAGTGTCCTCCACCATGACCATCACACCCCTTCCCCTTGAGAGACTCTTGAATACTGAAAACAGAGGGCGGAAAGGGGAGGGGAAAAGGGAAAGCTGGCATCTTTGTACAAATTGGAAAAAGCTACCTTCTCTGGCAAAGGCAACCTGTGGTGCAGGGTTGGGCAAAAAGAAAGGCACCCCTTCCTTTGGAGGAATCCAAAGGATCCATGTCTGATCCAGTGGATTACTGAGAGTACAGTTTCGGTTTCAGCTTCCACTCATCTTCTTGGCCTTTGTGCAGTGCACAAACTACTTAATCACATCATCGATCCTGCCAGAGACAGACCCTTAAAGAAATAAATGCTGAGATGTCAGTGAAACAGGAAACATAGGAGGAGGAGCAGGCTTGGGAAGTGGGAAAGTAATTAATTCGATTCTAGATGTACAGAGCACAAGGCATTGGGTGATTCAGGTAAATCCACTCAGTGAGCAGCTGCGTAAAGGAATCTGGGCCAGTACTTGGGAAGAACTCAGACCCTTTAGCTGTAGACTGACCAGCAGGATGCACTCCTACCTTACCCACTGACCATGTAGCTTAGTGGAAAGGCAGGACGTGTGTGTGTGTGTGTGTGTGTGTGTGTGTGCGTGTGTGTGCACACGCGCATAGCCACCTACATGCATCCATGGGAGAACAGTCCGATGGTTTGCGTGGAACAGTCTGGGTGCTCTGAGAAGAAGACAGCAACATAGCCAAGTCCTCCAGGTTTTCCCGGAGGAGATGGGCCTGGTGGATAGGCATAGGCTAGGGGAAATAGGAAGCCTTGTGCTGTTTAGGATGGCTGGCTTCTCCTGCTCATTGGTCTCGGCTTGGCTGTCAGCTGGCATGGCCTTCCATGGCCATCTAGAATGTGATCCCTAATCCCTTTCATCTCATTACCTTGTTTTATTTTCTTCTGAGCACTTATCCCTATCTGAAATTATTGCATTATTTCCTTGTTGACCCTTATGTCTATGTATGTACATGTTTATTGCGTATCTAATTCTATCAGGCTGTAAACTTCCATTAAGGCAGGAATTTTAGCTGTTTTTGTTCATCCCTATGTCTCCAGTGTCTGGGACATTTAAAGTGTTCAATAGATGTTTTTTGAACAAATGAATGGGTGAATGAATGAATGAATGAATGAGTAGGTGAATGAAAAGACCAAATAGAACCACACATTGCCAGCAGGAGATTTTTGGTATTCTGCCTTATTTGAGGGAGAGGCAGCCTTTTATTTCCCTGACCTGATGACCATTCCCTATAAGATTTTTGAAGCTCCTTCTTTCTGGAAGGAGCCCTCCAGGCTGTGGGCTTTGGCCTTGGGCATATTATGACCCATCCACCAGTGGTCATCATTGTGGCTGCATTCCCAAAGCCAGCCAGACTTGAGCTAACACCCCCTTCTAAGTTTAAGCCCCTCTCTCTGCAGCCCACTTACCTTGCCACAATAACCAGACCAGGAGATCTTAGGATTTTCTTCCCTATTAGTGAAAACCTTGGCTTGTGGAAATTCAGGAGATTATCAATGGAATTTGTCACTCCATCCAGACCAGCATGGAGTTGGAAGCATTCAGACATATCACTATGCAACATCAAGACATATATATTTAGCTGGAAAATGCACAGGGCTTCAGCCTCAGAACAAAACCCTTAGCCAGAGGGAGGACTTAGTGATCTAAGGAATGTCTTTTAAGCCAGAGTCTCTCTGGACTGAAGGGTAGAATTATTCCAGGGTAAATAAATCAGCCCTATTCTTCTTCTAGGATCAGGTAGCTCTGAGAACTTTAGTGGCTTGGCAACCCTGGATAAACCATTAGGGCTCAGCCATAAATCTGAAAACAATCCTGTTTCTCTATTAAAAAGACCTTTGAAATGACATCAATTATCTGCCCCCCTTGAATAAAATTCTATTTTATTTGAAAATTGCATGTGCATTGAAGAAAATTTGAAGACAATAATAAAAAGAAGAAAATTAGTATTATCATCCTTCTATAACCTAGATAGAGAAAACCACTGTTAACAGCTTTCTCTCCCCCCGCACCACTTCCCTCTCCCACTGTCTCCCTCTTCCTCTCTGCCCTCCCCATTTCCTCCTGTCCCCTCTCCATCATCCCCCCTCTTTACTTTTCACCCCCCATTCTTGTTCCTAGGGAGATACGTATGTTCTATATGTTTTTCTCCAAATGGGTACATGTTTGGTACTCTATTCTCTCTCTCTCTCTCTCTCTCTCTCTCTCTCTCTCTCTCTCTCACACACACACACACACACACACACACTTACAAATGTACTGTGAGCATTTAGTGATGCCCCTTTATATTCTCTGAGAAATACAGTTTTGCATAGCTATACTACACTCATATTAATTTTGTTCCATGATACGTGTACCCATCCTCTTCTGGGCATTGAAGTCATTCTGATCCTCTACCCCCTCATCTGTAAAACAGAGGTAAGGATGGGAGGGATGTCACATGGCTGTTTGAGGATAAAATGAGATAATGCATGTGGAGTGCTTGGCAGAGTGCCTGGGCATTTTATGTGCTCAATAAATAGATGTTACATTTGTTATATCAATCCTGACCTGCCTTTAAAAGGCTGTAAAGATCATCCTTTCAGGTAAATCTTAGTGCAAATCCTTGGATGTTTACCTAGGATAAATTCCTAGGAATGGGATACCCGAGATTTTGAAGTTTTTAAGGATTTTGATGTATATTGCTAAAGTCTCCACCCCTGGGTATAAGAGTGCCTGTTTCTTGGAGTTTCTCCAGCATTGAGTAATTGTATATATTTTAATCTTTTTCAATTTGATAGGCATGTTGTTTGAATTTGAATATCTTTATTTACTAATGAGGTTGATATTGGTTGATTTTCATATTGACTGGCCACTTGTGTTTCTTTATTTGTAATTCATCAGGTTGTGTATTTTGCCCAGTTTTTCCTGTTTGGTGCTTATATTTTTTCTAATTAATATTAATTTCTACGTAGTCAAGATATTAACGTGTGTGTGTGTGTGTGTGTGTGTGTGTGTGTGTGTGTGTGTAAACATTAGTTTAGTCTTGTTTATTCTCCTTTAATTTCATTTATGGGCTTTTTAAAAAAGAGAAGTAGTTACTATTATTATATTTATATTTATATTTATATAATGAGGTCCTACATTTTCTTCTATTGTGTTTTTTATCTTCCTTTGTATTTTGGGCCTAGAAATCCCTTCTTTGCCCAGAGATCAAGCAAACATTTATCCTTGTTTTACATTTATTTTATTTTAGTTGTTTTATGATTTTACCTTTACATTTATCTTTTAATCCATCTGGTTTTCAATTAGGCATGTGTTATGAGGTAGTGATGCAATTTTTTATTAATTTGCAAATAATTAGCAATTTATTTCACTATGATGTACTGAATAACTTCTTTTTTTAAATTTTTTCATGTTTATTTATTTTAGAGAGAGAGAGAGAGTGCAGAATGCAAGCGGGGGAAGGGCAGAGAGAGAGGGAGACAGAATCTGAAGCAGACTCCAGGCTCTGAACTGTCAGCACAGAGCCCCATACGCTCAAACTGACGAACTGTGAGATCATGACCTGAGCTGAAGTCGGACACTTAACCGACTGAGCCACCCAGGCACCCCTGAATAACTAATTCTTTACCCAACTGCATAAGATGCTGCCTTATTTATGTGGATGTGTTCTGGGATTTTTAGTATATAGAAGTGATATCTTCATTTTTATATCCATACACATTCTCTTAATTAATGCACCTTTAAAATATGTACTACATGGCAATGAGAAAGAATGAAATCTGGCCATTCATAGCAAAGTGGATGGACCTCGAGGGTGTCATGCTAAGCAAAATAAGTCAGGCGGAGAAGGACAGATACCATATGTTTTCACTCATAGGTCTAACAGGAGAAACCTAACAGAGGACCATGGGGAGGGGAAGGAGGAAAAAGAGTTAGGGAGAGGGAGGGAGACAAAGCCCGAGAGACTCTTGAATACTGAAAACAAACTGAGGGCGGAAGGGGGAGGGGAAAAGTGGAAGGGGAGTGATGGTCAGGGTGGAGGACACTTGTGGGGAAGAGCACTGGGTGTTATATGGAAACCAACTTGACAATAAACTATAAAGTTAAAAAATATATATATATAAAATATAAGTGTTTCCTTTATTCCACTGCTTCATTTTTTTTAATTTTTACTTTGATTTCTCCCATGTTTATTCTTGAAGAATAACTTGAAACAATTTTGCCAAGTTCCAAAAAATTCTATTTGCATGTTTATTAGAATGATATTTTATTTATGAATTAATTAGAAATAAATTGAATCTTTAAGATATTAAGATTGCTTATCCAGGACCATGGTGTATTTTGTCATTAATTCACTTTCTTTTACATCCTAGAGCAGTGTTTTAACTTTCCTGTGATGTAAACTTGATGGATTTCAATTCATTATTTCATTGAGAGTCTTTTAATTTTAACAAAGGAGCTGAGCTCATTCATAGCTGTTTTCACAATGAAAAAATAGCTGGTTTTATTTCTGTTATTTTAAGCTTTTGTTTTCATGGCTACATATTATTTTCTTTGTTCTGTTTTGTTGTTGTTTCTCTCTGGAAATGCGTTTTTTTCTGTTCTTTTCTGCTGAATTTGAAATTTCCACCTTCTTTTTGCCCTAAAAAGTTGTTTTCCAATGTAAAAATACCCAGCTTCTCCCTACTTCATGTCAACAAAGAAACACTTTGTCAATACTTCCTTGTGAAAAGAGGAAAAATCTAATAAAGTTTGGCTTCTTTCCTATCACCCCCATTCCACAGTTTAAAAAAATAACTTGGCTGATTGGTTATTATCAAACAGTCAAGAAATAACAATTATTTGTGAGGATGTGAAGAAAAGGGAATGCTCATGCCCTGTTGGTGGGAATGCAAACTGCTGCAGCCACTCTGGAAAACAGTATGGAGATTCCTCAAAAAATTAGAAATAGAACTCCCATATGATCCAGTAATTCCACTTATGGGTATTTATCCAAAGAAAATGAAAACACTAACTTGAAAATATATGTGCACCCCTATGTTCATTGCAGCATTATTCACAATAGCCAAGACATGGAGCCAGTTTAAGTGTCCACTGATGGATAAATGGATAAAGAAGATGTGATATGTATATAAATGGAATATAATTAAGCCATAAAAAGAAGGAAATCTTGCCATTTGCAACAACATGGGTGGTCCTTGAGGGCATTATGCTAAGTGAAATAAGTACAAATACCATATGTACTCACTTATATGTGGAATTTAAAACCAAACCAAACTCATAGATACAAAGAACAGACTGGTGGTTGCCAGAGGCAGGGGTGTGGAGAGTGTGTGAAATGGGTAAAGAGGGTCAAAAGGCATAAACTTCCAATTACAAAATAAATAAGTCATGGGGATGTGCTGTAGCATAGTGACTGTAGTTAATAATATTGTACTGCATATTTGAAAGTTGCTAAGAGCGTAGACTTAAAAGTTCTCAGCACAAGAAAAACATTTTTGTAACTATGTGTGGTGATGGATGTTAACTATAAGATTTATTGTGGTGATTGTTTCACAATATATATAGATATCCAATCATTACGTTGTGCACTTGAAACTAATGTAATGTTATACATCAATCATACCTCAATAAAAACTTTTTAAAAGAAATGCAGGTTTTTTTTCTTCTTTTTTTAATTGCAATAACCTTTTATTATTATTTTTAACTCCCATATAATTAACATATAGTGTTATATTAGTTTCAGGTGTACAATGTAGAGATTCAACAATTCTGTACATTGCTGAGTGCTCATCATAAGTGTAACTCTTAATCCCCTTCACCTGTTTCCCCTATCCCCCCACCCACCTTCCCTCTGGTAAACATCAGTTTCTTCTCTATATTTAAGAGTGGGGTTTCTTTGGTCTCTTTTTTTCTTTTTCATTTGTTTCTTAAATTCCACCTATGAGTGAGATCATATGGTATTTTTCTTTCTCTGACTGACTTATTTCACTTAGCATAATACTCTCTAGCTCCGTCCATTTTGTTGCAAATACCAAGATTTCATTCTTTTTTATGGCTGAGTAATATTCCATTTTATATACACGCCACACCTTCTTTATCCATTCATCTATCAATGACACTTGGGTTGCTTCCATACCTTGGCTATTATATAAGTATGTCTCTGAAGACAAGGGAAACAAAAGCAAAAATAAACTACTGGAACTACATCAAAATAAAAATCTTCTGCATAGCAAGGAAATAATCAACAAAACAAAAAGACAACCTTCTGAATGGGAGAAGATATTTGCAAATGACAAATGCAATAAGGAGTTCATATCCAAAATATATAAAGAATTTATACAACTCAACACCAAACCAAACAAAACAAAAAAGCAAAACAAAAGACAAAATAATCCGACTGACTCCACCAGAAGCCTACTAGAACTGATCCATGAATTCAGCAAAGTCGCAGGGTACAAAATCAACGTACAGAAATCGGTTGCATTTTTATACACCAATAATGAAGCAACAGAAGGAGAAATCAAGAAACTGATCCCATTCACAATTGCACGAAAAACCATTAAATACCTAGGAATAAACCTAACCAAAGATGTAAAAGACCTTTATGATGAAAACTATAGAAAACTTATGAAAGAAATTGAAGAAGACACAAAGAAATGGAAAAGCATTCCATGCTCATGGATCGGAAGAATAAACATCGTTAAAATGTCATTATTACCCAAAGCAATCTACACATTCAATGCAATACCAATTAAAATTGCACCAGCATTCTTCTCAAAGCTAGAACAAACTATCCTAAAATTCATATGGAACCACAAAAAACCCCAAATAGCCAAAGTAATACTGAAGAAGAAAACCAAAACGGGAGGCATCACAATCCCAGACTTTAGCCTCTACTACAAAGCTGTCATCACCAAGACAGTATAGTACTGGCACAAAAACAGACCATAGACCAATGGAATAGATTAGAGAGTCCAGAACTGGACCCACAAATGTACAGCCAATTAATCTTTGACAAAGCAGGAAAGAGTATCCAATGGCAAAAAGATAGCCTCTTTAATAGGTGGTTCTGGGAGAACTGGACAGCAACATGCAGAAGAATGAAACTAGACCACTTTCTTACACCATACACAAAAACTCAAAATGGATGAAGGACCTGAATGTGAGACAGGAAACCATCAAAACCCTAGAGGAGAAAGCAGGAAACAGCCTCCTTGACCTCAACCTCAGCAATTTCCTACTCGACACATTCCCAAAGGCAAGGGAATCAAGAACCAAAATAAACTGTTGGGACTTCATCAAGATTAAAAAGCTTCTGCACAGCAAAGGAAACAATAAAAAAAACTAATAGGCAACCGACGGAATGGGAAAAGATAGTGGCAAATGACATATCAGATAAAGGACTAGTATCCAAAATCTACAAAGTACTCACCAAACTCCACACCTGAAAAGCAAACAATCCAGTGAAGAAATGGG
>CM053570.1:76279373-76463599 GCA_028646485.1 Cryptoprocta ferox | reverse complement strand
GGGGAAAGGGGAAGGAGGGTGATGGTCATGGTGGAGGTCACTTGTGGGGAAGAGCACTGGGTGTTATATGGAAACCAACCTGACAATAAGCTATAAAGTTAATAAAAAAAAATGGGCAGAGGACATGAACAGACATATCTCCAAAGAAAACACACACATGGCCAACAGACGCATGAAAAGATGTTTGACATCATCAATCAAGGCTCAATCATCAGAGAAATGCAAAAGAAATGCAGAATTTCAAACCTGAGTTAGTATTAACTTACTTTCAGGTTTATTTCTTATATTTGCATATTGTGAAATGCCATTAAAGATAACCAGCTTTAACTCCATCTCCTAGTTCATTTTCCTCTTCTTCAAATTATGTCTTATACAGTCTTAAATTCTATATTTAATTCATTTCTTAAGCATTAGGCCATATCTTCAAGTGATTTTTTTATCCTAGTCCCATAGGAAGTGTACTTCTGAGTCTTTTCATGTATGAAAAAACCTTTCTGCTGCCCTTACAGGAATGATAATCTGGAATGACAATCAGAACTTTCCATCATACATTTCTTCTGGTGTTGCCTCTCATCCGCTGTTTGGTTTTGTGGAGAGATCTAAAGCAAGCCTGATTTTCTTCCTTTGTAATAAATATCTTTTATATTTCTCTTACCTTCAGCAAATCTTTTTTCTTTGCTCTGTGATTCAAGATTTCCACGAGGATGTTTCTAGTCCGTCTGTTTTCCTTTCCTGTTGCTCAGTCAGTTCTTTCAGTTTGCAGAAATAGCATAAAATGGTCTCTTATTTTATAAAAAATAATAAATCCAGCTTCATTTGCTCTATTTTCACCTACTCAACTTGCTCTCTCTGTCTTGTATTTACTGCCCCTGTGACTTATGACTCTTTTTTTAAAACACCTTAGTATTTTCATTTCTTATTACTTTTCTTTCAAATCAAAGAAGAGTCCCTAAACTTGATTTCTACTCTGCTGTTGGTTTTCTACAGAATCTAACCTGCTGTTCTTGGTACTCAGTGTGGTCTATCCATCAGGCAGTCACATCCTGTTTTTGCATACTTTCTCAAGAAGAATAATGTGTGTTGGGTGTTTCTTGATGGCCTGGCATCATGCTAAATACAGATCCTATGCTGGTATCTGGTTTAAGCTGTGCAGTGCTTTATTTTAAATCCCCAATTCACGGGAAGTTGATGAGCTCTAGAATTTGTCCAGGACCACAGACCCAGAAAGCATGGAGCTGTTCTCAGCTGAGGCTCCTCACCCTCGCCCAGCATGGTCTTCTAGCCCAGTTTGTCCTAATTTGTCCTCTCTTCATACTTTCATGGCTGAACTTCTGCTTTAGATTCATAGATGCAATGACATTTTGAATCTCGTTGAGAGGAATATTAAAAGTTGTCTAAAATTATCTCCCGCTCCTTCCCGTAATTTTACTATTTAGGAAGACCTGTTATCCAATATCCCAGATGGACACCTTCTTTTGAACTTTAGTTTCTTTCTCTGTGTCTGGTTATTTTCTACCCCTTTGCCTTTCCCGGGGCAAGTCTGGTTCGCTCAGTAATGAGAGGTCAGATCAATTCTGGCTGAGATGATCAAGATTGGCCCCTGTTCTAATCTGTCAGGTTCGGGCAGAGAGGAGAAGAGGAAAGAACAGGTTGACTGTAAATGTCCTAGGTGATCAGAGACCCTACATTTTGGAGGAAGAGGGAAGGAGAGACACAGGTGCTTTGAGACTCTTTGCCTAAGCTCCAAAAGGTGGTCTGGCTGTTTCTGGCAAGGTGTCCCAAAGTAATGGGGCAGTGGCTCTTATTTCCTCAGACCCAGTCAGGAACCTGTCTATCACTTGTGACTTCCAGCACGGTGAGGCCCCCATGACTCTGGCATGCTTCTGGAGCCCCGGCTGGATCCATAGGAGCCCCTGACATGCCCAAAGCCCACCCTTACATTCAGCCCTTCCCTTTGAGAAGGGGGAGGGGCTGATAATATTGGACTTATGCCAGGATCTCTTGCTTTACCTTAGGAGGGCACCATATCTATCCTCCATAGACTAGGTACTTGATAAACCAGCTTATTTATTCTCTTTAAACCCTTCAATGTCTCCCCATCACTCTTAACATAAAACCCAGATTTCTCGCCATGGCCTGCAGGGCCCTACATGGTTGGCCTGTTTACATTCTTGGCCCTCTTCTGTGCTATTCCTCACCTACCCCCCCCCCCCCCGCCCACAACTCTGCCACTCTGCCCTTCCCCCTGTTCCTCCAGCACACAGGCTGCTTCCATCTCAGAAACCACTGGGAATATCTTTCCCCTTGTCATCTGCATGACTGGCTTCTTCTTATCTATCAAGTCTTAGCCCAAAGCTCACCTCCACTGAAAGGCTTTACTAACCCCCATAGAGATGACCTGCTGGCCCTGCCTGCCCACACACTCTTTCTGTTAGGTCTCGCAGAGCTTCTTTCTCTGAAATACCCTGTATACATCTTTATGTATTAGTTTTCTGTGTCTCTCCCCAAACTGGAACAGAACCTTCATGACAACAGAGAATGTGTCTTTCCTGTTCTCACTTGCATCCCCAATGCCTAGAGCAGTGCTTGGCACATAGTAAGTGCTTGTTGAATGCGTGAATAGATGTAGCCCATTCCTTTGCAGACACTGTCAGCCCTCCTTCCATCTGGCCAGCTTGCCTTCTATTTTTCAAAAGTCTCCCTACATTTCCATTAGCTTTGCCTACTTTACAGCACCAGTATATGTTTTCCCCTGTTTTTATATTCCACTGGTAATTTTAACCTGACCAGGGCTGGAGAGAGGAAGGTAGGGCAAGTGGAATCTCTAATGACAGCTCTGGCTTTCTTGCAAGTTCAAACTGAATCTAAATCAAATCCTTTCTCTCTTTGCCTGACCTCAAAGGTCACATTCAAGAAGTTGTTGAGATCTTTAGGGAATGGGATGAGGCACAATTCTGTCTGGAGTGACACCTGCTGGGTCAGGTGACTTCTAGGAGGGCCCTCCACAGCTCCCTGTCACTGTTGCCAATCAGGAGGGTCCCACTGGCTGCTGCAGGGGAGTTCCTAGGTCACCTGGAGAAAACCAACTGTTGACCCAGTGGGTTATCCTGTCAGATGCACCCAGTGTGTAAGCAACCATTGAGAAATTGATGTGCCCCTCTACTTGGTACCCTCTCCAAATGAAAGCCCCCCACCCATTCCCTGAAGTCACCCGAGACACTGTCTTTTGAGCAAGGACACCAGGTAGGCTGGTGTGCAGATGCAAGATCTCTGCTCTGCCCAGTGGGGGAAGAGTGGAGCTGGGCACATATCTGTGTAGCCTGAATTCCAAATTCATAGATTAATAAACTCCGAGCTGAAGAGAGTGTGCCCATCTTGCTCAGGCTCCTCACTTCGTAGAAGAGGCAACTCCAGCCAAGTAAAAGGAAGACTCCCCACCAAGGTCATATGATATGTAAATGACAGAACCTCCACTTGATCCCCAATCTCTTGATTCCAGTTCAGAACATTCCTGCTCAGTAGTGCCTCAATTTTCCCAAGAATGCAGGATTCTAGGCTAGGAAGAAAGGAAAGCAGCAAGTGCCTGCTACCCAGCCCCTCTAGCCTTGCCACCCAGGGAATTCATTCTCCAGGAAGGAGATAGGCTGCACTAATCTTGCCCTGCTCCGCTCTGGGAGGCCAGGACCCTTGCAAGGAGTGGGAGAAGCCTGCTGAGATGCTGCAGGATGCGGTGGGGAGGGGCGTTGGTCAATGTCTCAAAAGGTGCAGCCTGGAGCCCGCCGTTCCCGAGTGGCCTCGCCTGGCCTGCTAATGGGAGGGCTGACTCACAGCGACGGGGAGCTCTGGACTCGACTCTGGGCAGAGCACGATTAGCTCAGTGTTCTGACTCATGCAGTGATGTCAGGATAATTCCAGGGCACATAATCAGGCACTCTGGAGAAGAAAAATGACCGTCATTACCAATTGGAGAGGAATATTTCAAACACCTTAAATCGATAAGGCTTAAAGTTGGGGGCTGTTTCTCCTCCCTTTCTAAGGCAGAGACTGTCATGGAAAACCCCAGTGCTATAAAGTGTATCCTTCTCTTAGCAGGGCAAGTCTCGTAGGATCCGGGGAGATGAGCCCCTGGAGGAGTGCCTCATTAGGAAGCTCTGAATTTTAAGTGGGGTCTCACTTCTCAACCCATGGTCAGCAGGGCCCATCCAAGGAAGCAAGCCACCTGTTAGTCTCCGTCACAACATTTCATCTGAGGGGATGCAAAAGAAAACCACCTGATTGGCAAAGAGTAAACTCACTTAATAGGCTCTCTCCCCGTCAGACATAGATTAAAAGTGATTTTTTTTTTTGCCTAAATTACATTTTATTTTCTCACCAGCTGCTAACTCTCTGAGACAGATTGGGAGATAAATTATCACAGCAGTGAATGAATCTAATTTTTCAATATAATTCACGGTAATTCTATATTTTCCACACAAGATGGAAATAGCGCTGGCTCTTCGCCAGGAACCAAACTTTAAAACACACACACACACACACACACACACACACAATATCTTGGACTCCCAGAAGTCTATGAGTGTGAAGGATACAGACCGAGAGGTGACAGAGAGGAATCCTATAGGCAAGGGAGGGGATGGGAACAAGGGGGGTGGTGGTTAGAAAGAAGATGATGAAGAGGCCAGAGAGGAAAATAGCATGTGCTCCATGGCTTCACCCCTCCCTCAGCCCACGACAGCCCAGCCCCCAGCCCTCTCACCTCATCCCCCACATTCCTGGCTCATCTCTTCTTTCCGGACTGTTCTTCCCCTGGTTCACCCTTGACCACTCAATAGGACATAGCCTCCCTCCCTCACTCTCCAGTCATCCCTCTCACACCAGCCCATTCCCTTTCCTCCCCAGCCTTTCTTGCTACAGAGTGGCAAGTTTGTTTTTCTTCATCTGGGTCTGTTGTCTGTGTTTTTCTTCATCTGGGTCCACCTCGATAGAATGATAGAATGTAAGTATCACAGAAGGAGGGTCCTTCCCAGCCTTGGTTGCTATGTGCCTGGCCTGAGGTGGGCGCTGCATAAATATTTGTGGACTCTATGAAATACGAACAGGAAAGGAAACGAGAGGAGTCAGGTTTCCTGCAAGCACCTCATCAGGTGCTTAGCCTCAACTGCACAGTGAGGATGTCATGTAGCAATTTGTCATTGTTAGTGGGTTATTGATGGAAATTGGGGAGAGGGAATGGACAGAGCAGCCTTTGATAGGGCAACCTGGCATGGCTGTGAGCATGGCTGCACCTTGTATCCGTGAATAATCTCTCGAGGTTCATTTTTCTCCTGCAGCCTTCTCCTGCCGATATTTCAGGAGAAATTTAAAACGGTAACTATTAGGAAGGTTGTTGACTAACAAGTCTTTCCCAATCAGAATCAGACCGAACGCAGCTGGGGCCAGTCTGGTGCTGCCTTGCCTGCCTTCCTGGCACTTCTGGTGACCTGAGGCATTGGCCAGAGTGCCTATCTGGGTGGCTGAGCCCCAACATCGGGTCCAAATAAGCTTAAATTATCAAAAGAAGCAGCATATGCCATAGGGTAGGAAAGTGGCCGTGCCGTTTGCTTTAAAGAGGCTGAGACCAGATCTGGTTTGGATCTGTAGGGAATATAAATGATGCAATTAATTCCCTGTAATTTACAAGTCATCATTTGCACAGCGCTCTGCGAGAAAGGGTTTGGAAGCCATATATTGAATGCTGTGGGCTCTGGGGTGTCATCACCATTCTCTCCACCTATGGAAAACCAGCTCAGGCTTGAAGTCTCAGCAGAAGTGCTGCCCCTCCAGAGCCTTCCTAGATTGTTCCCCCTTCTGCTGGTTTATCTAATCTCCCTGGGTCATTTCACCTGTATTTAGACCTCACTTCAATTTCACTTTGAATTATGGCTGTTTGTGTCTGCCTCTTTCAGTGAAAACTCACTGAGGGGTGAGACCATGTCTAAGATACCCTGGTATCATTCTTCCTCTCCAGCACCACGGTTATTTCTTTGCCTATTGTATGTAATCAATAAATACGTACTACATGGCATTACACTGAAGACAAGGCTGGTTAGCTACTCTCTGTTCATGCCCAGCCAAGAGCCATACATATTAGAAAAAGAGTCCTTCATGACTTCCGGTAACCTGAGGGGGTAAAGAGAGAGAAGGGCTATTTAATTCCTCTGTGGTAGGAGTTTGCTATTTTTGCTCCAAAGTGATAATAGTACCTCAATGTCCAGTTGAGACTCCCCATTCTCCTTCTCTCTGTCCATTTCAGATGAGGCTGCCTCTACCCCTAGTCCCAGGGGCAGAACACATGCCCCAGCTCCAAAGTAATGAGAGCCCCACCCTGCCCAGGCTTGGATCAGGATTGGCAGCTCAGCCCTCAGACCCAATGGGGTGCCTGAGGCTTTGGGTGCAGTTTCCAGGCAGAGGCAGGTGTTTTTACCAGCTCTGCTTGATGCTGAGAAGAGTAAGCTCTGCCATGGCCACTACCACAGAGGTACCATAATAAGCCTAAGACCAAAAACAATACAGTAGAAACCAGAACTAAAAACGACAGTGACAAATGAAGCCCAGAAAACATCCTTTGAGTCCTGAATCCAATTAGACCTGAATATGGCTTTTCTACCCTTGGACTTTTCGATTATGTTAGTTGGGTTGTTTGTCACTTGCAGTAGAAATGCCCCACCCCCTCACCTAGTCTATCCTTCATGCCAGCACAGGTGAACTGTGACCGGAGTAATGACTAGGGAAGAGTCAATCGATGCAGTCAAGGAAATGTTCAACCTCACTTAAAATCAAAGAATAGCCAATTAAAGCAATGAGATAACATTGTTTGCCTAGAAACCAGGCAAAGATTAAATGCAATGATAATACTCTGTGGTAAGTAGATAGTAATGCTTAATAAGAGTGCTACAGAAAGGGTATTCATAAACTGCTGATAGGAGGATAATTTGGAGGGTAATTAATAAATGTATATTAACTTGCAAACCATTTGTCTGCATCTAGGAAAGTATCCTAAAGAAATAAGTAGGAACGCATGCATTTAGCTAATAGAATAAACATATGTGACAGGTATTTGAGACAGTGAAAAATTGGAAATAACCCAAATGTCCAACAATAGAGGATGAGCAGAGTAAAGTTTGGTGCATCTCATAATCAAATCTTATGTATTTATTAAAATTGTGCTTTAGAATAGAATTTATTTATGTGGAGAAATGTTTGTCATAGTTGAGAAAGTAGCAATTAAAGTATCAGATATATGTAAAAAAACAAAGATAGACAACTGGTAAAAAGAGTTTTCATTCTGAAAGAAGATATAGGAGTATTTTTAAATTTTCTTCTTTTGTATTTTTCCAACTGGCTTAACTTTCCAAATATATCCCATATTTGATCATACTCACTACCCCTATGACTACCAGGCTGGTCAAGCAGCCATCCATGCTGGAATGGGTGACTGTGATATCTTCTAACTCATGTCCCAGCTTCCCCTGGTACTCCTTCAGTCTGCTGAAGAGTAAACAACACATTTTTTAAGTTTATTTATTTAATTTCTAAACCCAACATGGGGCTCAAACTCACGACCCCAAAAACAAGAGTCACATGCTCTTCAGACTGAGCCAGCCAGGTGCCCCAAAATGCTTTTAAATAACACATGGGTCAAAAAAAGACATCTCAACAGAAAAAAATTTTAAATATGAACTAAACAAAACTGAAAATACAACACCAAAATTTGTGGAATGCAGCAAGAGCCATACTTAGCAGGTAATTTCTAGCAATGTATGTATATATTAGACAAAAATAAATATCTAAAATCAATCATCTAAACTTCCACCCTAGGAAACTAGAAGAAGAAAGAAGAACAAAATAAACCTAAAGCAAGCATAAAAAATAAATAATAAAAATTTCAAAAGATGTCAGTGAAAGACAAACAGGAAAACAATGGGAAAAAAATCAACAAAACCAAAAGCTGTTTCTTTGAAAAGATTAACAATACTGATAAACCTCTAGCCAGGCTAACCAAGGAAAAAAAAGAAGGCACAAATTGCTAATATTAGAAGTAGAAGAAGAACCACCAGTAGTGAATATTACAAGAATAATAAAGGGATATTATGAAAAGTCTATGCCCACAAATTTGCTAACATAAATAAAATGGACAAGTTCCTTGAGGACACAATCTACTAAAACTCACACAAGAAGAAATAGATCATTTTAATATGTCAACATTTATTGAAGAAATTGAATGAATAATTAATAATCTTTAAAATATAAAGCGTCAGGCCTGGATGGTTTCACTGGTGAATTCTACCAAACATGTAAGGAATAAATGATACCAATCTTCAACAGTCTCTTTTAGAAAACACAAGCAGAGGGTAAAATTCCTGCTCATTCTATGAGGCCAGCATCATCCTAAAACTAAAACCAGATAAAGGAAACTACAGACCAATATAATTCATGAACATCAATGCAAAAATCCTCAACAAAACACTAGCAAATTAAATCCAACAATAGATATAAAAAATTACACACCATGACCAACTGAGATTTATTCCAGGTATGTAAAGCTGTTTCAGCATTTGAAAATCAATTAATGTAATCTGTCACACCAACAGCAGTCTAAAAAAAATCATTTGATCACATGGATAGATGCATAAAAAGCATTTGACAAAACCTGGTGCTCATTCATGATCAAGTTCTTTAAAAACTAGGAATAAAATGGAATTTTCTCACTTGATAAATAACATCTACAAAAAACCTACACCTAACATCATAATGGTGAGAATATAGATGATGCCCCCAAGATCAGAAACAAGGCAAAGATTTCCACTCCCACCAATGTATTCAACATCATACTGGAAGAGCTAGCTAATGAAGTAAAACAGTAAAAGGAAATAAAATGTATGAAGACTGGTAAGGAAGAAATAAAATTGTCATTGTTCACAGTTGACATGATTTTTTATGTAGAAAATTCCAAAGATGTAACAAACACCGAAACTAATAAGCAATTATGGAAATGTTGTAAGATACAAGGTTAACATACCTAAGTTAATTGCTTTCATACATGTAAGCAATAAACAATTGGAATTTGGTATTTAAAATACAATGTCATTTACATTAGCACCCCCCACAAATGAAATACTAAAATTAACTTAACAAAATAAGTACAAGAACTATATGAACAAAACTACAAAACTCTAATAAAAGAAATCAAAAAGATCTAAATAAATGGAGAGATACTCCGCCTTCATTGATAGGAAGAGTCAGTATTGTTAGGATGTATCCTCAGACCCCAGAACAGTGATAGGCACACTGTAAACATCACACAAATAATTATTGAAAACAATGAATAAATGAACAAAGGCACCTGGATCCATCATTTTTGTTCTACCAGTGCCTGGGAAAGACAGTTCAGAACCAATTAAGAGAGCAGATGCAGGATCAACAATAACAAGTGTTGTGACTATTTCTTCCAAATCTGGTGGTCAGGTAAATAATGCTCTATTAGTAATATGTTAGAACAGACAAAATATTTTTATAGACTGTAAGAGTAAAATTCCTCTGCAAAGTTGCATTAAGGTCAAATAATTGCAAATGTGGAAATCAATGAAAATAAAAACACAATATATAAAACCTCTGTAGTACAGCAAATTCAGACTCAGAGAAAATTAACTGTTCATTTTTTAGTATCATATAATTACATTTATCTGATTATAAAATAATGTGCTCTTATTGTTTGCAGAAAACAGGAAAGAACAAACAAAATAAGAACTGTGGATAACCACTGATAACATTTTGGTATATTTTAAATGTCTTTTTTTCCTGTGTAGATTTAGATATATATTTACAAAGATGCAGTTAAGATTTTTTGCTTCATTTGATTTGTAATTCAGAGAGAAAGAGAGAGAATGAGATGAGAATCTGGTGCCTTATGTATTTGTGAGAAACTTAAAACAATCATTATGAGAAAAAAAAAAACTGTGTCTTGCTATTGGCTGGTAGGCATATGGGGAAATGGGCAAAGCAAAGATTATCAAAGAATCATGGGGTATGAATCCTGAATAATTAGTGTGAGAAATGATGGATTAGTATTACTTTAGCCTTTTAATTTTAAATTTCTTCTATTATTAAAAAAATAAGTCAAATAAGCATTAAGCTTAAAAGCATAAGAAAATCTTAAGATGTGTTTAGTTGCATGAAACAGAAATTTCAGCTTAAGGACAAAATGGAATTATATAAAAATAGGGGGAGATTCTCATGGAAATTCATGGTGAGGAATAAAGTGAGATCCCAGTGGTCTGGAAGAACAAAGGGCAGCTAGATTCTCTTCTTCCTCTCCCTGGGACTACATGGTCCCTAATCTCTGCTTATGTCTGCATATCTCTGTCTTTTCCCCTACCAGCTTCCATAGCTCAGACTGCTATCCTTTTGTCCCTTAATTTTAGTTAACATGTGGCTTTGCTGGTGACAATATTGGTTCATACATACTCTGATGTTGTAGCTCGGCTCCCTACAGTCAGCAAGCACAGTCTTTGGGACTCTTAATTGCATTGCTAGTGAGCAAGGATATAATGGTTAGTCCTACCTTTTGGAAGACCAATGCTTGTATCAGCCAAATACCTGTGGCTAAAGAAAGGAAGTAAGGTCATATGGGCAAGGGCACTATTGGCAAGGATAACAGCAACTGAACCCCAAAGGAAGAAAGAAAAGAAAAACTAAGTAAATGACAAAATAAAGAAACCTAAACTAGTAAAGCTAATCAGAAGCAAATTCAGATTAACAATATTAAAATCAGAAGTCTGATGTAACAACCAATATAAAATATTTTTTAATTATAAAGGCATATTATGCCAAATTGTCAGATAAACATAACTTCAATAAAATGGGGTGGGGGAGAAGTCTTTAAAAACATGGGATTACAGACCTGATGCAAGAAAAATTGGAAAACATTGTTAGGCTTTAATAGAAGATTATCGATTATATGACAAAGGTCATAGAGATGTGCTGCTAATTGCTACTAATACGAATAATTTCTGTGTGCTATAAACTGTTCCAAAACAAAGAAAAGAATTTCAGGGTTCCCATATTAGTCTATGAGGTCGGTATGATACAGGCCTGAAATCTGATAAAGATACTATAACAAAATAAATCTATGCCAACACAATATCCGAATGCAAATAAAAGTATTGAAGTAAAATATCAATAAGTAAAATCAGCCCTATAAAAGAATAATATACCAGAAGCATATATAATTTATTGCAGCAAAATGAAGGTGGTTTATAATGAGGAAATCTATTCCTATCAGCCATACTTGGCATAACATATGCTGTTTGGGAAGATCTTAATAGTTATTAATATTGCCTATTTTATTATTTATGCACATATTCTATTGTAAACACAATTAATAATTATATTCCTGCCAGATATAACACTTAATGAATCCTGGAAAAAATTCTTGAGAGAGTCACACAGTATTGTCTGTGACTAGATACAGATATCCAAGGGTATAAGCAAATTCTGCCAAAAGTCCATTCTTATAACAGTCACAGAACCATATAGAACAAATCCTCTTAAGTTCAAAATAGATGAAATATTTAACATTACATATTATAGAAATGATAAGGTTTATTTTCAAATGTTAAGTAAATAAGCACTCAAAATGCATTAAATTCTTTTAACTAGTCACCTAGTTGCTAGTCATGTGTGAATGTCAATGTTTAAAAGTTAATAGAAGTGGTTTTCATGTGACCTCACTTGACCATTAGAACTTTCACGTCACCTCACTTGGCCCTTGGAAACTTTCTCACCACTTAATATATGTATAGAGGCTGTAGGCAGAGGCAGGAAAACAACAAGAGCAAAACCCAAAAGGCATCAAAAGGAAAAGAATAATAAATAAACCATTTGATAAAGAAACCAAACCTCATACATTTAATTAAGAACAAATGGACATCACTTCATTAGTTAAGCAAGAAACAACACAACCATTTCAGTAGGTGATACAAAGCATTTGATACAGTATAGCAGTTATTCCTTATGTTCAGAATTCTAACAAGAGGAACAAAAATACCCCCTTTCTATATAAAAATTGATACTCATTGTATACAAAATCCCCACTGTATGCTTAATGATAACTGTAAAAATGTATCAACTTTAAGCAACAGAACACATATGCCAAATAACCGTATAATACTTTATTGTTGTGGGAGTTTTAGATAAAGCAATAAGACATGAAATTGAATTACTTGAAAGGATTGGTTCTCAGACTTTGGCAAAGACCAAGTATATTGAATTGAAGTAAAACTCACAATGATAAAAATGGCAACAACTAACACATATAGCCCTTACTGAATTCCAGTGACAAACCTGTGATCTAGAATACTGTCATTCCCATCTTATAGCTGAGGAAACTGGCACAGAGAGGCTAAATAAATTCTGAAGGGCTATACAGCCAGGTAGAGGTGAAGCTGGGATTCTAAGCCAGGAAGTCTGGGTCCAGAAACTATGCTCTCCACTAATCCTGTGATGTACCAGGTGCTGGACTAAGTACCACACGTAAACCTCTCAACAACTCTGAGAAGTGGATATTGTTCTCTCCATTATAGGCTGTGACAGCTGTGTAGTAAAACATAACACATAAATTCAACAGACTTTTGTGAAACTCTAAAAACTATAATTACAAAGATGTAGCTACAAAGAAAGATTTTGGTAGTAAATTTTGAAATAAAAAGGTCAGATATCAAACAGTATGTTTGATTTAATTACAAGTAAGGAAAAATATATCCATTTGGACAAAGACTGAGAGTGATCGAACTAAAATAAAGCTAGTTGTTGAGGCAAGGTAACAGAGGTACAAGTGATATTTTTTTCTTTACCAAATGTCCATAGTGAACATTTAATAAACAAGCTGAGGCTGCAAAAATGATATGTAAATGATGAAAAAGAAAATGTTGTGATGATTTGTGCTGAAACATCTATTAATGCATTGAGTCAGAGTAAAGAGATTTCTAAGTCTGAAATTTTAAGTGTAAATCAGAGTATAGTTAAGATAGATGTTGGAGAGGATAGGAAAAGAGAGAAATAATTACCCATACAAGCAACTGCTTCCTCTGCCACTTCAGGAGCTGCCTGTCTTTGCTCAAAGCGATCTCATTAAATCACTGCGCCCAGCTCCCTAACCCAAGGCAGGACTGCACCTGAAGCAAACCAGATGGATTGGGAGCTCTCTGGCCTCTAGCATTCAGAGTCTGCTTCATTCCTGGCAGCCAAGCTGTTGGCCACCAGTGTTTATGTTGAATTTCTTCATACACACATTAAACTTAGGTGCATTCAATTCTATCCACTAGAAAGAAAGAAAAAGTTGGAGAGAAAGGAAAAAATTAAGCATATTAAGAATATATTTTTATACAATAAGGTCCTTAAATGTCAGTCTTCATTGGTTTAAACAAAGATAACCACATTTCAAAGTTTGAAGAAAACACTGCTACATTGGACGCATTGAGAGTATTACAGTATATTTTGAATATTAATCATTTTTATCTAATGCCCTAACTTCAGAAATTAACCCCAATTTAAGATGCAATTGTGCTGTAAGGTCAAGAATAAAGATGAAGGAATGATCCAGTTTGTAATCCATGCAGTCAAAAAATCAAGGCTTATTCCCTGCAATAATTTTAATCCTTTCTGCAAGTATAAAGCCCAGTAAATCATTCTTTTGGTGCTGTGTATAGTGTAGATATTAAGGTAGAACTACTCAGCTTCTATAACAAAAACTCCCCAAGATAAGGCAGCTAAAATGAAGGAGAAGTTTATTTTCCCTTTATATAACAGTACAGACAGTCTAGGCTGATGGGCAGCTATGCTCCATGATGTCAGTCAGGATCCCAGACCCCTTCCATCCTGTTGCTCTTCCTGTAGGACCTTCCCCTAATTTGCACTGTGGAAGCCAGATTCACTGGCACATCAGCATTCAGATCTCAAGAGGGGAAGAACAGAGCCACATCCAGGAAAGACAGCTTGTCTTTGTTGGAGGTGACCCAGAAGTTATACATATCACTTCTGCTCACACTCCATTGCCTTGTACTTAGTCATGTAATCACAACCACTGCAAGAGAAGTTGGGGAAATAGTCTCTAAGCACATGTGTACTCAGAAAGGAGAGAATAAATTTCAGGGAGGAAGCAGTGGAGTTTAGGAGGGGAGGACAGTGGATTTGGAGGACATAACTTAGTCTGCTTCTTTTGGGGAAACTGAGTTGCCATTTAAACCGATTTTCTGCCTGTTCAGAGATGAGATATTTTACTCCCCATAGTACTGCCATTGCTAGGAAAGTGTAATGGCCATTGGAACTACCTCATTTATTTGCAGCCCCACTCCTGTCTCCAAACTTCATCAACAGATCAAAGACTGCAGTGATCTCCATGCTTGAAACCTTTGGTCAAGCCCAGCCATCACACAGGGGCTCACACAAGAGTCGAGCACTTACATATGTGAAGCACAAGCGTGCGCGTGCACGCACACACACACACACACACACACACACACACACACAGGGACATGTTGACAGCAACCCATCAGAGTTTGCTTACAGATACCCTGTGCATTGCTTCTGATTGTAGAGGAGGCAAACCAGAAGGTTATCATCAACAGATGGAAGAGGAAATATTTGGAGGGTTATTGGAACTGGGGAAGTCATTCCATCTTCTGAAGTCACTACTGTATTTGTCTGGGAGTGTCCTGTCAGCATGCCTTCATAGCAGCAGGAAGATATTCCTCTTGCAGCAAACATAACCAGTGGCCACAGAACAGAGGTATCTCTTGGATTTGAGGGGTAGAGATTCCTGGTGGCCATGTGGCATGTACAGGAGGAAGACTGGAGCAGAGTGCTATGGAGGGAAACCTTCACAGCTGTTTTCTCAGGAAGTGGTTATAAAAGAAGCAGAGATTCTGAGATCGTGTGAATCTGGATTACAAAAGCTTGCCAGGGTTAAATTCCTTCTCAGCAAAAAAGAGAAAACCATGCCTAGCTGTATGGTTAAATTGACTCTTTGATTGGATCCTGGAACCAATAATAAGGTCTCAGTAGTAAGTAGTTATTATACTATTATTATTATTACATTTTGGGTTGTTGTGAGGCTTAAATAAGATACCGTGTGAAAGCACATTGGGCAGCATCTGACATGTAATAATTGTTACTTTCTTGGGTTAGAGCTCCTAAGGCTCTCCTAGTCATCCTCTAATTGGAACCTGTTATCAGTAGATTGCCCCTTTGATATAACCTAAAGGTAATCCTGAAGGGTCAGCAGTGGGGACAGATTGAAAATGGTGAGAACGGGATGGGGAAGACATCTGTTAAACATCTACTATAAGTCAGATGCAATAGTGAGTGTGTGGAGTCACTAGAGACCAGGTTTGCCTTCTCGGTTTTATTCTGAGTTGGCTTTGCTTATTAGTTTCCTATGGCTACTGTAACAAATCACCACTGACTTGGTAGCTTGAAACAACACAAATATATTATCTTACAGTTCTGGAGATTAGAGGTATAAAATAGGTCAGCAGGGCTGTGTTCCTTCTGAAAGCTCCAAGGAGATCTGTTCTTTGCCTTTTCCAGCCTCTGGAGGCCATTCACCTTCTTTGGCTAATGGCCTCTCCTTGTACCCCTCCAACCTCCTTCTCTGACTCTGACCCCTCTGCCTCTCTCTTACAAGGATCTTTGTGATTACGTTGATCCCACCTGGATAATCCAGGATAATGTTCCTACCTCAAGATCCTTAATTTAATCACACCTGCGAAGTTCCTCTTGCCATGTAACATATTCACAAGTTCCAGAAATTAGAATGTGTACATCTTTGAGAGGCCATTATTCTTTCTACCACACTTATTCATATAGTCTTTGTACACAAAGACCCCATGAATCTCAGGAGTTGTCAAGACAGTTGAAGACCAAGAACAGTATCTGTGTCCTTCAACACCTCTATGCAATGCATACATCATAAGTAAAATCAAAGTGATCTTTGAGACTAACAGGGAGTGGAGCTGGAGGTGGCACATACCCTATAACTCAACAATTCCACTCCTAGATGGATCCACTAGAAGCTCTTATACATGTGCTCTAGAACACAGGCTCATGAATCTTCCGAGCAGCATCCTTTCTACTTATGAAAAATTGGAAGATGATTCTCCATGCAAATGGATTTAGAAATTCTTACAATGGAGCACCATGCAGACCTGGAAGACCCAAGGCTATGTAAAAGCCTAAAGGATTCTGAGAAACATAACAAAGAAAACAAGCCACAGAGAACAGACAATATAATAGCATTTTATATAAGTGTATATAAAAGATACAAAGAAATATTAAGTATTGCTTAAGAATACATGAATGGATGATATAACACAAAAACTATGCATGAGAAGGTAAATCTCAAATTTCAGATATTAGTTTCTCTTGGGGAAGGAGAGGAAGGTGTTATTGAGGAAGAGGAATATGAAGCTGGAAAATGAGTCCATGAAAGTGCTTATTATATCACTCATTTTGTACATCTGATATATTCCACAATAAAAATTTTCAGTATCAACCATGAAATTTTTAAGCAAAATTGTAAATGTTTTCACCCAAGTATCTTTAAGACTTGAGGAGATGGGATTTTTGACAAGGGCGCAGGGATAGGTAGGACTCTATTTCTGGAACGTGCCTAACAAGGAGGCAGAAGAAGCCATTCTGTCAATGTGCCCAAGAGGAAATCCGCAAGGCTGAGGAGAGGCAGAGAGGAGAGAGTTTGGGGAGGAAAGAAGAGGTGGCATTGTTTTTGAAAACTATCAGTTAAGATTCTATTTTAAATCACAAGAAAACCAACTCAGACTGAATCAAAAAATAAAGGAAACACATTGGCTCATATAATGGAAAAGTCCAGATATAGTTCTGGCTGTAGACCAGGTTTTCTCAATGGACAGGCACTTGTGACATTTGGGGCCAGATGATTCTTCATTGTGGAGGCCTGTCCTGTCCTGTGCATTGCGGGATGATTAGCAGCATCACTGGCCTCTACCCCTGGATGCTAGGAGTAACTGCCACATTGTGGCAACCAAAAATGCCTCCAGACATTGCCAGATGTCCTCTGGGGGGGGGAGCAAAACTGCCACCCGTATCCCCTCATTGAGGACTCGACATTAGGGAATGCTAAACAGTGTCACAAGGACCTGCTTCTTACAGTCAAGGCACATGCTTTTGGCAGTCTTGGCTTCATCCTGGGGTCCACCTGGTGGTCCCTCGGCAGCGCCACAGTATCTTGTGGTAGCAAAATGGCTGTCACAATTCCAGACCTCACTGTTTCATACCCCATTGTCCAGGTAAAGAGAGGTTGTTGATTTTGGTCACTTGTACAGAACAGAGACCACACGCAAATCCCAGCTTGTGTCTCCTCCCCCTTCTTTGCTCTAATTGGTGAGGCATCCATAGCTTAGCCAGTCCCCGTGGTGAGAGGGACAGAGTAGGCTGATTGGCTTAAGCCACAGGACCCACTGCTGGGGTTGGGATGAAGTCAACCCCCACCAAGACACATGGCTAAGGAGGGAGGTAGGATGGCTCCCCCAAAATGTCTGTGTACTATTTCCCAAGCAGAGCATGCAGGCCTGGGGCTGTCTACTTTCTGCCAAGGGTTCATTTAGACCCAGGCATAGGGGCTCCAGTGAGGTGACGCTGCATGGCAGAGACACTGCAAAACCAGAGGCTGAGGGGTCTGCCTGAGAAAAAACTGCTCCCACCTGAAAAACCATGCCCTTTCTGCATCCTGTCTGCTCGGAGCCAGACTCTGAAAGGGTCAGACACCGCAGCAACTCCCAGTTCAGCTAGGAGAGAAGGAGAAATGCTGGGCTCAAAGCTGGATAAAGAGCCTTTTCCTTCTCCATGGCAAAGGACCTCTGGCGTGAGCCAAGCTGGGAGGGGCGAGGGGGGAGCTGGCATTAAAACAAGTTCGGAATTTTTATTATCTCGAACTAGACCATTTTAATTACTGAACTGAGGCTGTATTTGTGGTTTAAAGTGACCAGAGATCTTTTTATTACCGAAAAGCCAGGAGAAAATTATGGGCCCTGCCTGAGACAGAGATCTCATCCTCAGGCAAGAAATGGTCCTCACTGCATACATTTTAAAGGGAGAATGGGAGCAAAAATAAAACCGTACTTCAGCTGTATCTGTGGGTTGTGCTGGCTCAACATACGGCTGCTCCTTCAATGGAGCCCAGGGAAAAGGCGCCAGCAGGACTGGGGACACACACATAGAGTCTGAAGGGTCCCGGAGGCAGGTTATCCCTGTCCCCCGACCCCACCAGGGTATTTGGTCAGACCCAAGGATCTGCAGAACCTGGGGAAAGAGGCTACAGCAGCACTGAGAGAAGCAATGGGTTGGACGGCAAGCCCCAGTCACAACCTCAAGGTCGGGTAGGGGCAGACAAGTGTATAGTGGAGAACAGAGGTCCCAGCAGAAACTACTGCCTTGGAACTTGCCATGGAACTGTGATTTCCCTCTTCCCCCCGAGGGCCTCATCTAGATGACCAGACTAACACTGCTATCACTTACCATCTGCCCTGGTTTTCTTGCCTTCTCCCCCACAGCTGTGACCCGGAAAGCAAAGGTTACACAAAGTGCTAAACCAGGGGGCCGATGGATCCTAGGCTGGGGTCTCCAGTTCCCCTTGCCCCAAGCAGAAGGACACAGGCAGGCACTTACTTCCTCTCTGTCCTCCATGAAGAATCTCGAGGGTCAGGCCCATGCTGCTCACGAATGCTCCCCCACGGACTTCTGTTTATTGTACTGGTTTGGCCATTAATGGGGCAAAATGCAAATGGAATTGCAGGAATCAGTCCAGTCTTACATAGGGCTCACAAAACCAGCTCCCATTCTGACAAGTGTATGCTAATTGCATTCTGTCTCCTTCCAAATTACAGCTATTCCTCTGGTTTTAAAAAATTTGACATTTCATTTTGATTGCGGCAGCTTCTTGTTTCCTCCAGCACCGAGAAGGGGAGGGCAGCGGGGGATTGAGGGCAGACACTGACCTCACGGCCCAGGTACAGATCCTGCTGGAGGGTTCAAGACCTTTGAGTGGAGTTACCACAACAAGCTTGGATCTCAATGATACTGGGGGTCTTTCTGCTTCTGGCAGATTTATACAAATTGAGTCCAAACCCACAAATTTCACAGCTTGCATGGATCCAGGGCCCTTCCTGTGCCTTCTGCAAATCTGCACCCATGCTTCTTCCTTGGTCCCTCTGGTTTTGCTCCTCTGGCTGGGTGAGCCATTCTGACCTGTCTGCACATCAAAGGATACCCATAGCTCGAGAAATCCAATCATGGTTGTGATTCTACTGCTCAGTGTCTTAGAGTCTTGTCTGGGGGCTTGAGGAATTCCATCAAGTACAACATTCTGTCTGTGGATCAGAGGTTCTCAAAGTGGAATCTGGGGACCCAGAGAGGACCTGAGACTTTCCCAAGGTGTCTGATATCAAAATTCTTCATAACTACACTAAGATGCTATTTGCCTTTATCTCCAAAGCATACAGTGGAGTTCTCCAGCACCCACCTGATGTTTGATGATGTCACCACTCGGAGAGCTGAGGGAGTATGTGCCTGTGTATTCTGTTGTCCTAAAATGCTCTCAACTTTAATTTCTAATATGCTAATATAATAAAATGTACATAACAAAAGCCCTTTGGGGTCCTCAATAATTTTTAAGACATCAAACAGCTCCAATACTTCCCCTCAAGCCCTGTTGTCTCTCAAAGCTGCTCCTCCTGCTGAGAGACCCTCACCCTTACATGCAGCCCCCCTGGAAGTTGGAATCCAACTAGCCCTGGCCAGTTGCTTCTAAACCAAGAGCAGCGTGAGGCTGATGACCTTCCACAGCTCCCCGGAAGTCTGGTGAGTAACTCTTTCTCCATCTCTGTGCAATGCTTTCTCAAATCCAGCAAAAGACTTGACAAGTTTTGTGATCTTCTTGGGAAGGGAGGGAGGTCCTGAGAAATCACCACATCCTTGAGATCCTATCTAAGTCCTTCTTCATGCCAGAGTCTAGAGTAGAGGAAGATGTGTTACTTCTCATTTTACAGGAGACAAGACTGAGACTCTGGAGACAGATGGTGGAGATGAGATTAGAACCCACTAACGTGCTTGTTGGTTTGAACAGCCAAGCCATGGAACCTCTTGAAGTCTGTTTTGAAATACTCTCTTGCTCTCCTCCCCTGTTTTTACTTTTTCCCCCATCTTCTCCTCCCTCCCTTCTCTCTTTTGACCTCTTCTTCCTCCCTTTTGTTCTCCTTCCCTTATTTTCTTCCTTTAAGCTATTTAAGGTGGGTCTGTTTGTACTTTTGTCATTCTTTGGGAAATAGCACTGAATTTCAGTAAATGCGAATGGCAGAGAAATCAGACAGTGATGCTTGAGCAGAAGTTGGGGGAGCTGTCAGCCACATTTCGTCACGCCCCCAACTGGCAGAGCCAGGGTCCTGGTGTGAATTTTCCAGCCCCTCAAGTGCCTCCTGCTCTGAGTGGGACAGCAGACTGCTGCTCTCCAGTCCCATTAGCCAGCAGTGACAGGCACATCCGACCCTCTCTGGTTCCCTTAACCTTTTCCATTGGTTTTATTTCCACATGTGCCAAAGAAGGGGTTTTCCATCTAATGCTACAGATCGACTCACTCCATCATTTCTTCCTTTGAGTCAGGATCTGAGGAGAGGAAGATGGAAATGCAATCTCTGCCCTAAAGGAGTCCACAAGCCAGTGAAGAGATGGAGACACATCAGATAAAGACTGTGCAGTGAAGGAGAGAGTCGAAGCCTGAGCCAGTATCATGGGACACATGAGGAGTTGCTGGGCTTCTGTGTCTCCTGGAGAGCTGGGGAGGGAGGTGCAGCTAAGTCAGGAGAGCAGGAGGAGCCCAGATCACCAGGTCTGGGTTGCCACAAGCTCCAAAATAAAAGTAATATCTTAGGGGCCTGAGTGGTGTGTGTGCATGTGTGCGTGTGGGGGTGGGGAATGTCAAGAACTGAAACAGGAACAGAAACCTCTAGACAGCTTTTTGGGAGTTTTTTGCTTTTTTTTTAAGTTTATTTTTGAGAGAGAGCAAGAGAGCACATACACACACAAGTGGGGGAGGGGGAGAGAGAGAGGGAGAAAGAAAGAATCCCAAGCAGACTCCGCACTGACAGCTCAGAGCCCAGTGCAGGGCTCGAACCCATGAACTGTGAGATCATGACCTGAGCCAGTCAAAAATTGGATGTTTAACTGACTGAGCCACTCAGGTGTCCCATAGACTTTTAATGGAGGCAGTATAAGGTAGTGGTTAAGGACACCGGCTGTGGAGTTATGTGAATTTGACGATCACTCACCAATCTGTATGAATTTGGGCAAGACCTTTAAGCTCAATTTTACCATCTGTACAATGGAATAATAGTACCTATTGGTAGATTTATTTATGAGGGTTCCATAAATTAATATGTGACCAGTTTTTAGAAAAGAACCTGAAATACAGAAGGCTATAGATCAACATAAATGTCAGATGCTCTTAGTATTGGGTTCTAGAATAAGTGAAATACACACATGAAGCACTCAGCACAGCATCTGAAACATGGCGGATAACCCACAGCTGCTACCATGACCCTGAGTACCAGGGCTCAATTCCTCAGGGTCAACGAACATCAGGCACGGTGGGAACAGCTTGCCATTCCCCCTTCATCAAAGGGAGTGGGGCTCTGACTTCACCGGCAGGCAGGAACATGTGTCGGATGAGTGCGAGGGCTGGAGGTGAGCTGGAGGTGAGCTGGAGGTCAGGGCGGCCGAGGCAGGCAGCGAGCGGTGGAGTCTGCATTCTGGCCACCATCACCAGTGGTCACCCTCGGATGGAGCACAGAACAAGGCCTGGGAAGACAGCCCTCCCCATGGAGGTGACATTTCAGTTAGACGTGAGAAGTGGGTGTTTTCCAAGCTTATGTACAAAACGAGTCACATAAATGTCATTTCTGCCACACTTCTTGAAATAGCTTCACATAACTTTCTAGAATACTGGTCCATGCTTTTTAAAGCTAAGCTTTCTTATTACGTTGTTGGAATCTAGCATATAATACAACTACAGATGACTGGTAATAGATGAGGAACACCAGTCTTATCAGAGAAGACATTTAGACCTAGAGGCTGGTACTTAGAAATTATTTTATCATCTCTGTGAGAACGAAGCTGATTCATCTGAGCGGTGCATTGCCGCTTACAAGTTATTGCCGGTTTATTTAATCCTCAGAAACACCCTCTGAAGTAAGTATCAGGATTCCCCATGTTACACCAGAGGCAATGTGGGAGCTCAGTTCTTTGGGATTTCTGCCTGGAGGCTATGTAAATCCTTCTTTTGGACCCCTGGGTAGATTTGCATGATCCTGCAGCCAGGCTCCTCCTTACCTCAGGTGGCACTTGATAAAAAGCTAGTTCTGGAGCTTGTTAGGATGTTGTGGGCACCAACAAGCAAAACCAAAGGCTTGTGTGTGCCTCTCTAGTGAATGTTCTGAAATACCAGTCTCTGGTATAAGGAAAATAGACAAAGCCCTTTGGGATCATCAGTTTTATGTGTCACTTTGGCCAGGCTACAATCCCCAGTTATCCAAGCAAACAGTAATTTAGGTGTTGCTGTGGAGGTATTTTGTGGGTGTGATTCAACTCTATAATCAGTTGACTAGGAGTAAGAGAGATCACCCCAGAGAACCTGGGTGGGCCTGACTTAATCAGTTGAAAGTCCTTAAGAGGAGTTGGGTCTTCTTTGAGGAAGAAGAAAGTCTACCTGGGTGGGCAGCAGCTTCACCTCACACAGTTACAAGAGGGAGCACAATGATGCAAAGAATAGAGAAACCAAGAGAGCTTTCTCCAACACTTTCCCCTCTTGGGGACCAGGAACGAAGTCCTCTCCACCCTGTGCAAGCAGGGGACAGGGAGGGTGCTAAGGGCTCCCCCACAGGAGGCACCACGTGTGAACACATCTTCCTCTCCCCACAACGCTCAGTCGTGGCTCTAAGCGCTCAACTTTAACAAAGGTATTTTAGACTAAGCCCTTCCCACCTTACAATTTCTTTCAAAGTTCCCTCCCAGCCAGCCTCCTCCCTTTAGGTTGGCAGGGGAATTCTCTAGAGAGATGGGAGGTGGCAGGCAACTTGAAACTGCAACTGTATATCCTCTGCAGAGATGTTTGTCCTCAGAAGTCTGACCACAGAAGCCTATTGCCCACTCTTGTCTCGTGGTGACATGTGATCGACAGCCCTGAGAACGGCCTCTGCACTTCCAGGAGCAGCCCAGCTCTTGACATCAGTGCGATCACTCGTACGTATTATCTCCAAAGTGCAACCAAAACCACGATTCCATTCACCCTAAGAATCCCAGCTCAGACGGTCTAACTGCACCCTCGTCAAAACAGCGGGTTTAAAAAATCTTATACCAAAAGCGAGTGCTGGATATTACAGAGTTATAAAAAGCATTATCCAGGGAAACAAAGACAATGAAGGCTGAGGCCAGCTGACTGCAGGCCCTTGCTCGGGAAGCTCAGTGCCCAATATAGCTCTCCCCAAATCCTCCCGGGTATTTCCCTTTTAAGCATCCCCAGCGCTGGGCTGCCGAACCATGCCTGCTGACTGCACATTGCTGGAGGATAAACTCTGAAGCAAGACTCACAGGAAACTTCATAATGAGGTCCCTCACCCACTTCTCCCTCTTACCACCCACCACCCCCGGGCTCCAACTTCACTGTGTCCCCAGGGTTCCTGGCACACGCTTCTTCCCATTTTTATGTCTCCATGAAGCCTATGAGCCTGGAACACCCTTGCCTATTCTCTGCCTCACTGTCTACTGCTCTAAGCCCTGTCTCAAGATTCTACTCTATGGAGTAGTTCCCAACATTCTGTGGCCGTCATCAGTGCTGCTCATCAGATATTTCATTTTTCCTACATGCTGGGCACCCAATAAGATTGCATTTCCGGGCCTCTTTTGTATGAAGCCCTGTGACTAGTTCTGGCCAATGGGTCCTGAGCAGGATGATACATGTCCCTTCTGTGCCTGAGCACCTGCTTGTTATGTGACACTCTCTAGGGTCTTTCTCTTCCTGTGACATTCCAGCTGCAGCTGCTCTGATAACCTGGATCTCAGTAAGAACAATCATGTGGAGCAGAGAGCCTCACCAACCCATAATGGAGAAAGAGACCTTTGCTCAAAACCTCCAAGGTATGGAGGTTGTTTGTTACTGCAGTATAACCTAGCTTGTGCTGACAGATACATGCTCCCTGACCAAGCTGGCTGGTCTTGCCTCCTCTAGGCTCAAACAGCACTCTGCCTTTTCTCCCATGGTTGCATGTTTTATTTATGTGTTTACGTGCGCCCCTTCAATGTCAGCTAGTCCAGGACCAGTTCAGGGACCATTCCTCATGCACTTTCATATCTCATTATTCAGTGCAAGACCTGCCACGTAGTGGGCATCAATACACAATCATTGTGTTGTTATTGGCTCGTTTTTTTCTCCTCTTCCCTGTTGTGTGGGTGAGAAAATGACCTTGACAGTTTCCCGTTACTCTTGCTGTCTTTCTCCTGCTGCTCAGGTTACCAGAATTGATTTCACTTCTCCTGTTGCCAGTTCAATGGGGGGTCAGAGAGTCAAACTTGTTCTGGGTCATACATCCTCATCTCCCATAAATGTCCCAAAGATCTGGCTCCTGAGCAGTTGTTGTAAGTGAGGGATAGGGCCCCTGGGACCACCAATAACTCTGAAGCAGCATTAGCAAGCAGCTGGGGCCGCCGAGGCTGCTCCCATCCTCCTAGAAAGTGGAGGAAGGGAAAGGAAGCTCTCACCTAAATTTCCAGCCTTTCACTTCTTGTTTATGTAGTTATTACCTGTCCTAGGCCCACTGAAGTAGAATGATAAGACCACACACACACACACACACACACACACACACACACACACATATTTGAAGGCTTCACTTCACCCCCTGGCCCTGGGCCAGTGAGAGTTGGGTCTGGAGGCAATCAGGAACTTCTCTGGGTTTGGGAATCATAAAGTGCCCCATCTCCACACTTCTAATGCAAGTATGGAGCCAGAACCTTTCTCGATGCTTCCTTTGGTGGGACTGCCCTCTATGATGGGCTTGGTGCCTGGCTCCCACCCCAGCTCTCTGTTGGACTTGGGCCCCAAGCTGATGTGCAGCCTGACCAGCTGGATTCTGACCCATGAGTCTACTTTCACACCAGTCCCTCCTCCTTTCTTGAGACAAATATCCTTCTGGAAGCCCTCATGTTGGCCCAGAGAGGCCTCCCCTGTCTGACACTCCACCTGATGCTGAGAATCACCATGCCCAAGAAGCCCAGCCACTGCACCCACCCTGCCCACCTCTGCAGACAATCTCACTGAAAGCAGCCCTGCCAGGAGAGGTAGAGTCTACCAGAGTCCTCTGGTTGTGGTGACTCGGGCAGGTTGCCATAGACAGCACTGCTTTCTTAATCCTTTCCCCCTGATAGTCAAACCCATCACTTTCTCCTTATCAAGTGTCCAACCTGTCCTGTGGCCCCACGCCCTCTGCCATAAGAACAATGCAAAGAGAAGTCAGGCTGATCACCTAAGCTATATCCTGACACCCCACCTCGACTGGGAATTGTTTGGCTGTAAGGGAGGAAGGTCCCACTCATAAACTAAACTACAGGGAACACAACTTGCCCTCATAGGAACTGAAAGTTTGCATGGTAGAGTACACTCATGGCCCCAGATCTTCGCCTCTCATTTCCTCACCCTTTGCCATGTGACTTGCTTTGGCCAATGAGATCAGGACAAACATCATGTGACCAAAGCTTCTGCAAGCATGTGCATGATTGGACTTGCTGTCTTGTGCTTTTTTTTATTTTTTTTTTTAGTATTTATTTCTTTATTTTGGGAGAGAGAGAGAGATATCAGGGAAGGGGCAGAGAGAGAGGGGGAGAGAGAATCCAAAGCAGGCTCCACAATGTCAGTACAGAGCAGGGCTCGGACCGACAAACCCCAAGATCATGACCAGAGCCAAAATCAAGAGTTGGATGCTTAACCGACTGAGCCACCCAGGTCCCCCTGTCTTGTGCTTTGCCACTGCCATGAGAACAACATGCCTGATCCAGCCCATTAGTCCCAGGGGAAAAATGAGAGGCATGTGAAGCTGAGCCAGTATCAACTGAGCCCACCCTAGATTCACCCCAGCTGACCAAGAGAAGCATAGGCTACATGAACACTTGGCCCATGACACTGAAGTTTTGTGGTTGCTTGTTATGCAGCATTTGGGGCAATTGTTAACCAACACAGGTGTCAGGCAGGGTCTCCCCATTTCTCTTTCTGCTCTCAGTTTCCTCATCTTGTCTTTTGTCTCTGCTTTTCTCTGCTCTTCTGCCTCATCTGTTCTTTTCCTAAAGGTCAGCTTCTTTGACTCCTCTTCATCTTACACGTAATTTCCTCATAGATTCCTGAGCTGGTTCTCAGCAATCTACCATTAGCCCTAGAGTGTCTCTCAGCCTCAGACTATGTTCTTTATCAAATCTGAGGCACAGAAGACTTCCCCACCTCTCCACTCCTCAGCGGAACTTGACAGCCAATCAGGAAGAACACAAAGGAGTGTTCCATGCTTCTCAGGGGGGTGCAGTGGAAGTGAAGGAGCACTGTTCCTTTCTGTGAATCCCCCCAGGGCAATGTCTTGCGACAGTAGTGAAAAGCCAAAAACAAGCTCCTTAGCAGGTCACTCTGTTACTTATGCAAATAATCATCTGTCCTAGGGAGGAGAGCATGCTGGGATTGCTCCCTAGGTAGGTTGGGTGGGTGGATAAGTAGCTGAGATTAAGAGGACCAGGGAAACAGGCAGAAATAAGTCTGGCCCTGGAGGACCGGCACTAGAAGTGAGGGAGGAACCCCGTTACATTTTGAGCGAACTTAGTGAGGGCCAAGAGGAAGACTGATGTGTGGGCACATCCCCAGACACAAGGACACCAGATAACACAACTAATTCTGAGTTCTACCCATGCTGATGGGTGACTGATTAAACAGCGTTAGGTAAGTCAGGACAGGTAGAGAAAGAGAGGGGTTCACAGACACCATAGAGCAGGCCATGGCAGGGCCAGTGCATGGACACTTCTGGAGGCCAGCAGCCAAGGAGGAGCTGCTATCCTGAGGTAGGAGACTGGCTCAGTCCTGTGGTCCTGTAATCCCCTCCCTTGGGTGCCAGCCAATCTCAAGGGAGTTACACATGTAGAAAAGTGGATGGAACCAAGTGTAAGAGAAAAAAACAGAGATGGAAACCCTGTTCGTGGCCACATACACTGGGAGAAACATTCTGGAAAGTGCTGTGGAAATATTTACTAAAACTAAGTTTGTGCAAAGTCTATAACCCAGCAATCCTCTCCTGGGCATAGAGCTGGAGAGGTTCCTGACCAGATTCCTGAGACACATCCACCACAACGGTCATCCTCGTGCTGCTTCGGGTTACTGAAGCCTGGCAGAATGGGCAAGAGAAAGGCAGTGGGTGCACCTGAAGCAACGAGCTAGCTATGTAAAGAGCAACAGGAATAGATCTTTAAAACGTAGCTCAGAATGAAAAAAAAAAGTAAGAAACAGAACAAGATTTATGGCACAATACCATTAATGTAAATTAAAAACACATACACACCACAAAACAACGTTATATTTTAACAAGGATCCATGAGGATGTTAGGCCATATATCAGACACACTGGAGTGAATACCAAGGGGAGGAGAAGGGATAGGCGTGACGACCGAGAATAAAGTAGGAAAAAGCCCATAAAACAGGAGAAGGCCACGCACAGACTTTTTATGATAATGAGTATCATAAACATAATTTCCATATCTGAGGTCTGTAGTTTGTTTGTTTTTAATCTCAAGTGAGTCTATCGTGGGGCTGGTTTTGGGCTGGGATCATCTTAACACTGGCTGTTGGGATCCTGGGCGGGGGGACAAGGTACCACAAAGATCCCTGGTGGGGCTCCACGATCAGGCGCCGTGAGGCAGGGAATGATGGAGCTGTCGGCACAGGCTTTGGAGTCACACAGTCCTGGGTTTTAGCCTTGACTTTGCCACATACCAGCTGTGTGACTTCAAACAAGTTGTGTGACCATTGGAAGATTACTTCATTCTGCAAACCTCCATCTCCCTATCTGTAAAATGGAAATAACAATACTTAGGTGTGGAGGTCAAATGAGATGTCTGCAAAGCGCTTAGCACAGTGCTTGGCTTCATAAACAGCAGATCCTATTCTCCTGGGTTTTTTTTAAGTTTATTTATTTATTTTGAGAGAGAGAGAGAGAGAGAAAGAGAGAGAGAATACATGCATGAGCAGGGGAAGGGCAGAGAAAGAGGGAAAGAGAGAGTCCCAAGCAGGCTCTGTGCTGTCAGCACAGACCCTGACACAGGGCTTGAAGCTACAAATGGTAAGATCATGACCTGAACCAAAATCAAGACTCGGACACTTGACCGACTGAGCCACCCAGGTGTCCCTTTTCACCCAGTGTCCCCAAACCCCACTAATTCTCAGAATCAAAAATATAACTTCATTTCCATGTTTCTCAGTCAGCTGCTTTCTGATGGGAGAGGGCCTGGACCAGCAGCTGCTGAGGCCACTTACTGGGACAGCAGCAAGTGCCTGGGGCCAGGTTGGGGGGTCTGCTGGCAGCTTCCCGGGGGGCTGGGCAGACCTGCAGGCTGCAGTCCAGGAGCACACAGGTCAGACCAGCTGGGGGATGGGGCATAAAAATCAGCAGCAGCCCAGAGGCATGGGGTGAAGGGAGGGCAGAGGGAATGGGAGGATGTTGTGACCTCAAGAGAGAGAAAGGTCAGGTAGAATGGAGAACCAAGAACCCCTTCCTGCCCATGCAGAGTCCCTGCCCCAGCCCCAGTCTTAAAGGTAGTGCCCTGCACTGGACTATTCCCCTTTGAAGCTTTCTTCCTCCAAATAAGGTCACAATTTGTGCTTTCCCCATGTTGGTGGAAACCTAACTACAGTTTTCTTTGAAAGAATACAGGACCCCTGCCCTCTGGGCATTTCGCTCCACACTGTGTAAATGCTGTATGTGTTTTAGATCAAAGCCTCAGACACCTATGGACATTCCTTCTGTGGGGGTCCCCCTCCTTCTTGGCATAAGCTCCCCTGGGAAGTATGATTCAGCATCTCTGGAAATCTCCTGGGCTAGAGGCCTGCCTGAAATCCTGTTTGGCTTTTTCTTTCATTCCCCCATATGCCCTCAATCATACAGTCTTGTTGTAAATACTTCCCTACTCATCTGCTTCTCTCCGTTCCCTGTGCTTTGACCACAGGGTAAGCCATGGTCTTCTTTACCTTGGACCATGACAAAGTTTCTGCCTGCACCTCCCCATCCCCATCCCCAGGCTGCCTTCTCCCATCAATTCCCCATGCGGCTCCAAGAGTGATATCTCTATAATGTAAATATGACTGTGTCAGTCCCTCACATAAAAGTTTTCAGTGTCTTCCCATAACCTGAGGACAGGACCCAAACCCCTTAACATGTGATACAGGGCTCTGCACCAACCACCTCCTGTCAAGGTCTATCCATGTCACTCCCACTTCCTATGGCTGCCCCAGCCAGACTGTATGCCATTTACAGCCTTAGCACTCCAAACCCTCTCCTGCCCCTGGACTTCACACATGGTTGTCCCACCTCATTCTTTTTTTTTTTTTAATGTTTTTATTTATTTTTAAGAGCGAGAGAAAGACAGCGTAAGCAGGGGAGGGTCAGAAAGAGAGGAGACACAGAATCCGAAGACAGGCTCCAGGCTCTGAGCTAGCACAGAGCCCGATGGAGTGGGGCCTTGAACCCATGAACCGTGAGATCATAACCTGAGCCAAAGTCAGCTGCTTAACCAAATGAGCCACCCAGGCACCCCTGTCCCACCTCATTCTTTACTTGGCTACTCCTACTTGCCTTTAAAGTCTAATTTCACTTCCTCCAGGAAGCCTGCCCTGATGATCCAAGTCCATATTAAAGGTTCTGTTGTGAGTTGAATTGTGTCCCCTAAAATATATTCAAATACTGAAATCCCCAGTACCTATGAATGTGATCTTATTTGGAGTCTTTGTAGATGTAATCAAGTTAAGGTGAGGTCACAGGAGAGTGAGATGAGCCCCTAATCCAATGAGTCATATCCTTGTAAGGAGAGGGCAAGGTGGACACAGACACAGAAAGAGATGCCATGTGGTGATGGAGGCAGATATGCAGCTGGGAGCCAATGACACCAGGGATTACCAGCAACCACCAGGAGCTACGGAAGCACACAACAAAAGGATCCTCCCCTAGAGCCTTCCCAGGGAGCACGACCCAGCCAACACCTTGATTTTGAACTATGAGAGGATACATTTCTGTTTTAAACTCCCAAATTGTGGCTATTTGTGACAGCCGTCCTAGGAAACTAATGCAGGCTTCTACTAAGTGCTTCCAGAGCCACTACGCCCTCTCACCAGAGGATATGCCCTTTATGCTTTTATGGGATCACTTGCCTGCCTCAAATTAGTCAGTAAGCCCCGTAAGGACAGGGACCTTGTTTGACTTGCTCATTGTTGTAGCCCCACCACACAGTGAGGGTGTATGTACTACCTTTGCTGAGTGGGTGAATAATGTATGAACCTGCAAGAGAGCGAAATGGCTGGAGCCACAAGAACGTGGACATGGTGGGAGTGGGAGGCGGCAGGCAGGTCAGGAAGTCTTCCTGCATCTCCAGGGAGTGCTGGACCCAAATGGGGCCTGCAGGAGGCAGCAGAGTCTCTGTGCTTCATGCAGACAGGAGGCTGGACCACATCTGGGGGATTCCGGGGCAGCTCACCCCAGATCAATGGCGTGGTCCTTGGTGTGGAAGAAAAAGGCCATCCTGTGGACCTGTTGAGATGTCTCCACTGTTACCTCTGAAAGGCAGAAGCTCAGGCCAAGGGAGCTGGCAGCAGGGCTGTGTTTCAGTGTTTAACAGGGCTTCTAAAGAGGGGAACAGACAGACAACCGTTCTTGGAATGAAGGAGCTGAGCTGTGACGGCAGGGCCCACCCTCACTCCTTGGGTCCTAGCACCACCACACCCAGACCACAGCAAGCCCTGCTCTAGGGGGGCAAAGCAAGCCAGCTAAGTCCCCACCACCTCTCTTCTTTGTGTCTGCTGCCCTGCCCACATGAAGCTGCTCCAGTTCCTGGCTCAGCCCATCTGAAGCTGCTTCCAGCATCTACTTGACCTTCTTTCTTCCCTGGTGCATCGACCCACAGGGTGGGTGCTCAACAAACCCACACTGAGAGTTCATTTGGCACACCCTCTCTTTCAGCCCCACGCCCTTCCCCTGATCCTCTCTTCTGGCTTGCCCTACCCCCCCAACCCCCTGATGATACAGAGGCTTCTAAGTACAAGTGCAAAGGAACAGTTTGGCACAGCAAATGAGACTTCTGGCATTTGACACATCTTCCTAAATGGCATATATGACCCACCCCTAGCTGCAAGTAGGTGGGGGTTAGTGGGGGCTAGTGCGGTAGGACAGAGGAACTGAGTGGGTCCCTGCACAGCTCAGGGCAATCTTCTGAGGCAGGAGAAGAGGGTCTTCCTGGTAAGTAGAGATGGCTGTGATCCTTCTGCTCACACGTCCAGGGACATGGGGCTAGTTCAAGTTAAGCCTTGGTTTTAAGGATTCTGGTCCAAAGGGGATGGAATGAGGAGGGGTGAGGGGTGGTCTCCAGAGTTCTAGGCAGTGTTTGGATGTATTGTATGTACTGGAAGGTACAGGAATGGTCTGAAAGCAGGATCCAGCTCCAGCAGAGGGGCCACCAGGATCTGGAAGAGGGCCAGCATCCCAGGAGGTTCGAAAGCTACTTCCCCAGAATGCCAAGAAAGGGTCCTTCCTCCTAAGAGAAGGCCAGTCCCCACTCTTGTCGCCCAAATGGTCCTCTCCCATGGTCAATTATTGTTGATGTCTTTTGTGAGCTATGTATGTGTGTGTGCACACATGCCTACATAACATCTCTTGGCAAGTTAGAGTTTCTCCAGGTTCTTGGAGCCATGAAGGGTTATTCTGAAGGGCAGTGAGAGAATCTAGAGTGAAGGAGATGACACCCAAACCCAGGCTATAAAATGGGGGAAGGTAGGACAAGTATGGCAAGACCATCATTTCCAGTGCCAGGGGGCCTGCCCTGCCAGTGAGGATTTAGGGCAGCCACTGCAACTCTGGGATCTTGGGTCTGGCATGTGCCATTTTAAAAGCTACCTCAATCTGTGCAGACTGAGCAAGGGCCAGGCAGAATTAAGAATGACAGGAAAAGGTATGTTGCATATATCAGGTGTGTGCTTATTTATATATTTCACTAGGGCCTCAAGTCCATTTCCATCAGGAAGCAAATTGAATTCTGCAGAATTCTTTGCCTGGAGGCAGAGGGCAGGCAGCCTAGGGACGAGATTTTGGATAATAAGTTCCTGATAAAAGAAGCCGCAACAAAGGTTCACTATTGGTCAAGTCTGGTGTATTGTTGGTGCCCAGTAAATAGTACTGAAATACATGATTCTCTTCTTTCACAGACATTTGCCAACTCTAGTTTCTCGGCCTTGAGCTGACCCTTGTGGGGAATGGATATTGGAATAGATGTTTAGGATGAGGGTAGAGAAGTGATTTTTGCATTTGGCAAACAGTCCAATCCCAAAACTGCCCTAATCTGCTCTGCTATGCCTACTCCTTGTTAGACACCCATCTGGTTGACAATTGTCAGAGAGACTTGCAAACAACAGATGGGAAGTGACTCCCACAGGAGAGCTAAGAATGTGGAGCAGGAGACCCAGGAACTTGGGCAGAACCTGATGAGCTCCTCTCTGGAGCTGGGAGTAGGGGGGGGTGTGCAGCTCACACACTACTGATTCCCTCTCCTCTTCTTCAACAATTGGAGTTTATTAGGATGGGCAATGTAAAGAGAAGCTCCTTCCCTAAAATGTGAGAATCATTCTAGCTACAATTGTTACTGTTTTCTAGATGAGAAATCAAACCTTAATGAAAGACTTCCTCCTAACCAGAACCCTTTTGATCATAGGTGATAGAAACTAACTCAAACTAGCTTTAGCAAAATTGAGAATTTGTTGGTTTTATATAACTGGAAGTTTGGGGACTCCAGGTCTTGACAAGTGACATTATGATCATCATTGCCATTTTCCTCTTTATGTTCTCCATTCTCTCCATAGTTTTCCCCATGCCCTTTCTCTCTCTCCTACTATTTTCTGAACATTTGCTTCATTGTTGCCTTAGGCAAATGAGCTTCCATGACAAATGGCTTAGAGATGCACTCTGGCTGTGGGTAGCTTCAGGCTTACACCATCCCAGCTACCCACCCCACAGTAAAGAGGGAAACTTATCTCTTCTGTTGTCCATGTGTTAGATGCCAAGGAAGAAGTCTGGGTGACTCAGCTTGGGTCACATGTCCATTCTTGGGCCAAATGTCATGGCAGGACTTGTGGGGATGGAAGTACAGGTAAATTTGACCATCCAGGCCTGGACCAATTGTCCATTCTTGTGGCCAGGGGGCTAAAGCTCTGACTGGCATCCCCACCAGGCAGTTTTCCAAAGGAAGGCATGGTAAACTAAAAGAGTCAAAATTTCTTTGGCATGTCTACCACTGAGAGGTGGAGATTATATCTTCTTCCCTTGAATTTGGACTATTTTTAGTAGTCTTCACACCCAGCATGGAGCCCCTGCAATGCTTGAACTCAAGACCCTGAGATTAAGACCTCAGCTGAGATCAAGAGTCAACGCTTAACCAACGGAGTCACCCAGGAGCCCCATAATCCAGACTGTTTTGGGCTTATTTTGACTAATAAGATGTAGCAGACATGGCGCTATTTTATTACAATGCTGGGCTTATGACACCTACAACTTCTGCTTTCATGTACCTGGATGCTCCTGCCCAGAGCCCAGCAACAAATCATGCCCAGCTATAAGAAGCCTACACCACATAGAGGGGCTGTGGAAGAGAGCAAGGTGCTTGGCCCCCAGCCCCTGTGAGCACCCAGCTCCCAGCCAGAACCAGCTATGAGCACGTGAGTGAGCACCTTAGACCTCCCCAGCCAATCAAGCCTCAGGTGACTAAAGCCCAGCCAATACCAGGTGGAGAGGAAGGAGCCACCCAGCTGAGACTAGTCAACCCACAGAATCATGAGAGACAACAAATCGTGGTTGTTTTAAGCTGCAAAGTTTTAGAAGGATTTGTTATACAGCAACTGGTGAGTGAAAAGATGATGTGGTTATAAGGGGGAAAGGAACACTGAGTAGACAAAAACAGTAGGTGTCCATTACTTCTGGTAAAGAAAACCAAGAGCTCTTCCCAGTCCCATCACCCACCAGAGTGAACCCCCTGACAGTAGAACAATGGAGTCATCTGTTTAGACACAGCATTCCTTAATGGGAGTAGCAAACTGGGCCCGATTCCCAGGGCAATAAGGAGGCACAGCCTTGCTTCAAAGTCATGCTCATTCAACTCCCAAGTCTGAGCGCTTTCTGCTATTCTGGGGGCGCAGAAGATCCACAGACAGAGCCTCTGAGCATTTCCTACCTTGTGGTGAATGCAAGAGGAGAATGGAGTATCTTACCTGAGACCCCAGAGAATGTCAAGACTGAAAGACTGTATGAAGCTGAGAACAAAGCCAAAGCTGAATTCTGAAACACACAGAGAGGGATGGGAGGAGCCACCAAATTGCAGGGAGCAGGTGGTGTGCCGCTGGCCAGGGACCAGGCTCTGAGATCAAAAGGCTGAAAGCACAAGGGAGGTGGCTCCAGCCAGCCCAATGTCCAGTTTGTGGCCATGTCCCCTCATTGCTGGACCGACACAGCGCCCTCCCCCATTTGTACACCACACCACTGGCCATCCCAGTGCAGAGGTCACACTCATTCAGGCTCAGCACCTGACTCCCAAGACACGACATGCTTCTTTCTAAATTCATTCCTTATGAGACCTTGTGGATTAGAAAGATGAAATGCTTGCATCAGGCTGGGGATTGTCATATTGAGTTAAATTTGATCACGCTAGTAAAAGGATTTGTATTTTTGTACCAGCAAATGGACACCTCCAGAATTAGCAAACAAAAAAATGACTGGAAATAAATTCAACCAACGCAGTCTGTCGAGTTATAAGCAGGAGGGAATCTGGGATGACTCCTGTGTGTCAGGAGGGCATGACATGAAGTCAGTGTTGGCAAATGCTGGCATGGGAGAAGTTGCTGACACTGGCTAAAGTCCCCACTATGAGCCGCAGGGTCACACTTGTATACAGTCAGCCGGCAGCCTGCTGTCTGTGCCCTCATGCCACAGCCTTCCTATTTCTCTTTAGACTCAGATATATCCCTGCAGAGTGTGGCCCCCTCAGGCCCTGAGCCCATCCCGGCCCAAGCCAGCCTGACTGAGAGAATCCCACAAGCGGGCAGATCCAGTCTGCCATCAGCCCATATGCCCCTATGGGCAATGGCAATCCCATATGCCTAGGATGGATTTTGAAGCCCATTGCTCCTGCTACATACTTGGAATGTGATGATTACCCCCATACTGGGGCTTGACCTAGACACAGAGAAGTCCCCTGCTAATGCATGCCCTCCCATCATTCATAAAACAAAATCACCCCTTGCCACGCATAGGTCTAGATGTACTAAGCCGTGCAAAGGACACTGCTGAGACCCAAGGCAGAAGCCAGTGTGCTAGCCATGCACACAGGCTGAGAAGGAGCAGCATGTGGCTCCATGAACACAGGAGGCCCAGGAACACAGCCTGAGTCTGGGCCTCTCTGGCTGGTGGAACCCACCCAGGACCAGGAGGGGTAAGCATGGGCTCAGGGGCAGTGTGGATATTGCTGTGGACAGGTCAGTTTGCTGCTCATCAGAAAAAGAAGGAGCAGGGACCAACAAGGACTCCTGCTTGTGGAAGGGGCAAGCTGTGGTTCCCAGTGGGGACTTCAGTGGTTGTGGCCACCCCTCCCCTCCAGATGTTTGCTGACACTCCTTTACTGTCCCAGCAGAGACTCCTTATTCTCTGACCGGACTGACTGGGTTCTTTTATCTAGTAATCCTTACCTGTGTTCCCTCCAATGCTATTTATTGTGTAGCATGAAGATGGAAATCTATTTACTAATCTGTTCAATTTTAACTCAATGCTGCAATCATCCTGGGAGGGGTGGGGAAGGCTGGGGCTGATGTGGAATCCTGGGGGGAGCACAATGAAAGCCCAGCTGAGTCAACCTCTAAAGTAACTTTAACATAATACGGTCGGGTTTTTGTTTTTTCAAAAAGCAACTGAAATAGAGAAGGTAGGATTTTTAAAGGGAAGGTGCCACTAGCATTTTCTCCATCTCAGTAGCTGCATTGTGGGACTTCTGCCTGAATAATCTGGCTAATTGCTTCAGTTCTCTGCTTTGCTCAGGCTGGCTGAGAAGGGGGCCTCCTGCTGGGTCTTCAAGGGGCCAAAGGAGGGGAAGGAATCTTCTCTTGTCAGAGCTACAATCAGTCGATAAATGATGAGTCTACCAACAGCTACCCCCTTACACATCTCTTGCCATAGATTTACCCCAAACCACCAGCTGTGTGTGTGTGTCAGAGTCTATGGGAACACACTGCCTGGCCACCAGCTGGCGTGACACATCAGTCATTTGGGTTCAGGAGTTGGCAGCCTGAGACAGGAAGGCGAGACATGTGCTGAGGGTCAGGCCACCCAAGAGCTGGAGCATACCCGCAGCCAGTCAGACCCAGAGTGGCCCGAGTGTCCTTAGGCCACCAGGTCTTCACCAGGGCCTGGGAATCACAGCACCTCAGCCTATTCTGTGCATGCTGATCTGTCAAGTCTTCACCTCCCTGCTGTCCCCTCGGACAGAGCCCTTCGAGCAGCCTGACCTCCAGGCTGCATCCTGGTCTCCACCAGGAGGAGTCCAGAGGCCTCCCCCTTTGCCCTGTGTGGCCACCATGCCCACTCTGACCTGTGGCCAGGCCCATGGCCAGAGTTTTGCCCCACCTAATGCCCAGGGTAGACAGGAGCTGGCAATGGGCACTTCTCAGGTCCAAGCACAGAGCCCCTCTGGACCCTTTCACCTCACACTCACCTCCATCACATTTACATGATGACTCATTTTGGACACCTGCCTCTGGCCTTGGCCCTCTGTCCCAGGGATGCCATTCTGGCTCTTGTTCCCAGGCTTCAAAACTATGCACAAGAGGTACCCCTCCTTTCCAGTCTGCCCAAAGGACTTACTGGCTGGGCCTATTTTCTATCTGCTCCCCCATTAGAAAAGAGGACACGACCTTGTTTCCAAATAACCATCCTTTCACCGACTCCTGGTTGACCCAGTGGTAGCACCGCCTATTTTTTGCATCAAGATGATGAAGTCCGCTGCCTTGGCCAGGAGTCTCACCAGCACCATCACCACTATCCTCGCTGACATCTGAAGAAATGTTAAGGGTTTGCTCCTGACTGCTTGCTCCTTGACCCAAAGAGGAATGTCTTTGAAGGGTACTGAGCTCCTCGTTCACTGATGGCATCAGGCTGTCATCTTAAGTGTGGCAGAGGCCGTAGAGATGGGAAAGCACTTGGCTCCTTGAGGAAAGGTGGGCGGGCCCATCTGGCACTGAAGGGCCAGTGAGGTTGGCACCAAGGTCCACATAGGCCACAGGTGTGTGTGCTAGGCCACACAGAGCTCGCAGACGCCCTGCATGGAAATGCTCCTGATTTCGGTCACAGATCACATCCTCACCAGATAAAACCAGCTTGCTAAATTGGGTTCCCTGAACCACCCTGATGTGTGTCCTGACATATAAAATCAGTCGCTTAAAGGAAAATCAATGAGCCAGATGAGGTCTCCAGGCTCAGGAATTAGGCTCAGTGCCTCTGTCTCGATTTTTCAGATTCCAATTTAACTAACATTTATTGAGCAACTATATTTGCCAAGCGATGAGCTCAGTGCTTCCACATATGCTGTTTTATGAACAGTTATAAAAGCTCTGCAAGGGAGTAATATTATGGCTACAGTAAAGAGGAGGATAAGTGACGGCCTCAAGGTCACCCAGCTGTCAGCGGCAGAGCTATGGTTGGAGCTGGGAACTTTCCCATCGTTTCGTGGCTACCCAAGACTGATTTAGGATGGAGTCCATACTTCTCATCAGGGCCGTGGCTTCAGCTGACACAACAGCTCCGAAGTGAAAAGCATGCATCATCCAGCTCAGCTCCTGAGGCAGAACTGTCCACACTCACCTGGGAACCAGGCGTCCAGCTGGCAGAGTGTGCCCCTAGTGGTGACCATGAGGAGGGACAGACCAAGGCACTAAACCAGAGCTGCTGCTGCTGCTGCTGCCGGTGGCCCAACCTCTCTGGACTTCGGTTTTGTCACCCTGAGGAGGGAGGGCTTATACCCAACCCGCCAGGGCCAGTGGAGGATCACACTGTAAACCTTCGGGCAGACAGGCCCACGGCAATATGAGCTGCATGAGGGCAGAGAATCTGCCTGCTTAGAGCTGCCTGCTATAGCTCTAGGTCAGTGCTGGCACATAGTAGGTGCTCAGTAAACACAGGCGGCATGAATGAATTCCGTGATGCTGGTTCCCTTCGTGCTCCTCCCCGCTGTGAATAGACGTGTTCTACAATGGTTTGGAACATGCCTTATGCCCAAGACACAAGGGGCTTGGCTCAAGGCTTTGTGGAGTTTTCCACACAGGACCGGGAACAGCCACTCACAGGCAGCAGCCTGTGGCCGTCTCATTTCCTTTTCCTCACTGTCCCCCTCCACGTGACACTGCAGAAGCCCCAAGCCCTGCACCCTCTACATCAGAGTTTTTTTAAAAAGTGTGACTTAACATTTTTTTTTATTTTGGCAAACAAGGGTATTTTTTAAAAATCTACGATTGCCATCATTTCATGGACATTTTAACAACAAAATGAGAGGACATATTATCAGAATAAACGACAGTCCTTTCTAAGAACAAACAGCTGGCAAACTTAGATTAACATATCTTCCCCAAAGGTTGGGCTTTACTTTTTTTTTTTTTTTGAGTGCAGAAAAGTGATAGTGTAGAATTTTATTTTATGATGTCACATGGCAAATTTTTTTCATCGATATAAATTTGTCAATTTGAGGATCTATATGTCACTACATTCATAGTGACAGCAATGGCAATAGAAAACATTCAGTGAGTACTAACTGTGGGCCATGTGCTCAGTAATTTTCAAGGCTTAACTCTGTAAGATACAGCCTGTGAGGTGGAAAGATTGGCCTCAATATCCAGATGGGGAAACTGAGGCTCCTGCCTTCTCCCTGAGGGAGGCTGCCTGTGTGTGGCCTCACGAAGGCTGTAGGAAGGGGACCTCCCAGTTTACACCCAGCACAGTGCATCCTGGAGTACAGATCAGCCAACCCAGAACAGTCAGGAATGTATCAGGGAAGCATGCCACCACCAGGTGACTTCATCCCAGCCTGACAAGAATGTACGGATGGCACCTGGGTCTCACAGCCCTAAATCACCATATACCAACAAAAAGCAAGGCATGTGACAGATCTTTTCAGGACCTTCAGAACACGATACCTCAAGGCCCAAGTTCCTAACAAAGTTGAAATATCACTCCGAGGTATCCTGAGGTAAAAGCTAATATTTATTAAAGAAAAGCTGATCTAATCTCTAGTAAAGGTATCACAATGGGTTTATTGATTTTTTAAAAAGAAAAGTTACATTTTAAAAAGAAAAATGCCAATTTCACAAGCAACCTGCAGCCAGATTCCTGGCCCTTTGGGATAGCTCACAGCAATTCTGGTTTAAAAAAAAGAGAGAGAGAGAGAGAAAGAGAAAAAAATCTTGAAGAAAGGGCTTTTCATACAGACATACAAGAAAGTAAATAAAATCGATTGAAAATACTAACAGAGAGCCATTCATTTTGTTAAGTGTTATAAAAATGCCAAAAGTGCATCTTCTTCCCAGGCTCTAGGGCTTATGATGTTCCCTTTTCTGAAAACTGACATCTGTACGGAAGAAAATACAAATAAAGAGAAAAATGATAAACACATTTTTTGAAGGCCCTGAGTGATCACAGAATGGTGAAGACATAATCTCATTAACTATACAACCAGGGTCTTGTTTTCTCACTGTCTTAGGTGCTGGGGCACAGTAGTTGTGACCTCATTGTAGAGAATATTCTGGGGAAAAAAAAAAAAAGACAGCGTCCTCACTGGGACTCAAGGTTGTATCCTGTGACTAAGATTCTCAATTAGTCAAAATGCCTGGGTTCTATGTACCAGTCACGGTCCCAGCAGAAAATAGGTGTCATACTCAGCTTGAATAAGTGAAGAGAGTTTACAAAGGCGTGGGAAGGGTGCAGGGACACCATAAAAGATGGTGTGGGACCCCAACCCTGAAGGAATGAGGGGAGGGGAAATGAACAGGAATCTGGAGACAGAAAGAGCTGTGGTTTTCTTTCATGGTGTCAGCTAGCTCATGGTTACCCCACAAGGAGAGAAGCAGGGGAAAATAGTACCCTCCCTTACTTTCCTCCTTCCCTGGGATCTCCTACTGGTGTTCCCCATTGGCCAAACCCAGCTGGAAATCAGAAGACAAAAACCCTCTTGGCCCATACACGGGGCACAGAGCTAGAAATCTTGAGGCAGAGTATCTTCATTCACTGGGGCTTTGATTTATATAAGAGTTCAAGGTGTCAGATATAAACTAGACCTAGAAATACATACCTGCAAATGGATATGTAATTTTTATTTCAATAGAAGTTACAGTAAAACCTTGAATTGAAAGTAACTTGTTCTGCAAGTGTTCTGCAAGACAAGCAAACATTTCTAATAAATGTTAACTTGATAAACGAGCAATGTCTTGCAATATAAGTTGTACATGATGCCAAATGTCACATGATCACAACTGAGCTAATGCTTCTCTCTCTCTCTCTCTCTTTCTTGCTGCATGATTGTGGGTGATTGTCTCTCATGCTCAGATGCTTGGTCTCAGACCATGGTATTCCGCAGAAATCAGTGATTTTTCAGAACATTGGAAGATTCCCACACCTGACACTAGTGTATTTTTTGTCACTTCAAAGCACCTATGGACAGTTCTTTGCTTTTCCATTCCAGCTAAGCTTAGGAATGCTTTCCTTCATTCTAGGTCAGGTTGCCTGCAGATAGAGACCCTTTCCTCTGCTGCCTTATTGCCAGTTACATTAAGTATAGTAGATGACAAGTGTTTATTAATAATACACTGTAGTCAACATCCGTGCCAGCGTATAAATGGCCCCCAATGCAGAAGATTCCATTGAGCCAATAGATAGCAGTGATTCCATTAGTGATGGTGAAAGTGGTCCTACACAATAACCCTCCTCTCTCATCTCCCTCACATCAGCCATAAAGGTTTTCAAAGGTGAGTGCAAGTTAATTTATTTTTCTTTATATTTTGTATTTTCTTTACTATTTTGTATTATATTACAGTATTGTAATCATTGTTATACGAATATTTTTGGGTTGTGGAATGAATCAACTCAGTTTCCATTATTTCCTATGGGGAAATTCGCTTTGATATACAAGTATTTTGGATTACAAGCATGTTTCCAGAACGAATTATGCTCACAAATCAAGGTTTTACTGTATTTAAAATGTGGATATTTCTGGATAAATTTGGAGAGGGTACTTTGGATCTGGTATGGTACCCAACAATGTCCCCAAACCCAGCCCTGGATAAAATTTCCCCGAACTCCTCAAAAAAAGGGCCAATCAGGCCTATGAGTTCAAGTCCAGTAGAAATGTTAGAACATAAGGGGCACTTGCACCATTGAGAGTTAGGTGGGCAATCATATAGCAGTCAGAGGGGATGCACAGGAGCCTGGTGACTGGTGTCGTGATGGGGCTAATATCACTTAAACCCAAAGCCTGTGGTGGGAACAACTCTACAGCCATTAAGGAGAATGTATGGGCCCCAGAGACTTTCTAAGGGGACAGGAGGGATATGGGAGTGTTCAATTTAATAAAAAGAAACCTCACTAAAGTGAACCGAGGAGGCTAAAAGGGGAGGCTGGAAGGGTGGGGGGGCTACCACTGAATGTCAATTACAGGAAAAATTGTCCATTACAGACCCTAACAGAGGAATCTCAACAAGAAAGAATCATCAAATCTCAACAAGAAAGAAAGGCCCAACAGGGAAAGCTACACACTTATCTCCAATAAGAAAGTGACTATCCCTATAATTCAGCTAGTGAGAAACCATTATCACCCTGAACTCTTGCTTTTTTCCCATGGGCTTTTGTTTAAGACAACCCTTCTCAACTTCTCCTTCTTCCTCACAAAGTAATAATGTTCCTCTCCTTTGTTTGTTGGACTTGCCTATGGTATTGCCTCAGCTTGCTTGTCCAGAACTGTAATTCTGTGCTATTCACCAATAAGCCCATCTTTTGCAGGTCAGACAACTGGGCGCTTTATTTTTAAGGTTAATAGGAGTTTAGGGAATCAGACAATCCATTGTCAGGAGCTCATGACCAAGCTCATGCTCCACCCCTACCCTCCACTGCATGCACATACATTCATGGACACATGCACACTCATGCACCGATGCTGCCTTATTGGTCTGACCTTGCCAGCAGCTGTAATATGAGAAATCTACAGGTGGCCTGACCACGTGTCCTGCTATCACTAACTTCAGGGAAATTTGACTGCAGTCATGGAGATTCAATACCCCTGGCCCCAATTTCACAGCTTTCCTCTCTCACTCCTTGAGCCTGTTCACCCACAGCTCACCCTGGCCTCCCGTGGTGACCTCCCAATAAACAGGCAGCCTTGTTTGATCATCTCAAAAACAACCAAACACACATACTGTGGGCCACATGCTCTTGCTTCTGCACCAACAGTGCTCTAGGTGGATTCATTATTGCCACGTGTGAGGTGAGGAAACCAAGGCGTGAAGTAACTGAGCAAATCTGACTGCAGCTACAGGTCCTTCTTTATTATCCCTAGCTCCCATTAAGATCAGAAGAGGAAGAACGGCTGCAGTTCCTCTGGGCTTTGTCGTTCAGAGCTCCTGGTCAAATCATGTGCAGTGGAGAGGCAGCACGCTGCTCCCAAATTGCCGAATGGCAGAGTAGAATTTTGCACCCTCATCTTTACACGTCTTCCACAGACTGCCTCAATCAGATGGGAACCAGTATTTCTAAAAGACAAGTAAAGAAGGAGACGCTTCTGCGTCTGCTTTTTGAGGAGTAAAGCGGCAGCTCTTTGTGACAGCACAATGTTCCATTGTTCCTTTCAACTCAGCGACAGAGCTGACAGGTCCCCAGAAGCTGTGACTCCTCCATCCTTCCACACCCCCCGAGAGTGCACTCGGGAAGAAAGAGGCCAACTCCAATGGGGGGGGGGGCGGGGAGTGCACCTAAGAAGTCCTGAAGGGTAGGCCTATTGAAGAACAGATGGGTGGGGCTGGGCCCCCCAGAATCAGACTGAGACAAGGATATGGTCATTTACATGGGATGAGATTCTGGGTGAAAGAGTGGGGAGTAACACAGGGAAGGAAAGGAAGCCGCGCTTTCTGATGTGAGCATCTGGGCCTCTGCCCCTAGGGGAGCCTCTGGGAGACTATGTAGAACATGCCTCAGAGCTGTCACACCTGACAGAAAGTGAGTGTTGAGCTACTCACCCTCTCCAGTGGCTGCTTGAGGGCGTTCCCAGGGGTGGGAACTACCCAGCCATCTGCCCCCATTCCCACCCCTGGCCAAGCATGTTCTGACTAGAGAATGCCCTCAGGTAGAGGGACCCAGGGCTTGCAGTAGAAATCTGTTACCACGAAGAGGATGGTGACTGCAGGGGACAGAGACAGGGCCTGCCACCCTGGGGCGACTCCATTCCAGCATCATTATTTCCAGGTCAGAAGTGAGGGCCGAGGAAGATGAAGAGTACGTGGTGGGACTGTCTGTCCATTTGGTCCGGAAACTGTACTCTTCACCTGTCTCCTCATTGGTTCGGTGAGGCTGATCACATTCCCTGTCCTGTGCAGTTGGTGTGGGATCACATGAGTTAATGTGTGTGAAGCACTCAGGACAGTGGCAGAGTAAGCGCTCAATAAATGACTCTGCTCTGCCTGGTCCACAGAGTTGAGAACATATTGGAACCCCCATTCCCTTCCCTGATGTAGAGATTGGAATCACTCTTAATGCTTTAATCCTGGGGCACAAGAACCCCTGGAGACTCCTTCCTCACTAAGTTGGACAGACCTCAAGCCCTGCAATAGGCCTCACCACCTAGACACCTCCTGGTCACTTGCCTTCCTGTAACCTCCAGTCCTTTTGAACAGTCAATCTCTAGGGCCAGCTTCTGCCTTGTTGTTCTGCCCAGGGTTTACACCCCTCCCTTGCAGCAGAAACTTTGCCCTGCACCCCTGCCTTCTGGCCTGATGGGCAGACCCTGAGCTCTACCAGCGCCTCTGCTGGAGGGTCTGGGAGTGGACCTTAAATCCCACTCCCTGGCTATGCTGGGGTCCTTCCTGCTCCAAGGAAATAGCTGCACTCTCATCTTCCCTTTGCTGGCATGAGATCTCAAGGTCCTGAGACACCCTTGGCAGTGCCAGGGTACACCCTCCAGAGCCACCCACCCAAATGGGCTGAGAGAGGGAGCCCAGCATGAGCATCTGATCACCATCAACCTTGTCCTCTGATCCCATGACCAAAGACTGCAACTACACAGAGGCTACATGGACTCTGTTTCTGACACCCCAGGTCCTGAAGACTCTTTGTTTCCCTCCAGCCTCTTGTGAGTCACACTTGATGAGGCCCAGCTGTGCTCCTGGCACATGGGCCACCTCTGCTTTGCCTCCTGCATTATCACAGCCCTGAGCCTGCCTGAGTTAGTCCTCTCCTTAGGGCTTGTGGCTACTAGTAGTGACTCTTCCCAGGACAGGGGAGGCAGGGAGGTGCATCTGGGGCACCATCGGAGAATATTGTTTCCATCTTAGTGGGCCCTTTTCCTACTCACATTCAAGAATACAGGTTTTCTGATGCTAGTCTTCTTTGAAAATGCATTCACATTTGCTGGGACATGATAATGGACAGAAATTGCTGCAAAATTGACTGTTGGGGAAATGTAAGGGTGACGGATTCTCTCAGGGGCACGTGGCCAACAACAGGCATACTCAATGCATTTAGCATCTTTATTAAGGATCTGGTTGAAGGAACATGAACAGTGTGGTTCATCATTTTTTTTGACTTAAAAAAATTCACAAATAATTTATGTTTATTATAGAAAAAGATAGGCCAAAGGAAAATTAAGAAAAATGACTCTCCATTCCACTATTCTGAAATAACCACTCTTTTTCACATTTTTGTCCAAATCTTCCATACCTACACGTGAATATATAAATATATGTCAAGCTGAAATTCTGGACCTAAGGCTTTTTTAAAAAATCTTGATGGGGGGAGCGCCTGGGTGGCTCAGTCGGTTGAGCGTCCGACTTCAGGTCATGATCTCGCAGTTCATGGGTTCGAGCCCTGTGTCGGGTTCTGTGCTGACAGCTCAGAACCTGGAGCCTGTTTCTGATTCTTCTGTCTCCCTCTCTCTCTTTGCCCCTCCCCAACTCATGCTCTGTCTCTCTCGGTCTCAAAAATAAACTATAAAAAAAATTTTTTTTTAAATCTTGATAGTTAAAGCTTTGATAAAACATCTTTTGGTTCAGAAAGTGATACAGACTAGCATTGACCTTAGGAGTAAACTGTTTATTTGGGGGAAACCCTTTGAACAAAACATTAAGCAAATACCTCCCTCCTGCAGATCTGGGGGAATGAACTGATATTGAACTATTGTACTGGATGCCGTTGTCCACTTGGAGGCCATTAGACAGGGCCCGCCCAGTTTACTGAAGGAGAAATGAGCATTTGTGCTGTCAGCCAAGAAAGAATGATCCTTAGAAAGCAAGTGAGGCCCAGGCAGGTGAGCCTCAGACAGGGAGAGGAATATCTGCTTTCTTCTCCCTAGGTCCTAGAACAACCAGGACCTCGGAAGCCCAGACATCACAGAGACTTCCAGCAGAGACGAAGATAGCCTCCAGCCTGGCTGAGGTGGCAGCAAGGCGATGAGGGTCCATGGGGTGCCCATGGCAATCATTTCTGCTGGGACTTGTCAGTTTTGTTTAGAGGGGTGGTTCCCTTTGGTTATCCCAAAATCTAGTGAGAAAGCAGAGACTAGTGCTAGCTGTGCCATGTAACTAAGGGAAGAGCTCTTCCGGGTTGGAGTTAGAATGGTGAAAAGAAGAGCAATGCTGGTCCTCTTAAGGCCAGCCTGGAGGTACCAGCAGGGTCTGGCAGAAGGTCACCAGTCCCAGATACAGACTGCTGAGCCTGTCTCCTGGAGCTTTCAGGGAAGCAGAGGCAGGGCAATGCATGCAGACCACGCCCTGGGGGATGCTCAGAAATGACCACGTGACCCTCTGAGAGAGGCTCTGTTCCTGAGATCAGGCAAAACCAAGATGTGGAGACTTTGTCATTTACAGTATTAGCTGAAATATGTTCTCACAAGCTACTGAAATCTGAGACATTCTATTTGTACACATGTACTCTACCTGCTCTTTTGAAATAGGTTTCCCCACCACCACCTCAACAATATAGTGTGTGAAACTTTTCATATCAGTAGATATGGACATTGTCACTTTAATAAATGAATCGTCTTCCTCTTCACACATGTGTAACTATAACTTATTTAAACATTCCTTTTTGTTGAAGCAACTTGAAAGCAGAGTGGTTTTGAGATAAGCAAGGCAGGGATGTGGAGAAAGGTGAGCACTGGCCTTTCAGGGCAGTGATTCGGGCCTCCTGGGGCAGTGCCCATTTGGCTTGTCCTCAGAGTCAGGCTCCTGTACTCATGTATCCACTCTCAGCCTTGTCCCTCCCTTGCTCTGATGATGCCCATGCTGGTCTATAGTTAGAGAGTATGTCACTCTTTGCTTAGTTTCTTCTTAGAGAAGAAAAGGATAAGAAAAAAGTGGTGTGGGGGCACCTGGGTGGCTCAGTCGGTTAAGCAGCCGACTTCGGCTCAGGTCATGATCTCACAGCTTGTGGGTTCGAGCCTCACGTCGGGCTCTGTTCTGACAGCTCAGAGCCTGGAGCCTGCTTCAGATTCTGTGTCCCCTTCTCTCTCTGTCCCTCCCCTGCTTTCTCTCTGTCTCTCTGTCTCTCAAAAATAAATAAACATTAAAAAAATTTTTAAAAAAAAAGGAAAAGAAAAAAGTGGTGTGGCATAACACCTCTATCAACCCCACCCGTGTTGAAGTCTTTCAGTTGAAAATGGTGGATTGAACATAGTGTTTATCTCCTCTACTTCTCCGGGGTCCACTGAAAAATAATAGTGTTAAAATCTTTTAAAGGATAAAGAGAATTGGGAGAAGAACAGCAACAAATAAGAGATTTCAACAATTTTTAGAGGATGCAAAGCAGAAGGAGGGGTGGTAACTCTTTTGTCAGGGAGGAAGAAGCGACACTTGCAAGTCCTTCCAGAGAGAAGACAGCTCATGTGCTCTGCCCAAGGGCCCCTGGAGAGTTCAGGGTTTGGAGGCACTAGGTACCATGGAGAGCAGAGGTAAAGCTCAGGGCTGTACACAGAGACCCAAGTGGATACACTGGGCGACTAGACTCTCCAATGAGATGTGAAGAGTCTGCACACATTTCAGTTTCCTCCTTCCTAACAGAATCCTGCCTTGTTAGACCAATCTGTCTTCTGCATAGCATGTCCTTCAAGGAGAGACCCAATCCGAGGTCAAGCAGATGAGACTTGATTGGCCTGAATCAGCACAGAATGGTTCACATGGGCTGATGACCCAGGCTGACCCCATCAGATAGAAAAAAAACACCAGAAGACAGATTTCCTCTCACTTTCTTCAGTTGGATATGGAAGTATATAATAAAAAGAGTGCTTCTCAAACTTTCATGTGTATATGAATCACATGAGGATCTTATTAAAATGCAGATTCTGATTGGTAGGTCTAGGACCTAGCTTTGGATTCTGCATTTATGACAAGCTTTTGGGTGATACTAATATTGCTGGTCCAAGGACCATGCTTTGGGTAGTAAAAGCATAGCTCATTTCCCTGTGGCACAATATTCTGGTCATGTAGGGAACCAACTCATTTGAATCAGATGAGAAGAGCAAGGCAAAGAGCCTGAAAAACCCTCAATCCTGCGTGGCATCATTGAACTACTGATCCATACCATATTTAGAGCACTCCCTACTTTTGAACTTCTAGTTATATGGAATAATATTTTTGCTTAAGGAGTATAAGTCAAGGCTCTATCCATTACAGCTATACCCTGGAGGTGGAGAGGAGAAGATTATTCTCTGGAGAAGGAAAATGGGAGAGGACAGGACTCAGAGGAATTGAGTGTAGGGAAAGGGGAGGCTGGGAACCAGGCACAACACTGAAAATAGGAATTAATTAACAGCCCGTGCATGAATGAGGCATGAAGGAACTTTCAGAGTGGCAGAAATATAAAAATTCATTCAACATACAATGAAGATTTTTACATATTACCATGCATAAACTATACTTTAACAAAAGTATTTTTTAAGCTGCACATGGATATCTTTGGCCCCTCCCCATGTTCCATGTCCAAACTTTTAGATGACAAAATATGCTAACCAGGCAAGGGATTGAAAGGTTCTTTTCTGGGTAAGTGGAATGGCCCCAAAGGAAAGACTCACACATTGTCATTTGAGACTTTCCAAAAGAAACAGTCAGTTTGGCATCTGATCACCCTATGATGAAAACCTACCAGTTGTTAATCCTGCCCAGCTCCACACACAGAGATTTCAGTCATCTATTTAACACCTATGTCATGATTACTAGATGCTTGAGAAAATGCACCAACATAACATAGAAAGCATAAAAAAAACAATTCTGATATCAAAACTGGTGGGTGGGGCATGAAAGAACTGAAGAAAGTAGAGATAATGCAGGACTCAGAAGAAAAATTAAAAATAACATAGAATTAGTACACTCAGAGCCACAGTATAAGATAGTTCTTTCATTAAAGAATAGGGTTTATTAAGAAAGGAACAAGTAGGGAACAAGAAAGAACTGTTAGAAATTAAGAATAGAAGAGAAAAAATACAACAATAAAGTAAAAGATTTGGAGGATAAAGATAATGAAATTGATTAGAAAGTAGAACATAAAGATTTGGAAAATGTGGAAGAAAATGCAAGAGCCTTAGATAACCAATCAGCAAATCCAATATCTGACAGAGAAAAATTAGAAAGAGAGAACAGAGAAAGAAAATTGTCAAAGAATTGAGTTAAGAATATTTCTTGGAAATAGACTGCATCTTCTACCTCAGGGCTTATATAAATTTGGGGGACATCAGGGATAAGAAATAGATCCTAAAAGATTCCAAAGAGGAAAAAAATTATGCAAAAGATAGACAATCAGAATGTCATTTAACTTCCCAAGCATAGAACTGGAAGCTAGAAGACAATGAAACAATGAATGCAATAACATTTTGAAATAAATACTAACATTTTGAAATAAATACTACTTTTAGTCTTGAATTTTATATTCAGACAAACTAGAAATTGTGTGAAGACAAAATAAAAATATTTTCAAACATAAAATCTTGGAAAAAATTACTTTTCATGCATCCTTTCTTAAGAAGCTCTTGGAGGGTGTGTTGCAACAAAACTAGTGAGTAGTTCAAGAAAGAGGAAGATTGGGGTGCCTGGGTGGCTCAGTCGGTTAAGCGTCTGACTTCAGCTCAGGTCATGATCTCAAGGTTTGTGGGTTTGAGCCCCGCATCAGGCTCTGTGCAGACAGCTCAGAGCCTGGAACCTGTTTCAGATTCTGTGTCTCCCTCTCTCTCTGCCCCTCTCCCACTCATGCTCTGTTTCTCTCTGTATTAACAATAAAATAAAACATAAAAATAAAAAAAGAAAGAGGAAGATGAACGATTAAAAAATGGTAGATCTTACCCAAGATAGGAGTAAAGGAAATCCCTGGAGGATAGCTGTGCAGGAGGTCTACAAATTGACCAGCACAACTGGAAGCAAGAGGAAAGAATTCCCCACAATGGAGATCTCCAGGAATAAAAGGGGGGGAGAAGGGATAATAAACTATGTGATATGACAGAACTTTTATAAAAACTAATGCTATGCAGATGACAGGTCTGGTTGATTTTTTTTAACTTTAAAGATATATATGTAGAAAAAGATGCAAGGGAAATGACTAGGCAATTATAAACTCTAAGGAAAAACAAAAACTTCTTAAGAAGGAAAATATAGTTGCAATAAACTCTGATCACATACCTAAGTGAAAACAATGATAGGACTAAATGGTATGATGGGGCTGGGGGATAAGATGGGGAGAACTGTTATAAGAAAGCTACATTCTCCCAACCCACAAATCATGAAGTAGAAGTACAGGCATAAATATAGAGATAGAGAATTAAAGTTAAGGAAATATGCAGAGGAGTTTTAAATGACCTCCTCTGGGGAGATTGTAAGGTAGTTCAGGGACTGCTCTTATTCATTATAAGCCTTTTGTTATTTTTTTTAATTTTAATGTTTATTTATTTTTGAGAGAGAGAGAGAGAGAGAGAGAGAGACAAAGTGTGAGTGGGCGAGGTGTAGAGAGGGAGAATCCAAAGCAGGATGTCTGAGATGTCAGCACAGAGCCCCATGTGGGGCTCGAACTCACGAGCTGTGAGACCATGACCTGAGCCAAAGTCGGATGCTTAACTGACTAAGTCACCAGGGGCCCTAAGCCTTTTGTTAATTTGATTTATTTTTAACTATATGAATATGTTGTTCAAAAATTTTTTTAGAAATTAGAAAATATCTTTAAAGTTGATGAATGAATGAATGAATGAATGAATGAGAAGATCACCAGGCATGTGTCAGAGATCGGGGTTCTGTTTTGGTCCCTCTACTAACCAACTGAGTGGCCACCAGCAAGGCATTGAATCTCTGAGGTTCCGTGCAATGCAGAAATTCTAGACTTTCTTCTATGTCTCAATGACCTGAAGGCCTACCAGAGTCAGACAGGTCTGTACCCCAGACCTGACGTCATCTCTGGGTCACCAGACCCCAGTCTCTCTTCACATCCCCCAGGCTCTGCTTCTGCAACATGGAGGTAATGATACCACCTTCAAAGAAGTCATCAAGGGGGTCACACGTGGGGCTGTGCCCATGATAGGGCCTTTTAGGTGCTCAGCATATATCAACGACTTGACCCATGTGGACTAGAGGAAGTTTAGATCAAAACAGGCAAGATAGGGTCAGGCAAGCTGTGATGCCAGGCAAGACAAGTCAGGTGTTTGCTGGTTATGATACCTGTAATGGCTCCTCCTCCCTCCCTTCTGGAGGCTTCTCTTGTGCATGACCATGCCCGAGGATCCTCCATTAAATGGCCAGAGCAGAGGACGGGCCTGATGGCATGGAATTCCTTGGCTGTACGCGCCCCAGAACTGCCTAAACTGAGAAGAAAATTTCCCCCAGCCCCTTCATTTTTATAATCAGCATTTGTTTAACATGGTCAAAAGGATTTTTCTTTCTGAAATTTCAGTCTGTGATTTCCATGCCCCCAGTGGCCTCTGGGATCCCATTTGCTCAGGCGAGAGTGCTCTTTTCAAGCTGTCAGTAGGGGAAAGATGACAAGGCTTTAATGAAGTCAAGTCATCATTTTTTCATGGCACATGAAGCTGCAGGCTCGGCTGGGGAGGGAACGTGGAGACAGTTCCTTTGGCCTGGTCTCCTCTCTGACCCTCCCCCACTACATCCTGTGCCCAGCACTGCTCAGGAGCTGCTTCACATAAACAAGCCCAATGCTGCAGGGTTCCCTGAGGCCACTGGCTGGACTGCTAAGGAGGGCACTGAGGTCTGATGCCATTAATCACCCAGACGCACACTTGCGGATTCTTGGCTCAGCTGGGAGCTCCCTCCCTTCTCTGCCCCCAGGAGAATGAATCTGTCGATTTTCTTCCTATGATTCAACCAGCAGCTAATATTAACAGGGTTTAAATCATCGAGACTCCCAGAAGTCAGGTTTCAGCTGGTTTTCCTACAAATGAGCCACCAAATTTAACCAGAAATGCTTTCTATTAAATAAAGACTATGCATCCATTTGGAAAAATATATTTCAAGGTCTAGTTAATATCTGATCCCCTGAACTCCTCCCACAGTCCTGTATAATTCAAAAGCCCCAATGAAAGGAGATACTTATCTGCTGATATGAATTCACAGCCCTGAAAGGGAAAAAAGGCTCCTTTCATACAGAGGATTGCTTTAGATACAGCTGTGAACATCTTTGAAAAATCTGCCACCTGTGTGGCATGGGGAGAAAATGCAAAGCATTAGACTATGACCCCAATCTTCCTAGGGGAACCCAATGATATCCTAGTTGGTGCTCTAGACCAGTGGTTCCTAAACTTCAGCCTGCATTGGAATCACCTGGAGGGCTTGTTAAAACACAGATCACTGGGCCCAAACTCCAGAGTTTCTGATTCAGCAGGTGTGGGATGAGCCCCAAAAATCTACATTTGTAACAAATTCCCAAGTGATGATGATGCTCCTGGTCTGGGGACTACACTTGAGAAGCAGTGTCCTGGATCTTTCTGAATGGTCACACCAGGAATTCCCTCTGAGGGGACTCTGTTGTCAGTCTACCCCTTCCCACCCTTCTCTCCCCACCCTGCCGTCCTTCCCACCCAACCAACCCCTCTGCCCCCTCTCCCTGGCCCAACCAGTTGATTGTGGAAGTCTCCCTCGAGCTGGTCCTGGGCATAGCTGGGAACCAGCAAAGAACTCCAGCGTCTCCCCTGCAGGCTGAGCTTCTGCTGAATTTGGCCCAGCATTGGCAGAGTCTGGTGGCCTGAGATGAGCCCTGAGCACCTGCCTGCCCAATGAGTCACAGCTTTCTCAGCCTCTGCATAGTGGGTTCAGCCCAAACAACACCTCAGTCCCCTTGCCACTGGAGCCCTGTTTCCAATCCCATAACACTTGATGGAGGTCCAAGCCCTTACCCACTCCTCCCCTTACCAAGGGCTTAGAACTGATGTTTTGCCTCCCTGTTCCCTTAGGCAGGGGCTGGGCAATGCTCCCTCTGGATGAGAAGCGCTGTACCTGTCTGACCTAAAGGGCTGTCATCACACACACATCCACCCCATTCTGCAGTGGACTCCTCCAGGAAATAACACCTTTTAGCACTGCCTTGGTCATAACTGAGATGCCCACGGAAGTTTTGATCCCTGGCACCCTTTTGAGGGGTAACAAACTCCAGATCAGTACCTCTACCTCCAGCCTTGCTCTGTCTGGCATCCCAACTACCTCTGCTTCCCCGTGGCTAACTTCCATCTACTTCTCCCCATTCCCTGGTAACATCTTAAATATGACACCTATAACTGCTTCTCCTCCTTCCTTTCTGGAGGCTTCTTTCCTGACAGTGACCATGCCCAGGGACCTTCCACTAAGTAGCTTCAGTCACAATTCCATGATTTCTTAGTCTAACCTTGCAGAAGCTGCCTGATTTGCTAGCCACCTTTGCCATGGCTGATATTGAGTCATAGCTGCGAGTCATATAGACTCATGGCGAAGGGCATGAGCTCAGGAAAAAGACTTGACTTGAGTTTGATTTCCTGCTCTTCTACTTGCTAGCTCTGTAACCTTGAGCAAGCCTCTCAGTCCCTCTAAGCCACAGCTTCATTGCAAATAGAGATTGGAATAGTACATAATGCAGAGGATGGAGGAGGGTTGAGTGAGTGAAGGTATAGAAGGTATTGCATTGGTTTCCTACTGCTTGCTGTTCTAACTAACTACCCAAACTTAGTGTCCTAAAACAGAAATGTATTCTTTGGCAGTCTTGGAGGCCAGGCACCAGAAGAGTCTTCTGGGGCTCAAGTAAAGGGATCACAGTTAGATTGGCTCCTTCTGGAGGCTACAGAGGTGAATCCACTCTTTACTTCTTGCAGCTTCTTGTGGCTGCCAGCATGCCTTGGCTTGTGGCCACATCACTATGGTCTCTTCTGCTGTCACATATTCTTTTCTGAGCTGACTCTCCTTCTGCCTTCCTACCCTACCTTTAGGGCCCAGGAAATCCATCTCCCCATTTCAAGATCCTTAATGCAGTCACATCTGCAAAGTCCTTTTGCCATCACAAGGTCCTGGGGATTAGGACCTAGATATTTTGGAAAACCATTATTCAGCTTAGTACAGGTGCGAAACAGAGTGGCTCGTGTCTAGAAGCTCCATAAATTACTGCTTCTTTTCATCTTACTGCTAATGTTACCATTAAGATGTCTGTTTGTCTCCTAATTCTACCCCTGCACGATTCCTCTGATAGACACCCAGTTGGCACAGGGTTGGGTTTCTACAGGTCCAAAAAGCATGATTATGTGAGGCTTGAATAATGCTCAGAACATTTAGCCACTTATACTCTCTATAACATTCTTCCTTCCCATAATACGTGTCTAGAAAGAGGTAGGAATTCTCAGTGAGGTACAATAAAGTCCCCCAGCCCCGGTGTCTTATAACTAACAACTTCTCAGAGCAAGATGATGCTCTAATGAGTCCTCTGAGTCCTGCAGATGCATCGCTGAGCACAGCTTCCTCTGGTCGTTGCATCTGAGATTCCTTTCAAGAATGAGGCTGAGTGCTGCTCTTCTTCCAACCGGCAAACCTGAACAACAGCCCCCCAGGATCTTACCATAGAAGACAAATATGAATGAAAGGTCTCCGTCCTCACATCTGTCCACATCTGTCCTCAGGTTTCATCTTACTGGATCAAATGTTACCTGAGCCACTCTTAGAGCCATACAGCTTGTTATCCATTTGGACACTGGACACCAATAACAGTGAGTTTCAAGTTCAGGGAGCATATAAAGCCACAACACAGTGAGTGAGGCCCAGGCCCAGGAGTGGTCAATTCTGGACCAAGTTCAGTTCATGATTCCAGAAATAGAGACATGGAGCAACCAAGGCCAATGAGAGGAGATCATCAGAGAGAGACACAGTGAGACCAAGAGGTGCACCAGTCAAGTCTAGTAGCAGGATCAGCCACTGGAGAAAAAGCCGAGACAGAAAGAGACTGGTGGGACAAGGGAGGAGGGGCTACAGTCATATGACTAATTCTGGACCTTTCTTACCTGAATCTTTTCTGAGGGTTGATTCTTCCTCCCAAAGGTTTAAAGACCATGACTACTTGGTATTGGGAAACCTATATCCAGTCAGTTCCCTTAAGCTGGAGTTGACCAGTGGTCAACTGTGACAAGATAAACATCTACCATTAGTATACCCAAGGGAACATTCTTGGGGGTCTCTCTCCAGAACTAACAGCCTCTTTTAGTCCATGGGGTCTTATCTCAGTCATCTTGGGCTGCTATAACAAATACCACAGACTGGGTGGCTTAAACAATATTTATTTCTTACAGTTCTGAAGCCTAGAAGTTCAAAATCAAGTTTCCAGGATGATTGGGTTCTGGTGAGTGTCCTTTTCCTGTTTGCAGACTTCTGACTTCTCATTATATCTTCACATAGAGATAAAGATCCTGCCTCTCGTGTCTTCTTCTATGGGCACTGATCCCAGTCATGAGGGCTCCATCCTCATCACCCAGTCACCTCCCAAAGACCCCACCTCCAAATGCCATCACATTGGGTGGGTGGGGGGGACTCAAATACTCAGTCCATTGCAAGTCTTTTCTCCATGCATGGTCCCTTTTATCCATTAGATGCTCTCAAAACTAATATGGTGTCCACCCACTCTTGGTGCCTGAGACTCGAGACCACATGGGCTCTAGCCCTGGGCACCCAGCTCAGGCCCAATGCTGGGCTCTCTGCTGAAGACACTGAAGGGAACTTCTAGTTGGGAGAATCAGGGCAATTGCCACTGGGTCTGCCTCGCTGCCCGCTCATTGGTCCCTGAGCCCTCTTCCCACTTCCTGCTCTCTTGAAGCCTTTCCACCTCCCTTCCCCCTTAGCCTACCTTCCAACCTCATACTACCTCCAAGATATTCCCTTACCTCCGCCTCCAAGGAAACATGGAAGCCAGCAGGTGGGAACTCCCCACCTCTGTTCCCATCTTCCTTCACACCATTGAAGGAAAAGGGCAGTGAGGAGCATGGGTCAAGTGTCGGTCTCTGAAATCTGTCCATCGGAGTCAAGAGCAGGTTCTGCCTCTTACTAGCTGTGTGACCTCAGGCAATTCACTGCATGTGCAGAACAGGAGAGCAGCCATACCCTCCACTTCATAGAACTGCCACAGAGGAAATGGGGTTAGCATATGTAAAAGAGTGTCTGGCACAAGGTATGAACTGAATACTGTAAGCAATGCTTATTATTTTAGTGTAAGAAGCACAAAATGTAAACAAAGATAAAGCAGTGTTGGGAACATGAACTCTGAAGTCTTGGCTGTACCATTTTTTAGTTCTGGGACCTTGAGGAAGTCACTTTACCTCCATGACCTTCAGATTTGTCACTTGGACATTGAGGACATGACAGTGCCTGTCTGAGGCAAGAAAGGACACAATCTGTGTGAAGTTCTCAGCATGACATCTGGGGATTGGTGAGCCCTCCATAAATAGCACTTCTTATTGGAGTGCTTGCCTCCTTTGTTTCCCCTGTTCAGAGTCAAGCACAAACACCTAGGGCTCACCCCCACCCAGAGGGAGCCCATCCACTGATTACTACCCATCCCCACGTCTGTGCCTTCAAAACACCTCTCCTCTGAGCCCTGACCCTCAAGCTCTAGACAGGCTCAAGTTTCTCCAGACAGAGAAAACCCTCTTTCAATCTATGTTTTTAACCCCCCACCCTATTTTCCTCCTCTTTCACTGGGAACTTCTAGAAAGGGTGGGCTACCCTTGACTGCACGCTTCATTTGCTCACAATGGGGCCATTGCAAGCTTTACCAGATGTCTAGGATCTCTTAGGGACATCTCAGGAAAATGAAGTCCTGAGTGTTCATGAGTTCTCCATTGAGATGTTTGTCTTCTGTCTGCTGAGTTTATCTGGGCTGTTGAACATCCCATATCTTCTCTACAAGTGCAGGAAGCCATTTACCATTGATAGTTAGCACTGCTTTGCTGGGTGACTGTAATCAGTCCCAGGATACAGCAAACCCTCCAGGCCTTTCTTGGGAGCTCCCTGGGGATGAACCAGCCCATTCAAGGAATACTGGGGTGGGGGTTTCATGGGGGGTAAACAGAAGTGAGCTGACTGGGGAGGGCAGAAGACAAAGGCAGACCCAGCAAAAGTATAGGACTTAAACCATGAACAAAGTGGAGAAGCAAGCCGTAGTTGTGGTTTTTCCACTAAATTATGAGGGGGAAAAAATTCTACAAGACCTCAAGCTTCCATAAAGATGATGAGAAACAAATTGAAGAAAGCCCTTTCCGGTGCTGGGGTGGGAGGGAAAGAGAGGGCAGAGGAGAGCATGGCTGCATCCTTTGGAAGAAAACCTGGGAGAGGAAACAAGCCTCATCCTGGGGTAAAAGGGACCCCCACGCCAATGTCCAGTGACCCAGGAGGTTCCATCCATGCACTTCCTCTAGTGCCACCAACATCTTGGTGGGATTATTCCTGCAGGCCCCTGCCAGGCAAGATGCCCTGTTGCTTGGGGCACCATGACATGCTGTGGGGTCTCTGGATCCTGGGGTCCTGGGGGGACAGTTCTTCATGTGTCCCCAGTTGAGAGATGCTTCCCTATCCAGCCTAGTGTCTTGTCACAGACACAGGGGGCTTGTCACCTTCAAGATTACCTCAAGGACAAGATATAACTGAGACCTCTCCCTCCACCCTCAGGTAGCAGCCCAATATGCAGCCCTCCGGGAGAGCTGGGGTGCCTGCCCCCTGTCTACCCTGCTCACAAATACCTGGACCCCTTTGAATGGTTTGGGCCTGTGCCTGCTTCCTTTCATACTGGAAGCTCCAGATGTGCCCTATTCAGGCTTTGTAGAGCCTGACACATAGTAGGTTCTTAATAACTGTATCTTGAATAAATTGATGAATAAACAGCTCTTTGGCCATAATCAGTGTGTGTAGTACAATAGCTAACATTTACAGAGTGCTTCTTACGCACTAGAGCTTTTTTGTAACATTTTACATATATTGACTCATTTTATTCTCACAGAAGTCCTAACAGCAGGCATCACTATTATTTCCATTTTACAGATGGGGAAACCAATCCCAGAGAGGTTCATTACCTTGCCTTAGGATGTACAAGTACCAAATGACAAAACCAGGATTTGAATCCTAGCAGTCTGACATCAGGAGCTGGGCTGTTCACTGATACATTAACTCCTCCTTAAAATATTCAAAGCAAGTTTTCTCACCGGGCTCACCAAAGGCACCTGTGAGCAGATTGGTGGAATACTTTAGATGTTGAGAAGATACAATTCTTGTCTGAAACAGCTTATTGCTCAGGGAGGCCATGGGAGTCTTGTCGGAAGCTGTTATGAGGAGAAAAGGGAAGGGATGGAGGAGACAGTTGACAGACCCAGAATGACAGAGGGGGCTGGGGTTAAGCAGAGGGCTTGGCCCAGAGTGAGCAGAAAGAGGGAAAGAGATGCTCATCAGACCCTCCCAGGCCCAGAGGGAAACTCATGAAAAAGAAAAGGTAAGAAAAGGAAGTATCCTGGCCTGAGCAGGCTCCATGCCCAGGGAGGCCAATGCCTCAGTGAGTCACCGAGGAAAGGAGAGAAGCTGGACCACATGGGGCTGGCATCTCAGGTGCCTAACTTGGCAGGCAAAGGGTGACCAATGGTCAGTGCCAGTCACTGGGATATGGGATCTGAAGGAGTATGGTAGACTTGGGCTGGAGGAACAATGATGGATCCAATGTGGTCCATAAAGAGAAGTGGCAGGAGCCCAGGGGCATTGTGATCCCAGAGGGTCCAGCCTGAAACTGGAATTACAGAGGTGAGCAAGGGGGCTGGAAAGAGCCAGGCAGGATGGTAGGGTCCTAGAAAGATAGGTAGGGATCAAGGCAAGTTTCAGTCCATGCAAGAGACTGGTGAGAAACTGTGAGACTGAGGCAGGCATGCAATCATACAGAGAGGGCGTGGCTGGGGGAAGGAGGCACAGTGGAAAAGGAGAGGGTAGCAGCTCAAGGCTGATGAGGACCAGCCACTCCCCCCCTTTCCAAAAACTGCACTGAGCAACGGAGCTTACCCCAGATCCTGCTGCTGATGTGACTGGGCTCCTCAGATGCAGCCTGGCTGAGTCAGAGGCTGAATCTGTGTGTTGGAGGTCATTAGTGTCTGTAGCTAAGCAGGCCTAGGCCAGCAGGGACTGACAGAGGGCAAGGAGTATCTCATTCATTCACTCACCCATACAACCATCCATCCATCCATCCATCCAACATTTACTGAAATCTAAGTGTCAGGCACTCTGCTGGGTACTGCAGAAATTAAGAATTTTAAGACTCATTCAGTACCTTCATGGAGCCCCCAAGCAGCAGACTCCTGACACTGAGTTACATTGACAACGCACAGTAAACTGAGGACACATATCGATAAATGATAGGGAGAGTCAGACTGTGGCTGTGATGATGGCCTGTGTAACCAATAGGGGACAGTTTAGCACGCCATCCACATGGGTATTCAATAAGAATTGTATAAAGATCAGGCGGATGGCTGCTTTCTAAAATAAGCCTCCTGTCAGGCCCCCTCATCTGCTCACCCCATGAATGAGTTCAGTGAAGTGGCTCAATAAACCATTTCTCTTTACACAGTGAGTATCAGATGATCTTTGCTCAGACCAAGCCATACCACCACAACGGGGCTGCAGCTTACCAAAGGACTAAGGAGGGAACTGAGTGGATCTCTGAGGGGGATGGATTTGTTCTGGGGGTAGGGGGTGATTACTGCTAATCCCAAGACTGGGCCTGCCCCAGGCTCTGCCCTGCTTCTGAGAACCACAGGCTTCTACCCACTGACTCAGCTGGGAGCATGGAGGGGATGATGAAGACCACACTGCCACCTCCTGCATCAGGAGCCCTTCCCAGAACCCTGACTATATGCTGAGTCAGGTCCTCTCTCACTATGGACCACAAAGGAACCGCTGACCAAAATCCACGTGCATCTTTTAATTTACGACCTATGTATTCCCTCTTCCTCTTGAATTTAAGGCCCATGGGAGCAGCTGTCTACTCTGCCTCGTTCATTGCTGTATCATTAGGACTTAGAATAGTGCCCATAACATAGAAGATGTTTAATATATTTTTGTGAAATGTATTTGTTATGTTTAAATGAATGAATGAGTGAATGAATGAATAAATATTTTAAGACCATGACTGGCTTGGGTTCCAGTCCCAGCTCAACTACTCCATGTTATATGACCTTGGATGAGTTATCTAAGTTATCAGTTTCCCTGTGGTAAAACAGAAGAATAGTGCCTTCCTTACAGGGTAGTTGAGAAGATAATGCATGTAAAGCACTCCGCATGGTGTCTGGCTCATAGTCAGGGGTCAGTAAGGAGAAGCTTGATCATGATCAACATTTTAGTTGAAGTAACTTAAGACCCCATCCTGGGCCCTGAATCCTCACGTGACAAGAGAAAACGCACACAACCAAGCTGACTCAAGAGTAGGAGGAGAAGCAGCATAAAGCAGTGGTTCTCAAATGGTGTTTCCTAGAACGGCAGCTTCAGCATCACCTGGGAACTTGTCAGAAATGCAAATTCTCAGGCCTGCCCCAGACCTTCTGAGTCAGGAACTCGGGAAGAGAGGCCCAGCAATTCTGTATTTTAACAAGCCTTCCAGGTGATTCTGATGCACACAAATTTGAGAATTCTGGGCCTAGAGCACAGGGCAGATGGAGAAGGCCAGATTTCTGGTTGGAATACCAATGCCTTCCTCTGATGCACACAGAAAAGCAGAGAAGGAATCTGGGCAGCTCCAGGTCCAGTGCCAGGGAAGCTCCCCATGTTGTAGCCACAAGTCTGGAAGTCTGGCCTTGCCCTCTCTGTTGCTGGCAGACAAGTTTGGCCTCCATCTATAGCAGGGCAAGGGCTGTTGGCTGTGGGGAGAGCAGCATTTGTCTGCTGACTGTCATGGGGGCAGCTCTGCTCAGAATCCCAGCAGCTGCATTACTGGGGTCCTGGGATAAAGCTGCAGGGGGAAGGAGGACTGGAGCAAGACACATAATACCACGAGACCAAGGTTTCCTGAGCATTCATGTATACTGGGAACCCTGGGGCAGGGGTTTGAAGAGCAGTGAGAAGGTCCTCATGATCCATCAGAAGGGTCACAAGACTTGGAATGTCAGCAGCCGCAGGCCATTGCAATTGGCTGCTTAGTAAACAGTCTTCAGCTGCTACTGGGATCTCCAGGATAACTGTGGGAGTGAAATTTGGAGCTGTACCTGGCAGTAGGTGATGTCAAAGAAAGATTAGGAATAGAGACCACTGAGGCTCCCCATGGAGGCAAAAGTATGTGTGAGCCTTTGAGTGTTGGGAGGTGAGGTTGCTGCCCATTGGCATCACAGGGGAGTTTTTAAGATTACCACTGCCTGGGCCCTCACCCAGTGGATTCTGATTCAGTTTGTCTGGGGTGGGACCCAGGCTTCAGCAGGCATTTGTCAATCTTCCAGGTGATTCTAAAACCCAGCCAGGGTTAAGAACTGCTCTTGTAACCATGAACGTACCATCTCATCTATGTGCCTATGCTAGTGCCTTTGAACACCTGTCTGTGTCTCTGTTTTTTTCTATCAGTAAGAATGTCTGGTGTTGGAATCAGAAATAATGATTTTGAAACCAACTGAGAAATAAGACCCATGAGATAGAAGATGGAAATCACAATGTCAATTCTACCAGGTAAAGTCACGTCAAAGGTGTGGCTGTAGATTTGTAGCCAAATGGGTTTGCAAATCCTTTGCCAGTGAATTAGATGGACTTACCTATTCAGCACATCAGGTAACTCCCCAAAGGGAGCTGGAGTATTACCTGGGTGGCTACCCAGTACCAAAGAACTAGAAAGAATGCCATTTCCTCTCTACAAGCAGCCAAAGCAGAAGACAGAGAAGCCCTGGGAAGGGCTAAGCTGAGAATGCTCACTTCTTCTCCCAAATCCCCAATCAAATAAGTTACTTCTCGGAGGAGAAATAGGTGAGGGGTGGAGAAAAGCATGAAGAGTTTCTTCTATACTTTTCTTTCCTGGATGGTGCAATAGAAATGTCTTCCCCTTCTTGGACACATGAGTTGTGGTGTATAGTTGTTCCTCCTTCACATCTGGGCATTTATCTGAGCATTTTTGTTGTTCTCTCTGAATATCTGAGAGTTCCTATCTTTCTGTAGATATGTAAGTAAGTGTGGCTGTGTGTCTGGGAGTATGTTTGCTTTAATAAAAGTGCCTGCGTGGCTCTGTGTATCTGTCTGATTCTGTGGTTGTCTGTGTAGAAAAGCTTGAATCTGCACCCTTCTTGCCACCCACTCCCTCAAAACTCAGCCACTTCACCTGCTTTCCTGCAGGCTTCCTGTGTTTGCTGCTCATACAACCTGAGGGATCTCACTGACATTTCCAGTAGTCACAGCACTCAAAGAACATGCTGTCCCATGTAGTTATGACCACCCTTTAATCAGCTAAGATGACTCATCATCGTCAATACCATGACAAGATATCAATGAAAATGGTCTTTGCCCAGATGGGACTTCTCTGGATGGGGCTTATCTGAGGGACTTTGTTCATGAGCTCCTGGAGGGTATGAGAGAGACAAGGAGAGACCAGAGCTCCATTCTTTGGTCCTTACAAACCCTTGGTACACACTCAGCCATGCATTGGTTCTCCCATGGACCTAGCCCCTAACTAAGACTTGTTTGTCCTTCTCCACCATGTAGAGCCCCATGAAGGGCTGGCCATGGCTCTCCCCAGTCCAGGTCTAATTCCCTTTGCAACCTTAGAGGGTCATTCTCGTCTCCAGGGTTTCTCATGCAAACCTGCCTTCTCTTCTTCAATAACTTTTGCTAGGGACCTCCATAAGCTACACCTTTCAAATAGTAATGCTTTGAGAACAATGACTTTAAAGAGAGGTAGAACAAGAGTAGAGACCCTATCTTACTATATATTCATTGTGCAACTCTGGGCAAATACTTCTCATCTGTGAAATGGAGCTATTAATAATAAAGATAGTTCATATTTACTGAGGGCTTACTATGCATAAGTACTACTCTAAGAATTGTACATGTATTATATTAGTCATCTATCACTGTCTAACAAAGTACAAAACAGTGGCTTAAAACCACAAACACATTATTTCAGTCTCTGTGGGTCAGGAATATGGGCATGACTTAGCTGGGTTCTGTGATTTAGAGTCTCACATGGGCCACAGTTAAGGTGTTGGAGGGGGGGTGCTGCAGTCACCTCAGTGATCAAGGAAGAAGATCTTGATCCAAGCTCACTCACATGGCTGTTGGCAGGACTCAGTTCCTCACTAGTTCTTGGACTGAGGGCCTGGTTCCTAGCTGGTGATTGAGCAGGGGCCATCTCAGGTGCTTCCCAGATGAGCTTCTCCTCTGGGGAGCTCACACATGCAGTGACTTCCATTAGAACAAGTGAGAGAGAGTGAAGGCATGCAAGATGAAAGTCACAGTCTCTTTTGCCCTAAACTCAAAGCGACACCCCATCAATTTTTCCATATTGTCTTATTACAAGCAGGTCACTAAATCCATCCCCCATTTAAGAGTTGGGGATTACACAAGGATGTGACTATCTGGAGGCAGGGATCATTGAAGCCATCTCAGAGGTTGCCCACCACATGCATTAAGTCACTTTTTCCTCACAGTAACACTATGTGGGAAGTATTATCAATATCTTCCTTTATTACCATTCTTCAAATGAAGAAACTGGGACACAGATTTTCCTAAAGTCATAGAACTGGTATATGAAGAAGCCTGGAAGCTACCCCAGAGGCTGTGCTCTTAACTACTCAACCTAACTCAACTGTTGGGATCATCAGATGTAACACTGTAAATAATGACACCATTGTCTCACAAATGCAGTCTTCTTTCTCCAGAATCTCCCTCCAGCTCCACCTCTCTCAGTGTTATGCTCCAGAAGATTAAGTATAAGCCCCCAGCCAAGTATGTAGCTTTTCATAAACTCTGGAAGTTTATAGCTCAGCCTAACCACACCTTCTCTCTGACCAGTCACCATGCTTTATTTCTAACTATTGTGTGCAGAACAAACTAGTATCCAAGATGAAAGGGAAGACTATAAGAGAGCATTTGGTTTAACAAATGAATTCAAGTCTCCTGACCTGTATGCACTCCATCCTGGGAGGCGGCGAGCATATACAGATAACTTCACCAAACACAGGTGGCTTTGTTCAGTTGGAAATGGGATAAGACTGGGATTAAGATTTGGGATGAATTGGGGGTGGAATTAGAATGTTCTCCATCTGGACTTGGCAGCAAGAGAGAGCTGCCACATCATGCTAGACATGGTGCAATGGCTCATCTGTAGCAAGTGGCATAGAAAGGCCTGTGCTTTCTGACTCAACAATGGCCCCTTCTATATAAAATCACCCTTATTCTACAAGTCATTACAGCTATTCTACCTTTCTCCCCAACTCCTGCTGTTCCATGCAACAGAAATGGCTTCCCTCTCAGAGGAGGTAGGGAGGAGGGGAAATGGTTCCATCTTTCCTTCCACCTTTCACACCCTCCTTAATGTGGGTGGAGGAGAGATTGGCATGATTTTCAAGATGACAAAAGGTTGACACCCATTGATCCGTGTTTCTCTAAAGTGTAAACACCCCTCCAAGGGATGGCCTCTCTCCTGGCCACAATTCTCTATGCATCTAGATAAAAATCTGTTATGAAGACCCAGAACTACCCTCAGGTGGTCTTCAAAGTCCAAATGTAGAGGAAGGTATCAAGAAAACCACTTCAGCTTTAGATCCAAGCTATTCTTAAATTTTGCTGTACCAGTTATAAAAGTCACCATTCTCATCCCCATCAAACTGACATGTATAATTCTAAATTGGTTTGGAACTTTGAGGAGAGAAGGGTATGATTAATTATGATTCTTACAAAATCCAACACTAAGAAGCCATAACGGGCTTGCTAGGGTCACCTGCACACAGCAGAGCCAGGATGCATGACTATATCCATGCATAAGTGCAGACTGTCCATGCACTTTACATTTTATTACATCCTTCCTTCAGTACCGCTGTGGGGAACATAAGGCACCACAGAGGTGTTGGAGGAAACTTCAGTTCTTCAAGTCTCAGTTCCAGTGCTATCATCTCTGACAGACACAGAAGCACAATTCTTAAGAGTACAGAGGTATCTAACCAAGCGCCTAAGTCAGGCTCATGACTACAAACTCTCTCTAAGTGTATCATGTGCTGTTCATCAAACATTGGCTCCTTTCCCCTTGACCTCCATAAGAGAAATGCACTTCCCTACTCCACGGATCTTGGGCTTGGCCATGAAACTTGCTTTAGCCAGTGGAATACAGGTGAAAGTAACAGTGTGAGTCAAAGCCAAGGCCTTAAGGAGAATTCTTAAGAACATGCCCAAGGTAGCATCCTGGCAGTGGAAGAATGAGACATGTGTGAAACAGATCTGAGCCAAATCTACGACCAAAGCCTAGCCTAGATCAGCCAGTCCCCAGCTGACCAATAGACATGAGATCCTACAGCTCAAAAATGCTTATTGTTATTTGCCATTGGGGTTCTTTTTGTGGGGGGAGAGTGGTTATTCACCAGACTGTGATAAAACCTAACAGTCACACTCTCCAAGATGATGTAGAAGAGAAAAGTTAGTCATGCCTACATGGTCAGGGAAAACTTCACAGAGAAAAGACTACAGTGAGTCCGAAGAGGTGGGATGGACTTTGAGGTTAGGGGCTTTCAAAGCAGACCTCTGGCAGTCATGCTTGTGGGTATGTGAATGGCAGCGTGTTGTGGCACATGCACAGACATGCGTGTGCTAGAGAGTGCTGCACACAGATTCCCACGTCAGTGTGGAGTGCGGTACCACAGAAAACCCATTCTCCAAGTCTTAAGTGTTGACTTCTTTTTAAGCTGAGGCCATGTTCCCCTCTATTTTTCTCCAAAGAATTAATCTTTTTATATTATTATTATGTTAGGTTTATCTTGAGTGAAACGTGGATGTGAATTTTATCTGTGGCTTAAGACATAATTGTGGATGAAAAATTCAAACACCCGAAAAAAACACTGCTATCAGCACCTCCTTGCTGGAGGTACCCACGTGCAGCCGGGCACACAGCACTTCCTCCGGCACCTTCTCCTCCTGGGAGCTTATCACCCCGGCCATTTGGATGAGGTTATTTGTCCAATTTAGGAAATCATTACAAATTGGATAAGTGGGACTTTTGTGTCACAGAGCTCCACAGCATACTCACTGGACCACAGGGCAGGAAGGAGCACCGAGGGTGTATTCCAGGCCAACCTTCCCCAGCAGAGTTTCAGTGGAATAGTAGTTCCATGGAATGTTAAAAACATTACTTGAAATGCACGTTCACTAGTCAAATAAATGTGGGAAACACTGGGTTCAAGAAAGTCAATCATTCCTCTCTCAGGATGTCTCTGAGTATTACATGAGCTAAGGTGCATTGTGATCTTCAAAAAGGAACATTGGATGTGGCTTCTCAAACTATTTGATATCAGAATTCTCTACCTCCCCCATACTATTTTTCCCCTAGGGATATGATAAGTCTAGAGCTTCCTGGAACATAATTTTTTAAAGTTATTCAATAGCATCCATTGATTCCATTGTGGCCCCGCCTTCATTATTGGAAAGTTCTTACAATGAGTTAATATCCACCTGCTCATGGCTCCTCCCATTTGCTGGAGCACCGAAACAAGACTGTTCTTTCCAGTCTATGGACTTGGGGGCGTTTCAAACACAAAGATTCTGCCCTCTCATGTCAGATTGCCTGGATTTTAATTTCTAGTCTCCAGTCTAAGTACTATCATTAGTGGGGTAAATAAGAGAAATAGGAAAAAACGTGCATTCATTTAGCTCCACCATGTATTGAGTTGTGAGTTGTTTGATCTTTAGCAAGTTACTTCTCTGAGGCCTCAGTTTCCTCATCTGTAAGGTGGGGACGACAGATAATGCACGTTATGGGCCTTGCTCAGAGGCCGACAAACTATTATTGTCATTACTCCAGAATCCTTATCTTCCAGTCTCTGCCCCTCAATTTAGCCCATAATGGATTCCAAGAAGTGTCTCGTCTTTGCAGACTTCAATTCACGTTGACATTTACTGACACCTACTATGTGTCAGGCCCTGTCCAGAGCTCCATGAACACAGCGATGAATAGCATAGGATAATGACCCTCAAAGCTCTCACAACCAGGTAGAGGACCCAGTAAGGAAACCTCAGCTCAAAGTTCCTGGGGGAAACCAGGTCCAGAGTCACCACTGTCTCAGGTTAGGAGGCACAGAGGTGTTCAAGCTTGCAAGGATGATTCAAGAGCATAGACACCAATGCAGCCCTCTGTAAGATGCTTTTGCTATCCCTCTGCGCCCAGTGTTTTTGCACAGAAATGGCGGGCCTCAAACATTCTCTACCATTTCTAACATGCTGGGTACTATTCCCTGGTGGCTACACTGCCTAGGAGGGCACAGAATCAGAAATCCGTGTTTCCAATTACCTCAAGAAGGGGACACGGAAATAGAAGCCAAGGACTTAGTATAGAGATCCTCTCATTTCCCTCCTCCAACCCCACGGATCCTGGGTGAAAAAAGACAAAATTCTGAAAGCACAATATCTTGTTGAAGAGCAAGAAGATGCTTTCAAGCTGGGTCAAAGCTTTGCCCCCTGCCTTTTCCTTAAATATAAATGAGCAGCATTTGTTTTTCCTGGATTGTACTTAACTTGGCTCGAAAGGGCTGCCTCCGTAAACCATAATCACCATATTTTTTAAAGTGCCGTTCTTTCCTTGACCTGGCCCTGAAGACAGAAGCCAACGTGGTCTTGCACATTCAGCAGGTTACTTTTCAGAGGACACAGAGAGTCTGCTCCCAATCGCTCATCTTCCCTGGGGAATTCAAGTCACACAACAGAAGCAGAGTTCAATGTCCAATATCTGAGAGAGCTTTGCCAATGTCAGGGTGGGAAACACATTAATGTGCACCCAGCTGAGATCGCTCATTCGTCAATGTTTATTGAGTGTCTGTTGTGTGCCTGGTACTGGGCTTGGCACTAGGGGTATTTATGATGACAGCAGCAACAATGTTGAATGCCTAAGGCCTGATACTCATTCAATCCTTCACTCTTCACAACAACCCTGTGAGATTATTAGTTTTCACTTCTTATGCATAAAGAAACTGAGGCATAGAGAAGTAAAATAACTCACCCACAGTCACACGGCTAGTAAGTGACAGAGGTGGGCTCAGGGTCCCACAATCCAGGTCCAAAGCCAACATTGTTAACCAGCAACATACCATCTCTCAGAGGTAGCTGAGGCAGATGGGGCCCCAAGCAGTCCACAGGCTAGCAGGGTAGAGAGTCGGGTACACTGGCCATGATAACAGGGAGGGGTAGAGGCTGCATGGAGGGTGCCAGGGCTCCGCAGGAGGGCACCACCTCATAGGGCACGCCAGAAACAGGTCTGATCCTTCCTTCCGAGGTGCTCTAGTTCGCTACTGTGGAGATTTAACATCCACACAATCACCTGGGGATCTTGTTAAAATGCAGATTCTGATTCAGTAGATCTGGAATGAGCCCCAGACTCTGTATTTCTTCAAAAAGACCCCACTCTAGCAGTCAGTGATATAAGGCTCTAGGCCAGGGGCGGCAAATTTTTTTTTTTTTTTTTTTTTTTTTTGCTACTAGGACACTCTAATGAGGACAGCTGGCCTCTCTCTTCCTGATGCCAAGCCTAGATAATAATATCTTAGACAATGATGTCATGGTTGTGGCTGTACCCACCACATATCCTGCCACCCCACGCATGGAGTCAGGAGATCACTAAATCGGCTGAACTCAGAGCTTATTAGGAGCTAGCCCCAATTCTAAGTGCCTGACAGACATAGAGCCCTCACTGGGACCTGAGGAGGACACTGAGGCCTAAGGATTGGGTAACTTAGTGACTCGGCCAAGGTCATACCACCAGTAACTGGCACAGCAGGGGTGTGAGCTCTGCCAGTCTTTGAAGCCTGGACACACAGGGCCCTTCTGGCAGCTTGCCTCCTGGCTCTCATTTAATCTCCCATTTCCCTAACAAAGAGGCTCAGGGGCAGAGAGGTTAAATTATTTGGGCAAGGCCACTCAGCTAGGGAGGGTCAGAGCCAGGATTCAGACCAAGAGGGGCCTGACCCCAAGTTCATTCTTTTAACAGTTCTACAGCAAAATAGGAATTTGAATTCCTGCTCAGACCCCAAGTGGTCATTCTCAGGCTGTAACCAGAATAAGGGATCCATTTATGACCATAAAATAATAGACCCATTAAGGATTTAGGCCACAAACTGGGTCCTGAGCTCCTGAAGGGGGAGGGTTATGTCCCCTTCACACTTTAGCTTTTCCATTTCAAATAGTGAACGGGATTTTGTTGTCTCTGATCGGAATGTCTGTTCTCCTTCCTCCATCCTAGAGAAAGAGAACAAGGAATTATTCTGGAAACATCACCCTGCTAAAGACATTGAAGGAAACAGTCTCCACTGAGACCAGGACAGCCCGAGACTCAGGGACTGGGAAGGGGATGGATACTGAAGCAATCCCCCGGAAGCCACACCCCCACTCACCAGGACCCTGTCCCGCTTCCCAACTGAACAGCCCTGCGGGCCTAGCTCTCTTCCAGCTTGGGAAACTGAAGGATGTTCCTCATTGTTCTCCCGCCTCCCCCCTCCCCCTCCACCTCCCTCTCCTCCTCCCTCTCCTCCTCTTCCTCAGCTCGCCTACTGGTCGAGCCACCAATCCTACTCTCCGGTGCCTCCCACTCTCTGCCGCCCCTCCCACTCTTCGCCGGCTCCTCCCACTTACTGCCGCAGGCCTCAAGACTGCTGTCAGAGCACTGATTGCTAATAAAAGCAGTGCAGTTGTTGATTGGGAATAAGAAATAAAAATAAAGCACTCGAGCTGACCAGCCACTGCATCAGGTCATCTTTCAAGACTGTCATCTTGAAGCCAGGGGAACAGGAAAAATTGCTGTCAGCTCAGACCGGCTCCCATACCGCTCACCCCTGCTCCCCAAACCAGCATCTATTACCTTTTCAAAAGCATTCCTTCTTCCCTCGCCAGACCCCTGTGTTCCTGAGCTAGAGATACTCAGACCCCACTCCTATCTCCGTGAGTCTGAGACAGGTTATACTCACCACGACGTGGAAGCCTTTGTGTGTGTTTTGCTCACTGTGGCCTGGAGTGGGGTGGGTGAGTCTGGAACCACAGATGCTGGGGTGCAGAGGTGGGGGGGAGAGAACACAACAACTCATGGCACAGTCATCAGTCATGGTGCAAGCACAGATGTGTCCCAGAAACACTGGGCTGGGGTTTGCTGACATCCAGGCAGGCACTCACTCTCAGGAAGCTCAGCCAAGGGCAACAAACACTGGGCATGGTTCAGAACCAGGGCCTCAAGCAAGGCCAGTCTTCAAGCCTCTCAGGATCTGGGGAGGGGCTCCAAACTGAAGCCTAATTATGTGTCATAGTGGTGAGGACAGTATTAACTATGGCAAGGACCTTGGGGTCTCCAGAGGAAATGATCTGTGATTCAGGTAACAGTTCAGGGTTCTGGGTGAGATCTGGGTCCCTGAGGCAAACTAGAAGGTGGCCTAAAAGTGATAAGAGTGATCATTGCTCCCCACCCCACCTCCATACCCCCAAGATTGAAAAAGGAGCCAGGCTTCTGAAATATTTCCTGCTTCAGCTCAAACTGGCCTGGAATCTTTGGGGAGACATGAGGACTGCACCTATGGATGACAAGACCAGTGGGCTCAGCTGTCAGGACCATCAAGGGTCAGAGGCAGACACACAAAAATTGAAGGGAAAGACCCCCTAATCATGCTTTTCTAATCCATTTGCAAAACACATATTATTTCCTCATGGGTTCATTGCCTTCCATTTGAGTAAAAATGTTTTCCAGCTCTTTCCTTTAGATATTTTATTATATACCTGGTGATACATAACATTCACTCCTATTATGTATTCTATATATGTATGTATGTATAAACAGGGAGGGGTATACATACATGTATGTACGTATGTATAAACACTCATTATTCAAAGTATGAGACTTTGAATAAAATCCTGGGATTTTCTCTGATTGGACCAATTCGGGTCACGTGCCCATCCCTGAATAAATAACTAGAAGAATGTGATGTACAGATATGAATGAGATTATGTTATTAGTTTCAGCCAATCAGGGCCCACTTCTGAGCAGGAAGCAGGTTAAGTCCATCCCACTGGACAAATGGGAAATGTGGGGTCCTTTTAAGAAGAAGGAAGGGGGGAATCGGCGCCAATGAGACAACTAGCAAAGGCCACGAAAATTGCCAGATATTGAGGACTGACTCTGTGTCAAAGATCCTGCTGTATGCAAACTCTCTCACTGAACTATCTTTAAAATGATTTTAGAGGTGATTGAGCCCAATGATTCTCATCAAATCTGCACTCCACTTTAGGAGCATATATAAGAATCCCTGGGGGCAGTGTGAGATTTCCACGTCTAACGGGGGCGGTGAGCTTTTAGAGATTGGGAAGCACTGCCCAATTACATCAGGAAGAGCCTTCCAAAATTCTGACCCAGCAGTCAGACATAATGTGTAAAGGTCTGAGGACAGACAGACTTTAGTTCAAGGAACCCTCACGTTACCTGTGTTACTTACCTGATTTCTGGCTGCTCGGAACTAAATTTTTGGATCCCCCAGAATTCATATGTTGAACTCTAAGCCCCAGTAAGATGGTATTCCTTTGGGAGGTAATTCCATCCGAAGGTGAATGGAATTCATGCTCTTAGGGAAGAGACAGTAGAGAGGTGATCTCTCTCCACCATGTGAGAATACAGTGAAAAGTGGGCAATCTGCAAACCAAGGAGAAAGCTCTCACCAGATGCTGAATCTGCCCCCACCTTGATCTTGGACGTCCAGCCTCCAGACTTAAGAGAAATAAATGTTTGTTGTTTAAGCCTATTCTATGTATTCTGTTATAGCAGCCCAAACTGACAAGACACTGCCCTTGGGGTATTTAAATTACCAAAGTCTCAGGCTTCTCATTTGTAAAATAGAGATGATAACAGAACCTCTCTGTGATGGTTGTTGGGATAATTAAATGAGATAAGGTGCAAAGCATGCTCAGCATTTGGCTCAAACAAAGGAAGAGTTCAACATTGGGTAGATCTCTGACTAGTGTTATGTGAATGTTGACAATTTATGTCCCACGTGCCACTGGGAAGAAAGGGAAGGAAGCCACCAACAGTCTAATACCTCATTTTATAGATAAGAAACTATAGCCCAATTGAATGATTCCCTGAGAGCCCATGACCGATAGAGATTGAGCCAGAACAAAAGAATATTCCAGCTCATGACATTCTCCTGGTCTTTAGTCCAAGGCTCACCCTTCACATCAGGCAGTGTCTTGTTCTTCAGTCACACCCACCTCTCTTCTCCCCACCACGAACCCAGCATTATATCTGTCACATAACAGAAGCCCGCTGCCCGTTTGGAATAGCTGCATAGTTGGAGGCAGGGAGTCAGATCTCGTTATTTACCAAAGATCCTTCCAGGAAAAGCATTTCCAAGAATCCAACATTGACATCTGACCACCTTTTGTCTATTCTCCTCAGCCAGGTTCTAGTCCCAACTGTCATTAATTGCTTAGGGCAGGAGGAAAACTGCTGGAGGTATCACTCTGCTTCTGAAAGCAGCTTCTGCAGCAGCAACAGCAGACAAAACCCAGCTCTCTCTGTGCTGGCTAAATAACTTCAATTGGGGGATCCTGTTACTAGGAGATGGGACTCCCTTAATGAGTGTTCTTCTGTAGGTACGCTTCTGATTGGGCTTTCAGATACATGGTAAATGCACCTTTAAAGACCTCTGCATCTGTCCTTGCCTCTCCACCACATGCACATGAATGTATATACACACACATACACACACACAAAACTTCCCTGAATGTTTCCTTTCAAAGTGATTCTCACAGCCTGATAGGTAGACAATCCTTCCATCATGCTATGCCATGGCCAATCCTAGACAGTGCTCATTTATGCAAGTCCCTGCCAAGCTGACTGGCAGACACCTCTCCACACCAATTCTGACCCTCTTGGCCTCATACACCTCTAATCCCAGCCCCTGATCCTGCAACCAGGTGGGCAGAGGCTTTGGCCAGCTTTATGGAGGTGCAAAATGACAGCACCTTGATCAGGCCACACTATGCACATTTCACCTCTTCCCTTGGGCTCCTCTGTGACACCTAGGTGTGGGATACTGTGGGGAACTTGCCCAGTACCCCATATATGCCCAACCTGGAGGTGTAGGGGAATTAATCCCCCTTGAGGCAAACCTTTGGCCAATGGGTGACAGAAAGTAGTAGATAAATATCCCCTTCTATCCCTAGAAGGTCCTAGGTGCACCATCCAGGAAACGTTTAAGAGGGCTTTTCAGATGGTCCTATGGGATTGAGCAACTAGCTGCTCATGACCATAGCCGAAGTAATGGCTCACTCTCTCACCTTGCTTCACTCTCTCTACTTCTGCTCCCTGGGATCAGTTGCCCACCAAGCACTTGTAGGTAAGCCTTTATCCTGGCCTTTGCTTTTGAGAGTTCTGAACTAAGATGATTGTTTCCTACAGTGGCCTTGAATGCAGACCTGGAGGATAGGATTTTAGTGCTGAATCACTCACCAGCCATATGGCAATAAGGACGCTTGTGCTAGTGCTAACTGGAGGGGTGATGAGCCCTGGCATTCAGTGGCATTGCAATAACTAAGACTTACATCTGAGGCTGATAGGAATGAGAAGCCAGTTGGAAGGTGAAGGTGAGTTATGGTGGCTGTGGCACTTGAATGTATAGAGACAATATTAATTATACAGATTATAGAACGGTGTAGCCTTTTGTTAACCACATTGAACACCTTGAAATAAGACAGTAAAATGTTCATGATATCCAACTGCAGATTCAAACCATGCCGTAAAAACCAAAAGACCTCTATGAAAGCTTTGAAGAGTTTTTCATTTCCTACGGTGATGAGACACACTGGTCCAAAATCATGGCCAGCATTATCTGAAAGGGTGACAATGTTGCAAAGAAAACTGAATGCACAGTCTTAGTAGGTCTCCTATGTCAAATATGTGGTCCTGATGGAAAGGAATGTACACTTGAAATGTGGGATGGGGACATTTGTGTGGACAAACCTGAGAATCTTGAGTACCCAGATTCTCCTGAGCCCTTTAGACTCACAGAAGTACCCCCTTCTCTTTGTCTCAGGAGAACAGCCTCCAGACTGGAGATGTTGCAGTAACTCTACCCAATGCAAGTGCTTGCAAAATAAAACTTGGTCTTCTCAATATCTGCCCCTTACATGTCTCATTGCCCCAAAATAATAACTGAGGTCAGGCCTCAGCATAGCTTCTGTGAATACAATCTCTGCTCCTGGAGGAAGCAGTGTTCAGATTGTATATATAAGCAGAAATTTGAGAACATATGTGAAATTGGATGTGAAAGATGTTAGATAGGAGGGAATTGTGGTTATAAGGTGGAATAAGGGAGTATTTACTGATGTGGGGGAAGTCACCTGTGACTTGGGATTTAATATTCTAGAAGGAAACATGGAGCCAGTCCTAATAGTCTATTGGAATGACTACTTGAAGCTTGGACATGACCATAGCCTCCAATAAATGAGATGGAGATTCTGGAATTGGTTTGGCATTGTATCAGGGAATAGATCTGAAGGCTCAGAGAGTTAGGAATTTTAGAATAGTAAGAACTTACCATTGGCCCTGGGGTTAGCTAGAAGGTACTCTTTCCAGTAGAGCAACAAGGAATGCATGGGGCAAATGTAGCATCATCATCTTGGAGATACTGTGTTTTTCCTCTTTAGGCCTGGCTGGATGGTGAAAGATAATGCCATTAAACTTGGATCCCCAATATCTATGGAGATGTTGAGAATATCAGAAGCCAAATGTCAACACTTAACCATCAGAGAAGCAAGGCTAGAATGGCAATTAGTGTGCCTTGATCCATAGGGATCTGTGCTGATGCCTAATATATCAAGGTGTTCTAGGGGCAAATAGGTGGACAGACAACTAATGTACATCTTCATTTGTATGATTTTTAAAAAATCAAGACTTTAAGAGCAGAAGGCTGATACCAGCCACTATCCTGGAGACCTATTAATTGAAGGGTAGGTCAAGTCCCCTTGAGGAAGAATAGTGCAATGCTTTTGCATATACACATAGAAAACATATCTCTGATCATTTCCCAAAGGTCTTATGCCTATTTGTCAGGGTAACCGTGCACTGAGGAAAAGGGAAATAGACCGTTAGATGATTATTTGGGTATGGAGAATGAGGTGATATTAACAGATGATCTGAAGCACTATTATGGCCCTCCAGTTAAAGCAGAGAACATCAGAAGGCAGGTAATCAATGGAGTTCTGGTCTAGGTCTTTCTCATAGAGGATCCAATGGATCCTGGATTCTAGGCCCACCATGTAATTATTTCCCCAAACCCCAAGTTTATAATTGTAGTAGATATACTTAACAGCCTAAATATCCCTCACATTTGCCCTCTAGCCTGTAAACTTATTGCCACCATGGTCATAAAGACCATAGTGGAAGCCCCTAAAACTCTTACCCCATTCCCCCAGTTAAAATAGTATCAGATGCCATTCTGCATTCTTGAAAAAAATTGCAGAGATCAGTGCCACCACAAAAGACATAAAGCTGTTTCTGCAATTCTTTGTGGCTCATACAAAAATCAAATGGATTGTGGCAGATAAAATTAAATTGCCCTAAATTCAAAAAGGAGGTTGTCCTAATCACAGCTGTCATTTGGTATGTTTCCTGAGCAGATCAACATGTTATCTGGCAGTTGTATACGATTACTGATATATCAAATTAATTGTTCCTCACATTTATCAGTGAGGATGTTCAAAAGCAGTTTACTTTTACATGGGAAGGACAACATTACACATTCACTTGTACCAGGACTATGTTGACTCTTCTGCTATCTGCCACAGAGTCATCCATGGAGGAGATCCTATTTGCAGATCAGGACCCTAACCAGATTTGCAGTTTGCAGTTTGCAGATTTGCAACCAGCAGTTGCAGTTTAAGGGAAACTTAGGAGTGCCTTATCTCAGGTTCACAACATATACTTTTTGCCTCCCATCTGGGAGTTCTCTTTTGATGCTGCAGTGTGGGATATTATGGAAACATGCTCAGTGTTTTTGCCTCTGCAGTCCAGAAGTGTGGCAGAGTTAATGCCCTATGGGGCCAACTTTTAACCAATGGATGACAAGAAGATAGTGCATAAATACTTTCTTCTTTCTATCCCTGGACACATGGCCTTAAGATGCATTTCATATAGTTTGTGGATGATCTTGGAGGATCAACCAATGAGTGAACATTAGTGATAATCAACCGATCAACTGAATAATGCATCCTTATATTGACTCTCTCTCCTTACCTCTTTCCTTCCCCTGCCCCTCACTTTTGCTCTCTGGGATTGCATTTCTCAAGAAAGTACTCATAAACATAAGCCTATGTGTCGAGTAATGCTTTCTGGAAACTTTAGGCTGGGTCACCGACTTCTCTGTAACAGAGAATGATGGAGAAGGTAGTCTTCTATTCCCTGGCCTTTGTTCTCTTATTTTAGGGCAGAAGCCAGAGAATCCTGGATTTGGGAGATCCAGCACCACTAGAAGACTTAAAAAGTGGCCAGCTCACCTAGTAGAGAGAAAGAATTTCGGTAAAGGTATCTCTCTTTGGGAGGAAGGAAATAATTTTTACTTCATAAGTTCCATGAGAAGTAAGAATAGCTACAAATAACAAAGAGTATATATCAGCAGATTTGTCTGATTCACACGTGGTCTCTATAGTGCAATTTTAGGGGTTAGAGTTCCCTTTTTCTACTGGTGCCTGAAATGCCCTGTTTAATAATTTTCTTTATTCAATCAAGAACTTTTTAAATGCACACCTCTTTAAAACAGATGTCACCAACTAAAACGCCCAATGGGACTAGACAAGTAACTCAGATGAATGGAGTGCATGCCCCAGTCAGGTACGACAGCTGCTCATCAACTCCAGCTGATGCTGCCAGATAGGATATGGATGGACCCGGTTGCCTGCTCTTCTGATTTTTTTAAAAGAAGTTGGAAGTTTGGACGTTAACATGAAATCTCCAAATTCTTTAAGTTAGTGTCTAATTAAAATTTTTTGAGAACATCAAGAAAGCAGAAGAAAAGTATCTGTGGGAGCAGTATAAGCTCGCTGTTTTGAAGGATTTGATCTCAGACATTCTCAATCTCTCTTTAGTTCCTGACATTCAAAAAATCATGTCAAATTCTGCATTGTTCATTCAGAAGTACTGACAGAGTACCTACTATGAGTCAGAAATAAAATTCGGGCACTAGCTCTCTGCCTTCCAGTGGTTGTTGATACTGGACAAAGTAGCACACAGAAAACTAGAGACAAATTACAAAACAGTGTGAGAAGAGCTATACTATGAAAAGGACAGGCATTGTGGGAGCACAGAGGATAGGTACTCAAGCCAGTCCAGGGAAGTCAGGGAGGGCTTCCTGGAGTAATTGACCAGTGTTGAGATTTGACAGATGAATATAACATGTTTGACTTAGGCAGGCAGAGCTGACTGGGAAGAGATGTTCTAAATCTATTCCTTTTCCCTTCCCAGTTTCTTGGGTTTGGTTCAGACCTTCCTCATCTTGCACTAAAGTTATTGGAGCAACCTCATCTGTGGTCTCTCTGATTCCAATCATTCTCCACCTTGCTGCCAAACTCACCCCTCTACAACAGAGATGTGTCCGTGTCACCTTCATATATTAATTCTCCTTAAGATGTCCCCATTGCCTATAGGAGAAGTTTCCAAATTTCATGATCAATACATCATCAGTAAAAACTTTCTGAGAATTTAGCTTCACCATAAATTTATTTATTTATTTCCAAATTATATACTTTGCTTCACCATAAATTTATTTATTTATTTCCAAATTATATACTTTGTGGTGTGCTAATGTGGTGTGCTAATATAAATTGTGGAAATTTTGTACAATCAGCAGAAAGTGCTTAAGAATTAAATATGTGAAGTTGAAAATTATAAAATTTTTGTACCACTAAATAAAAGAAGAAGAATGCTGTTTTTTCATTGTAAATGCTTTGTTACTTTTTAAAAAAATCTTAGTTTAACACTTTTGGATATAATCATTTTAAGGTCAAGTTGAAAGCATGTTTATTTTGCATATGGTTTTAGTGTGACAGATCAAAATGGGAAAAATATGTTATTGGCTACACGTTCTACATATTAGACTCATTTTTCCAATCCCATTTGCCAATTATTACAGAAGATGTGGACACTTGGCTAGTAGATTTCCATATTCCACAAGTCAATCAGTTGTTTTTGCAAATAAATCAGAAGGTGTAACATTTTTACATTTTGGACAAATGTGTTCAAAATCTTCTACAATTTTTTATTTGGAATATTTTTTAAACACTTTAAAAAATCCTGTTTCCAAGTTTTCACAGAGTGAAGATGTGACAGTTTTTGCAAATGACACACTGACAATATTATAGGCAATAAGATCACATAATGGTGGAAACACTTCAAACATTAATTTTTAAATGTTCTTTCTTTCATGTAAACCTCTTTCAAAAAAACACAGTTCCTTTCTCACTTATTGTTAAAAATGTCACCTTTGCCTTGAAAGGGCAGATTACAGATGTTTACTTTTTGAAAATATCTAACAGCAAGAGCTACCTGTCATCACAGAAAGGTCAGCAAATTTGGAAAACTTGTCTTTTTTCTAAAAGAAAATTATATCTCTTATCATTAAGCTCAACAAGCTAGCAAGAGACCATCTGAATGGCACAGTATCGCTCCCCTTCTCATTACAAACTATTGAAAGATTCTACCACTTAAAATATACTCTACCAGCCCATGTCAACTGCTATGTAACTCATCAAGCGGAAGGTGAATGAAGGCGTTGCCTCCGTAGCTTTCAGCATGGGGTAGCTCTCACTCCGTCCTCAAGAGACCTCATGCACTCTAAGAGACACACAACTGTCTGATGAATAGGCAAGTGAGGTAACTATACCACTTCATTTATTAAATAATGGTAATGCTTAAATTCATTGTCATTTTCAAAATGAGAACCAAAAACAAAGAACTGTTCTGTTATTTTCTTCCCACATCCCAGTGGACATCTGGTTCTTTGGAGAACACTGGCCTACAGGGATTGAGTGCTATTAGTTTAGCTTCCTACTCCCACTTCCTTCTCTCCCCTCAACGGTCCATTCATACTAATATTAATAATTATATTTAATGAACATTTACTATGTGCCAGGCACTGAATCACATCTTTGACACTGATTAATTCATTCAATCTCCACCACTATCCTATGGAATAAATCCTATTCACAGAATAGGAATCCCTATTCACAGATGAGGAAACTGAGACACAAAGCATTGAACACCTAACCCAAGGTTTCAGAGTTAATAGGTGGTTGAGGCAGGATCCAAACCCAAGCATTTTGACATCAGAAATGACATCTCAAGCACTATGCTATGGTGGCCTGTCTAATTTAGAGGTACGCAAAGTTCTACACATCTGCCATGATCTTTAATTCTTCCAGGATTTTGCACATACTATTATTTTCTCCTTCGAGGTTTAATGCTAATGGTGGAAACTCCAACAGCCTTCTCTGATCGTGCAGAGAACATTAGTTGCTACTTTGTCTCTTTGTCTGCAGCAGCTGACTTCCTCTCAATGATGGCCCTTTCCCTGGGCCAATATTCAGGGGACAAAACCTAAGCTAAGCTGGACCAATCAGATCCTTTCTCCCAGGATTTGGGATTTTAACTGAATGACACAGAAACTGGGTGGGGTGGGGCTGGGGAGCAAGGATGTCATTGGAAGAGAGCCCACAAATTGCCACTTTCTAGAGAGGAGTCCATGAACTCCCTTTGTTGAGTTGCTCAAAGCCTTTCTCTCCTGTAAGTTTTAGTGATCAAGATCGTCCTTGACTTCCAAAAGACATCCCAGTGTCTTTCACTAACTCTATCTAGAATCCATTTTCATTTCCTTCAATAAATAAAGCCAGCTTACCCAATCCATAGAGCTCCTATAAAACTTTTCCCACACTTCCATCAGGGCATCTATCAGCCTCCACTGTAGTCTTTTGTTTGTTTGCAGGTCTCACTGCTCTGGTAAGGCTGTGGGTACCTTGAATGCACAGACTGCTTCCACATCTCTGGATTCCCAGTGCCCTGCACTTCATGTGACTCAGTGGTCTCAGCAAATGCTTGTCAAGTGACTACTCAGATGGGTGAGTTTCCCTAGGATAAGGCAGACACATCTGGGTGCCTCCCCTGGTTATGATCCATTCTCTGCTGATATTCACAGCAAGAGCCTTGAAAATACTATCTCTAGGAAAAAAGAACCCAGCCTGGAATCATTAAAAGCATTAAAAAATGACCTTTACCTGCTATAGGCATAATCCATTAATAATGTACCTTGTATTAGAGAGATAATGGGAGTCTCCCACAGGGGGATTACAGAATGATGGGAATTTAAGGGTTGATACTCCTTCTCCAAAATTGCTTTATCCCTCCCAGGTGCAAACAGCAGGGTACACACCAGCTCTCCTGAGGCTGAGGCTGGGAGGAGGAGCTCCAGACGGAGGGAAGGACCCATCTAGAGCAATCCACCTGCTACCTTCCTTATGACAGTCCTGCTTGGTTAGTACCCAAGGTTCAGAGGCCGCTAAGTCCTCAGCTCTCCCAAGGACTGAAGGAGGCTCTGTCATTCCTGATTCATGGAGTCACTGAGTCCCCAGGTTGGAAAGACCTTAAAGGTCATCTTATGCTTGAGCACCTTTCGTGACAGGAGATTTACTACCTCCTGAGGCAGGCCACTCCATCTCGCAAAGCCCTGACAGTTGGAATGCTCTTCCTCCCACTGAGTCCAGACATAGTTCGTTCTTTTCAGGGCCCTCTAATCAGAGCACATCAGGAGCAAGATGTGATGGAGGGCGGGGCACCCAATAGCAGGCATGGTAAAAGGGAACCCCATCTACAGAAAATGCGGAAGCAATCCTCAAACCAACTAAAAGTCGCTCTGCCTTTTTTTTATCAACATCATTGGCAATTCTGAACAATGTCAGCAGTAAAATGTTCCTCCTTAACCAAAGCTTTTGTTGGTCAAGTTCTAAGCAATTGTTCTGGTTACTGTTAAGTTTTAATAAAAATGATTTGTATGTAATAAGCATCCATGTAGCATATTTTGATTGCTTATCCTTGAATAAACACTGTGTTCTACATGGGCGCTAAAAATTTGGAGAAATTCCAGTTCTACAATTGGCCAACACATACAGACTCAGCTACCTGTGTTCATTTCAAGAATAAATTCCTAAGGTTTGCATGCATCCCAGCTTGCATCCATTCCAGCCCATGTCTCCAACTCCAGAGGTACTACATGTCCCTGTGTTTAAATGGCAAATTTTTAGAAATAAGCACAATAACGGTAGAGACACACAAAAAAATAGGTACTGAGCTACTTCACTTCTGACATTCTATATGACCACCTGATGTTTTATTTGCATTTAAAATTTAAAACACTGAAACAGAGTGAAAATTGCAAGGTGCAGTATTTTTTGCTTGGTAAGTGCAATTTTTTCACTCATCTGTATTGAATCTGAATAACATCTTTAACATTGAAATTCACCCTCTTTTAATTGTTAATTCTTTTTAAACTAAAGAATTAAATCAGGAAAATAAAACTGTAATGTTATTATTTCTCTGCAACATATTGTATATATGTGTTTTCCCCTTTCTCAAAAGCTACACCAACATAATAAAAAATATTAATCCATTGCCTTTTTCCTTTTTTATTCTGTAATATTTGCTGTATTTTTCTACTGATATGAATATATCTATATCTCTCTCTCTATATAGATATGTTTAATAAGAGAAAATTTTCAGTCTTCTTTTCCTTTGTGATCATTGTTGTTTGTTTCATCTTACGTTCATCACTGAGAATAATTTTGTTGTATAGAGGAGAGGGGAGTTAAAAAGTGAGCCTCTCTGGACATCAACTACACCAGGTACTCAACTGATTCTAACCCCTGTCACTGAGGCAGTGCCAGTATTTGAAAATCCCCATCATGCTCACCCAGGACTTTTCTAGGCTGATCATCCAGTCCTCTCAAACATTTCTGATAAAAATGGTTTTGAGTATTTCTTCCATCACCACTAAATGGCTATCATTTATCAAACACTTACCAAGTGCCAGATAATGTATATGATCTCATTCAATCCTCACTGCAACACTGTGAAGTAGATATTCTTCTTTCCATTTTATGGCTAAGAATACTGAGGCTCAAAAGGATGAATGAACTTGCCCAAGATCACACAGTTGTTGTGCCACAGAGCTGAGACAGAAGGTTAGGTACATATGACAGCACAGACCATCCACGTGAAGATTCAGCATGGAGAGTCACCTCCTTCATTCCAGAAGCTGTATGTGTGCTAACGCCTCCTCTGAACTCATTGGTTTCATGGGCATCTGCATCAGACAGAATGGGTGCTGGGAAGAGGTTGACTTGAGCCATGGGGGTCCAGGTGCAATGTCTAGATTCCATCAGACCCAAAAGATGGGGTGGAGAGAGAGCTAACACTGAAATGGAAGAGGGGTTCCTCTGTGCTATTCCAGTGAAGGAACAAAAGTGTCCAAGCCCCAAGGAAAGAGTCATTCACATGCCCTCAACTGCAGACAAGTTCAATGTCTAAGGAGTCCTAATCTAGAGTGGAACCTGCGGGCAGGGCACAGGTGACCAGCAAACCAGGATCAGAGCTCTGTCTCAGCAGACAAGCCTGTAGGAATCAAGCGAGGCCTGGGAAAAGGCTGAGTGGCCCTGGGGGAACAGACAGACATTAGGCTAGGGACAATTGTTGGGCTTCCACCATGGGGTCAGAAGACTTAGCTGAAGGACTCCAGATGCTCACACCACCCTCTCTATCTGGCCCCTTTGGAGAGGCTCAGGGAGATACTACCTTTAGGTCCCTGATTCATTCTCTCTTAAAATCTCACCTCTCTCTCAAAAAAATAATACAGTTAAAAGTGTCTTCCCAAGGCCATTTGCTAGAGGGACAGAGAGTTTTGGACGGCCTGCTAGGTAGATTCTTCTCCCATTATCTCTGACGTGAGGTGAGCAGAGCCTGAAGCTGGTGGATCCATTCCAAGCAGCTGGATGGACTCAGGTCTGAATCAGCTTGTTCCCTCATCCTGGGCTTGGGTTGACCTCCAATTCTATCTTTGTCTCTTGTTTCTGAGTCACCTCATTTTAATCATGCACATTTGGCCTCCGCACAAGACATCACATGAATTCTTTCTCAAGGTCACTTCATTCAGCCCAACATTTAGGGCATTTAGGGCCCCAAATAAATGTTGTTCATGCAGTCAATGGGATACTGGGAATCAGTTGGATTTTCCACCTTTAGGCAATGCCAAAATATGGACTGATGCTGCCCTCTCAGAGTAAGACTCCATCCCATGGCCAGGAGTGGGGAACTTTCCCCAGGGGAAGGAACAAGCAAGGCCAGGTAAGAAGAGGGTCCCTGACAACTAGACTGAGAGTCAGAGACTTGTAGGGGCTCCAGCCCTTAGAGAGGATTCGAGCACTCGTTAAGTCTCCACACAGAGGCTAGTTCTACACTCTGCTCCATTACAGTGGGGATGAGGAAGGAAGTTCATGAACAGGCAGTAACTTAGTGATTTGTGGACACCCAGGCCCCAGCCTCCAGTCCCATGGCCTAGGCCATGAGACTAGACTAGATATGCTAATGGAGACTGGCCTTCTAATACACAGGCCTGGGAGGGGTATGGGGGGCTGGGCCTGGGGGTGAGTGCCCTTGGGGCTTCTGGCTGAAAAAGGAGAGGAAAGGATTGAGAGGTATGTGGACAGACACTCTAAAGCACCTCTTGTTTCAGGAAATTAGCATCCCTTCTATGGAGTCTCGCATAATGGATCAGCCAAACTCAGAGTTCCCAGGCTTGACATTGCATCTTGCTGGCAATGTCCCTGCCATTTCCTTTAGATTAAGTGTAGAGAAATGAGAGCATGATGATAAACACTGATTAACCACAGCCCTAGCAGGGGAGATAAGTTTCTCTTTCCGATCTCACTCTTGCTCCCTCCCTTCCCCTTTCCTCTCTCTCTCTTTCTGAAGAAGTGCTGCTCTTTGTCCTAACCTATGGAACGGTGGGTTAATTGGCTTATAGAGCTGCTGAATATGGAACAGAGCCCTAATGGAGATTTAATCAAAGGAGACAGTTGTGTCGAGTGAGGTGTAAAAGCCATTGAAGATGAATGGAGACGGATACAATTTTCCCCCCAGAGTTATTCAGAGCAATTTTAATAAAGTGCAAGTTTAACTATGGAATGGATTGTGTGACTAAGTGTCATTTTTCTGTAGGGCACAGCAGGGCAGGCAAGGGAAGGAGAACTTGGAAAGTCACTTCAAGAAGATGGAGCCGTTCCCTGCCTCAAACAATGGGCGTAGGGCCAAAGTTCAATGCTCCCATCCAAGTCTACCTGTTGCCCAATAACCCATCTGTGGGACTTATGTCATTGAAGTTTTCTGCATCTTCTGAGGTTTGTAACCAGTGATCTCAGTGGTTAGAGCAGAAGGTCTAGGTAACACCTATAATTTGAGGCCCCTATACCCAACCATTTGCCAGACACCTCTGCTTGAATCTCTGCATTTTCCCCTTTCAACCTCTACCCCCTCTTCTCCTTCTTCAGTTCCTAGCTTGGCTGTCACTCTGGGTCTCTTAGATGCTCCTCCCTGCATTTCTCTAATGACCATGCCATTCCATAATTGTCTTTTTTGTATGTGTCTATCAGTCCCCACCCCCAGACTGTGAGCTCCCTGAGACATTCATACACACACACACACACACACACACACGAAATCCATTTACTGGGATTATCTTAGACAAGCTATTGTGCAAATTCCTTCATTACTCAGCAGTATGGCATGGACATCTTTCTATATCAATGCATGTGACTTCATAACAAGCTCTTTAACAGCTGCACCACATTCCTTTGTATGGATGTCATATAAATTATTTAACAAATCCCGTATCTTTTTCTGCTATAGGAGCATCATTGAAAGAAGCACTCTCTTACATATATGTTTTTGAAAAGTCATCCAATTAATTCCCTGATAAATTCCTACAAGGCAAATCACTGAGGTCAAAATTCTGATATATATTTTCAAACCACCCTCCAAGAAAATAGGAAGGTGTAGTAATGTATACTCCCACAAATGCTGAGTATCTGTTTCCCTAAACCCTTCCTAAGCATTGTCAATCATGTTAATTTTGGCCAATCTGATGGGTGAAACTTGATGTCTCATTCTTGTTAAATTTGACAATTTAATCATCCAAGAAAGGTCCCATCTAAGGAGATGATATATCTTGGCAGAGCTATGAGGAATCCCAAAAGCCCATGTGGAGGAGAGAAAAAGCTAGCTGAGACTTTTCTTGGAGAAACTACCCAGGACAAGAGAGCTGGCTCCCTGAACAAAGAGGTTAGCAGCCTAAACCATCTATTCTAGGATGTATACTCAGATGTACTCTAGTTGATGTAATATCATACCCAAGGAGTCTGGGTGAGTTTTCTAGACAGCAGCACTTTCTGGCATCTGACTGGCACCTAAGTTACAGATATGAGAGGGACATCTGAGTATATATGAGGTCTAGCAGAAACAACACACAGGTCAGAAAGATGGTATGGATTATAAGTAAGATATAAAGTATGTAAGGTACAGACATAAAAGGCTTGAACAATGAGCCCTAAGGTAAAATCAGAAACCAGGAAGCTGGACAGAAAGCAGTTAGACTCAGTGCAGGCTAGTGAGCCTGTAGTCTGATGTGTCCCTGAGCACCCAGCGGGCTAAACACCCCCCTCCCCTATCCCCTGAGCACACCAGATCTAAGATCAACTGATTATTGGAAGACTACTGACTGGTAGCCAAGGGGTTCCTGAGAGCCTTGCAGGCTGGGTCCTCACTTGTTCAAGGGCTGAGCAGATGGTGGAGCAGGAGCCGATATGAACTATACTCTTGACAACTGGGTCTACCCAGCAAGGAGATATCTTCCCTAGAAAATGTGTAGATGATTCCTTCCAACCAGGTCCTCTCTCAGTGTAGAGGTGGGAATGAAAGTGGGCACAGCAGCATTCTCCTCACAGATCAGAGATGGGGAGAGTCTGATTGTTAAAGGAATGAATTTGCACTAATTAATTTCCCCCATTGATTGGCGTGAAGTCCAGACCCTGTTCCCTAGAGGAGTCCTCGGTGAATGAAATCCAAGGAATGTGCCTGACTCGGATTGGAGCAATATTTGGCCCACAAGGAAATGAGGCCAGCCCAGGGCCTCTGGCCATTCAGGCTGATGCTTGGGGCTTGATTCAGATGGTGATTCCAAAACCACAACCATGAATCAATTCAAATGAGGCCCAAGAAGCCCTTACATTTAAGAGGTGAATGTGGAATTTGGGAGTTGAAGTAAAAGAGTCAGGGGCTGAGGAAACAAAGATGCAGAGCAAGAAACAAGAAGCAATTAGTGAGCTGATGCCTGTGGGTTAAGAACTTTGCTGTCAACAAAACTGAGATAACTAGAGCACCCTGGTAAAGGTCCCATGGGGCATAAGAGTGTGGCCTAGCCTGAGTTAAAGGCCCAGACTTAGGAAGGTGTTTGCTGACTTTTTTCTCAGTGGCTGGGCCTGTAAGGTGGTGGCCAGCTCTTGGTATGATGAGAGAAGAAGATGGGTAACTCCATTGGCTGCAGTATTACCTGCAGAGCCACCAGCTCTCCCCTTTGTTATGGGTGGCATGTCAGTGTTCTCAGCTGTGTTGGGAAAGCTCAGTAAGGTTGTTTCCCAGAGAAGTTTCCATCCCATTGCCTTTGTGTATAAAGTGGTCAGAATAACCAGTCTTGCCAGATACCAGAATCTCAGAAACCTGCCTTTCAAAAGACAGCAGCTAAACTGGAGAGTAAGGCCCGAGGCTTCTGAATGGAAGTGTCACCCCCTACTCAAGGAAGTCCCCTCACCTCCCACTGGGATCATGCTCCATTTGAACAGACCAGGGACTGTCCCACAGATTCTGCATCTTGCTCTTGACCCTGGTAGCTCCTTTATGTCTAAATAGATATTGAATCCAGGTCATTTCCTTAATTCCTTTCAGCCCAACAAGCTAGACTTAACATCACATCCACAGTCACACACTTTTTTATGACTCTGTCTGTCCACTGGCCACCAGCTGAGCTGAGAGATAGCATGGCACAATATTTAAGAGCATGTACTATCAGCTAAACTGCCTGGGTTCAAGTTCAGGCTCTGGCACTAGCAAACTGTGTGATCACAGGCAACCCATCTCTCTAGCTTCCTTTTGTGTGCCTCTGTGCTGTCACCCAAAACCTGTGAATAATAGTAGAAATATTTCCTAGGTTTGTAAAAATTGAATTAGCATAACTAAAACCCTTTAGACAGTATAACTGGTGGTATTAGCTATTATTATCCTTCTCCAACAACACTGCCAAGGATTATGGCCTTGGGTAACTAGGAAAAAAGCAAAAACATCTGGGTATATCTCAATGATTTATTCTGATGAAAGTAATTTATTCACTTTTAATATTCACTAATACTAATAATGGTACCAGCTAGGATCTGCTAAGGACCTACCATGTGCCAAGCACTGTATAATCCCACTTAATTCCCATAACAACCATGTGAAACCTATGTTATTAGTCCCACTTAACAGATGCAGAAACTGAGGCTCAGAGAGGCCAGCTGGTCTTACACAGCAGTAAGCAGAGGAACTTAGATTTCAGTGCATGTCTGGTTGACTCCAAACTTGTATACACTTTTTGTTCTTTCAGTTCTTTTGTTCAAAGTAAAATGAGGAGAGTCCTGGCAAAAGATTAACTCCAGTCTGGGATTGTTTAGAATTGTAGCAGCCTCTGTTCTTTGTGTTTATTCCTTCCTTGTCCTTGTCACACTGCTGTAGGCAGCCCTACTTCCTGCCCCTTTGACTTGAGGCTGAGCCATGTGAATTGCTTTGCCCACGAGTGTGCCAGCAGATCTGACTTACACCACATGTGAGCAGAACATTTCAGTGGGCTTGCTGGTTGACTTCTTTCTCCCTTGAGCTTCTGTTCTCTGCCATGAGGACAGCAGGCTGCAGATGGGAGCTGCCTCTTCTGCCAGGATCCTAGAGTAGGAGGAGACCCGTGGAACTCAGCCAAGCCCAACAGAACCCAGAAGAACCCAGCATAGCTACTGCTGACCAGGAGCCCTCACATAATGTGAGCAGGAAATAAATGTTTGCTCTTGTAAGCCATTGGGATTTGGCAGGTGGCAGTGGAGGGTGTTGCCACAGCAAAAGCTGGCTAATACAGACATGGTCCCAGGGGCAGGGGGATAATCCAGGCAAGCTCCACTCCAATGGAATAGGCAAAAGAGAGGACAATCCAAGCTTCCTGCTTTGCAAAATAGTAACCCATTTGTTAAGATGGGCTTTATACCAATCCATTGCATTTTTTGCACATAACTGTTCATTGAAATATGTTCTCTAAATTAAAATCAAAACAATGAAGCCACAGAGGACTCGGGAGTATGAGGGATGAAGGAAAAAGTGGCCAAGGTCTTTTGAATGATCCCTTTCATGGTGAGAAAGTTGGTGGGTGGCTGCAGCAGATGCAGAGAACAAGCCCAAGTTGAAACTGTTTTCCCTGGAGAAGAGTGAGTCCACAAAATTGGCTTTCCTGCAGGGAGACAAGGGGGCAAGCCAGGAGAGCCCACAGGACCTGTGGGTTGGGCTCCCACCATGCCCTGGAGGCTGGTAGGCTCAATGGGACCTCTCCCATTGGCAGGTACAAAGTGAAGCTCTCAGTCACCCATCAGGAGCAAAACTCAGGTATTGGTCCTCTAAATCCTGGTCGCAATTTGACGCTTAGCTGAAGGCTGGCACAAGTCAGCTTTATGGAGACTCCTGTGCACAGTTGCGTGGTAGAGGTAATTCTTTCTTCGCTGCATTGTGCACAGGATGTTTGCTAGTCTTTTGAGAGTGGGGTTGATGGTGTTAGTGAAAGTCACTGCTGCCCAAACCCATGCCCAAAACTGCCCTTGAGCTCCAGATAACCCTTTGTGTTTCTGCCCCTACCACTTCCAGGGACAGCTGGCTCAGGCCTTAGGATAGGACAGGGGATTTCTGGGGTCTCTGTGAGACAGAGAGAAAGGAAATGTGGGGCCACTGCATCAGCCTTCTCTTATTGGTCCTAGGCTAGCTGAGAGCCAGGAAAAAGGCTGCAAACAGCAGCTGAGGGTTTCCATGGCAACAGCAGGCAGCTCTACTCTTTGGGCCTGGAGTTAGCAGAGAAGGCGGAGGTGGTGGGGGATGGAAGGGAGAGGAAAAGTCAGAGGAAGGGAAGGAGAAGTCAGAGGAGGCTCAGAAGGGAAGGAGAGGAGGAAAAGAGAACAAGGATAGGAGAAGGGAGGCTTATAGAGAGGAAGATGAGAGCAAGAAGAGGGAGGAACATGAACAAAAGAAACAATGGGAATGGCTTATGTTACCCCCCACATGCCCTGAGGTGAGGGTTCCTACTGCCTGGGACACTGTGAACCCTGCCCCACAGGCCCCTTGTGACAATGCAAAAGTCCAGGGACCCAAAGCCAGCTCAGATTTACCTTCTAGGAGCTGTCGGGTGGGAGAGCAGGAAGTTTCAAGAACGAATTTCCACATCTGGTAGACCATGCCTCTAGCCACAGGAGCTTGAGCAAATTCTTTAACTTTTCTCTAAACTTCAATTTTTTAATCTAAAAAGGAAAAATGGAGATAATAACCGCCCCGGTGAAGTTGTAAAAATTAAATAAGATAATGCATGTAGGGGCCTTGGTACGGTGCCTGGCACACACAGTAAGCACTTCATAAATACGTTTTATTATTTTTTAGTGTGACTTGGCCATCATTTAACTTCTCTGTGCCTCCTTCTCCTCATCTGTAAAATAGAAATAATCCCCACCTCAGAGGGTTTTCTAAGTGTATTATTGTAAGTGCTCAATAAATGTTAGCAATTAAAATTATCTTCTTAATAACAACAGTAAACATTATGTAATGCATGGTCCTTTTATCAAAACACATTCTCCATTGTTGCTTCATTTAACACTTGAAGCAACCATGTGCAGTGGACAGAGTGGTCTCATTTTCCTTATTGTACCTGTAGTTTAGCCGTAAGTGCTGTGGTGACTGCTTTACACCCATCACCTCATCGAATTCTAAAAACAACCCTTCAACATAAGTAGCATCTCATTTGACAGTTGAGAAAGCAAGGCACCAAAGGGTAAAGGAATTTGCCTGCCACTTGCTAGGAGGTGTTGGAAGTTGGACTTAAATGCAGAATGGCAGGCAGAGGTAACACAACTAATTTGAAACAATTCATTTAACTCAGCATTTTTGCCCCAAACGAACACTCGTGATTTGTGCTGCAACTGCAGAGCACAGCGGAAGTAAGAAGCCCTGGGTCTTTAGGGAGCCTCATCCATGTAAGACAAGTCCTAGGACATACACAGTGGACCTTGGTCACTGGGCAGGCTTCCTGGGGACCTCCACCAGCTTGGTCCGGAGCCTGGAATGGAATGAGCACTCCTTAAACAACAATGACGACGACGACAACAAAACCGTTATACTGAGACTGCCCATCAAAATCAGACAAGGAACAAGGAAGCCCTTTTCTATGGGTCTTCAGAGGGCTTCATCCAGGGCCACAGAAGGTGGAAGCAAGGTAATTTAGATCCCTCCCCCATTTTATTTATTTATTTTTTGAGGAAGGAGGCAAATTGAAGATATTTCACTTTCCTTCTGATAAAATTTAAAATACCTTTGTGCTTGTTTTAAGAAATTGTGCGCATGTGTCTATCGAGGTGCTTCGATTCAGAGAGAAGAGAACAGAAGATGAGGGGAAGGAAGAGGAAGGGGGGAGAGAAGGGGAGGGGAGAGAGAAACTGGAGAAGAGAGGGAGCAGGAAAGAAAACGATGAACAGAAATAGAGAGACAAACAAACCACAGAAGAAGACAGAAAGACATGCCAAAAGACATGAAAAGAAGAAAATCAATGTCAGAGAAAGAGAAAGAGAAAAAGAGCACCAGAAAAGGAGTGGCAGGCAGATAAACAGACTGTGACAGAAAAGCATCCAAAAGAGATGGGCAGATGGGCAGGGAAGCAGAGACACACAGAGGTTAAAAGACAGACACCAAAAGAAAGAGAGCAAGCCAGAGAAGAAACCTTCTTTCCTTCTTGTCGGAGGAGAAACACATGTGTTCCGTGAATGAAGACATATATAAGGTTATGAACATACATTAGTGTTTGCAAAGCTGGGGAAAAGAACTCTCTCTCTCTCCCCCTTTCTCCCTCCCTCTCTCTCTCCTTCTCTCCTGCCCTCCCCCCATCTCCTCCTCTCCCTTTCTCTTCCCCTTTCTCCCTCTCTCCACTTCTCCCTTTCTTCCTGCTCTCTCTCTCTCTCTCCCCTTCTCTCTCCCCCCCTCACTTACCTACTCCTCCTCAGCAGGGAGGGCTGAATCAGCTCTCTATATTCTAAAAAGCTATGCTCAGCCAGAATTTGTGATAAAGGTGTTTTAAATCAGAGCTAAAATTTGGCAGCACAAATGTTCTAGAAATTCTCATCTCATTGTGAAAATAAAGAAACCTTAATTTCATATTCTGGGGATTAGGATCATCCCATCTCATCTCTCAAAGAAATGGGCTTTTTATCGCCACAAATCATTCCTATTGCCATTAGCCTTTTAAAATATTGGTGTATGTTTACTGTGATGGTCCTGCTTCTGATATCGCCTCAGTTGGGGTGGACTCAGTGTTTGTTCAGTAGGCATTTATTACGCAGCTTCTAGGCACAAGGCCTGGACTGAGCTGGGCTGGATGCTCTGGGTAAACAGTAGGTCTTGCCTTGGCTACAGGCCTTGTATTCGTATCCTAGGCAAAGGTCAGATCAATACCCACTGCTTCCAGATAATCACACCAAGGTGACTTTGTGTTCCCCAGCTATCCCCAAGGTCAATCTGGGAAGTGGGCTTCGGTGAAGCTTGGACTCATGGCACCATTATACCTGTCCCTCTGTCCCAATGCTTTTGGTCAGTGGTAAAGGCAGGCATACTCAGAAGCCCTGGCACAAGCTCTGTAACAGTGCCCAGTTCTGCTGAGGCCAGTGAAGCTGTGGGAGATGAGGTGGAGGGCAGAATTTCTGGGAGTGCTTTAATATGCATTTGCATTGCACAGAGAGCATTCCTTATGTAGTGGTCACTGAAGGCACCCGACCCACTCTGGAGGTCACCTGTAGACAGTTCCCTTACACACAGCTCCTGGCTTTGCCCACCTCTCAGCCTGAGGATGTTCTCCAAAGACCAAAGAGTGAATGTCTGGGAGGTGAAGCTCCAGGAGTAACCCTCAAGCAGTGAAACATAGGAGGTAGTGAATAAATAACCCAGTTGCAAAATTCCAAGGTATGTTCTAGATATTTTCTCAGAGAGTCCCCAGTGGGACTGAGCCCCAGTTTGCCACAGTGAGAACTAACTCATAAACTCACCCTTGACTGCTTTTACTCCCCACACTGTCTCACCCTTCCACCCCTTCACTGTCCTCATGGAGATCAATAGCCAAATAAACTTTTTGTATCTAAAACCCTGTTTCAAGGAGGTCCAAACTAAAACATCCTTCTATTAACTAATTCATCCATCCCAACAACACCGTAGAGGTAAGCATCATTACCCTCAGTGTTAGAATCCATTCTTTGAACACCTACCCAGTGAGGCACTGGGCACACATGCATAGTCCTGCCCTCATTGGGCTTGTGCTCTACACTGAAAGAGGATGGTAAACAAATAATCACATAAATAAATTAAAATCATGATTGTGGCAAGTGCACCCAGTGAGAGGTATCTGGGTTCTAAGAATGTAAACTAGGCACATTTGAACAAATTGAGGTCAGAGAAGTCCTCCCTATAGAAGTGACTCTTCGGTTGAGATCAAAAAAGAGAAGTTGAATCTAACTAGGGAAATAGGAAGGAAAAATATTTAGAGCAACAAGAATACCTTGAATGAATAACGAAGCTGAGGCAAACAGAGAATAAGATCACACACATATAAAGTGTTTGGAAAAGGGTTTGGTTTCAGACCTATCTGACTGCAATGTCCAGGCTCTTTATGTCAGATTCAGCAGCAGGAATGGAGATGGGTGTCTAGGACAGGGAGGTGACTCGTTACTCTCATGATTCATATTATGAAAGGATTAACTACAAGCTTCCTTTAAATAGAAAACTCCCATGGGGCATTTAACAATTAACTCAATCACAAAAGAGGGGATTACAAATTTACCTAAATGTATCTGTTGGGTATAAAAGGGAAGTATCTGGAAATGTACGAGTGGATGCTCTGAAATCACTGAGAGGTTGGGCATCTTCCCAAGCCTATTTCATAGCACCAAGGTAGCTGCAGATTTTGCAGGAAGACCAGGCGAGGAGAGTGAGGTTTTCCTGAGTGGGTGATAGATGGGAAGGGAGTGATCTCTGGGTGTCCAGGGTCACAGGCTTCCGTTCAAAGCAGAAATCCAGAGTGTACTGCTAAGGGAAAATAACACTCTGGAATGGAGGGGGTAGTGTCATTCTTATTTCTGGTTGGTATGTAAATTATATGTAAAAGACCTCTAACTTCCATGGTAACAACCAGGAAAAAACTAACAAAAAATACTATGAAAATATCAAAGAGCAGTAGATGCAAAGAAGCCTTGATAAATTGAATTCCAGAGAGGAATGAGCCCTTCCTCGGTGAGTGTAAAGTAATAGCAGCTTCCACACCTTAAGGCAAGAAATCTAGGAATCTGGGAAGAGCCCCAAACGTAAATATCAATCACATGTCTCATTTAGGAATTTTGCTGAGTAGCCACCAGAGAAAATGTAACTGAAAAGTAGAGAAATTTGTGCAGCCTTGTTTCTTAGGTGTTGCAGACTTGCTGGACTCAATTTAACCCAAAAGTGATTCAAATTTATTTGAACCTGAAGCACAACTCTGTCTTCAATAAAATTCTGAAATCTCAAAGTGATCAACCCCTGGATCAAGGTCAAGGTCAAGGATTCAGATGAAAGGCAAAAAGGCAATAACAAACAAGTACATGCATACATACAAAAATCATACCTTAGTGTCCACTGTTTTTATATGCAATATCGGGCACACAATAAAACAATTACAAGATGTGTGAAAAGCAGAAAAATGTGACACATAATCAAGAGAAAAACAGTCAGTAGAAGCGGACTCGCAGAAGACCAATATATTGGAATTGGCAATCAAGGACTTTAAAAGAACTATTATAAACAGAGAATTTGGTAGGAAAAAAAATGAACAAAATACATGAAGAAAAGTATAATATCAGGAAAGAGAAATTTTAAACATTTAAAAATTAGAAAGAACAAAGTAGAAACTATAGATCTAAAAATTTATTTATTTGAAATGAAAAGTTAATCTTATGGGCTTAACAGCATATTGGGTACATGAACAGTACACTTAAAATCAAGTCAGTAGAAATTACCCAAATTTGAACACAGTGAGAAAAGGGCTAAACAGAACATCAGTTACTTGTAGGCTAACTAACATAAAATGATCTAACATGCATGCAAGTGTAGTCCCAAAAGGAGAGGAGAGAGAAAACAGATATTTTTAAAATACATAAGTACAAGGGTGCCTTTGTGGCTCAGTTAGTTAAGCATCTGACTTTGGCTCAGGTCATGATCTCACGGTTTGTGGGTTTGAGACACACATTGGGCGCTGTGCTGACAGCTCAAAGCCTGGAGCCTGCTTCAGATTCTGTGTCTCCCTCTCTCTCTTCCCCTCCCCCACTCACACTCTGTCTCTCTGTCTCTCAAAAATGAATAAATATTTTAAAAGATTTAATAATACATAAATATATAATTGCTACATTTTTTTTCAGATTTGACTTTAAAACCTTAATCAAGAGATCCAAGAAAGCCCAGCAAATCCTAACCATAATGAATATGAAGAAAACCTAAGTACATGATAGTGAAGCCAAAAAGAAAAAGAAAATCTTTAACCATTTTCAGCAACATGGGTGGAGCTAGGGAGTATTATGCTAAGTGAAATAAGCCAGTCAGTGAAAACAAATATCATATAATTTCACTCATATGTGGAATTCAAGAAATAAATCAAATGAACAAAGGGGGGAATAAGAAAAAGAAAGAGGGAGACAAACCAAGAAACAGGCTCTCAACTGTAGAGAACAAACTGATGGGTTACCAGGGTACGGTGGGTGGGGAAAAGGGTGAAACAGGTGATGGGGATTAAAGAATGCACTTGTGATGAGCACCAGGTGTTGTATGGAAGTGTTGAATCACTCTATTGTACACCTGAAACTAACATTACATTGTATGTTAACTGACTGGAATTTAAATAAAAATTTAAAAAAATGAAACAGTTCTGGCAAAAAGTAAGTGTTTAATATCAGCTATTATTATTACTATTTTTCCTTTGAATTATTGTTTTTACAAAATGGTTTAAATATATGATTGTGGACAGCACCCTATGTAAACTAACTGCAGAGATTCTACACATCTTGTTTAGTTCAACATAAACTATTGTCTTAGGAAAGAAACATTTTTTCACATATAAGAAAAGAATAAATGAAAATTTAACAATGAAAGAAATATTCTCTGATAGAGCTTTTAATAAGACAGTATTGGCTTGTAATAAGAGGGAAACAAGTACAGAAAGAAAAAAAAATGTTAAAGGAGCCAGAAGAAAGACGGACAGGAAGATACACACACACACACACACACACACACACACACACACACACCCATAGGACTTTCGCTCTGGCCAGACTGAAATATTTAAAATTACCTACCTGTGCCAGCTTCTCCAGGCCACCGGACCTTTGAATATTCTGCCCACTATGTTTAGCATGCTGTGTTAAAATCTTGTAAGTCTGACATTCTTCTAAACTTTCTGCAAAACCCAGCCAACAGGTTATACTATAATGGACATGTGTCATTTTGGACGGACTAGATCTTTGAACACATTTCCTACATTTGGAGAGTTACCCATCTTCCAAACCCTTAACAGAAGCCATATTTTTCTCCACTTCCCCTGCAGCAAGGACACAGGGATGACTTAGGCTTCACCAATCAGACACATCACACTGGGCTGTGAATAAGAAGCTTGTGACTTGAAGAATCAGGTACTGTGTGGAATCTAGAGGCAGCGGCAGCATCAGCTGCCAGAGACATCAGCAGTAGGAAGTATGACAGGAGTGTCCAATGCCCGCCATTGGCAGACTGGGTCATTGACTGCTGTGTCCATACCCTTCTTGCTGCCAGGATGTCTCTACTGAGCTGGTTCTGCAGTGTCATTTTGGGTGTTGCTCATGAATGCATAGTCCCTAGGCCCTCCTGAAAGTTCCCCCAAGTTCTCTAATATCCTCTCTTACATCTCTTTGTTGTTCAATGAGCCAGGATGGGTTTGTGTGTTTGCAACTAAGAGCTCTGACTGATACAGCTTCCCTGCCCTGAAGTCTCCAGAAGTCCCTTTCCTGTTATCTCCCACATGCAGAAAAGTCATCCCCAGTCCCTGGCTCCCACAGCACCCTGTGCTGCCTCCTCTCCCAGGACATTACGATCTCCTGTAGTTGTTTATTTATGTGTGTCTCCCCACTGGGTTGCGAACTACTTGAGGTCCAGGTTATAGCCTCATACACTGTCACCTCTTCACTGAGTGCTTAGCAGAGTGCCAGCCCAGCAGAGATGCTCAAAGAGAATTGACGTTTTACATGTTCGGCGGAGGCAATGTCACCATGTGCCCACAGTAGAGAAAATGTAGAGTCACTTTTTTTCTTAAAATCCACATAAGAAAAATTCCAACAGCCCAATCTTGTCTCTCTAACAGGGTCTTGAAGCTGTTGCAGAAAGGAGCATGTGGACAGTTCTGTCTGTAACTTAGCGGCAAGGTCACTGGTGCTGGACAAGGGTGGTGCATCCATAGCAGCTGAATGAGTGTCAGGATCTTCTTACTGAGCTCAGTGTATGGTTCTATCTGGCACAACGCTTCTAGATGGGCCCAGAAGACCTCACAAATCCGTTCATGCAAGACAGAAATTAGGACAATTTTATGGATAACTCTGAGCAATGGTTTACTGGTAAATGTTTAACAACCGATTTTTCAGGAGGAAGAAGGGCCCATATTTCTGCCATTTGCCAACTCTCATGGTGGAAATGCTCCCACCATAGCTCATTTCAAGGTGCCAGGGTAATGGTTTCCAACGCGGAGTTGGAGGAGACACACTATAACACGAAGTCCTGTGGTGTTTCCATCATAATGTTACAATAGACACAAATAAACTACTGTAAGAGCAAATATAATAGTAAAGCAGACAGTATATTATGTTAAATACAGTTAAAAATTATATAAATCATTAGAAATAGTTATTAGAAATAACTAGAAATTAGTGAGGTTTTAGTATTTATTATCTTTTCTTGGAAATATAATTAATTATCAATTTATATAACTTTTTTAAGTGGCTGCATTTCCTAACAGGCTTACAGAATTCCTGAAAATTTAACAATAGTCTCCTGTAAACTGGTGTGCTCTGGCTTGGCATGCCACCAAGCGTCTGGTGTCTGGTGACACCATCCAGTCTTCACAATTAGGCTAATCCATTAGTACAAAAGAAAAGAAACCAGAGGCTCCAAGTAGAGGCAGAGTTGTCCAAGATCATCCTGCTGATTTCTGACGGCACCAAAACAAATCAAAATAATGGCTGAAGTTTGGGGATCCTAACCACATGTCAGGCACTGTAATAAGCATTTCAGTAAAATTATTTTGTCCTCACCACGACCCTATGAAATAGGTTCTGTAATGATTCTCTCTTTTTCGATTAAAATAATAACGACGATAGTAATAATAATAAACTCCAGAGAAGTTAAGAGATTTGCAAGGGCATACTGGAGCCAGGATCTAGACCCAGGCAGTCTGACTCCAAAGGCCATGCCCTTCTCCATCACCTCTAGTGCCTCAGGTTTTCTGACTTTGTATCACATTACTGTCCCCTTCATTTTGAACTGAGACAAATGTATCTGCTTAGTCTCACAATGCCTAACTGCACTCTGTGCACATTGGATCATTCTATGCCTTTTGCTAAATACCCACCAGGACCAGCCTTTTTTAGTTTTCCAAGAGGAAGGAAATATTTGCCCCAAGCCATTGTGATCCCTTACCAACCAAAGACCTCTGTTTTCAAAGAGATCACAACTGAGATCTGGAATGGAATCCAGAGCCATGAGAAAAGTCCCTTGCTCCATGGAACTGGAGTCTGTAATGCATGGTATCATTATCTGATATCCTCAAACTCTTTATTCATCCATTAAGTATTTATGAAGAACACATTTGGTGCCAGGCATGGTGTGAAGTTTCCAGGGCTATGTAATCTAATAGATTACACCATCAAAGCAGTCTTCAGGACCCAAAAGGCTTTCAAGGGTTCCTGGAAATATTTGAGACCTGAAAATAATTAATATCATCTCCATAATACAGAGACTACAAAATTAAATCAACAAGCATCTACTTGAAAGTCTACAAAGTCTAACCTTATGTCAACCTGTCAACTGCTTTTCAGCACAACTCTTATATGGTTACATAAAAATTATATTTAATGTGGAAGTGACCTTATATTTGATTTTAAATAAGGCAGGTCTCCAAAACTAATAGTCCCTTAATCCTATGAATGTTGTAAAATAACCTAGAGGTGCTAGGGAAACAAAAATACCTAAAACCTAATCTCTGGTTTCAAGGGAGACTAATCATGCATTTTGTTTATTTACTTGTCTATTTTTATGTTCTAATCATGAGTTCCTGGAAGGCAAGGATTTTGTCCTCTCTTTTCTTGTTAAACTTCCTATTCCCTGGGTCTAGAGGAGAGCTGAATTTACAATAGTCCCTAACATGTTGGCTAGAAAAACTCAATCAGGTTAGTGCAATGATCTACACTCTAAATTCTGAGAAATCCACAAGGACTCAGAAGTCATTTTCTTAAACCTCTTGCATGGATGTGGACACCACACACACACACACACACACACACATTCTCTCTCTCTCTCTCTCTCTCTCTCTCTCTCTCTCTCTCTCTCTCTCTCCATCCCTACCCACCAAGTTCCACAGGGATAGAAGGAAGAGAGGAAATTGACAATAGTAAGTAGCTACAAAGCACCAGCTACTGTGCTGAATACTTTTCATACATCAAATATGCAACATGTAAATATTCCCCATGCCTGCTACATTGTAGTGGGCATTGCAGATAACTAGGAATTTGGAGTTATTTGTTCTTGAACTGTCTATGCTTTTCCCAACTTCTGTTTATGATGCCTTTTGCATATCCCCTTACATGCCAAGTGCAAGATGCATGATTGTAAAAGGGAGTGACAATTTCAGGCAGATTATAAAACAAACCAGAAAGAGTCACCACAAGAGGGGCTAAATTTCTTGAGATTCATCCTGCTGCCCATTTAAATGAAATGTTTATCTCTCCTGCACTTATCATCAATTCATTCCGATTCCTGGACCAATCTTGTCACTTCAGGCAGCTTTAATGACTTTCATTTATGCGAGCTCAAGGCTGCCACTTCTGAACTGGCTGCCCACCATCAGGCCCCCTTAGCTTTCCTCATTCTCACGGAGCGGAAACATTTCCATGGTCCAGAGAAATCGCACTGTGGGGACCTGCACTACTCTGGTGTCAGCATTCCACGGACTGAAAGTGATTATTTCAGAGGGACAGACTTAAAGCTGCCCAAAGCTTAGGAGGAGATAAAGAGAGGTGTGAAGGACTCAGGGGCACGGGAAAGCGGTTTAAGGCCTAGAATCCATCTACCCTATTTCAGATTTGACTTGCACATCCCAACAGTCTGAGTTTGAATACTGTGGTTTTAAGAAACAGTTGCTTGGTGTTATATAAATATGAATTTACATGTACGATTGAGGGCTTTTGCTTCCCTGACTTGAAGGTTAATTTTTTAAATTTAGCATTCATTGCACTAATTATGTTGCCATGCACTGTGCTAAGAGATTTCTGTTCATTATCTCAATTGAGCCCATCAACAAACCTATGCAGTAGGTGTGAATATTTGCATTTACAAATTGGAAACTGAGGCTCAGGAAGGGAGGTGACTTGCTCAAAGTCACATATCTCATCAATATCTCAAGCTGGATGACTTATTTTTAAGACAACACATATTATTGAGCCCCTTTGTAGGACCAGAGGGAATGATAAATATATAAATTTATAAGTTGCAGATAGTGTGGTAAACTGCTATAGAAGAGATATAAACAGGTTCTTAGGGAGAATGGGGTGTGGGGCAGGGGGAGTGGAGGGAAGGAATGGAGGGGCTTCAGGGAAGAGGTGACAGCAGAGCTGGGCTTAATGCTGGTGCTTGAGTTTACCAGATGGAGAGAAAATGGAGTGGCATTGGAGGCAGAGGGAAGCTCAGGAGCAGTCAAGGTGAACGTGGGGAAAGGACCTGGGAAGTCCAAGGAATGAGTGAGAGGGAAGGACAATGACTGGGATCCAGGGTCAGTGAGAAGATCTCATAAGACAGGAGGCTGGAGAAGTAAACCAGAGTCAGAATTTGGAAATCTTGGCTATTTAGCATGAGCAGAAATGGCAGAGGAAGGGACTGTGGCTGGCAGAGAAGACACTAAAGGCTGAGGACCAGTAAGGAGATACCTGGAAGAGCCCAGCAGAGAAATGGTGGATCTTGAACTAAGGCAGCTACTGTGGACACGTACAAGATGGAACAGCGTTGGGAAGTAATTCTTAAAAAGTCAGTGTATATTTTTTAAAAAACTGCTTGGGAGATGATCTAAAATTGCAAATTCCAGGACCCACTCCAAGATGATAGAATTCCGGTCATCTGGAGTAGAACCCCAAAATCTGCATGCCAATAAGCACCTCCAAGAAGTACTAATGCAGATGCTGTGTAGAGAATTCCTTGTGAGATATTTCTAGGACAGGCAAGCTTGGTGATGGATTGGGTGTGAAAGTGGCGGGGAGGGGGGGGAGATTTGAGTTTCTGTCCCCATTCCCTGACATTGCTCCCATTTCTTCTGATAACTGCCTGATTTTCTTCTTTTTTTTTTTTTCCTTTCTTTGGCCCACTCTTGACCCATGTGGTTGTGTAGAGCCCCATGTGACCAGGCCTAAGCGAATCAGTTCTTCACTCCTTACTCATTCAGGGATGGGTAGATGACTCAATCAGAGCCAATTCTGAGACTACTGAGAAAAAAAAGCAAGTAATCTTCCTTGTTGGCCTTGAACTTGGCAGGATAAGATGCTGTGGCTGCTTTACCCAGGTAGAGGCTGAGAACAAAGCCAAGTGAAGACAGATGTGAGAGATGGAAAAAAACAAAATCTCAGTGTCGTTGTTTGGGTCCTGAATCAAGCCATGTCTAAAGCCAGTATGCCCCTAAACTTTTTGCTTGCTGTTATTTTTTACTTACACCATTCTGTATTGGGTTTTCCATCACTGGCAAAAGAAAAACTCTGCTGATTACTTTAAAAAAATCTGATATCTAAAAATCTTACCTTACAAATCAGATAAATGAAGAGTTGATTACTTCTATTAAAAAGGGATTCACTCACAGCTTCCTTTGAAGAGAGAGCCTCCCCAAGGTATGAAGTGTAGAATTTGATTTATTAAATTTGATTTACACATGACCTTTTCAGGAGGACGATCTTAAATGCAAAGTGAGAGCTGCTCTACCAAGATAATTGCTCTCAGAGCCACTCCAGTGTGACTTTCAGAGGCCAGCCAGGGTGGCTCCCCCAAACACCAGCTTTCCTGCCCTACCTTTCTGGGTCTAAATTTGATTTCACAGCTCTATGGTCCCACCCACCTGCAGCAGGACCTCATCTAGCTGGTACACAGGTCTGATCTGATGTACAAGTTGTTCTCAACCAGAATTTAATGGTATTTGTGTTCTTCTTAGATTCTGAATAGAAAATAAGCTGAGTATGTGATTCCTTGGTGTATTAATTCATATATTCATTATTCTTTATTAATAACCCAGATGGAAAGACTTTCTGGTCAAGCATGTGTTTCTCTGAGTTGACAGTGAATTAGTCACTGGGTTTCTTATTCTATAGGTAGATGATCTCCTAGTGTCAAAGCTGAAACAAATTCTGCACAGCCCAAGCTCAGTGATCAAGGCAAAGCAAAGGATGCTTTTGGCATCTACATGGGCCCTGTCAGAAGCTAGGGATTAGCCTCACTTTTCCATTACCCAGACCATGGTAGAAGCCCATTACATGGATCTTCATTGGATGATTCAATGATTAGATCACTATCTGGGAAAGTCTGAAAAGGAGACCTTAATCATGGGGAAACATTCTTTTCTGGAAACACCTTTGTTCTGAAACTCAGGTGTTAGAAGGACCAGAACCCATACATTCCTCACCTGGACAGCAGCAAAATCCTTGAGTCTCCACTTAAAACTCACTTCCAAGTCTAGAAGTGCAATTTCTCAACTCATATCTTTAAATTTCTCCCCCTCTATCTCGGGGCTTTTGTAAACGCCTTTATTTCCAACCTAGCAAACTTCTTTCATTTCCTTCCCATATTCACTATGGGAGTAATAAAGCCAGATTTTTATTTCTAGCCCAGGGTATGTTGCTGTTCTCTTTCCTGGTTCCCAAGGTCTCTCATTCTTCCCTCTAACTTCTCCTGATCCTACCTGTAAACCACTCAGAGCTTGCTTCCCTCCCTCTCTTGCTCAGCTGTTCTGCCTTTGGAAGGAGCAGAGAGCTAAGCTAATCATACTCCTCCATTCATAGCACATACCATCAGCATCTGCCTGGTTAAGGTTCTGCTCTTACTAGATTTTGTTTCATTATCTGCCCCTTCATCCCCTCTCCCCAGTCTCATTTCCCATAATCACTTACTATACTGTGTTTCGTACATGCTCTTGGGTATGAAATGTCTCTATGAAAAATCTGTAATATAGCTTTGTGAATGAGTTTTAAATGAACATAAGTGACATGTGCTTCAGATTTCATGCTGTCCCTTGTTTTCTTTCATCACTGTGTTACAGTTCATTTCATGTTCCTGTGTACATAGCCATTTTGCTGTTCTAACTTCTACACCATAGTTTATAAATGCATCCTCTATACTTTGCTTATCAATTTTTTAGTGACAGGTGTCTTGATTGCCTAAAACTCCCTCCCGTCACCAACAGTGCTGCTGTGTTCATCTTTGTCCATGTTCCAAGATGCACCTGTACCTGAAGTTTTCTGGGTATATACATAAGAGTGAAATTTCTGGGTCCCAGGGCATGTACATAGCTAATTTCATTAAATGAGCTCCAGAATGGCTATACCAGAATTGATATCCTTTCTATTGTTTCCCTAGGCTCTTCCAAACATATATTAATGCTAAATATTTTCATTTGAAATTCTCAATGTTCACATTATTTTGTTCAATTCTTGTGATAAAGTTTTTGAGATAAATAGGGCAGCTAGTATCTCCACTCTGCATTTAGGGGAGGTGAGGTTGCAATACTGGTCTTAGCATTGTCAATGCTAAATCAATAAGCTAGAAATTGGATTCAGTCTATGTCCCAACAGAATCATGAGGAAGAAGTTGCAGTTAACTCTGGTGGGGTATTAGGAGATATAAAGTTTCATCTCTAGACCAAGTAGTGGTTCTCAACTTTGGCTGCACATTAAAATTTACTGGGGCATTCTTAAGAAGTACTTAACAAATAACTGTCCCCACCCCTGACCTAAGACCAATTAAATCACATTCTCTGGACTGGGGACTTACATAGGCATTTTATGAGCTCATGAGGTGATTTTAATATGGAGCCATGGCTGAGAATCTCACCTTGGACTAAGGGCCAGACTTAGAAGGAGGAGCATCTGGCATTTATCACTGAGCGCATCAGTGTGATGGGTTAGGCACTTGATGGCAAAAAGGAGGTCCTGGAGGGAAAATACACTGAGAAATGATAAGCTGACTGCAACTATGATAACCCACCATTCACTAGAAGGATAATGCGACAGGAACCCGGCGCCACTGGTTCAAGGCCTGAAGGGAAGTGAATTACAGAGGATATTTTAATTTGTGCCTAATAATTAGAAACTCAAAACTTCCAAATGATTGAATAATTACAGAAATATGTGAAACCCTAAGGCCATTAACAAGACTGCCATGGATCATTACCCAGACCTAGTGAGTGCCCAGCTGACAAACCTGGGAGTCTGACAGCCTGCTCAAGGTGCTGAAGCCCAACAGACTGACTTACTGCTGGCTCCCCTCTGCCAGCAGGAAGCAGATTCCCAAGGGCACTCAGCACTGAACCCAGCTGGCCCCCTGCAGAGTCGATTTCTCTCTGCAGTCTGTAGGTAAATCCCTTACCATGCTGATGTTCTCAAACCACGAAAAAAAATTTAATCTCCAAATTGGCAGCAATGGGGCTGACTCTGAAAATGACTCTCCCCTTCCAAGCCTGCTTTTGTTTTCCTTCCTGCTATATTTCAAAGTAATCATAATTTTCAGTGGCAAAGGGGCCTCTATTATGGGCTGGGAGGAGGACATTAGAAGGGAGGTAATTAACATTAGTTGAGCATCTACTATGAGCCAGGCAAGGTGCCAAACAGTTTACACTCTTTATTTTGCTTAAACTTTACAAAAAGCCCTGGTAATCCTTATTTTATGTATATAATATCAGAAGCTCAAAGAGCTTAAGTGACTTTTCTAAGGCAAATTATCTAAAAAAAAGAGGCAAAAAAAATTATTCAAACCATGTTCTCTCTGATTCTAAAATTTGAAAGTAGTCCACATTGAAGAAAATCTAACTTGTTTCCAAATCTTGCCCAGACAAGAGATCCTGTAACTTTTGTTGTCCCCTGAGTGCATTAAGTTTTCATTATAGGTAGATTCTTCTTGGTACCTAATCTATATCCTTCCCAGGATAATTGCAACACCCTGGAAAATGGAGATGATCTAATGAATGTTACATCTATGAACTGGCCCATTCAATTGAGAAGGGGAACTTCAGTCTATAATAGATGGACCACAACCTCAAATTCCAGTGGTTTTGGCTATAAAAATCTGAATTCTGAAGGCAGGTCTCCCCAGGAAAAATGTCTGGATATATGCCAACATGCAGCCTTGGGTCCTGCCATAGGCAAAAAAGATGTGGCTATTCTAAGAGGCCACTCCTGGGCCCCATACTGCTGCCTGCATCGCATTGGTGAACTAAGTTCATGAGAAGACACATGTCATTCTTCAAAGGAGTGGTTCTTCATGTGTCCCTGGACCAGCAGCATCAGTATCACCTGGAAATTTGTTAATTGTGCAAATTCCCAGGCCCCTTGCCAGACTGACTGAACCAAAATCTCTCGGGGGTAGATACCACTAATCTGTGTTTTAACAGATCATGTGAATATATACAAGCGCACACATACATAGACAAACATACGCTAAGGCTGAAAAAAACCTGCTTTGAATGCTTCTGCTGCTCAATAAAGAAATGCCAAGTGCCAAAACGTACATCTGTTTGGCTGTGGGAATTCTGGAAAGTCCCCTGGTCCGATCAGAACCATCTAAAGACAAATAGAAAACATGTCATCACTGCATCACAACTCTGCTTAAAATCTTCAAGTGGATACCCACTGTCCACTGTATTTAACTAGCATGCCTTGACCTGCTTTTCAAGGCATCCTCTGTCTGGCTGCACACCATCCATCCAGCTTTCACCCCTTCTTTTTCCATTTAAGCACTATGTGCTGTAGACTTAGATGTGGATATTTGGGTAGGGGAAGGGGTAGACAGAGAGAAGTGAAACCAAAATATTATTTTTCCGAAGATTGTTTGTTTGTCAAGAAATAACACATTGCCCCTCCCAATTTTTTGCTCCTTTACAAGTTCTTACATCCCTAAATATACAAAACATGATCATTTTCTGAGCAAACCAAGTCATACATAATGTATTTTTATTGGCTCCTTGAATAAAGATATGGCAGACATGAATATCAAATGTGTAGATGAAAAAGCTGAGAGGAGCCCTCACAATGGGTGAACAGGGAGCAGGAGAGCACCTGGCTGCTCTTGCAAAGCCAAAAAAGATTCTGCTGGAGGAATACCCCACAGTCCTGGGAAGGCTTGCAGATGTAGTCACTAAACCACTGTTTTCTATGAGGTATCAAGGAGAATGGGTGAGATGCCGATGGCTACAGATGCAGGAAGGTAGCTAATTTAGAGAAAGATGTGTTCATCAAACTATCAGCTAGTGAGAAGTTTTGTGAATGCTTTGGAGATAAGAGAAAAAGCCTGGAAATTGGTGTAGGTTTACCAAACACAGAGTTTTTTTTAAGGAACCGGGGATGTCTGGCTTGAAAGGGACTTTATATATATGTAGGTCTTTCAATATCTGTAGATCCATTATATTAAGGAAAATGTTATGCTGGGTGGCTATCCAGAGCAGAAAGTATTGAAGATATGGTGACCTTGAGGATCATCCAGCCTCTCCCTTCACTCACAGGTGGACATCAAAGCTGAGAGAGGTAATGTGGCTTCAAAGCTAAGATTAGTGCTCCTGATTCCTGGTATTTTTTCATCATACTGAGCAACTCATAAAGGAAAGGTCATGAAAGATGAAACTCATTTCCTATTTTGCCAGAATCCCTAAACTGGCAGAAAGCTCTGTATAACCTGTAAAGTTCTATACAGATGTAAGTTGTTACTGTTATCATTCATAATATCAGGTTCAGTTCTTGACCCCTACCCACTCAACATATTTATGAAGTGTCTGAAGAAGGGCATTGATTTTCTGATAACAAGCAGTTGGGGGCATACAGTGAGTGTATTTGGATGGTTTGAAAAATGAGGCAAATCTAACATGATGAAATCTAATCAGACCAATGTTAAGTCAGGCACTTAATGCACAATGCCAATGAATGTGTGAGCAAAACCTATGAGAAAGTGGATTAAGTTGTCTGAGAAGTTTATCTGAGATCAGAGCTGTCAGAGCATTAGTCTTCAGTTGTATTATTATGAAAATAATATCTATATAACAAGTAAGGCAATGGTCCCTCTATTCTGACCAGTATCCACCATATTTCACTATGGTATTATGTTCTGTTCTAGTCATTACCCTTCATCTAATGGGCATTTCTGCTCTAATGAGGAGGACTTGAAGAAACTAGAGCTATTTTGCATGAATAAGAGAAGTTTACAAAGAATCTTCTCTGTTACTTGACGTGTACAAAGACTGCTAGAGCTACCATAACAAAATACTACAGAATGGGTGGCTTACCCAACAGAAACTTATTTTCTCACAGTTCTGGAGGTTAGAAGTCCAAGATCAAGGTGCCAGCAGGTTTGTTTTCTCCAGAGGCCTCTTTCCTTGGTTTTCACGTAGGCACTTCCTTGCTATGTCTTCACCTGGTCCTTTCCCCTGTGCGTTCACTCCTGGTGTCTCTTCCTATAAGGACATCAATCCTATCTGATTAGGGCCCCATCCTTTTGATCTTATTTAACCTTCAGATCCTCATTAAAGGCCCTACCTCCAAACACATTCACACTGGGATCAAGGCTTCCACATTTGAATTTGGGGAGGGGACATAATTCAGTCCATTACTATCAGTTGAGATAGAGTTTTAAGCTCACTCTGGGATGCTTCAGAGAACAAAACAAGGACAATTGAACAGCCAATTCAGGGCAATTTGTGTTCAGTATAAGGAACATATTTCTAATAACCAGCTTCTAAAATTTAAATGGCCTTCTCTGTGTGAGAGTGAGTCCCCTAGTGTTTTAGAAGCCACCTTTCAGTTCCCTGGTAGAGGGCACTCCTGCCCAAGGTAGGAAGGTTAATGAATGGGATAATAATAATAAATTTTTTTAGGTTTTTAGAGGCTGTTAAAAGAAACCAAGTATTGCACATGGCTTAATTATACACCACATTCCTAAATCCTGCCCCCAAAACTATCAAAAATCAATTCATTGTTTCTAGGCATTTTAAAAGTCTCACTCTACCACAGAAATGCTCCACTTTCCCCATTACCACACCTTCGTCAGCACAATCCTTGCGCCCATCTATCCTAATCCTACATGGACCAGCTTCAGTCCATGAAAACTGCAAGCCTGGCTAATATTTCTCTTCTCTGATTATCCACTGCACTTCAACACTGTGAATACCGTCAATTCTAACAGAGGTGAGTACAGTCAGGAGGTAGTCAGGGATTGGAGTGCGATGATAAGGAACCAGGATCTTTAAACCTTGCTGACTTTGCCAGATGTTCATTGAAATGAGGCTCCAAATCTTCCACCAGGCACATAGTGCTGCCATAGGTTGGTGGGAGAGGCAAACCAAGCTTGGAGATCACCAAAATCATGGCCTTCATTAATGGTTCTGGACCTCATTTTGATCTTGTGGCAAATTCAGCTGGACCAAGGGTTCTATGAGAAGCCCTTTTGCCTAGGTAGGGGGAGACTTGGACAAATTGTTCTAAAACAAATAAGTTGTCTGATTTCATTAATACTCTCAGCAGGCACTTACTGTGCCACAAGTGATTCTAAGTACTGAAGTTATAGCAGTGAACAAGGGAGATAATGTCCCTACTCTCAAACTTACAGTCTGGTGGGAAGAAAAAGGGAGACAGAAAAAATAGCAAGATCGATATCACATAGTAAAAAAGATGCTATGTAGAAAGACAAAATAGAGTAATGGGGTAAAAACCAGCCAGCTAATTTATATATGGTGGATCTTCCTAAGTTGTTGACATTTAGACTCAGGTAAGGAAAGAAGATGGAATAGTCTGTCATGATAAGACTAGGGGGAAGTCAGTCTAACCAGAGGGAACATTTAGCACAAATGCTCCAAAGTAGGAACCAGTTTGGCAAGTTTGAGTAACAGAGATCAAACCAGTATGGCACAAGCACAGTGGAAAAGGGGAGAGGAAAGTGGTACACGTGCACTCCAAAAGATAAGCAGGGTGAATTCAAATCACATGAAATTTTGAAAACCAGGATAAAATGTCAAATGTTGTTCTCATGTTATGGGGAGAGGTAGAAGAATTTTTGAAGAGGAGCAGACATGATCAAATTTGTGCTTTACAAATCTAATTCTGGCTACCAAGAAGAACAGTTATGAGACCATTGCAATGTCCAGGTGAGAAATGAAAGAGGCTTAAGCTAGGGTAGATACTGAAGATAAGGAGAAACAGGTAGATGGTAGAGTCTGCAGAACTCTCTTATTAGTTGGATAGTTGGATTTGGGAAGTGAAAGAAAGAAGTTAAGAAGTGCACCTCAATTGGGAGTTTGCTTCCATTTTTCTGATATGAGGAAGAAGAAGAAGGATTTGAGGGACAAAACATGAATTTTATTTGGGCCACTTTTAATTTGAAAAGACTTTATTAGATACCGATTTGGATATGTAGACAATATAGGAATTTGAAGTTCCATGGGAAGGATGGTACTACAAATAAAGATTCACAAGTCATCAGCATATAGCTACAATTTAAATCTATGGTACTGGATGAGGCCACCTAGACAGAGTATATAATCAGAGAAATGAGAAAGCATAACTCTGTGATGTTCCAACATTTAAAGGCAAGATAGAGAAGGGGGAAACAATCAAGGAGATTGTGGTATCATGTAAGGTAGCAAAAGCAAGTGATTCCAGGAGAATGATCAGCCATGTTAAATGTTGTTTAGAGGACAAGTTAGAAAAAAAAAAATAATGACCATTGAATTTTACTGATGACCTTGCAAAGGCGGTGGGGGCAGAATGCTGGTGGATATTGGTTGAAAGGAAGGAGAAATCAAGATAAAGAGGCAGAGATCAGAATCAATCCTCCAAGGAGCTTGATGTACAAGGAAGCCAATAAGTGAGCGAGATTGAAGTCAAAGATGGTTTTGAAAATAGTATATATGAGATAGAGAGGGAAAAATTGATCATCCAAGAAAGGGACATACTCTGAAAATAATCTTACATTCCATATTTGGACCCTAATCCTGACTGTGATCTCACAGTCTTACCACTCAACTGGACCTAAGGAAGAGAAACCTTTCTTCCAAAGTCCTGGAACATGAGTCTTTCCTAGGATGAGCACATCTTTTAAACAGGAGGTAATTCCAGGCTTATCTTAGTGCACCAGCCCCACAGGAGATAACTACTCCAAGGGCAAACCAAAGAGATTAAGATCTCACAAGATATGCTATATGAATACAACTACTTTAAATCTTTATCTGTTCTTATGAAAAGCTGCCCATACACAGGCTCCCAAGCATCCTGACCTGATAAATATTTGTACCTTCTATTCTGACCTTTCTTTGGGTGGAGTATAGGGACTGTAGAGGAGCCTGGAGTTATCCTTAGAGGTCAGACAATGATATGTCATCTTATATAGTTAACATTTATTCACTTAAACACTTCTTGAGAACTCAATAAAGGCCAGTCACTGTGCAATGGGCTGGCAATACAGCTGTGAACAAGAAAAATAGCAACTTTCTGAACATCCTGTGCATCTCTCACTCTACTGGGGAATACAATCTGAAAACAAATTATTATACAAATGAATATTTATTACAATTGAGATGAACTGTATGAATGAGTACCAGATGTTTTAAGAGTATAGAATAGATGAAGAAAATAAACTAAACTTGGAGGTTGGGGAAAGACTGATAAATATAATCTATGGTTGTACATACTAGACAACTTACACAGGGCTTTCTCATTCATGAAATCATTAAACTTAAGAAACAGAGAGATGAATAACATATCCCAATTTTGAAGATATGAAAATTAAGTTTCAGAGAGGTTAAGTAAAAATTAGATGTCTCCTTATTTTTGAGCATTTGTTTCCCTCTGTCTATTGTCTAATTTTATCAGCCAAGACTCCAAATTACAAGGGGCAAATACTCAAACACAAACTGGTGCACATAAATGAAAATACCAGGAGTAACAACAACATACAGTTCCCTCTTTCCCCATAGTAATGCAATTTTAGCTGGGCACATGGCCACTCATCCAGACCATTACCCAGCCAACATTATAACTAAGTGTTGCTAGATGACTAAGTTCTGACAATCAAATGTCAATAGAAGTAAGATAAGCAACTTCAGAGTTTTGCCCTTTAACTTTTTCCTCTGGAGGACCCTGCTTCTTTTGTATATAAATTGCCTTTTCACTGTAAACAACTAGAAAAATAGACAAAATATAAAAGACATATTTATTGGACAACAGACACCATAGGACTGTGATTCCTGAAAAAAGGAACACAAGCAAGGTTAGCACAAGGTAACACTTGCCTACTGTCTGGAGGCAGTTTCTAAGATATAGTGTATGGAGGAGCCCAGTGGTCTTGCTGAGTTGAGGAGACAGAATAGAGGTTAGGGAAGCTGGAAGAACTACATTTCATGGGACAGAATGTCAGAAAACTGGAAGCTGTAGTCAGATAGAGCTCTAGACACCTGAAAAAAAAGTTCTTTTTAAGTTTTTGCTGACTTCTAATCTGCGAATCCATAGAGTAAGACTCCTCAAGGCCAGAAAAAGAACCACTCATAATCAGTAAGCCAAAAAATGGTCAAATTTCACACAGGGTTGAGAAGAGTTTGCATTCCCAAAATCTGGAGTGGAGAGATCATGGGTAGTAGAATCCTCATAAGGTTCAGGCTTTCATTGTGTGATTAAATTAGTCTTAAAGTAAAGGGTGCTCTGGGCTTTCAAGAATTAAGTTTAAAAGAAAGCTTCAAAAGGATAAGTTGGCCCTCAATAATTTAAATGTGCATCAGAAAATTCCAAAACCCTAAAGAAAAATAAAAATCTAGCACTCAAAAGTATTATATACCCAACTTCCAGAATTGAATCAAAAGTTACCAGGCATGTAAATAGAACTCATAATCAGAAGGAAAATCATTCAATTGAAAAAGACCCATAAATTACAAGATATTATGATTTGGGAGAAGAAGGATCTTAAAATAACTATTATAAATCTTATAAATATACTCAGAGATACCAAAGGGGAAATTCACATAAAAAGAGAAATAGAAGACATTTAAAAAGACTCAAATGGAACTTCTACCAATGAAAACTACAGTATCTGAAATAAAAAGTAAACTGAATAAGATTAACAACAAATTCGACTTCAGAAGAAAAAAAATCAGTGAACTTGAACATATAACAATAAAATCTATCTTAAATGCAGCACAAAAATAAAAAAAAGACTTAAAAAAAGAGCTTGGTGGTCTGTGAGATAATAGCAAATGGTCTAACATACACAACTCACCAAAATAAATAAATAAATAAATAAATAAATAATAAATATGGGGGTAAACGGGGAATATATGAAAATATATGAAGGAAAATATATGAAGAATAATCGCTGAATTTTTTTTAATTGAAGAAAAATTCATAGATCAAGAAGCTTGGTCCAAGTGTCCATCAACAGGTGAGTGGGTAAAGAAGAAGTGATATACCTGTACAATGCAATACTACTCAGCCATAAAAAAGAATGAAAGCTTACTATTTGTAACAACATGGATGGAGCTAAAGTATATTATGCTAAGTGAAACAAGTCAGAGAAAGACAAATACCATAAGATTCACTCATATGTGGAACTTAAGAAACAAAACAGATGAACATATGGGAAGAGAGGGAAAAAGAGAGAGGGAAACAAACCATAAGAGACTCTTAACGATAGACAACAAACTGAGAGTTGATGGAGGGAGGTGGGTGGGGGATGGGCTAAATGGTTGATAGATATTAAGGAGGGCACTTGTTATGATGAGCCCTGGGTGTTGTATGTAAGTGATGAATTGCTAAATTCTACTCCTGAAACCAATATTGCACTATTTGTTAACTAATTAGAATTTAAATAAAAATTTGAAAAAAAGAGAAAAAAACCTCAATGAATACGAAGAAATAGGAAGAAAACTATACTAAAGTGCTTAATAATCAAATTGCCTAAAACCAGTGAGAAAAAGAAAATCTTAAAATCAGCCATAGCACAAGGAAGAAGGAAGACATTATGTACAAAGGAATAAAGATTAAGAATGACAGCAGACTTCAGTAGAAAAATACAAGCTATGAGACAGTGGAACTGCATTTTTAACATACTGAAAGAACCTCACTATTCCAGCAAACACATCTGTCAAAAATGAAGGTAAAATAAGGACTTTTTCAGGCACATAACAGCATAAAAAACTCATTACCAACTAATGAGTACTACAAAATCCTAAAGAAAGCCCTTCAGGCAGAATTTACACAAATCTGAATTTACACAAAGTAATAAAGGCTCACAGAAATGGTAAATATATAGATAAACATAAAAGGCTTTTACTATTTGGTACTTATTTATCCCGTTATTTTAAAAATAACTTTAAAAGATTATTGAGTATTTTTTACCATTCAATTATATATTTTTTATTGAAATATAGTTGATATACAATGTTACATTCATTTCAGATGTACAACATAGTGATTCAATAAATCTGTACACTATGTTCTGCTCACCACAAGTGTAGCTACCATCTGTCGGCACACAATACTATTATAATACCACTGAGTATATTTCCTGTGTTGTACCTTTCATCTCCCTGACTTATTAATTCCATACCTGGAAGCTTGCACTTCCCACTTCCCTTCACTCACTTCACCCATCTCCCAGCACCCACCCTAGCAACCATCAGTTTGTTCTCTGTATTTATTAGCATATAATTCTTGATTGTTACTTCCTCACACTCTTTGCACTTTATTTCAATATTTGTTTATTTATATCATTGCTGAGACTAAATAAATAAATAAATAAATAAATAAATAAAAGATGACTGACTTTTTAAAGCAAAAACAATGAAAATGAATTTCTGGTCCATATCACATATAAAAGTAAAATGTGTAACAGCAGTAGCACAAAAACCAAAATTCCTTAAGTTATATATGAAGTGACATAATATTACTTAAAGGTAGCCTGTGATAGGTAAATATGTACACTCTTAAAATAATAAGTAAAACAAAAAAACATAAATATGTATTAATAAGTCAAGATAATAAGTAAAATGGAACTATAACAAAATATTTTATCTAAAAACAGACAGGAAAATAAATGGGAATAAATAACAGATGGGGCCTATAGAAAACAAATAACAAAACAGCAGATTTATATCTAACCATATTGATAATTTTATTAAATTCAAATGGACTAAACATTCCAATTAAAAGGCAGAGATTATCAACTTAAATTAAAAAGCAAGACCCAATGATATGACACCTAAAACAAATTCACTTTAATTATAAAGACATAGGTAGGTTATAAATTAAAAGATAAAATAAGTTAGACCATGAAGACTTAAATCAAAAAAAGCTTAGGTGGCTACGTAAAGAGCAGATAAAGAATATTTCAGAACAATGAATATTACAGGGGCAAAAAAAGACAATTAATTGTGATAAAGGGATAAATTCATTAAGACAATATAACGACAAGTAATATTCATGCACCTAGTGCTAGAACTTCAAAATACATGAAGCAAAACTAATATAACTGAAAGGAGAAAAAGATAAACCCACAGATATAGTTGGAGATTTCCACACACCAATTGGAGTAATTGAAAAAATAAATAAACCACTTGGGGCACCCGGGTGACTCAGTCACTTAAGCGTCTGACTCTTGATCTCAACTCAGGTCTTGATCTCAGTGTTGCTAGTTCAAGCCCATGTTGGGCCCCACGTTGGGCCCCACACTAGGCTCCACAGTGGAGCCTACTTAAAAGAAGAAGAAGAGGAAGGAGAAGGACAAGGACAAGGACAAGGAGAAGAAGAAGAAGACGACCATAAAAAAGGCAGTAAGATTTTAACATCACTTACAAATTTGACTTTGTTGCCCTTTATGAAATAAACTCTCCATTCAACTGCAGCATACAAATATTCACAAATATAGACCATATTCTGTGCCACAAAATAATCTACAATAAGTTTTAAAGGGCTGATCATTGAAAATGAACTAAAAATCAATAACAGAAGATATCTGTAAAATCTCAACTACTTGGAAATTAAACAACACACCTGAATAACACATGTGTCAACAAGTAAGTTACAAGAATGTTAGAAATTATTTTGATTATTATTTAATGAAAATGAAAATACAACATAACAAAATGTGTGGGATGCAGATAAAGCAGTGCATAGAGAAAATTTTACATTAAAATGGTTATAGTAAAAGCATAAAGGTCTAAGATCAACAATCTGATCTTCTACCTCAAGACAGTAGAAAAAGAACAAAAAACAATGGAAAATAAAATTAGGAAAAAAAAAACAGAGAAAAATCAATAAAATGAAAAGAGCAATACAGGGGCCCCTGGGTGGCCTGTCAGTTAAGCGTCCAACTTTGGCTCAGGTCATGATCTCACAGTTCATGAGTTTGAGCCCCACATTGGCCTCTGTGCTGATAGCTCAGAGCCTGAAGCCTGCTTCAGGTTCTGTGTCTCCCTCTCTCTCTGCTCAGACACACATACACACCCTCTCTCTCTCAAATATAAAAGAATATTTTAAAAAACATTTTAAAAAAAAGCAATACAATTAATAAACTTTGGCTATAATGATCAAGAAAAAAGTAATGGGTACATAAATTACCAATATAGGGAATAAGAGGACATTACTGCAGATACTGGAAACATTAAAAGGATAAGAGAATATTATGAACAACCTTATGTCAATGGATCAACAACTTAGATGAAATGGACAAATTCTTTGAAAGATACAAAGTACAAAAGCCCACTCAAAAGAAATCATGTGTCCCTAAAAGCCCTGTATCTACTAAAGAATTTTACTTTGTAATTTAAATTTTAACTACAGAGAAAATTCCAAGTCCAAATGGCTTCACAAGTGATTCCATTACCCATTTCATTTAAAAAGATAATACTAATCTTAAACTAACTCCTTCAGAAAATACCAAAGAGGATAAACACTTCATCATTCTGAGACCAACATTATCTTAGTATCAAAATCCAAAAAAGATATTATGGGGAAAAATCTATAGGAGAATATCCTTCATAACTACAAAATATAAAACCCCTTAACAATATATTAACAAATCTAATCCAGTAACATATAAAAGGATAACACTTTATGACCAAGTGAAGTTTCCCCAGAAATGCAAGAGTGCTTTAATAGTCAATCATATAATTCACCATATCAACAGACTAAAGAAGAAATACTAACATCATACCAATAGATTCAGGAAAATCTTTCACAAAATTCAGTATCATTCCTAATAAAAGATGTGCAGCAAACTAGGAATTAAAGGGAACTTCCTCAACTTGTTAAGGACATCCAAGGAAAACCAAAACTAACATGCTTAATATTGAAGGATTGAATGCTTTACCTCTCAAATTAAAGATAGGCAGAGTGAAGATTTCCATTCTCACAATATCTAGCCAGTGCAATAAGGCATAAAAAACAAAACAAAGCAAAAGTCTACTAGAACCAATAAGCAAGTTTATCAAAGTCATATGATACAAGGAAAATATGCAAAAATCAATCATATTTCTATATACTAGTAGCAAATAATAGAAATTATATTTTAAATATCATTTACAATAGCAGCATAAAATCTAATATATTTAAATGTAAATCTAACAAAATATGTACAAAACCTGCATGCCAAAAATTATTAAAAGTTAATGAAAAAACAAGGAAGATCTAAAAATGGGGAGATATTTCATATATATAGATTAGAAGTTTTAATATTACTAAGATTTTAATTGTCCCAAATTATCAGCAGAATCAACACAATTTCTTTTTTTTATTATTTGAGAAAGAGAGAGAGAGAGAGATCACAAGCTGGAATGGGGCAGAGAGAGAGGGATAGAGAGAATCCTAAGCAGGCTCAATACTCAGTGTGGAACCCAATGCAGGGCTCGATCCCATGACCCTGGGGTCATGACCTGAACTGAAATCAAGAGTCAGACACCCAACCAACTGAGCCACCCAGTTGCCCCAATACAATTTCAATTACAATTCCAGGATAATTTTTATAGAAATCCACAAGCTATTTCCAAAATTTACAGTCAGCTGTGGTGCCTGCTTAAGATTCTCTCTCCCTCTGCCCCTCCCGAGCTTACACATGCACTCTCTCAAAAAATGAATGAATGAGTGAATGAACAAATGAATCAATCAATCAATAAAATTTACACAGAAAAGCAAAGGAAGAATAATAGCTAAAATGATATTGAAAAGAGAAGAATAAAGTTGGAGGACACACACTACCTGACTTCAAGGCTTACTATAAAATTACATTAATGAAGAACTGTGGTATCTAAATAGATAGACACATAGATCCATGGAACACAAGTGAGTCCAGAAATAGGCCCTGCATATATGGTCAATTTATTTTCAACAAAAGTGCCAAGGAAATCCAACAGAGGCAGGACAGTCTTTTCAACAGATGGTACTGGAACTACTGAAAATCTATATGATCCATTTTGAGTTCATTGTTACATATGGTACAAGGTATGGACCAAGCTTTATTTTTAGTATATGGAAAAAAAGATTTGAACACCAAAGAGACATAGATAGCAAATAAGAACATGAAAAGATGTTTGAGATAGTTACTTTTAGGGAAATTAAAATTAAAACTATAATGAAACACTACTACATAACTATTAGAAAGGCCAAAGCTATATTGATGATGGAAATGTAAAATTGTGTAGCCATTTGGGAAAACAACCTGTCAGTATCCTACAGAGTTCAACATACACTCAACTTTCAAGGGAGTAATTCCATTCCTAGGTATTTACCCAAGAGAAATGAAAGCAAATATCCACAGAAAGACTTCTACTCAAGTGTTCACAGCAGTTTTATTTATAATAGACAGAAACTGGGAATGACCTAATGACCATCAACTGGTGAATGGAAAACTAACTTATGACAGGTCCATACAATGGACTATTTCTCAATGATAAAAAGAGATGAATAATACATGACACATGCAACAATATGGGTGAATCTCAAAAGCATATACTAAGTCACAGAAGCAAGATGAAGAGGATCCACGTTGTATGCCTCCATATATATAAAATTCTGGAAAATGCATAACTATAGTTACAGATAATGGGCTGGTGTTTCTTGGGGCTGCGGTTGGGGTAGGGGATTAACAGTAAAGGATGGAGATGTTCTACGTCTTGATTATACTGGTGGTTCCATGACGGTATACATTTTTCAAAAGTCATGGGACAGGATCCTTAAAATAAGCTGATTATATTGGCTGTAAGTTGTATCTCAATAAAACTAACTAAAAACAAAAAATACTTTCCCTTGCTTTCCTTCCCCTTCCAACCAAGGAGAAGACAAGCACTTGAGCAGCTGTTTTGGACCTAAAGAGAGAGGCCATGAATTGAGGATCCAGGGCCATCCCCTTGTTCCTGGAGCTCTTATCGCTGGGCTGTTACCTGAGAAGAAAATGGGTTTTGCTTATACCGCTGCATATGTCCACCTCTTCTGTATAGTACTTAGTCTGCCACTAATTAATATGCCAGCTTCAGGTTTAGCATAACTGGTTCCAGAGGCTCCAACAATACCACCAGAACCTGAGCTCTTTCTCCAGGACTTTGGGGCTCTCTATGCATTGGCTCCTTTCTTGGGCTCCATCTGGTAGCCCGCTCATGCAGCCACAGCCTTCCATATTCTCTGGCAGTTTGTGTCCAGTCCAAAATTGAGCACCGCTCCCCTCTGACTGTTCCAGACAAAGCCTCCTTACACCTCTGTGGCTCCACCTGGGTCACATGCCCATCCTTGTGCCAGTTACTGTGGCCAGGTGAGCACAATGTTGTGACCAGCCAGGTCTGAGTCGCTCACTCTATCGAGACACCAGGACATAAAGCACCACAGAGAGTGCCCTGTGGGGAGGGCGGAGTGAGTCCCCCGAGGAAAGGTGAGGTAGAGCTACTAGGGAAGGGTAGCTGCTCAAGAGCCAAAGTAACAGATGGCCCTGTCTAGGAGAGTAAATGAACAAATGACTTACCTACTGTCACCCAGCAAGACAGTGACAGGTCTTTCAGGCTCGCCTCCTGTAGCAGATCATAAACAAAGGCCACAGTTTCTTTCTTCTTATGGAAAGGCGACAGTTTCTTTCTTCTTATGGATCACCTTACAATACCTGGCTCAAAGTACACCCACAGCAGCTATCCCACAGCAACTCCTGATGACTTTTTGTCTTGATTTGGGGACTAAGGAAAGATTATTAAAAAAAAAAAAAAAAAAAAAAGCAAAACACACACAGACATAGAAGAAAAAGCCCAGGGATTGAGTGTGGATGTGTCTGGAGGGAGAATATGGCACCATGACAAGCCACCAGTGACTTTTTACAAGCTGCCTAAGGCTGGGACCTTACTTAGAAAACACATGTTTCATGCCACAGCAGAGTCCTATTCTCCCAAATTCAAGTCCAGTTCCAGCACTTTATAGCTGTGTGACCTTGGGCAAGTCACTTAACCTCTCCAAGTCTTGGATTCGTCCCCTATAAAACACAAATAATGCTACTCCCCAGGGTTGTTGTGACAATAAAGTTTGATGTTGTATGTGAAAGCACTTTATAAAGTACAACCAGAGCCTGATGGATCACTGCCTAGCTGCTCCCATGGGCATAGCACTTGTCCCTCTCCATCACTTCCTTCCACTGATGCCCACTACCTGAGGTCCTCAAATTCACCACAGCTTCAACCTCCAACTCTTCATTAGATCTACAGACTGGAGAAAATGCCCCAATTTAGAAAATATATAATCTGTTTGCTGTCCCCAGCCTGGTTGCAAACTGCTAAAATGGGCAACAGGTGTCCAAGTCAAAGCCTTAACCTCCTCCGAGCAGCCTTGTGATCCTTTCTGATCTTTTTCTCTCCACTTGAAGGAAGCTGGGCATACCATTTTAGCATATTGCAAAAAGTTGCAGAGCAAGACAGCAATGATGGAGGGATCAGACCCCAGCCCAGCTTCTGATGATGGAACCCTGAGGAAATCAATGATTGGGTTCCTTCACTTGCTGGGAGGAACCAGCTGGGAGGCACAGCCTTCATGGGTCTGGTGTGCACAGCAGTTTCCTAGGCCACAGGCCTTCTGGAAGGACTACTGAGAGCACTCTTGTTAAAATAAGGATCTAAATTCAGCTACACAACCCTGGGGCTGGGAGATAAGGAAACTTGTGGCCCATCTGTCAGGATCTTTCACTGAATGGCCTTGTTGTTTGGGCATCATTGAAACTGTGCCCGGGAGGCTCAGTCATAAAACACCAGGCTCCGCAAACACGGGCTGAGAGGCAACCTTGAGTCTGTTTAGCTAAGAGCATTCACTGAGACGCAGAAGCACGAAGGTGCAGAACACTCCCACACTCATTCACACCATCACACACAGACATGAGTTCACACTCAGGCATGCATGATCACACAAACTGCTCTCACTCCCAGATGCACATGCCTTTACTCTACTCTATTCACACATGACACACTCACCTGCTTTTGTGAAAACATGCTCAGGACACAGTCATACACACACTCATACTCTGAAACCATGACCCCCTTACTGCTTCACAATAACTCTCAGAATTGACACATTTCCCAATACACAAGGACTCATGCAATTCACACGTGGCCACACCTTCAGATATACACCAACATAGTCAAGCATGCATTGCACACCTAGATAGATACACACACACACACACGCACACACGGGAAGTTCTACATTTGAAGGCTAAAGGCTCTCTGTGCATATCCCAGTCTTCATTTCTTTGCTGAATTATGCTTTCACTCAAAATTTTGGTTCAAAATGGGTCCCCACTGAGCATGTTATCTGAGGGTTCCCAGCCATATGCTTACTACAAAAATTCTGCCCATGTGTCAGATTCTGGCATGAATGAAATACAGCCCACACATGTGTATACATTGCAACAAGAGCCAGAATGTAGTTCTCACTGTGGGGTGGATGGGAACCTCAGGGGGAGCCCTGGCACCTAGCCAGGAAGGGCATTCTGGTTGGGCATACCTTCCAGATAGCTCTCTGGAGGCTGGCCTCTGTGCTTATTTTATGGCTTAAAACAATAAGTTTATCCCTTGTGCTTCTGGAAGTCTGAGGTATGAAATGAGTTTTCCATGACTAAAGGCAAGGTGTGGGCAGGGCCAGCTCCTGAGGAGGCTCCAGGGGAGAATCCATTCCTTTCTTCCCCCAGCTGCTACAGGCTGCTGGCATTCCTTGCCTCACAGCCACATCTCCCCAATCTCTGTTTCTGTCCTCACTTTACCTTCTCCTCTCTTTGATCTTCCTGCCTTCTTCTTATAAGGATATTTGTGATTAAATTGGGTCCACACAGAAAATCACACCTCACCCCCACCCCCACACGTCAATATCTCTAAAAGCCCATCTTGCTGTATAAGGCAACATATTCACAGGTTCTGGGGATTGGAACATCTTTGGGGAGGAGGAACGGACAGTATTCAGTCCACCACAGTACTCAATAAATGTTCATCATTGTTTTAAAACCCTCTCAGCTACCTTGCCCAAAGTCACACAAATAGTAGGTACCAGGGCGGTGAGCCCACTTCTCCCTGACCCAAAGTCTGTTTCCTTTCCACTAAGCCAGTGGGCTTCAAACTTGAGCAGCATTAGAATCCTCTAGAAGCCTTGTTAAAACACCACCACTAAAGTTTCTAATTCTGATTCTAGGGTGGAGCTCGAGAATTTGCATTTCTAATGGATTTGCAGGTGATGCTGAAGCTTCTCTTGTGGGTACCATACTTTGAGAACTGATGTACTACAACATGCCAGTCCCTGGAAGGAGTGAGATCCTCATCTTTGCAAGTGTTTGAGCAAAGGTTACAGAGGTGGTAGAAGGGTGGATTCAACCAAACACTCTTTACCATACTTTCCTACCATGAGGACTTGGGACAAGTCCCAGAGCCTGGGCACTGGGTGGGAAGGCTGCCTAGGATCTTACTACTGGGCTCAGCTCAGCCTACTAGCTGAATGCTCACTAGCACTCAGGTCTCTTTACCTCCTTTGGAGGCAACCTGATGCCGTGAAAAAAGCATGGCCCCTGGCGTCTGACCACCATGGGTTCCAGACCCCTTGCTCACTCACAGCAAAATTACCCACCCTTCCAGAATCCAAGTTGGCTTCTCTGTAAGATGGAAAGTTCAATGCCTACCTCCTAGGATTGTTTTATGGATTAGAAAAATAATGCTATAACATGACTTACACAGTATCAGCACATGGTATTAGTCCAAAAAATGTTAAGATCCCCTTGAAAGAAAGAAATGTTGTGTCTGTTCACATCGTAGTGAGCAAGACCCCATATACAGCAGAGCAGGAGATGTAGGACACAGGAGAAAAACAGATGAGCTAAGGCTGATGGCATGGATGCAGACTGTAAAAGCCTAAGCACTAGGAGGCAGAGAGCATTGGGTTGGGAGGATGAGAGGCAGTCAGAAGCAGAAGAGATGGAGTTCAGAGGTGAGAGATCCCATTAGCCTTCCATGGCACCTTCACATCCCTTCCAGTGGGCATTTTCAAGGGGCCAGATCAAATCTAACTACTTCCCCTCCTTCCTCTCTTAGAAAAGTATCACTAGTTCCATCCTCAGCCTTAGGATAGGAGGAAAGATATGGAACTATGATTTATTGAGGGTCTACTGTGTGCAAGGCTCTGTGCTACATGGTTTACATATTTTTTCTTTTTTTTTTTAATGTTCATTTATTTTTGAGAGAGAGGGGGAGAGAGAGTGTGAGCAGGGGAGGGGCAAAGGGAGAGGGAGACAGAGGATCAGAAGTGGGCTCTGTGCTGACAGCAGAGACTCTGATGCCAGGCTCGAATGCATAAACTATGAGATCTTCACCTGAGCCGAAGTTGGTCTTTTAACCAACTGAGACTCCCAGGTACCCCCACGCTTTACATATTCTATAAGCCACCAACCATGAAACAGGTTATGCTCATCCCATTATAAGGACAGGGAAACTGAGGCTCAAAGAGTCTCGTCCCCCTTCGCTACCTGTTCCAGGTACATCTGCTCATCTCAGCAGCTACTTTAGCCTTCCAGTTGGAGGACCCTTGGGACAAGCCTCTTCAGCTTCCTTCCCATGTACCAGGCTCTCTGTGTGCTGCATGTTTTTATGGGGACTCTTTCAGGGCCGCAGGGAGGCTGGGGAGAGGGGGGGCTTGGTGGGGGGCAGGGAAGAGGGTGGGGAGGTTTTCCTGAGTCTATGCCATTCATCAACCACCTTCAAAGAGCTGTCTCTCCTTTTGCTGCTTATTATTATGATTATTTTCCAGGCTGCATTGCCCACAATGGTTATTGCTTCCAACTCCAGAGGGCCGCATCAGCCGCCACTGACTTTTATTCCTGCAAATAAAAATGTAAGCTCCACAACGAGGAAACCGCGGGCGAAAGAGACAAAGCCCATAAACTCGAATTTTAAATGTGCAAAGATGATGCCAGTGATTCTCTGGGTGCTGTCTCCCACATTCCCTCTGCACTCATTGCACGGCGCATGACTCTCCTCCAGAAAGAGCCCTTCTGAGCTCAGAAGGGCCCCGAGGAGGTGAATGGTGAGGTGACAAATGGGGAAGAATTAGGATGAGCTTCCAGTAGTTTGTGCCCCTCCCACAACCAATATACACAGACTTCAGTAAACCTCCTTCTGGTACAGAAAATAAAAGGGGAGGGGAGCAAATAAAATCCATTATGCTCTTTGGATATTATGTCTTAGAGTGTTTTCTGTGTGTATAGACATTGTCAACAAATCTCCTATTTATTGATCTCAGTGGGGAGTCTGGTCCCTCCATGAAGCTGACCAAGCTCCTCACTGGAGGGCTGGAGACTGGGAGCAGCTGTGGGCTGGGTTAGGGACTGAGGCAGAAGTGTCTTGCAGGCAGGGTCGCCTTCCTGAACACCCTTCCTAAAGAACATCCTTCTGTCTGGTGCCCTATTCCCCATTCTACTCCTCCCACCGCCCAAGTGTATTCCCATAGCATTTACCACCATGAAAGTGTCTTTACTTGCTAAAGCCCCTCTCTTCTGCTAAAACATATGCTCTGTTAGGGCAGGGACTTTGTGTGACCCGTTTACCTTGATGTTCCCAGTACACAGTGGGTACTATGTAAGTGTTGTCACTGTTGTTACACCTTGTCGCTAGCTCCTGGAACACTGCCCAGCCCATAGTCGGTCCTGAATAAATACTATGAAGACAACTGAACAGAGAAGAAAGTCCCCCTGAGGTTTGGTGGAGGATGTGATTGAGCACAGGCATCTCCCCAAGGCCAATGAATGAACCAGACCACCTAGGAGGGAGTGACTCACTGACTCCACGCCTCAGCTGGAGAGGACCCAGGTGTCTTTCAAAATCTCATCCCTGAGCCAGAGAGCCCCAGTGATTTAGAAATTGGAAAGACTTGTCAGTATTATGAGTTAAAACTCCCACCCATCTTGATATCCCTCCAGTGTGTCCAGTGTGTCCTGAATCATGCCTCCTTTTGTATGTTTACAGGATAGGGGTTCTTTCTCACACAGAACAACCCAGTCTTCTGTTCAAGACCTTGATTCCAGTGCCTGGGCTAGTCCTGGGGACACAGAGATGAAACTGGCCACACTGTCATTACTGACATTGCTCGGAGACCCACCAATATCCCACCATTGGAATGATGGAATGGAAAACTCCTTAGAAGCAGCCTGTTGAGCTCAAAAGTGTTTCTTCTGTCCAGGTAAAACATTTCTAGTCCTTACTTTTTTTTCCTGCATGACTCCATATGAAGTCTCTTGCTATCCTTGTTATGACCTTGAACACGTACTAATTTTTCAGTGCTCCTTTAGAAATATGCTGCCCCAGGCTGAGAATATTACCATCAGTGGGGTCTGTCTACAGAGCAGGAATATCACCTCTCTTTCCCTGTTCACTAGGCTTCTATGAATGTAGCTCTAAGACTAACTAGAATCACCAGAGGGGAGTGGTGAGATGAAGAAGAGCAAAGGGCAGCAGTTGAGGAAAACCTGCCAGTGGGGGATGGGCTAACAAAGAAGGGCCAGAGAAGGAGTAGTCAGAGAGGTGGGTAGAGAGCAGGAGGGCACATTTTCCCACATACAAGAGGGATGGGAGAATGCCCCAAAGCTGCAGTCAGATAATGACTATACAGGCTCTACTGAGAGGCCAAGCATATGAGACAGGACCGTGGACTTCACCTAATGATCAGCTTGTCATAACCTTCAAGGAAGATTTTTCCATGAGGTGGAAGGACCAGAAGTGAGACTGCAAGGTGCAGAGGGGAAAATGAGGAGTGGAGAAGCCAAGGCAGGGAGAATAGACAACACTTTCAAGATCCATGGACTTGGACTTTGTCACTGGGAGATGAGGTGGACGCTGTGATGAACATCATGGTTTGTATGTCCAGCCACTGCTTTCTTCTAGAAACCACATGCCCACTTCTTTTGGGGTCATATCCCTCCCGCAACCTCAACCATATAGTCTTACTGGGACTTGGATCCAGAAGAGGCCATGGTCAATGCTAGGCCAATCAGAGCCCTTCCTTGGGATTTCAAATTAGAATCAAGGAAATAGAGTATTTTCCTCTCTGGTGATGAAGGCTGGGATTTGTGAGTCCAGGAGTAGCCAGTGGCTGTGGTACCCCAGCCTGGTGGAGAAAGCCCATGTGGGAGAATTCAGCTGACATTCCAAGAAACAGAAGTCCTGCCCTGACAGTATTTGAATGTGTGACACTCAACTCTGCCCCTGTTTAGTCTGAGATTTGGGAAGGTGAGTCAATAGAGCCTCTTGGAACATAAACTAAATCACTTTCAACCTAAAGAATTTTAATATCAGAACTGTAGGTCAAAGGATGAGCTCACAGTTAGTCTGGTACCCAAGATGGTTGATGCTAAAGCCACCCACAAGTAGAGCCAGAGCAGCCTTCCGGGACTTCTTGTCCATCTTAAACCAGACGTCCCCAGTCTGGCGCTCAGAGTGGTTGCATCCAGCATTGGCCGCTGCTATGATAACAGAGCTGGGCTGGCTGCCTTATGGAGAAGGTTATTTATTTGCTTCATAAGCAGGAGGGCCTGAGGCACATCGTGGCAGGGCCCAAGCTTGCCTTCCTTTCCTATTTCATATTATATTTCACCCTGGCAAGAGTGATTCTTCTTGGTTGGGAAATTGATTTTAAATCACCCTTCTTGCTGCTGACAGCCTTGCACAACCCTCCCTTCCTGGGTCCTTTGCCCTCTCTTCCCCCTTTGCAAAGCTCTTCTATTCACACCTTGCAGCACGCCTGCTAGACAGACAGACAGACAGACAGATGCACATGCATACACACAGCTCTTCCCTACGCTGGGGATTTTATCTTTTGCCAGTTCCATTTATTGATAAATTTTTATAACCAGCTCCATCTGTGGCTCTGAAACCAGTCTGGAGTGGGACCCCAGGAGAGGAAGCCGGCTGGAGGAAATGTCGGCACAAATTCTTGGCACCTGCCTGGGGGGAACCAGCTGGCACCGGACAAGAGGAGGCTGACCAGTTGTTCCAGAAGGAACTTAGTGCAGGGATGGAGACTCTGATGCCTACATGAGTTCTAGACACTAACAGCCTCAGCTGAGACACCAGGCACCGTGTGAGGAGGAGAAAACACAGAGGTGGGCTGGGAAAAAGGAGCCATGCTGGTGACAGAGCTCCTCCCAGGGCCCTTCCTGCCTTCTCCATGTTATATTGCTCATTGAACATTAGCCACCCCAGCACCTGGCTGCAGGGGAGAGGCCTTGGAAATGGGTGCACAGGCTTTGGAGTCTGGGAGGTTGTCATCCCCCCTCCCAGTGCTGCCACTTATTAACTGTATAGGATTGTCTGACGGGGATCTGCCAAGTTTTTCTTAAAGGACCAGATGGTAAAAATTTAGGCTTTGCAGACCATGTCTTCACCCACTACTCAGTTCTGCCACTGTAGAGCCAGAGCAGTCAGAAACAATATGTAAATGAATGGGCGTGGCTCTGTCCCAGTATAACTATTTACAAAAACAGGTGGCTTTCTCTCAAGGCATAATTGGCCCCTCCCTACCTTAGTCCTTGAAGTTCAGGGGCGACTCCTACCACTCTGATAACAGCTGCTGGGGACCAGCCCAGCTACTCAAACGAAAAGTGCAAAATTGTGAGAAAGCAGGACTCTGCTAGTCACTTAATACATGTGGTACAGCCAAGGGTCAAGAATGTGGGCTAGCTTCAGGCCTGCCTTTGTCACTTACAAGCTCTGTGTCTTGGGAAAGCTATGTAACTGCTCTGTGCCTAGGCATCATCATCTGTAGAAGAACATGCTAAACAGAAAATAGGTGTAAGGATTTGAATGGTCAGCTCATGTACTAGAATGTCTGTTCTGGACTAGCAAATATGAGCCTCATTATTCAGGAGTCTGGTGAGATTGCAAAGTGAGTAATGGAAGGAGGCTTCCATGTGCTGGCAGAGGAATGCCTCTAAATCCAGCCTTAGGAGGGCTTCCCAGAGGAGGTGATGCTGGAGCTGAGGCTCTGACAAATAGGAGTGCCCCAGGAGAAGAAGATGGAAACATGTTCAAGCATCTTATTGAAGACAAGAAAAAGCAAGTTTTTTGTAAGGACCCACACAAGGAGCTTCAATATTCCCAGGGTTTGGTACAGAGAGACCAGGGAGAGGGCAGGCTGGGTTGACAAGCTGGGGCCAGGTCATTCAAGACTCTGTGCACTACACAGTAGAATGTGGATTTTTATCTTCATGACAATGAGGGCCCTGAAAAGTTTGTTTTTTTAATAAATGTTTATTTTTGAGAGAGAGAGAGAGAAAGAGAGAGAGCATGAGCAGAGGAGGGGCAGAGAGAAAGGATGGCAAGGGATCTAAGTGGGCTCTGCAATGACAGCAGCGAGCCTGATATAGGGCTGGAACCTACGAACTGTGAAATCATGACGTGAGCTGAAGTCAGATGTTCAACTAACTGAGCCACCCAGGCACCCCTGTAAAGGTTTTAATTGGAGGAGATGTGTACCTAGATGTGTGCTTAGTCTGGCAGCTGTCTAGGGGATGGATTAGAGAGGATGAGAGTGGAGCCAGTGGGACAATCAGAAAGACCTTGCATGGATTAGGGCAGGGAAGAGCCAACTGTCCTAAGGCAGGAGACCTGGGAGGAAAAGAGAGGCACACAGTGGAGAAGTTAAAGAGATAGAAGCATCAAGATATGCTGTCCTACTGGACATAAGGAATGGGAAAGAAGGAAGAGCCAAGAGAAACTCCTAGGTTTTGGCCCAACTGAAATCACAAGGTGCAGGATCAGTTGACATCACCACTTCCCTTTATAAGTCAGAGAGGTTTATCACAGACTGATTTGGAGCTGGAATCCAAAAATCATCATGCAAGTATCTCTTTGAGATCCTTGGACAAGTCTTTTGGACATATACCCAGAAGTGGGATTGCTGGATCATATGGTAGTTCTATTTTTAATTTTTTGAGGAATTTCCTTATGATTTTCTACAGCTTACTGAAGAATTTTGCATTCCCACCAACAGTGCACAAGCGTTTGGATTTCCCCACAACCTCACCAACACTTGTTATATTTTAATTGTTGTGTTTTAATTGTTCACATTTTTAAAATAACAGCCATCCTAACAAATGCAATGTGGTATCTCATTGTGGTTTTCATTTACATTTCTATGATCTCATATGCCCGTTGGTCATTTGTAGGTCTTCTCTGCATCCCCATGCTCACTGCAGCATCATGCACACTAGCCAAGATGTAGAAGGAACCCAAATGTCCATCCACAAATGGATAAAGAAAATGTGGTAAATGTGGTATGCGCATAATGTAATATTACTTAACCTTTTTAAAAAAAGAGGAAATCCTATTATTTGTGACAACATGGATTGACCTGGAAGACGTTATGCTAAGTGGCATAAATCAATCACAGAAGGACAAATATTATATGATTCCATTTATATAAGGAATCTAAAGTAGTCAACTTACAGAAGCAGAAAATAGATTGGTAGTTGCCAAAGGATGGGTGGGGAGTGAGGGAGGGAGAAAGGGAAGTTGTTCAGTGAATATAAAGTTTCATTTATACAATATGAATAAGTTCTAGAGAGCCGCTATACAACATAATGTCTATAGTTAATAATATGGTGCCATGCACTTAACAAATTAAGAGGGTAGATCTTATGGTAAGTAACCAAACACACACACACACACACACACACACACACACACACACACAAGCAAAGGGACACAAGGAAACTTCTGGAGGTGATGGGTATGTTTATTACCTTGACTATGGTTATGGTATCATAGACATATATATATTGAAACTTATCAAATTACATTGAATACGTGCAGTTTTTTATTATCAATTATACCTCAATAAAGTTAGAATTATCGTGCAATCTTAACCTGTGGCAGAAAAGAGCCTGTCAGAGGTCATTTCACCTACCCCCCTGCCTCTGGACCTGTCTGCATTTAACTCTCTAAATAGTCAGCCATGGGTGCCATGAAGGACAAATGCTCTGTACAGCACACAGGAGGGAAGCTGCCCAATGTGGAAGTGAAGGTTTCCAGGCTCTGGGAAGTCAGAGCTTTTAGCTTAACTTTTAGCTGTTAAGTGGACTGGACGCTTTCTTCCATTTTCTTTTTAAAATTTGCCAGCAGGGTCAGTTTCCTGGCTGTAGGGGAGGGAGGGTCTGGCAGATAGCCACCCAACCACATCACAGCTAAAGCTCCATGGCCCCAGTCACGACAGGTGCAATTTATCTACAGCCAAGAGAAAGAGGCAGAGAAATGCCGTTTCTTCCCTCCCTTGCTGTTTGGGGCCATTCATCACCTTCATTATTTTTATAGCAGTGTGGCCTGCTCAGCTCTCTCCACCATCCCCACCTCAGGAAATGTGAACAAATGAGGAATTTGGAACCCATGCTATCAAGGAAGATATCAAAGCACAGAGGGGTGATTAAGAATGGAATGTCACATTTCCACATCTCTGCCCTCCTTACTTCTTATTTTAACTCCCTCCGGTGTCCCAGAATTTCCCAGATAGGACCTGAGACTTTATCTGAGTTGTGCACCAAAATGGAAGACTTGCTTTGAAACACCTGGACTTTGGAAAAGGGAGATCACTGTAATACTCATTCCAGTGATCTCTGATTTAAGCCAGCAGAGTGAACAAAATCATGACTCAATGAGAAAGTCAGTGTGAAGTCTTTAGGATTTAATGCTTTGCTGAAAAGATGGAAAGGGGGAGAAAGAAAATAGAACCCACTCTCATTAGGGTGAGAGTTTCTGTGTTGCTCAAATCAAAGGAGAAGCAAGAGCTTTACTGTATTGAGTGATGCTATTTGCCTTGCTACAGTGAGGAAGGTGTGTTGTAGAGTGGAGTTTGGGAATTATTTTGAAACGGAATTTGTTTATAAACTGAAAATAGTTATATCCACTTCATAGGGTTGTGAAAAAATTTTAAATTACTATATATATTTTATTCTCTGACTTTAAATCCAGTACCAGAATTATTTTTGGCACCTCAAATTGTTCTAGATTTCAACATTAGAGGCCCCATCAAGTTGGCTCCTGTCTTCTTTCACACTCATCTTGTATATACCATTCCTCACTCCTGGAACCAACATTTAGGAATGTCAGTTCCTTTCGATGAAGAATGGTGCTTAGAGGCCAAGAACTGAGTGCCACGTGTGCTCATTGTTACTGAGGTGTCACTGCTTCTAGGCCCTGTCATCAGACAGAGCTGGGAAAGGTAGGTATGTGCACCAAACACTGCAAATATACACATCTATATTTCTGTATATGTATCATACAGGGTTCAGTGGTTTAGCACTGTAAAAGTGAGGTGGGAAATATAAAAGAATATTTATAAAAGAATGTTTTGTCTTATTTCTGCAACTTTTCTGTTAGCTGAAAATTATAAGTTTTTTAAGTATAAGAATCTAGAATGTAATAGGTGTGCAATAGCTGCAAATTCCTTTTCCATCCCTCCAATCCCTGAACTTGTTTGCTCTACCTATCTTGAAAATTTATAAATATAATAGTAATATCTACCCCATAGTTGTTACAAAACACACTGGATGCGTTTCAGGATATGAACCTTAAAGGTGTCCTATAGCAGCAATTGGGGGAAAGATCCACTCCTGCCAAGCTGAAGTTTGAAAGAAGAGTCTCTTATAATATGAAAAAGGAGGTATAGTTTAGGTTCCCCTAGAAGTAGCCCTGAGATAGGATTCAAGTGCTAGTAATTTATGACAGGGAGCATCAGAAACACTATGGGGTAGTGGGAAGTGATCCAGGGAAAGAAAGGCAGCTAAAATGTATGTGATAATAAGCCAGCTCCCCCAGTGAGGGACTGCTACATAATCTCATGACAAAAACTCTGGGAAATGCTGTAAAACTCAGACCTCAAAATTATCCACACACACCCCAGCAAATTAGCTGAGAGATTTTGTATACAAATTCCCATCAATCAATAGTTGAGGGCTGCTCTCGGGGGTTGTTGCTCCCCCAGCACACACAGAAAGACCTCCTGTTGTTCTGGGGAAAACCCCAGGACCAGAGCTGCAGAGATTGTAGATGGGTCTTAGCACTTTGCCCCAAACAGACATCAGTGGCCATGCCATACTCAAGTTCAGTCTGTTTGACTCCATTTCCTGAGCTTTTCCAGCTCTCCTGAACTTCCTTGAGAGGCCCGTACAATGGGAAGAGAATTATGGCACCCCCTGAGCTTGCGGTTTAGGAGGAGAAAATTTGTCAAGGAAGAGCCAGTTTCATCTAACCAAATATTCATTAATCTATGACTAGGTAGCCAGGTCTACAAATTCCCTCAAAGTGATATTAAAATGTATTTATATAGAGAGCTAGGTGGCATTTCTCTATATATGAATATGTAAATTTCTGGGTTTGTAAGTATCTGTGGTTGAGAATGAGAATGAGACATGGAATACAGAGCCATGAATTCATAAAATATTTTAAAGGAACTCTCTCCAACCTTTTGGTGTGTTATGTTATTAAGGTACAGTAGACTTTCAAAGTATGTTGTAAATCTAAGTGTTTAATGCATCATTTGCAGAAGTTTTCCACTGAGTTTGCTCTAAGAAAGGTCAATGAGGAGAAAGGGATGTCAGCTCAACAGAGTTGCATGGTTGGCTTCCCCAGCCAGAGCTGGGATCCTACCCCACATCCTGAGGATCCAGAGCTTCTTGCATGGGTAGGGTCACCATGTAAAGATGCAGGTTGTGCCCAGCACAAATGCACCCAGCGTAGGGGTGAGGGAACACTGGAACCTCACCCATGCTCCCTCCACCAAGACAAGGACCCAATGTAGGACTGTGACTCCCTGGGAGAAAGGGTATCTTTTCTTAATTTACACAAAAACACCACATAGGTCAACAGCACCCTTATATGCAACATATATTATATGCAAGCTCCCAAGACAAAGAGCTGTGAAAGACTAGGACACAGAGAGGAGAAAAACTTCTCCAGAGTGTATTCATTTGCTAGGACTTCCATAGTAAAGCATCACAGACAGGGTGGCTTCACCATAGCAGTTCTGGAGGCTAGAAGTCTGAGTTCAAGGTGTTCAGCAGATCAAGGTGGTTGGCTTGCTGATGGCTGCCTTCTTTCTATGTCCTCACTCACTTTTTGCTGTTGTCCCTCTGTGTGTGTGTGTGTGTGTGCGCAAGTGTGTGTGTCTTAATCTCCTCTTCTTACAAGGAGACCAGTCCTATGGGATTAGGGCCCACTCTAATGACCTCATGTTAATGTAATTGCCTCTTTAAAGACCCTATCTCCAAACACAGTCACATTCTTGGGTACTGAGGGTTAAGACTTCAACATATGAATTTTGGGAGGACACAATTCAGCCCATAACACAGAGCAACACAGAAGTCATTGATGATGCCAGAAAAAGAGCTTGATATTTTCTGACTTCCCATCTATGAAACTCTGGGGCTTACTCCAAAGTCATCCTGTCCTGTCAGCCCTTGTTTTTGACAGAGGTGTAAATGGAATTGCAGACGCTAAGTAAAAAAGCAGTTCTGCCTCACTGCTGTTCCTGCTTAGCGAGTCATGTCACCATCCTCAAATGGAGCCAGGATCTCCTGTGACACCCACATAATATCCACCTCCACTGGTTCCCTTAGTAGAAAGGAGTGTCATACCAGAGCCAAGAGTTCACAGATGCCAGTTAGACCCTCACTGGGCAACCACCTCCCACCTAATCTATACAGAGAATGGGGCTTATACAAACCCAGTTTCCAGATAAATTTGGGTCATTTCTGCATGATTAAAAGTTCATTACACTGAAGCCCCTTCCACGTCAAACTTCTGCAGAGAAAAGGCTGTGCTCACCTCCACTGAGGGCTCTGAATGGTCTATGTAAATGGAACCTCCTAAAGTAGTACAGGGCACAACAAGAATAACTGTATGGGGCAGCCCTGTCCTTGCATCCACACCCCTTACTCCATAAGTTTTTTCTGTCTGTTCCCTCCTTTTATCCTCCTCTTCACACCTTTCCTCTTCCTGGTCCTTTGCTATATTAAAACTACTTCTCCCTTACAGCCAGTCTCCCAGTCTGCCCCCGAGTATCTTCTGCCTTCTAGTCTCCCACACTGCCCCCAGTGTCTGCTGCCTCCTGGTATTCACACCCTTGTATAATCACCTCCCACATTGTATAGAGTGATAGAACACTGTAAAAATAATGGTACGTGACTTCCAAGATCAGGTTGCAAAGACATCATGGCTTCTGTCTTTCTCAGTTCTTCTTTCTCTCTCTTTAATCACTTGTTCTGGAGGAAGCCATGTCATGAGAAACCCTATGATAAGATCCATCTAGCAAGGAACTGAAGCTTCCTGCCAAGAGACACATGAGTGAGCTCGGGAACATACCCTCCAGACCCAGGCTGTAGCCTGGCTGACCCACAGCTAAGCTGCTCCTGGATTTCTCCCCCAGAAACTATGAGATAATAAATGTTTGTTGTTTTAAGTCAATAAGTTTGGTGTCACTTGTTATACAACAGTAGAAAACTAATGCAGGCAAACTACACATTGGATTAAATCAGGTCAGCCCCTTACAGAATCACCTCCATGTGCTATGCTTGGATGTTCTGCCCCAACTTTTGTCAGAGATAGTTACAAGAAACAGCCATGTAAAATGTGGCACCAATTTTGCTGTACCCCTGCTATTATGCATATTGCTTACTGCTTCGTTAACTTTGTGTTTCTCTTTGTAAGGGGCCATGTGAGAAAGAATTTAAGAGTTTAGTACAAGATTTGCCTTTATTCAAATATTCATTATGTGATTCCCTCCAGTTACAAGTTTACTCGGGAAGCAAAAGCCTCTACTTATAATATTAGCCCCCCTCCTTTGCATACTTCCCACATTCACACTAAGGTCTATTCCATCCCATCCCATAGAAAATTTTGTTGCTCTACTTCTCACTGGTTGACAGATGATCAACACACTGGGAATACAATGTAAACTGATAGCAAAGTATAATTGCAAATATTGCAGCAAGAGGGGGGAGAATTTCATAAAGTCCACGAGAATGAAGTTGAAGAACTGCTGACATCATGTGCAAAGGTTTGACAAATAAGTATTTGGGAGTGTTAGGGCAGTTAACAGCTGAAGAGGGGGAAACAGCAAGGACGATGATACCATGAAGACTTTGAAAGAGATCAGTTTGAATATCAAAGGAATAAGAGAGGCTCTTGAGAAAATTGATAAAGTGCTCAAAGAGTTTTTGCAAAAATAACCCTTTTGATGATCAATGCTGCAAAAGTCAAACATGAATTTGAGAATGATATTTCATTCTATCATATATGTTTGTTGGGAAAATTCCATCGAAAAAGTCAGCCCATGCTTCACACTGTTCCTTCAAAGATCAGGTGGATAGTTGCATGTGCAATTTCAGCTCTGTTAAGTGTACAATAAAATAAACTTATTTTAATACTTTTTCTTTTCACTTTTCAAGACGCTGTCTAGCAAAGCTCCATTTTAAATATTCACTGTGAAATTTCTGTCCCATCTTTAAGAGCAATTTAAATGAGTCTTTTTCTACTTTCAAGAATATCAGGGTATCAAAGGCTGATATCAGCAGAAGGAAAAAAAATAAACTTGCCCTGAGGAACCGGCCTGTGGCTCTCCTTTCTAATTATCTGAACTTTGTAACTCCCATGTTTGACTTTTTGTCTGGACTTCCAGAAAGCTAATTACAATTCTGCTCACAATTCCAGTATGGGGTTTTTCCTCACACCACCAAGCAATTCTCAGATATTAGCTGTGTGTCCCACAGTTCAATTGAATTCTGACACTGTCTGCCTAGAGATCGTTTCAGATCCCTCAGGTTAAGGGCTCAGTCCTATATGACTGCTCCCTGCTTCAGATGTCAATTGAAAATCTAGGTTATCAACTTGTGCTTATGACTGACCAGCTATAGATTGGAGGTTCCAATGGCCCCATCCTTGGGTTCAATTAATTTGCAACAATGGCTCACAGAACTCAGAGAAACACTTTACTTACTAGGTTATTATAAAAGGATAAAACTCAGGAACAGCCAGAAGGAAGCAATACCCAGGGTGAGAGACATGAGAAGGGGTGTGGAGCCTCCCTGTCATCTCTGGGTGTGCCATTCTCCCAGTACCTCCACCTATTCACCAGCCTGAAGTTCTCCAAGCCCCCTCCTTTTGGGTTTTTTATTAAAGACTCCATTACATAGTCATGATCACTTAAATCATTGGCCATTGGTGATTAATTCAACCTCCAGCACCTCCACACTCCCTCAGAGCTCGTTGGGGGTAGGACCAAAAGTTCCAACCTTCTAATCACATGGTTGGTTCTCCCGAACCAGCCCCCATCCTTAGATGCAGTCCCAAATTCACCTCATTAACATAGTAAAGATCCCCTTTTCCAGGAAAGATGACTAACCTCTAGATCTGAGACCTCCCCAGCCTACATCAGCCTACCACAAAGTAGGTTCTCTTCTGGCAAGAGACACTCGGTTTGGGAATGTACTTTTTCACTTCTCCCAAGCTCCACTTTCTCTTTTAACTACATAATTAGATTTTTTTTAATCTATGGCCTCTTGCTAATCAGCCTCCTGCCTTGGCATTTGCCCACAGAGCTTATAAGCAATCTGAAGCACTGGGCTAGGTTAGGCCTTCACACAAATGCAATTGCACTTTTATTGCTGCCATAATTTTGAGTTGCTGAGTAATTAGATTGATTTCTCAAAGAAGTGAAAGGCAAATATGTGGCCACTCAGCAACCAATTCTTATTTCTTTGTAATTTGGTGCTACTAAGGTATAGGTTTTGTTTTTCCTCATTTCTGGTCATGGCAACCTCAACAGCTAAGAATTTCTGGGTGGCATTCTACGAGCTACACCTAGCCCTGTTTATTCTTTTGAAATTTTACATGAAGGGGCAGGACTTCCTGAAAAGTGTAGGAGCTTGGCAGACTCCCTCTCCAGCAAAACCACCATTTAATTGTGAAAATTATTTTTTAAAAAATCACTTAACATCTCTAGAAATTGTCCTGAGGGTATACAGCAAAGGGAGAAACATTCTTTCAAGAAAATTGACTAAATTTCAGTAAGAACAGTGAGAGTCTGTGGCATTTGAGCCACAACTCCTTCCTTGTCCCCTACCCACTACTTCCATGATTATAGGAGCTCTACCCAAAGTCAGTGTGGCTAAAAGGAAGACAGCTTCGAGTCCCCTCAGCTCCCAGTCTGGAGGTACTGTTTCATCTTGGCAGGGGTAAGCTACTGGCTTCTCACATCCCCCTCCCAGCCCCAGCTTGCAGAAGTCCCCTTTTGGTTGATGCTGCACAGAGGACCAGTCTCCTTTCCCTTATTCTATCCTCACCCATAGGGCTGAAGCTCTACTCTAGGCACAGTAGACCAAGACTACTGGGAGTTCAACTGCTCTATTTCATTTCTCTTGTAAGGAAGAGGTTCCATGTTACTAGAGATAATAAGGGACATTTTATAATGAAAAAAAATCCCAACCCATGAGAAAGATATAACAATTATGCATATACCTGCATCTAATCACAGGAACCAAAAATACATGGAGCAAAAGCTGAGACAACTGAAGGGAAAAATAGACAATTCAACAATAATATTTGGAGACCTCAATACTTTTCTTTCAATAATGGATAGAACAACTAGGAAGATGCTCAATTAAAAAAACGTAGAAGACACTTGAACAACACTATAAAACAACTAGACCTAAAATACATTGATGGAACACACCACATAATGGCAACAGAATATACTTCATACACACACAAGGAACATTCTCCTTGACAGCTGTCATGCTGGACCACAAAATAAGCCTCATAATTATTCAATAACAGAAATCGATAACAGAAGAAAATTTGGGAACTTTACAAATATATGGAAATTAAACAACATACCCCTTAACATGCCAAATGCATAGAATGTAGCTAAAATAGTGCTCAGAGGGAAATTTATAGCGGTAAACATCTATATTCAAAACTATAAGAAAGAACTCAAATTAATAACCTAGTCTCCCACCTTAAGAAACTAGAAAAATAATGGAGCACCTGGGTGGCTCAGTCAGTTAAGTGTCTTATTCTTGGTTTCGGATCAAGTCATGATCTCATGGATCATGAGTTCCAGCCCCATGTCAGGCTCCACACTGGCAGCACAGAACCTGCTTGGGATTCTCGGTCTCCCTCTCTATCTGCCCCTCTCCTGCTTGTTCTCTCTCTCTCTCTCTCTCTCAAAAATGATTAAGCAAACATTAAAAAAAAAAGAAACTAGAAAAATAAGAGTAAACTAACCCAAAGCCAGCAGAAGGAAAGGAATAATAAAGACTAAGTGTAATAGGTAAAAGAGAATAGAAAAAAAATTGGGAAAATGAAAAAAAATTATTCTTTGAAAAGTCTAACAAAATTGACAAACCTTTAGCTAGAGTGACCAAAGAAAAAAGAGAAAGAGAAGATAAAATGCTAAAATACTATATGGGGCACCTGAGTGGCTCAATCAGTTAAGTATCCGACTCTTGATTTTGGCTCAGGTCATGATCTCAGTTTGTGAGTCCAAGCCCCACATGAGGGTCTGCACTGACACTGACAGTGCAGACCCTGCTTGAGATTCTCACTCTTCTCTCTCTTCACTTTCTCTGTCCCTTCCCTGCTTTCATGCTCTCTCTCTCTCTCTCAAAATAAACATTAAAAAAATATATAAGGTACTAAAATACTAAATACTAAGACCAGGATATCTCTACTGACCTTATGGAAATAAAAATAATTATAAAGAAGACCTCTGAATAACTCTATGCCAACAAATCAGATACATTCAAAGAAATGGGAAATCCCTAGAAAGACGCAAATTATCAAAACTGACCCAAGAAGGAATAGAAACTCTGAATATGTCTGTAACAAGTAAGAGACAGAATTAGTAATTTTAAAATTCCCCAAAAAGGGGCACCTGGGTGGCTCAGTTGGTTAAGTGTCCAACTTCGGCTCAGGTCATGATCTCACAGTTCATGGGTTCGAGCCCCACATCAGGCTCTGTGCTGACAGCTAGCTCAGAGCCTGGAGCCTGTCTTCGGATTTTGTGTCTCCCTCTCTCTCTGACCCTCCCCTGCTCACGCTGTCTCTCTCTCTCTCTCAAAAATAATAGAAACATTAAAAAATTTTTAAAAAACTCCCCAAAAAGAAAACCCCATGCCCAGATGGCTTTACTGTGAACTCTACCAAATACCCAAAAGAGAATCAACACCAATCCTTCATGAAATTTTCCAAAACGAGAAAAAGAAAACTTACCAATTCATTTTACAAGGCCAGTATTATCCTGATACCAAAACAAAACAAAGACATCACACAAAGAAAAAAGCACTACAGACCTCTTATGAATATACTTGCACAAATATTTAACAAAATACTAGCAAAATGATTCCAGCAACATATGAAAAGGATTATACACCATGATGTGAAATTTATCCGAGGAATGTACATTGTTTTAATATCTGAAGATCAGTTCATTTAATACACCATATTAATAGAATAAAGAACAAAAAATGATTTCAAAGGATGCAGGAAAAGCATTTGACAGAGCCCAATATCCTTTCATAATAAAAACACTCTAGGAATTGTGGATAGAAAAAAAAAAAAGAAATTGTGGATAGAAGGATACTTCTTTCATTTGATAAACCATCTAAGAAAAACCCACAATTAACACACACTTAATGGTAAAGATCTGACTGCATTTCTCCTAATATTAGGAATAAGAGAAGAAGGTCCTCTCTTATTACTGCTATTCAAAATTACACTGGGGCTTCTAAGGTTTTAGCCAATATGATTAGGCAAGAAAAGGAAATAAAAGTCATCCACATTGAAAAGGAAGAGGTCAAACTGTCTCTATTTTGGATGACATGGTTTTATATCTAGAAAATCCTAAGGAATCCACTAAAAAATTTTTATAATTAATAAATAAGTTCAGCAATGCACGATCAATTTATCAAAGTAAGTTTTATTTATATACACTGGCAATAAACAGTTTGAAAAATGAATTTAAAGAAACAATTCCATTTAGAACAACATGAAAAAATAAAATAAAGAATAAATTTAACAAAAGAAGTTCAAGACTTATACATTGAAACTATAAAATATTGTTGAAAGAAATTTAGAAAGATCTAAATAAATGGAAAGGCATCCTATGTTAATGGATTGGAAGGCTTAATACTGCTGAAATGGCAATACTTGCCAAGTCATCTACAGATTTAACAAAATTCCTATCAAAATTCCAACTTCCTTTTTGAAGAAATGGAAAAGCTGATTTTCAAATTTATGTGGAAGTCCAAGGGATTCAAAATAGCTAAAACAATCTTGAAAAAGAATAAATTTGGAAGAATTCACACTTCTCGACTTCACAACTTGCCACAAAATTACACTGTAATCAAGACAGTGTGGTGCTGGCACAAGGATAGCCATATAGCTCAATGGAATTGAATTGAGAGTCTAGAAATAAACCCTTATATTTATGGCCAATTGACTTTCAATAAAAGTGCCAAGACAATTCAATGGAGAAAGAACAATCTTTCAATAAATAGAGCTAGGACAACGGGATATCCACATGCAAATAATGAATTTGGACCCCTACCTCAATTATACACAAAAATTACTTCACACTGGATCATAGGCTTAAATATAAGTGCTAAATTATAAAACTCTTAGACTAAAACATAGGATAAAATCTGTGAGTTTGAGTTAAATAATAGTTTCTAAATCCCATAACAAAAGCACAAGTAACAAAAGAATAAAAAGGTAAATTGGACTATATCCATATTAAACACCATTGTGCTGTAGATGATACCACCAAGAAAGTGAAAAGATAACCCACAGAATAAGGTAAACTATTTGCAAAACATATGTCTAATAAAACATGTGTATTCAGAATATTTTTTTCAAACTCTTTCAATTCAACAATAGAAAAAAAAAAACATTTTTAAATGGGCAATGGATCCAAATACATGTTTCTCCAAGGAAGATATACCAATGAGTACATAAAAAGATGTTTAACATTATTAGTCATTAGGGAATGCAAATCAAAACCACAATGAGATACCACTTCACACACACTAGGATGGCCATAATTAAAAGGACAAGCAATAACAAACGTTGGCAAGGATGTGGGGAAAATGGAACCCTCATACATTGATGGTGGGATTTTAAAATGGTGCACCTATTTTGGAAAATAGTTTGGCTGTTCCTCAAATGTTAAATATAATGTTTCCATGTGATTCAACAATTCTACTCCTAGACACACACCCAAGAGAAATGACAACATGCATCTACACAAACACTTTTACAGAAACATTCATGGCAGCATTAGTCATAATAGCCAAAAAGTGGAGACAATCAAAATGCCCATCAAATGATGAATGGATAAATAAAATCTGATATATCTATACAATGAAATATTATTCCACAGTAAGAACAATTTATGTACTGATAAATGCTACTACATATATGATCCTTGAAAACGTGAAGTGAAAGAAGCCACATATTATATTTATATGAAATATCCACTTTTGTAAAACATCCAGAAATGTCCAGAATAGGAAAATCTGTATTATAGAAAGTATATTAGTGCTAGCCCAGGGCTGGAGTTAGGGGTGGGAGAAAATGGGGAGTGACTGCTAATGGGCATTAAGTTTATTTGAGGGACACAAAAAATTTCTAAAATTAGATGGTGGTGATGGTTATGACTCAATAGAGCTGTTTTAAAATTATTATGGTTCATGGATAGGAAGACAATATTGTTAAGATATCGGTTCTTCTCAACCTGAGCTATAGATTCAACACAATTCCAGTCAAAGTCCAAATAAGTTATTCTGTGCATTTCAATAAACTCATTCTGAAGTTTCTATGGTGAAGCAAAAGACCAAGGATAGCCAACATAGTATTGAAGGAGAAGAACAAAGTCAGAGAATGATACTACTTGACTTAAAGACTTACTATATAAAGCTACAGTAATCAAGACTATGTGGTATTGGTGAGAGAATAGATAAATAGACTAATAGAACAAAATAGAAAGCCCAGAAATAGATCTACACAAAAATAGCCAACTGATCTTTGACAAAAGAGCAAAAGCAGTTCAGTGGAGAAAGGACAGTCTTTTCAACAAATGGTGCTGGAAAAACTGGATATCCACATGCAAAAAAAAAAATTTAGACACAGGCTTAAATCGTTTGCAAAAATTGACTCAAAATGGCTCATAGACATAAAAGTAAAGCACAAAACTATAAAACTCCTAGAAGATAGCAGGAGAAACCCCAGGTGTTCTTGCACTTGGAGATGACCTTTTAGATATAACACCAAAAGCATGATCCATGAAGGAAAAAAAATGTATTACTGGGACTTCATTAAAATTAAAGATTTCTGCTCTACAAAAGACACTGTTAAGAGAATGAAAACACAAGCCACATTTTGCAAAATATATACCCGATAAGTGATTTATATCTGAAATATTCAAAGAACTCTTAAAATTCAACAATAAGTAAACAAACTACCCAATTTAAAAATGCATGAAAGACCTGAACAAACCTCACCAGATAAGCATATGAAAAGATGCTCAATATCACATGTCATTAGGGAATTGCAAATTGAAGTAAGATACCAGGGCACAACTATTAGAATGAGGAAAATCCAAAACACTGACAACACCAAATAATGACAAGCATGTAGAGCAATAGAAATGCTCATTGATGATAGGAAAGCAAAATGGCGCAGCCACTTTGGTAGACAGTTTCATAATCTCTTTCAAGAATAAATACACTTTTAACCTATGATCCAATAATTGTACTCCTTGGTATTTACTCAAATGAGTTGAAAATGTATGCATGCACAAATGTTTATAGCATCTTTATTCATAATTGCCAAAACAATGGTGAAAGATGCCTTTCAACAGGTGAATGGATAAACAAACTATGGTATAGACAAACAATGGAATATTATTCAGTGATAAAAAGAAATGAGATATGGGGTGCCTGGCTGGCTCAGTTGATAGAATCTGTGACTTTTTTTTTTTTTTTTTTTTTTGGAACATGCGACTCTGGATCTTGCGACTGTAAATTTGAGCCCCATGTTGGGTGTAGAGATTACTTAAAAATAAAATCTTTAAAAAAGAAAAAAGAACAGAGGGGTGACTGGATGGCTCAGTCGGTTAAGTGTCCAACTTGGGCTCAGGTCATGATCTCATGGATTGTGAGTTCGAGCCCCTAGTCAGGCTCTGTGCTGACAACTCAGAACCTGGAGCCTGCTTTGGATTCTGTGTCTCCCTTTCTCTCTGCTCCTCTCCTGTTCATGCTCTGTCTCTCTCTCCTTGAAAAATAAATAAGTATTTAAAAAAATTAAATAAGAAAAGAATGAGATATCAAGACAGGAAAAGACATGAAAGGAGCTTAATGCATATTGCAAAGTGAAAGAAGTCAGCCTTAAAAAGTCTACATACTATATGGTTCCAACTAAATGATATTCTGGAAAAGGCAAAACTATGGAGATAGTAAAAAGATCAGGGGTTGCCAGGAGTTTGAGGAGAGGAAGGGATGAATAGGTAGAGCATAGGATATTTTTAGGGTGGTGAAACTATTCTGTATGAAACTATAATGGTGGATACATGCCATTATACATTTGTCAAAACCTGTAGACTAAACAACAGAAAAAGTGAATCCTGATGCAAATTATGGAGTTTAGTTTAAAATAATGTATAAACACTGGGCCATCAATTTTAACAAATGTATCGTGCTAATGCAATATGTTAATAATAGGGGTAACGAGATGGGGAAAGGAGTTATACAGGAACTCTTTGTACTTTCTGTTCAATTTTTCTGTAAACCAAAATAGTTCTAAAAAATAAAGTATATTAATTTTTTAAAAAGTTGCCCAGTTACTTCTCATGTGCAGTCCTATTGCATATCACCAAGCACACAAAGATTCTTTATCCTTCAGAGCTGGCATTTGCTCTTGTCACTTTCCATAAGAAATAAGTAAATGTATTAGTTTAAAAAATAAATCATCATGTCATGTTTGGTGCATCCAAAAAATACATATAACCAACATGTGAGTTATATACTATAGAATATCATCAGTACTGCTGTATCCACCAATATGCCCCTCCCATATCCCATCTCCTTCCTTCCCTCAAAGAGAACAACCTTTTTCCTGAATTGTGTTTGCCATTCCTTTGCATCTTAAGAGACAGCAGCTCTGGTGTTAGGAAGGTAGCTCTGGAGCCTCACTGTCAAGGTCACTGTCATTGTGGCAGGCAGATTCTAAAATCTGCCCCCACCCCAGTGATTCTGGCTAGCTGGTATTTAATGCCTTCGGTAATCTCCTTCCCTTGAGTGGGAACTGGATGTAAAGACTCAATTCTCTTCTGAAGATAATCTAGTGATGGGATGTCACTTCTGAGATTGGATTGAAGAAAGATTCTAGCAGCTGTCTTGCTTACTCTTTCTTTTTCTCTTGTTTGCCCTCCTAGAAGACAAGAGCCGTGTTTTGAGCTGTCCTCATGGAAAGGTCCACATGGCAAGAAACAAAGAGGATATTAGTCCAACAAGCCCAAGGACCTGAATCCTACCAACATGCACATGAATGTGCTTGGAAATGGGTCCTCCTCCAACTGAGCCTTGCGATGAATTTCAGTTCTGTCAGACACCTTGACTGCATCTTTGTGCAAAACCCTGAGCCACACCTAGATTTCTGACCCACAGAACATGTGAGATAAATTTTATTGCTTTAAGCTGCTCAATTCAGGAGTCATTTGTTATGCAGCTATTGCTGTAGTAAATGATATGGGCACCATGTTAGCTATGTGGTCTTGGGCAAATAACTTCTGTGCCTCAGTTTCACAGCTATGAAATAGGGATAATAATAATAATGATATGTCCTGTGATATCTAGAGACGATAATAGAAGTTAATACATAAAAGGATTAAAATAGTAAGTGCTCAGTAAATGTTAACTATCTCTTTTTGTTACATGATGTACGTATAGATTCTTTACCAAATACTCATCCAAGACCCACTTTTCCTCACTGAAGCACAAGCACACACTGCTGATGTTGGAATAACTAGAAAAGGGGCTATGAGTCTACATTAGCTATGGCTGTTTATAGGAACTCTTTATTTATTTATTTATTTTTTGGAAGTAGGGAGCTGGCTTTAGAAACTGATCCCTCACTGACTCACTGACAAGATGCAAGTTATTGGAGTTTGCCTAAACTGACTATATTTAATGTTCAGGAGGCTCTTGTGTCAAGAACTTGGTGAGTCTGCTAAGAAGACATTTATGTTGCAAAGAGGGAGTCCCTATTCCTGTTCAACCTCTTGTTTTCCTGACTGACAAACACAGGTCATTATAACTTCTTATGGGTTATATCTACTATTCCTCTGAGGCATTTCTAGGTCATCTCAGAACAGAGGTGACAAAAGTGATACACAGGGATCTGAGTGCAGACATTCAGAAGTTAAACAAGATACAGATGTGTATTTCCAAAACTTAATGATTTGCTTATTCTTCAGTCATTGATTTATTCCTACTGATTTATGCCAGACACTGTGCTAGTCCACTGGGTTCAATACCAAATACGTTTAGGGGCATTGGTTAGGATTTGGGGATTCATACAGATCACTTAAGTGTAGGGGTCTGGAGTCCTGTTTACTTGAGTTAACCATTCTTCCTTTCTTTCCCCAAGATTGGGTTCCATTGCTCCATTTTCCTGTATTTGTGTCTCTGTTAAGCTGGGATTCCTGGAAATCCACCCTCCTTTAGAATGGTGTTTCTAGGGTAGGTTGGTGGATGAGTCACATGGGTGCTTACCAAGTACAGATCCCCAAGTCTCACTTGAGACCTTTTGAATCCATGTCTCCTAGGGAAGAGTCTGATATCTACTTTTAACAAGCACCTCCAGGTAATTCTTATCATCAGTGAAGTTTGGGAAACACTGTCTAAGAACATTTTACTTTCATCTTTCCCCTGGTTCTGGGCTGGTGAATAACTGCCCATGGCAGACATCACTAATTGATCACAGGGATTCTTTCATACTGAACCTGCTAAGGCCTCAGAACCCTTAACAAACACTTCAGGCAGCTGCTATTCATCAGGTAGAATTACAGTAGAGATGAAATGTAATTGCCAGCCCTGCCCTAGCTTATATGTATTCATATGCTGTTGACATTTTCCTGATCTGTTGATGATAGGCATGCAAAAAGTGCAGGTGGAGAGACCAGGGGAGAACCCAGCTCCATCTGAGACTTTATGCTCATGACTCATTGACACCTCCACAGACACATGTCTTCAGAGAGAGGTCAAAGGTCCTTAACATGGGCATTTTCCTCCTGTTTCTCCAGATAATAGGCCCACCCTGGCCATAGCATATGGTAGACAAATGGTACTGTGAGTATATCTACTTGCTGTCCTGAGAGGAGACTAGGAAAATGTGAGGTGGGGGAAGGGTTTGTAGGCTTTTAAAAACTTTTGTTAAGTCTTGATCAAAATAGAGCCCTTTGAATTGGGCTTAGCTGCCTGTGGTGGTGAAGGTCCATACAACTTCTCTGATTTCTGGGAATCACAGTGTCTCTATTGCTAATGGAACTAGGCCAGACCAGGACCAGGTAACAGAATAAGAGCTTCTGCCCTCAAAAGATATTGAGGTTAGTGGAGGGGAAAAATAAGCAGGAAATTATAATGTTTCATAAGGAACCATGAGGGCAGAGAGCACAGAGAGGCTAACTCTGTCCTTGAATGAGGAGCAGGGAAAGACAAAGGAAGTGTGGATACAAAAGAAGTGATTCTAACAGACTTTATTAGAGAAGTAAGAGTTTGCCCCATAGGGGGGTTGGGGAGTGAGAAATGCATTCCAGCAAAACATCTGTGCAGAGGCCTATAACCACTCACCTCTGGGAATCAGTAGAGAGAAACAGCATGGCTACAGGGCCATGTTTACTTGGGTAGGGGAAAGGGTGGGGAGAGAGGCTATGGTTATCCATGGGCTGGAAAAAGCAGCAACTAACTTATCCAAGAGAAAATATTTTATGGTAATGCCATTTATGGGTTCCTACTTGAACACCTACATCCTGCCAGGTCATTTTAGAGGAATGCACCAGTGCATAAATCTGCACACATGGAGCCTCCATTGAGCCTTTGGTGCCTCCGTCTTAAATATGAAGGACAACATGTTTCACCACATGTTTGAGGAACCACACTATTGTGGGAGGAAAGACTAACATAAGCAAACAGGAAAAAATATCACAGGAAATAGCAACAGTAAAGAAGGAGGAAAAAAAACAACCCTATAACTGATATTCTCAGAGATATAAGGGAAATATTGTATCCTCAAACAAGAATATATAATTATTTAAAGAAGAAATAAAAAAGTGATCTTAAAATTTTTAAGTGTAACATAAATAAACAATTCAATGAAACAACTGTAAGAATAAATTAAGGGAACCTCCAAAGACAAGCATAGAACTCCAAAAAAAATGGAAATTGAAGAAAGTATAAGAAGATTATAGCACCTATGAGGAGAGCCAATATCTGAATAACAGAAATTCCAGAAAGAGAAAAACCAAGAGGGGAAGCCACTGAAGCAATAAATCCAGATATGAATTCCCAGATTGAAAAGGCCACCAAGTACCAGAACAAAGAAGAAAAACATCCCCCACTCACTGATATTCAACCAATCAGGAAGAACCACAACATAAGCCTTCCGGACATCAGCACAGCAGGCTAGAAACAATGGTGAAATACTTCCAAAATCCTGAGGGGGTAGGGAGATGTATGATTTCATTCTACATGTTTATATTCAGCCCAACTATTGATCAAGTATGAGGATATAATAGAAAATAATCTCACACATACAAAATCTCAAAAATATTGCCTCCCCATGAACCCTTATCAGAAAGCTACCGAAGGATGCTCTCCACAGAGACAAGGGAGTAAATCAAGGAAGATGAAGCCCAGGATCCAGAATTTAATACAGGAGAAAGCCAAGGAAATTTGCAGTTCGATGATGAAGGGAAGTTCCAGGATGACAGATAAATAGCAGAACAAGTTGGAGTGGGCAGACCAAGAAAACAATTAAACCAATAAGTAATTATATGTATGCCAACATATTTAAAAGAAAATCATAATTCTGCCAGAGAGTTCAAGGATGAAATACTTATAGATACATAGAAAACAAAGTAAATGACAATTAAGGGCAATTACAACCCAAGAAACTCAACAAAGTTGTATGAGAAAGGAAATATAATAATGGTACACCGTGTATCTCAGGCTGAGAATAATATCATAATAACATAAATACTGAACACTAATATTACCCAAAAAATGATGATATAATCATTTGGTGAGGATAGGAGGAAATGTGTTTGTTGGAGATAAGAGAGCTAAATCATCTTACATAAAAAGAAGATAATAAATGATAAGTGATTTTAAAAAATAGTAGAATAAGCACGTTATTTAGAATTATGAAGTTAATACTGAAAGAAAACAGCTAAAAGAGTTGCCCGGAGGGAGAAAGAATCCAGAGAAAGGAAGAATACTTCCTTCCCTCCAAAGCCTTATATAGATATCTATTCTTTTAAATTAAGTCCATGAAATTTAGATATGGACTGCATGTTAAATGATAGCATTGAATGAAGGTGGCATCTCTTAATCATGATAATGGTATTATGTTTATATAGAAGAACACTTTTCGTTCTCAGAAGATCCATGACAAAGTATTTAGAGATAAAGCAGTACAGTGTCTGCTCTTAAAGCATTCTGAAGAAAAAAAAAAAGATGATCAATGGATAAGAAAATAAAGAAATTGTGGGTACACCTGGGTGGCTCAGTCGGTTGAGAGGCCAACTCCTTATTTCTGCTCAGATCATGATCTCACTGTCCTGGGATCGAGCCCACATTGGGCTCCATGCTGAGTGTGGGTTCTTTCTCTTTCCCTCTGCCCCTCTCCCCCACTTATAGACTCTCTCTCTCTCTCTCTCTCTCTCTCTCTCTCTCTCTGATAAATTTTTTTAAAAATAAAGAAATGTCACAAGATGTAATTAGTGAATCTAGATAAAAGATATATAGATGTTCATTATACTTTTCTTTCAACATTTCTATCATTTTTAAAACTTTTGCAAAATAAAATGTTTAGGGGAAACTAGGTATTTGTGTTATTCAGATAAAAATTAAAAATTAAAAAAAAAAACACTTGGCCCAACACCTGACATATATAAGCATGGTACCTATCATTACTATCCCATCATCATCATTTCTCACCAAGTGATTCAATTTAATAGGTAAGATAGAGATTGACCACTGATCATTATACCTGGTAATTATAAGAAAGAAAATATTACATGAAGACAATTTTCACTCAACTGTCCTATCCACCCAGCTACCAGGGCCTAGGGTCTGATGTGTAGCCCTGAAAACATAATCAAATATGTCCCTCCCTCATGTATAATGCTCATGGGCACACCTAGGAGATAGTACTGGTCACCTCTGGTTTAAAATGGTACAGAGAATGGCCAGTCGCTTGGTTAGAGAAATATAAAGGAGGCAGAATCACAAATCTTGAAAGGAGAAGTAGTTCAGGGCGCCTCTTAGGTGTGTAACTTGGAAGATTTGGATAAGTGATGGGGGTGTTGCCTAGACTGAGATTGGCCCCCTTGACCTTTACAGTACATTGCACCAGAGTTGTTTAAGGGTCTCCATTGACTTCTCACCCCAAGGGCCATCTCAAGGCCTGGAACCTGTTGTTTTATAATTATTCATTCCTAAATGTGCTACATTCACACCTGGTCTTGCTTCATGTTACCGTTTTCTATCCACCTGAGAAGAGCTGAAGATCTTCCCAGAGCCTAACCTAAAAACTTCATGACTCAGCTCCTAATAAGCTCCATAGGACTGCAGATTTAGAAGCTTCCCTGTATCTTCCCACTCTGGGACACTCACAGATGCTTCAAGAAACCCCTACAGAGATGATCTCAGAGGAACTCATCTTCACACATCTCTGATGAACCAGGTCATTTCTTTCTTTTTTTTTTTTTTTAGTTTATTTCCATATTTTGGAGACAGCGTGTGAGTTGGGGAGGGCAGAGAGAAAGAGGGAGGGAGGGAATCCCAATCAGGCTCTCCACACTATTAGCACAGAGCCCAATGCAGGGCTCAAACCCAGAAACCATGAGATCATGACCTGAGCCAAAGTCCGACTCCTAACTGACTGAGCCACCCAGGCGCCCCAGTACCAGGTCATTTCTCATCAGTGTTTTCTGCCCCTAGCCTGAGTCCTTAGCTTTAGGGTAACATATCAGTGGGTGTGTGCATGTGTGTACACAGATATATGTGCAAGTGTATATACGGTCAACCCTCATTACTCACGATTCCATGTTTGTGAATTCACCTGCTTGATAAAACTTATCTGTGACCCCAAAATCTATATTCTCAATGCTCTCGCGGCCATTGTGGGTAAGCCTAAAGCAGCAAAAAAAATTTGAGTGACCAGATGTGCACATTACTGGCTGAAGTGGAACCAGGCCTTGCTCTGCCTTTTTATTTCAGCTCTCATACTGTAAACAAGTGTCCTTTTCACAGTATGTGTAGTGCCACTTTTTTTTTGCATCTGTATGCTTTTTGTTGGTGACTTTACTGTTTAAACTGACCCTTGAAGGTAGCACTGAGGAGCTCTCTAGTTCCTAAGCACAAGGAGGCTGGGATGAGCCTTAGGGAGAAAACGTGTGGTAGATGAGCTTCATTCCTATGAGTTATGGTGCACTGGCCATGAGTTCAATGTTAGTGAATCAACAGTATATATTAGATACGGTGTCTTTAAGCAGAAACACGCATAAAACAAGGTTATATATTGATCAGTTGACAGAAATGTTGTGACCTGAGGCTCACAGGAAACTAACCCTGCATTTGCCCTAGAAGCAATGATTCAGTATTCACTAATTCAGAGTTGGTGGTGACTCTGTAGGACACAATGATCATAAATAATGAGAATCAACTGTATGTGTGAGTTTGTGTGTGTCTCTTTATGTACATATCTATCTTTTCAACCACTTTTTGAAAAGCAATATTAACAGGTCCTCCTTTGTTGATTTATTCTTTCAAAACAACCATCAAATGCACTCCCCCCAAGGCAACATAGTAAAATCCTAGGGTGTGGCTGAAAGGGGACAGGAATGATGTAGAACAGTGTGGAGTACTTACCCGGTTTATGTAGGCTGAGGCAGAGCTTTTTGGGTCTCCTCAGCTATGAGCTGCACCTCCAAGAAACCAAAGCTCTAGTCCACCGTCATGGTACCCTACTGGGGTCTTTCATGGCTGCTCCTGAAGTGACCCAGCTCTGAAGATGGGGGGTCCTATGGACTGAGGGTGAAGATTGCTTCCCATGAGAAGAAAGGATGAAGGTGAGAGCCCTCCCAGCCCTTTTGGCCTCAGCAGTGGAGGACTTATAGAATATACAAATTAATAACTCTGGGGACTTCATCTCAACCCTTGATCACCGCTAAGTATGATTATTTATACCATGTCTGGTACATAGTAGGCAGTCAACAGTTATGAACAAATAATCATCCTAACATAAATAGTCATTCTTTCCCCCTTGAAAATATGATTCTGAAAGGTCTGGCCCATTTCTAATGATGATTTTATTATTCTTAAGGACATTTTCTTTCTTCGCATCAGAGAAACACATCTTCAATTCTTCAAGAAATGCAATTTGATTCAGTGACCTTGATTTATTGAAATTGCTTGAGGAGAACATCAGTGCCATAAACAGCAGCACGTGCAGCAAGCAGCTGAGATGGGGTCCTGTCTCAACTTGGCTCACTCCAGCACCCCTATTCTCACAGCTGGCACCCCAGTCTACACACTTAGATGGCATCCCAGTCAACACAGCTAGAACCGAGTTTACATGGCTGGAAATCCGGTTCCCACAGCTGGAACCCAGTCTTCACACCTGGCGGGCACCCCAATGCACACAGCTGGCACTCAGGTCCATACAACTGGCTGGCACTTCAATCCTCACAGCTGACTGATAATATAGTCCACACAGCTGGCACCCCAGCCCACGCAGATGGTGACCCAGTCCACATAGCTGGCTAGAGGCCAGGTCCTCACAGCAGGCACCCACTCTACACAACTAGTGTCCCCGGAATGGCTGCTATACCAGCTGGGAAGTTTTGTCTCCTTGTTCCTTGCTTTTTATCATGGAGTCCGTAATAGCTTCTGAACACACCTCAAATGACTGTTCTGTTCTCACTGAATAAGACAAGCTTCAATTAGACTGAAAGGGAGTTGGGTAAGATTCCTAGTAGAACTTTCTAGCCTGAAGAATTTAAGATACGACCACAAGGAACCTCTTTCTTTGAAGATTCCCAGAAAGGAAAACACTTACACGTTTCCCAGATGAAGGTTCTACTCGGAGGCTTTTTGGGACCCCTTTGACCTGGGCTGGGAAGGCAGTGGGTCCCTTCAAGGTGTCAATGCATATCCAGGCACAGCAAAGTCAAAAGCACAGTCCAGGCCTATATCAAGAACAAGAGCCCTGTGAGGTCAGGGTCTGACCCTCATGAAGTTACAGTGACAATGATGTGGGGACTCCACGTTGTCCAAAAACCTACTAGACAAGCCTACCAAAGATAATACTGGAGTTAAGTTGCAGGTTGAGAGGAGCATCGTGGGAATCCAGGATGTTGGACCAAACAATGCACAATGAGTTCAGCAGAAGGTCAAAAACACTGTTCTTCTAGGATGGAACATACTTTGAAGGGCACACATGCACCCATACCTAACTCTTTGTGATCTTAAGTTTCTGTCTGATTATTTTGAAAGAGACATTTAAATGCAGCACCAATAGGAAACACCCGGGGAGAGAGATCCAGCAAGTGTGCTCCTAAACCCAAGCCAGGAATGTCCCTAAGAGAATCCCCAGGGAGGGAAGCTCACTTGAGCTCATGGTTTTTGGTAATTTATGGCCCAGTGACACTGCCACTCATTATCTGTGCTACCTGTGGCATCCATCTTCCCTCTATCAACCTTAGTTTGTTCATCTTGAAAATGGGGATGATGATGCTTCTCTCCAAGAAGCTCTTTCTACTGTTGCCTCAGACTGAGCTACTCCAATTTCAATTCTCTCTTGGGCATCTGAAAGTGAGATGGAGAGCCTACATGAGTTGGCTGTGGATATTCTCCACTTGCTCCTCCAGATCCACTCTCCATCCTTCTCTGCCCTGTTCTGTGTCCTGGGAGGCTGACCTCTCTCTGCATATCACACCAATTGCCCTCCCCAACCTCCTGTATTCCAATACTATTTGACCAATATGAGGCACCAGCAGGAGATTGAAGAGGAGAGGGAGAAACAGGTAGGGGGATCTATTCCCACAGCTCCCTTTCTTTCAGGCTATGGTTTGGCAGGGGCTGAATTTCTCCACCTGAGACCATGATTCTTGTCAGGCAGCCCTTCCCCCATTGCTACAGTCCTTTCCACCACTCCCTCCCCTTAATCCTTCTCATCTACCAGAGGAAATGGTTTCCTACCTTGTCATGTGCTTCAACGTCCCTTGTTGGTTTACCTTGAACCTTGCCCTAGTAAATGATCCCTTCCTTAAATGTTCTTCAACACCCCTTTTGAGCAGGTCATCTGTGTCTTGGGGGACCCCTGGCAATATAGACAGCCAAGCTGGAAAGGCCCAAAGATGTAATGACTTGAGATCACAACTTGGGGGCAGTTAGAATGGCCCTTGCAAAAGCAGGACCATGTGACTGTAGAGAGTGTCAAAGGGGCACAGCCTGATGACTTTCCAAGACCCACAGGGCCTGAGCATGCATCCTACACAAGAATCCTTGAGTTTTCTTGGCTGAGCTCACTTGAGTGGGCTTCTGATTCTTGTGCTCATTGACCTCTGATTGAAACATGGGCCTATCTTTATCCCCTTCCAGGAGAAATCTTACTGGTGAAAGGGTCTATCAGTCCTTAGATACCAAGTGCTGGATAGGCAGGTTCTGCTTCTGGTTTCAAGCATACTGTTTCCTCAGTACCCAGCCTAGTATCTGGGCACTAAACACATCATATTTAATGAATAAAAAAAAATCTCCAGACAAATGCATTTGTTGGTTGTACAGGCACAGGGTCAAAAGAAAAGATGGTCCATTGGGAAGAACGGCTGGACATTTTGCTAATGGGCTGAATACACACCAGAGTCACTTTTCTCTTACATCCAAGGATTTCCAACTGCCTTTAATGTATCAATGTTCTAAGAAGCTTGCTGCCCATGGCTGACCAAGAGTTCCTACCCACCCTCAAAGGGGCACTAGAGAAGGAACTTGCTTCTGGGTACACAAAATCTGAGCATTTTGCTTTCTGGTTTCCAAATACAAAGAGCAACAGTAAAAGGTAAGAGAAATAAATTTTGGCTGTATGTAGAGAATAAATATTTCTATAACTATAGCTTCTCAGACTTGGAAGGAATGCCCAAGGTTGGCATGTCTGATCCCCCACAAATGGTAAAACAGCCCTCTGTAAAGGCTGGGGACCCCTCCTGGACAGCTTAAAGAGATTCTGTACCTCCTCAGAGGTCTCTGTCTCCTACCAAAGACCTTGAAGTCCAAAGGAGGCAAGCAGATGTGTGCAACTATGGACAACATGGTGGTAGTGTCCTCACTCTGGGCTCCACAGGACACAGACAGCACATAGAAGTGGCAGCGACCGGTGTCGGGGTGGGCAGTTATGGTCATGCTCTTCCGATGGCCCCGTGAGCATGGGATCTCCAGGGCAGGGGCTTTGGCCATGCAGGCCCAGTCATGGATGTCTTCCCACAGCAGGGTCCTCCTCACAGAACCCAAGTGCTTGCCAAACATTGCCATGTCTGTTCTCTTGGCTTACAGTACATGGGTACCACCTCTGGAACCTGGGCTGCTGCTGCTGCTGCCAAGGACACATCCCCTTCACCAGCAGGGCCCAGACTAAGCCAGCAGGGCCAGGTCCATCACACAGGAGGCCACTGCAGCTGAGAACTGCTCTCTCAGAAATGTGTGTTACATTACATTACCCCCATTTTACAGATAAAGAAACTGAGGCTCCAAAGGTGTTAAGTCACCTGTCCATGGCTAGGAAGAGGGGGAACAAAGTTGCGAATCTAAGTTGGCTCAGAAGCACATGATCTTCCAGGAGTGACAGGTATTTAACAGAGAGTGAGGGGGGAACAGGGAAAGGGAGAGACCAAATCTGCCTGGAGAACAGGAAAGGCTTCGAGGAAAACGTGGGCTGAGCCTTCAGGTTTAGGCAGAAGTTCTCCTGGTGTTGGGGAAAGGGCATTCCTGTAAGGGGCACAAGAGACTCAGGACATCTGGCTGGGTCAGAGAAACTGCAGTCACTTAAATGCTGGCCCCTACAATGGAAGCACCCGCTCTGTATGGGACCCTGTGCCAGGCACTCTAAATTCATTGAACGAGTGTTTATTGAGTACATCCTAGTGCCAGACTCTGTTCTAGGAGTTGAGCATACAGCCTTCAAAAAGATAGATGAAATTCCCTGCCCTGAGAGAACTTACACTCTGGTGAAAAAGGCAAATAATAATAATTTACTCTGAAGTATGTTAGGTGAAAAAAAAGCTCTGCAAAAAAATTAAGGAAGGAAAGGAAATTAAGCAGGGAGTTCTGCAAGAATAAGATGGTCAGGGAAGGCTTCGTAAGAAGGATATTTGAAGGAGCGAGAGACAGTGAGCCATTCAGATATAAGCATTTTAGACAAAGGAAGCAGCATGTGCATTGGCCCTGAGGCAGAGACATTCTGGGTGTTTGAAGAGCATCTAAGAGCCAGTGGAGGGAGTGGGAAGAAGTTAATGGCATTGAACAGACTCTAGTCACCTTACTGGGGACTTTTCTGTATCTCAGCCTATTCATCTGTATAATAAGGGAGGCACCCAGGCACCAGTGACCACAACACTCCATGCCTGTGGTTTCCACTGCCCTCTTCCCTCGGGTCTGTATCTTGTTCTGTCTCAGTAAAGGGGATCTTAAGTAAAAGCCAAGAGGCCGCTGGCTGGGAAGCCAAAGCAGGGCACATAGGGAAGGGGCAGGGCAGACAGGGAAGTGAGAGGGTAGAATGTGATCTGGGGAAATCGGGGCAGCAGACAATCCCCATATTCTCTGGACAGGACCCACAGGCCAGGAGAAATAAGAAGAGGGTAGGAAGGAGGGCTAGTCAGCTTCCTCAGTCCCCAAGGTGCCATCTTGGCCAGAGCATGAGTCCTACTGGGGAAGCCAGTATCAGAAGGGGCCTCATCCCTGGAAAGTGAACACTCTTCCCCTCCCCAGGCCAAGTCAGAGGAAGGGAGCACTGACCCAAGGGAGTCTTTTTGTGCCCCCAATTGGAGCACAGACTCCAACTGAGTCCCCAAAACTCTGTGATTACACCTGCCTTTGTTCTGCCCATGCCTATCCTGGGTCCCTCCATGGCCTGTCCCCAAGCCACCAGGCCCCTCCCCAACCACCAATGTGGGGCCTGGTTCACTAGACACAGCCCCACAGTCAGCCTTGGGATTGAAGAACAGACTGTCATTTCCATCAGCCTGACCCTCTGGCTCTTAGAAGTGCCCCCAAGGGATGGAGCATTTCTAGAAGGGGAGGATGTCCCAACAAAGTGTGGTGTTGGCACAGTTTGAATTATGCCCCCTCTGTTTCCCCTCACTCACCTCAGTTTCCTAACAGAGAAACTAAGAGACCCAGGTCCTGCACAGAGAGGGGAGACAACTGGAAAAACAGGAAAGACAGACCAGAAAGGTGGAAAACTAGCATGATAGAGACAATGAGAGAAAGCAAAGTGGGGATAGAAACTGGGGCAGGGGGTAGGAGAGACCCTGAGACAGAGTGGAGCAGAAAAATGGTCCAGAGATAGGGAGTGACACAGAGATGGGGGAGATGGAAAATAGAAAGACAGAGATAGGGGCAGACAAATAGAGGGAAGGACAGAAGAAAAGTGGTAAGAAAGCAATAAAACAGGGACAAGGACAGAGATATGAAGAAGACAAACAAATTCAGTAGGAGAACCAATGACAGCTGTCCCTGCCATAGGGATACCTCATCCTTCTGTAGAGACCACAGAAGACACAGGAGGAGGTTTCCCACCCAGGGCTGCTAACAGGTCCTCTGGGAGACAAATTCTCAACTGAAGCCTGGAGGGCCTTTGGGCCCCCCCAAATCCAGGTGGATCCCACCACCTGCCTCTCCCAAACCTTGCCCCGAGCACCCACACAGGCTCTTGGCTCACTGCATAGTGGGGCAGGGCAGTGGGGCAGTCCACCCTCGTGCAGGCAACATGGGCATGCGCTGTTTGTATGGATGCTCCAAACAGTAATGAGGCCAACTAAAAGTCTGTCTCTTTTTGTTACCATCAGGTATTGACAATCTTAAACATTGAAGTAATAAAATACTCTTCCCCAAAAATTCTTTGGTTGGTAAAAATGCTAATAATTGTTTTGGCTACTGTTGAGTTTTAATATATATGATTAATATACATACTATATATTCAAATAAGTTTGGTTTTTTTAAAGTTTATTTTTGAGAGAGAGAGAGAGAGAGAGAGAGAGAATGAGCAAGGGAGGGGCAGAGAGAGGAGGAGACAGAATCAGAAGCAGGCTCCAGGCTCTGAGCTGTCAGCACAGAGCCTGACTCAGGGCTCAAACCCACAAACCACGTGATCATGACCTGAGCCGAAGTTGGACACCTAACCGACTGAGCCACCCAGGGGCCCCCAAATTAGCTCTTTTTTAATTGCTTATCCTTTAATGAACGTCATACTATTCATGGAAGTTAACTTAGAGTCCCTTCGATCACATAGGTGGGCCCCGCACTAAGGATCTCAGCTACACGTGTTCATTTCCAGAGTGTTCCAAGATTCAGGATCATTCAAGCCCACTTCAGGTGCACTTTATGTTTCCTCCTCCCATGATAGTATATAACCCTGTGTTTAGACAGAAGCTTCTAAATAAACAACTGCAGCACAGTGAAAGTAAAGATACTTTGAAAAACAAAGAAACTGAACCTGAGTTACTTCCATTCTGTCCTTCTATGCGCCCACCTGGAATTTTTATTTGTGTATAAATTTTTAAAACAGTGAACAGAATACAAACTGCAACGTGTACTATCTTTTGTTTGGAAAAGTACAGATTTTAGCTGCACTGAACTATCTTGCTGAGTTTAGATATTATCTTTAACATTGAAAAACAGAAATTATAATGTTATCATTTGTTATTGCAACAGACCAATAAGTAGATATAAACTTTTTGCCCTTTTTCAAGACACGTTAATATAATTAAAGGCATTAATCTATTAGTTTCTAAAACTTTTCTACTGTAATGTTTTATTTATTTTTGCTCTTTACTGGCATGATGATATGTATGAAGTTCAATACCAGATAAAATTTTACTGTTTCTTTTCTAGCCATTATTATTATTGGTTTTGTTTCATGATTAGTACTGACAATAACTTTATTGAAGAGTGGAGGAGACTGTTTAAAGATTGATCTATTCCAGATGTCAGAATGCACTGTTGGTCCTGACCAAACTTCAGTGGATTGGACCGACCTCCCCTGCACACCCCACTCACAACCTCTCCCCTTCCCGGGTGCTCCCTCCACTTCTGCTCTGGTGTAGGCTTCATTCCCTTAAGCTCCCTGGGCTCCAGGGCAGAGAAGTCAGAGCTCAGGAGGAGCTCTCCATCCTGCTTACCTTGTTACCATCTCAAATGGGAATGCCTTCTGGGGGATCGGCATTCTACCCCTCCTCCCTGTGGCCTGATCTCAAGGTCACACCTCTACCTCCCCAACTGGCCCTGGCTCAGAGTCCTCCTCTTTGTTCTGCCTCAGCCAGTCCGACCTCAACATGTCCATGTGGGCTCAACAATCCCCGTGACTTTCCAGCAACCTGACAATCAGAAATCTTGGGAAAGTCTGTCTTCCATGGGATGCAGCTCAGTGAATGGCGCCCCCATTCACCCAGAAGCTCAAGACAAAACTCACATTCTCTCCCACACATCTAATCCAGCAGCAAGGCCTGGTGGCTGTACCTTCAAATGAACCCCAAAGCCAGCCCATCCATTCCATCTTTCCCAACACCTCCCAGCCTGGTCACCATCACCCAATTCTCGCATTGCCTGGATACCCTTCTTCTACTCTTACCCCTTCCAGCCTATTCTCTACATGACAATGAGAGTGACCTCTAAAAGCATTTATCAGATGAGGTTACTCCCCTCCTTAAAACCCACCAATAGGTTCTCATTACACTTAGAATAATTTCCAAGGGGGCGCCTGGGTGGTTCAGTCAGTTAAGTATCTGACTCTTGGTTTCGGGTCAGGTCATGATTTCACAGTTCATGGGAACCTGTCAGCATGGAAGCTGCTTGGGATTCTCTCTCTCCTCTCTCTCTCTACCCCTCCTCTGCTCGCACACTCTCTCTGTCTCAAAAATAAATAAATAAACTTAAAAAAAAATTTCCAAGTTCCAAACACTGACCAGTAAGGGCCAATCTGACCTCTCTGCCTATTTTCTCTAGACTTCTACAGGTATTCCTGTCACTTGCTTTGTTTCTGCTACACTAGCCTTCTTGCTCTTTCTTAAGCATACCAAGTTTTTCCCACCTCAGGGCCTTTGCACTCACTGTTTCCTCTTTCTGGAATGTTCTCCCCACAAATTTCGGCATGGTTGGCTTTATCTCATCTTGCAGGTCTTCATTCAAATGTCACCTCCAGAAAGCCTTTTCCTGACCATCCTGCCTAAAATGTACCCCCCACACACACCCCACTCTATATCTCTCCACTTTGCTTTGTCACTTTTCATACTATCTGAACTATGGATTCCTTAAAAGTCTGTACAATAGTTTAATCTGACTCCCCTAGCTGAAAGCAAGTACTTTGTTTTACAGGCTAGGCCAAAAGCCTGTAATAGTACCTGAAGCATAACAGAGACTCAACAAAAATTTTTTGAGTGAATTAATCCAATCAAATCACACCCTGGATTGGCCATCCCCTAGAACTGCCCAATATCTTGAAATCTTAAATTCCAGTATCTCAGGATCTGGCCATAGCCCTTGATTTTTCCAACTCTCTCCTACCCTCTTCTGCCCTTACATTCACTCCTTCTCCAAAGTTTCATTTTCAACCAATAGACCACAATCCAGTGGTTTCAAAAGTCAGAAACCTGGGACTAATCATTGACCTCTCCCTGCTTCACACCCTCTACTTCCAAACCTATTTCCACACCTGCCAATTCTACCTCATCCACATCACTTGAATTCATTTGCTTCTCTCCATGTCTGCTTTACCAATGGGGCCCAAGGCAGCACTATCTCCAGGCTGGAAAACAGTAGCCCCTAACTGGTCTCCATCCCCCCATGTTCCCTACCCCAGCAATCTTTCTTTCCTCAAATTCCAGAAAGAGCTTCTAAAGTGGAAATTTTACAGCAATACTCCACTCTCAAATATTCAGTAACTTTCCATAGCTCACAGAATGGAGACAAAATTCTTGAATAAAGTCTACATACACTGCCTTACAATGGCCTGGCCTTCATCAACCTGTCTCACTTTTTCTCCTGCCACCCTCCCTTTTACTCATTGAAATACAGCCACACTGGCCTCCCTTCATTCCTAAATGTACCTTGCTCATTTTAATTTAATCATTTAATATGTATTTGTGGAGGCAAACCTATATACTAGACACGGGTGGCCTACAGTGGTGAACAAGAGACCAAATCACTTCCCTCATGGAGCTTATGTTGTAGTGAGAGAAAACAGATAATGAACAAAAGTAGGAGTGAACAGTGCTGTGAAAAAGCATAAGTAGGGGAAGGGGATAACGAATGTCCAGGGATACTTTGCTGGCCAGAATGCGAGGGAAGGCCTCTCTGAAGAAGTCATCTTCGAGCAAAAAGTGAGCCATCCAGTTATCTGGAGAAAGAGCTTTCTAGGCAGAGAGAAGGACACATGCAAAAACCAGAGGCAAGAAAGTGCTGAACACGTGTATCTGAAGAACAACAAGAAACGTGAGGCATTTGCAAAGGTCAAGAACACTTTTCCTATCCCCAACTTTTCCTATTTCAATTCCCAAATGCTCTTCAGATGTCCAATCAAAAGTCATTTCCTCAGGCAGCTTTTCTGACCCCATAGCCTATATAGAATCCACTGTTCTAAACATTCATTGTTTTTTGTTCTCTTCCTTAATAGCCTTAAGCACCATTTGCCTTGTGCATGTGGAAAATTGTTTAATTAATTTCTGTCTACCCGACTATCTGGCTCATACTTAACACCATGCTATTCTGTGCTTTGGTCTTTCTCCCTTGGCCAGAGCAGAAGAGATGTTGCCATTCTTCACTCTCTGATTGACCACGTGCTATCTCCTCCCTGCTGGTTAAAGCATACTATTTTCAAACATAGTTCAATATAATTGATCTGACTATAACTCTCTTCACCATTATCACATCATCCTGAGACTATTGCCTCATCCCCTTGATTGGACTTGAATGTTTTGTCATCATTCAGGGTGGGTCTCTACCTTCTCAAGATGCTGATTTATTCTGTCAATGTTGAGTCTTCCTATTTTCACTCTCAGAGATTCTTCTGAATTTAGTAGTCTCCTTATTTGCCCTTATTTGGAAATTACTTTCAGAACTCTGCTGTTCACCTTCCATGTTTTATCTTACCAGACCATTTTTTTTGACCTGCCATATTTAAGTGGGTTGGAGAGTGGACACCTGATTGAAGGTCAGAACCACCTTAGATCCAGAAGCAACCACTGCCTCCAAGCCTCGTGGAGCCCAGCCCACTCTTCCTCCTGTCCTTGGATTGCCTTGAGAGTTTCCATCTCTCCATCTTCATTCTTAAAATCCATGAGCAAACCAGAAATTATGTGGCCTGGCTTAAAAAAAAAAGTGAATCAATTTAATCTCCTTTCTTGAGACTATGTCCCAAGAAAAACAGTCTACAAATTAGTAGCTAAGGGAAATTTTGAAAACAAAACAAAAACATTGAGTGGGACAATGGCAAAAGAAGGCCAAATGGGATTAAAAAAAATTTAGGGAAAAAAAAGGAAGCAGACATTTTGTGGAGGTAGCTAATACATATTAGTGGCAGAGCAGAAGGATTCTGCTGCTAAAGAAAGAATCCAGATCCACCTTAGATCCAAAAGTAGCCATTGTGTCCCATCCTTCTGGAGCCCATCCCAGCTACTTCTGTTCATGGATTATCTTGAGAGCTCCCATCTCATCATGTCTTAAAATAACCACCTCTGCTTAAACCAACTGAAGGAAGTCCTTGTTCATCCACTCAATAATATTTATCAAACATCTACCACATGCAAGATACTGTTTTAGGTATTAGGGATATATCAATGGACAACCCAGTCAAAATTCCTGCTCTCGTGGGACTTACATTTCAGTGAAGAAAGACATAGCACAAACTAACAAATATGTAATATGTTATATGGCTTTTAAATGTTATAAGGAAAAATAAAACTGGTTAAGGGGGTCAAGATAGTGAAGATGCTTCCACTTCTGGAACTATGGCCAATGAGATACACTGTGGGGATCTTCTACTTGAAAACAATTGTATGCTGCACAACACATAGTTTTTGCCACATTACTGATCTCTCAAGAGATGGGATAAGTCTCCAAAAGTGGAAGAAGAAAGACATGAACTATAAGCAATAGTGAGGCATGAGGTTGCAGTGGAAGATGCAATCTAGGGACTGAGTATTGAGCCAGCAGCACAGCACCATAGCCTGAGACTCAGATTTAGCCAAGAATCTTGAAAGGGGCTAATGGATTTGTGGTTAATGGTAACCTCTGGTGCCTGGCACAAGTAAATATAAATCTTCTCTGGAGGAAAATGTCCTCAATTCATTGATCATTGATTAATATCTACCACATATAAACTCACGTTCAAAGAACACCAAACACACAAGGAAACAAAGCACTATAAGCAAGAGCAGGAACAACAAACACCAGATTTAATGCCTCCAGGCAATGAGAGAAGTACAGATAGAATAGATGACTCCTGAGTTGTGCTGTGCAAACAAGCCGTAAAATGGATGGAAAATACAAGATGTGAAGGTCAAGGTCAGTTTCTGGCAACCACAAAAGGACTTGACTTAAGTAGAGGGTAATTGATATCCAAATCCCGAGGTTCCCCAACTTGACAGCCGATGTGCTGACTGCAGAGCTCGTAACCAACTTGTTGCTGACTTAGGTGGAGTGTGAACTCTAGGACCTGGCAAGCTCCCCCCTCTCCCACCTCACCACTGCTGCTCAGGTTCAGAGAACTCCAGTGTTGCTGAAGTGACTTGAAAATATAACTGGAGTGAGGCTCTGTGGTAGAAATTACAGCCAGCCCAGGCCCCACCCCTCCTTACCCTTTGTGATCTGACCAGGGAAAACTCTGCTTGAAATACCTATGTAATTGATAAAGTGATGTAATGTGGGGAGACTGCTATCTGGGGAGAGGAATCATTTTATTATTTCATGGCTCTACCAGCAGCGCAGAGTGAAGGCAGAGGAGACAGGCTGTGAAGCAGCAAACACAATCTAAGCTACTCCCTGAAGGATTTTGACAAAGCAAAGGACCAGCCTCGAAATTTTCAGCAAATATTTGCAGTTGATAAAAACATCTGGCACTTGCTCTTACACAGACTGAGGAAAAGGGAAACAGAAGCAGGCTCAAGCTGAGCACGCTGGGTGCTTGGTCATCTCTATGCTGCATACTCTACACACATTTTGTCACTTAATTTCAGCCACCATGCCTCAAACTCTATGCCAAGTGTAGCATTATCCTCATCCTGCAGATGTGGCTCCTAAGTGAAGGGTTACCAATAATATTACATGGGAATGTAAACCATGTAGGTACTGGGCTAAGGCACTGTGTAGTGTCATTAATTCACACAGCAATTCTGTCAGTTAAGTGCTATTATCTCCATTTTACAGATGAGGAAACAGAGGCAGAAAGAGGATTGCCTGCAATCACACAGGGACAGATCGTGACTCAAGGTGACTTGGGATAGTGCAAAGGTTCCACGGCTCCTAAAGAACAGAGCTTGGATTTAAACCTGGAGAGTTCCAGGGCGCCTGGGTGGCTCAGTCGGTTAGGCATCCAACTTTGGCTCAGGTCATGATCTCACAGTTCTTAAGTTCGAGGACCACATCAGGCTCTGTGCTGACAGTTCAGAGTCTGGAGACTGGATTCTGTGTCTACCTTTCTCTGCCCCTCCCCCACTTGCGTGCGCGCGCGCTCTCTCTCTCTCTTTCTCAAAAATAAACCAGAGAGCTCCAGACTCTGAAACTCATGCCATTTCCCTACACTGTGCTACTTCCTGCCATTTGTCCCTGCTTATCTGTGTTTTCCCACAACTTGACTCCCAAAGGAGCCAACACATGTGATGGGTGAGCATGTGAGCCAGTACACATCAGAGCTCTTCAGCCCAGCATCCAGCAGGCCTGAATTCCATCTCCTGTGCAGCTACAGGAGGGCGAGGGAAGCTATGCCATCCCCAAGGAGCTGGCACCCTCCCAGGGCCAGCAAGAGGGTGCCCTGCGCCCCTATCATTGCCCTCGTCTTAGTTCCTTTGTGTCCCCAAGCAGCACCCAAGACCCAAGACAACTCTTCCAGGCAAGAGAAAGCTTTCTCAGTCTTCAGGAAATGACCTAGCAGAGTACACCTGACTGGCGGCCCCACGACTCGTGGGAGAAGGGGGATACTAGGAGTACTGGTTGCTTGGTGTTCTTGGATAAACTGCTTTGTCTCCAAGGTTAGCTTCCTTATCTTTAATGAGAAAAACAGTCCCTATCTCCTAGATGTTCAGATGGGATTATAAGGCCAGCCCCAACCTCTTTACCTGGAATGTAGAAGGCATTCACAAGCCCAGTTGTCGCCTCTTCCTCTCTCCATTTATCTCTAAAATAAGATTTGTTTTTAGTGTGCCTCAGAAGGCTGCAGTGAACATGACAGGACATAATCCAGTCTGGAAAAATGTATGCACTCCCTAAACGTTCATTAAAATCCAACACCCTACAATGATTGACGTCATGTTGTCACTGTGGGACCTCAGCCTGTGCATAGTGAGCTGCTGGAGCCACTGGGAGGAGAGGCTGGCCCATTCTATGCGGCCAGCCTCCCAGGCCTGTGATCTTGGGTCCTGGCTGGGCTTTGCTCTTTCATCACAAAGGCTCTGAAAAGGAAGGACTCCCATGCACACTGAAGCCAGAGTGATCTTTCTAGAAGGCAAAGCTAAGCATGCCCTTCTCCCAAGCTAAGAACTCTTGGTTGGCTCCCTGTGGCCCTCAGGATCCAGTTCAAATCCTTGAACATATTTGACAAGGCTTTATGAACTGATCTATGTCCATTCCAGCCTTACCTCTGTCACTCTCTCCCTCCTCTGAAACTTCAAACAAGTCCTCAGGGGCTGTATTCTTCCCTTTCTCAGATACCCCCAGAGCATCCCAAGTATCCCCTTTGTGACATCCATCTCATGTACCAGGCCCGTTTTATGTCTGTCTACATCATAAAAACATAAGCTGGGAGTGCCTGGGTGGCTCAGTTGGTTAAGTGTCCGACTTTTTATTTCAGCTAAGTTTATGCTCTCACAGTTCGTGAGACTGAGCTCTGCACTGTTAGCACAGAGCCTGCCTGGAATTCTGTCTCTTTGTCTCTCTCTCTCTCTCTCTCTCTCTGCCCATCACCTGCTCTCTCTCTCTCTCTCTCTCTCTCTCTCTTTCTCTCAAAATGAATAAGTAAACATTTAAAAAATTAAGAACATAGACTGCATGAGAGCAGAAGGGTCGAGTCTGTGCCTGCTTTGCCCATTGTTATATTCCCAGTGCCCAGCACAGAGCCTGGCACATAGTAATAATTGAGCATATTACCTTTACAAGCAGAGTAACATGTTATTATTCCCTAGATGTTATGAGTGAGTGAGAAATGTCACTTTCTGTATGTACCATCTTGCTAGGTCCAGTAAGCCAATGCAGAATTCTGAGCCTTACTTCTGCAGACATAGCAATTCTGAACCTAGCCTGGTCTCATGGCATGGGACAGGCAGGGGGTGAGGAGAAGAGCCAAAGTGGGAGGGGTAAATACAGACTATGTTTCCATAAGGCTTAGACAGCAGCTATCTCCAGGGCCAGAGAACATGTGTGTTCATGCATGCATGTGTGTACACACAGACACACACATGAATTCACTTACATGCACCCAGGTAACTCCTTGCCTGCGTGTGAGAGTGCACACATCTCAATGTAACATCTCTACTACAAGGGTGCATCTGTGCATGTGTACGTTTATAGGAGAAGCTCAACTGTTCTAAATCCCTCTTAAACATTTCCATCCTTTCCCCAAAGGCTCTTCTCCATTGGCCCACCACTTGGCTCTTTCTTCTCTCCACTAGCCCCATTAACATCCCTCCCACCCACTGTTCGGGGTAATCAGCTCTGTTCCCAGACTCACATGCCCCACTCAATCTCTTTGCTGAGCAAGACAAAAGTCCTGCGGTTAATCAGACCTACCCTCTTTAGAGGGCAGTTTAGCTCTAATCTGTTTTACTTAATGATAATCCCAGAGGTCTCACCCAATTCCCAACCCAAGCCATTCAACAAAGCAGCTCTACCAAGCACATCTATCATGTGGTCCAAGAATCTTTCATTCCAGATGCTCAGAGGATAACATGAAACACAACACCTCCTTTTTACAGTTATGAACCCATATATAAAATCAAGGTGGGGCTCTGTCTCACCCAGCAGTGCTGCAGATAACGAGGATCACGTGGGTCTGGGCAGGAAATTCATGCTGGGTGAGCACCTATGTCTGCCCTGCCTATTCCCTGACGATTTATGACACTGCCTAATTTCATCCTCCCAAAATTATTCCTAGGCTTACATAAAGAGACTGGGGATTGGAAAAGACAAGTAACTTGTCCAAGATCCAGTAAGGGGACCAGGTCTGTCTGACTCCCCAGCCCATACTCTTTCCACCACACCTGGGATGCTTCCTCTCAGGACGTGGAAACACACCAAGGTCAACATTGTGATGAGGGGTCTGCAATGTGCATGTGCACAAAATATGCAAGTCATATTTGGAGAGGTAAGGAGGGGTAAAGTCTTAGGTTTGATCAATAAGGAGGCACAGATCACAACCTGTTGGAGCCAGACAGGACCTCAGGCCATTTTGTCTAACCACCTCAGTTTATAGGTAGGCAAATGGAGGTCCAGAAAAGAATAATGACTTGCCCATGGCCACACAGTAAACTAATGCCAACTTGGACTAGATCTCAGACCCGGCAACAGCTTGGCCAAGGTTTTGAATATATCCCCCTGCTGTTCTCCAAATAATTTACATCTTATTCTGATGTTGCTTTGCATAAAAGTCCTCAGTGTCTTCCAGAACTTGAGATCAAAAATTTGTTTGTCCCATCAGGAAAAACTGCTGAAAGAGCTCTTCCCTGGAAACCCCCACATTTGCTGCCTCCTGAGCACATCACTCAAAGACCGGGAGCCCCACCTAAAAAGCCACATCTGCTTCAGCCTCTGGATGGCCCAGCAGCTGAGGGTCATGGCTAATGCCACAGCTACTAAATCTTCATCAGCATCCTGTCTGAGATGCAAGTACCACTCTTGGCTTTCCAGTGGAAAGGCTGGCATGTTGCCTATCCTCAGAGTCAGATCGTTTCCACCTTCATGGGGCAGATCTAAGCCTTGCCCATGGGAGGGTTGGTGATAGGACAAAGGTTTCTACTCTTGCAGGCCAGCTTTGGAACCAGCCCAGACCTCTCCATCTCTGGTGCAGTGCGGCACCCCTGAAAATCTGAGACTGAGTGCAGAGAGATATGCCTTTGGCTCAATATGTAAAAACTCTCCAGCAATAAATTTAAGCAATTCCATTTGGGGCTTTCACAATTTCCTCCACTCAGGCAAACTGCTTTTTATTTCAAACATTCCTGAAGGAAATTGGCCAGTTGCTTACTTCAACTGTCGATGCCATTATGCTGAGCCTGATGGCAAGACACAAATGCAACCTGGGAATTTCTCTGCATTGGATCTTTACAAAACTGGCCATTAAAACAGGGGTCTGGCCCAGAAGGGCTGTGGGTGTTGACCCTCTAAGAACTCCTCAGAACTCCCACAGAAGATAACAAGGTGGCTGAGGTCAACGCAGGGCTCTGAAGAACTAGGAAGGAGAGAGATTGACTATAATGTCTTCAATCCAAGGGGGTGAGGTCACCTCCAGCCATGTGAGATGGCGTCGGCAGTCAAGGAGACCGAATGGAGGAGGTAGGAGGTGGCATTAGAGCCCGCGGAGTCTGATATGAACAACTCCATTTATTGAGCACTTCCATATGCCAGATGCTGTGCTAGGCATTTTATGTGCACAACTGCAGTAAATCTAAACTCCTTACCATGTTCCCTGGAACAGTGCCTGGTACCTAGTAAGTACTAGTCAAGTGTTGACGAATGTTGCAGTTGTTAACAAGAGGCTCCCAACAAATCCCCGAGCCCACCCTCACTGGCTTGGGATAGACAAGCTGATTCTACAACTTCTTAAGTCACCTTAGCATCAGAGATGGAGTTGGCAGGAGGCACTGATCACTCGAACTGTCCTCAGTTTGGACAAGGACTTGATTGGTCAGTGGTGTGGCCCCTGGCTTCCTAACGCTGACAGATGATGCATTCAGAGCATGTGTCTCCCTAGAAGCCCACACAGGGTGGCTCAGAAATGGTGCATGTGGGTCTGGTCACCTGGATCCATAGGGGTGCTCCCTCCACCTTCACCCCACAGCAAGAAAGGTTTCATCCAACACATCAGGAAAAAGGAAAAGGAAGAGTTTACTTTTTATGGTCAAAGCAGAGTTGTGGCAAGCAACTCCTGACTCCAGCATTGCCATGACAACACCTGGAAGACATCCTGGCTAAGAGCTGAGGTCTGTGGAGCTGAGTGGCTGTCTCAGGTGAACAAGATCTGGCAGGCCTTCTCCAGGCCAAGGAGAAGGGAGCAACCAAGGGCTTCATAAATTAGTCATTTCTCTTCCACAGGGTTGGCCCAAGGACATGAAAGCAGGTCTCTTGGTGACCAATCCCTTTTGAAATGTGCTATATATAGGGCTTCTGAGCCCCCACTAACCCCACCCCCAGCCCAGAGGGCACCTGTTCTTCCCTTCTCTCCACACCCTTCCAGCCTTCAGAATGGGTCTTGGGCCCCCCAATACCAATGTGACCCCTGCCAATGCCAAAGCTGAATCAGAATCACAAGGAGCATCTACTATTTTCTGGCAGTAGACCACATAACTAAGGATATAGTGATAAAAACAACAACAACAACAGAGGGGTGTGCCTGGGTTCCCCAGGAAGCAGAGCTTAAGGGCAAAACAAACACCAGTGACTCCATCAGTGTAAGCATCGAAGGAGAGAGTCGAGAAGAGAAAATGAACAGGGGGTGGGCCAATCCAATTTAGCCCAAAGCATTAGAGACGTGGAGACAATGGTGGGTATGCAATGATAATGGAGAAAACTGTATTCACAGAATGCCTCTCGGGGAGAATATTCTCTGTGCTTAAAGATTTTGATATCCCAGTTGTGAGGTGGAGCCTCAAGATACCTTCTTAAGATATAATAGGTGCCTTAGTGTCTTCGAAGGAGGCTGGGTCTGGTTAGCTGTGGCACTTTGGTGCTGCTGGGTGGGGCTGCCCTGCTCGGGACAGGAGGGAGCAGAGCCATTCTTCTTCTATCCATACCCCTGCCTCATTATAGATGTTGAACAAACATGGGAAGGGTGTTGATCTGAAGAGTGCCAAATTTTCATCCCACCTGGGGTACTCACGGTCCGACTCCATCGTGGGGAGCCCCCCAACACTAGGAGACAAAGTGGCCATAAGGCAGGTACATGAAGGGTGGCCAGCTGTCCACTCCCTGAGGAGTGAGGTGGCCTGGAGATGAATTGGGCCTTCTCAGATGGACCATGTGTCCCACACTGCTTCAGACTTTAGCCTTGCCCAGTGGCTAAGCATGCAGGGTCTGCTCTGGGCCAAGGAGGCACCAACACTGAAGGAACCAACAACAGGGACCAGAATTGCCGGACTTTCCAGCAAAGTGGAAAGTTCAGCTCACAAAGCATGTACACTGTCTTCTCCATCCAGGGCACAAAGTGTGTAAAGTAAGGACTCTTCTGCCCCTGAGTTGCTCTGAATGACTGGGGGACGCAGCTATGCAAACAGAAAACTAACACAGCCATAAGAGCTCTGTCCAGAGCACAGAGAAGCCCTTTTTGGAAGGACAGGTAGACTCAGGGAAAGCTTCTCAGAGGAGTCAAGGCTGTGATAGAGGGAAGGGCACAGGAGAGGTGAGGGAGGGAGTGTCTTAGTGAGTGTAAGGCAGTCCCAAACAAAAGGAATGGGATGAGCAAGGAACAGGGGCCTGAAATACCACAAACATATAAGGAACAAGTCATTCTGCTGAAACACCAGTGAGTGATGTAAAAAATCCGTACCAGTGAGTGACGGAAGATGATTCTGCGAAGACAGGAAAGAAGGAGCAAGATTGGAATGGGTCTTGGATGCTGTATGTTACCTGGAGTTTTATTGTGAAAGATGATGAAAGCCACTGAAGGATTTTGAAGTTGGGAATGACACAGTCCCATTTCTAAATTTCTTGACACTAATGCCCTGTTCCTTTTTTCCATCTGCCTGCTCCACGGCTATTCTTCAGAGCTTCCTCAAAACCGCACCTCCCTCAGCATGTCCTCAGGACTTAACAGGAAGCTCACTGGTTTTCATTTGACCTTAACCCCAATCACAGTGGACCCGTTTCTGGATCTGGGCAGCTGACCAGACTGTAAGATGCTAAAAGCTGGGGCTTGGTCATAATGATATCTGTGTTCCAGTTCCTCCCGCCACCTGGAGAAATGCAAAGCATTGCATACATGGCTACTGCTTTCACTACTATTAAGACGGCTGTTATTTCTATCAGCATTATTTGCATTATTGGAGTTCTTTAAATACTGAGTAATCCCTTAGCTGTAAGGACGCAGTCTCTGCCAGTGAACCTCATTAAAGTTGACTGACCTGAATGGAAAGAATTTAGGATTTGTAGACTGAGGAGGTGAATTAAAATCCTGGTTCTACCACTAACTGAATGAGGAGACCCCACATCTCGAAATGTCTGTCGAAGGAAAACAGAGGGTTAAGAAGGCTCTGTGGGTCAGATTTCCCAGGAGTAACACCTGGTAAAATCTGGCCCCTTATTCCAGCTGGTCAAGAGGATATTTAGACATCAGAGGCACTTTGGGCAGCAGTCCTCAACCCCGGTGAAGTGGGACAGACTCTACCCCCAGCACCTTATACATGCTGTGTGTCTGCTCCAGTACACCCTTTTAGAAGCCCCAAAGCATGTAAAATGATGCGATGCCAGCCTAGCTGTGAGTTCCCTGAGACTGAGCTGAGACAGGTCAGGTCAGACATGTCCACAGGATCAGGAGAGGCCCAGACAACAAGGGGTACCTGTGACCTGTGTCTTCTTCAGTCTCCCAGAGACTGAGCCCCTGGGAAAACCAAGACTACACAGTGGAAATGCTGACTCGTGAACCCTGCAGGAGGAGGTGCAAGCTTGCTGATCAGGCCTGCTTGCAGCTCCTTATCATCACAGGGCAGACCTGCCTGCAGGGATGGAAATTGTCGACAAACACCAACACAATCATGTGAAGCGTCATCTGGCCACAGTCTGTGTCTACCACCATTGACGATCAAAGTGGACTCATCTGAGCTGACTGACCCACCAGTGGCCTGCCCTCCCTCACCCTTCCAAAGCTCCTGAGCCATCAGAATCTGAGGCTTACTCTAGTAGAAGAGGGTGCCCATTACCCCATTAAGATAAAAACAAGTGCATGCAATATGGACTGAGGAGAAGGAGGCATAGTAAGAGACAGAGGAGTGATGGCCATTCACGTGACCCAGGGCCACGAGGAACATACTCCCTTCCTGGCTCTCCTCCTCTTCACCACCACCTCCAGGCCTCCTTAACGAACACTTGCTTACTTACAAGGGGGTCTTATTAGACTGCCTATGAATTTGAGTACCATTCACATTTAATCTTTGTGTTGTTTTTTAGGTGAAGGGTCCCAGGAGAAGTCTACTTCTTTTTCTGAATTCAAGTGGTCCTGATTTGGTGCCTGATTCTCATACCTTCCTTGGTCTGGTTAATATTTTGAGGCTCAAGTTTGGCACAATGACCCAACTGCAAAGGAACCTGACGAACTGATCAGTGCCAACCTGGAGAGTGAGAGATTACAGGCCAGTATATGGAACATCTTTCTAAGCATCAGAAATGCCTGAAGAAAGAGCATGCTGACTCACAGATAGTGAACTCTCCATCACTGGAAAGACTCAAGCAGAAGCTGGATAACTACCTGGAAAAGAAGTTGTGGAAGAAAGGCATGAATCTGTAAAGGTCTTTCCCAGCCCTGGGCCCGTGGTTCTGTGACTCTTACAGCCTCTCCACTTAGGAAAGGCTCCTCCTGCTGAAGTTATGCGTGCCCTTGCCACTTTGAGGATCTATTTCCTTGACAGAAAAAAAAAAAACTGTGCCAAATGGCAGCAGAAGTCTGCTTTCTCTCTGTTTTCTTTTGCACCATGCCTCCCCAGAGGCAGGCAACACACCTCCCTTGTTCTTCCTGCTCTAAACACAACTAGAGTTTAGTCTAAGGAAGCAAGTTGTTTTTTTTAAAGGCTTGTTATACTCCAAGAAATAAATCAAGATGATGTGAGTAAGCAGAAGAGGCAGGGATCCAGGTAATCTGCAGCTGTCCCCCAGGATTTTACTTCCTAGGGAGCTACCCAGCGGGATCACCCTAGGCTGTCCCTAAAGATGCACTGACCCACTGAAAGGAGTGGCCCCTCTGTCCCTGTTTTCTAACAAAAATAGGCCAACTCTAAGCAGAGAGGCTTTCCTGACAGAGAAAAGCAAGGATTCAGCCTGGCTGCCAGCTACCCAGCTACCAACTCAGAAGTCACTGACTACATACCATCACCAAAAGGGATTTAGACAATTTCAGAATATTTGCAACTTCTCAAAAGTTAGTTAGATTTATTCTCTCCTCCCAGTTGCTGTTAGGAATTAGCAGTAAAACCCTTAAAATGTAAATATCCTACTTGTTTTAAGGGACAGGAAGACTGTGTCCCACTTGAAGGCTAATCTTAATGGAGAGAATTCCAAGGAATAGAGTGGCAGCTTAAAGACAAATGCCTCAGAACGAACTACAGGGCTCAAGACTCAGACACCTGGCTGCAGCAGTCGAGAGGAGTGAACTCACAGACACTTGCTGGTGCATCCAGCAAGCTCCTCTTATCTTTGGACTGTTCCCTGGTACACTAGAGTAGCCCTCACGCAGCCATGCCTGCGCTATGTGGCTCCACCCCCTGGCCATAAATGATTGGATCATACGAGGACACGTGACCAAGATGGACCAATCCATTTTCCATTCAAAAGTGTGAACTGGGGGACGGATCTGCAAGTTGAGAGCTGAGTCAAGCTAGTAGCAGTGCTCTTGGGTCAACCAAGTGGTGGCATCACCTAGGAATGAAATGCAAATTCTTGCGACTGTTGGAGGGGGAGAGGTTGGGTCCAGCAAGTCCACCAGGTGGTTCTGCCGTCTAAAGTTAGAGATACTTTGCCCTAGAGGATAGGAAGTCCATGAATTCAGGTAGATTGTTCAATGTTTCTGTGAATTCTGTGAGACACTGGAAAATACTTCTAATAAATCAAATATATTTTTTCTTATACTACTTCGAATTGGTTTCTCTCACTTGCAAACAAGAGAACCTTAACTAATATAGCTGGTCCAGTCTGGGATGACAGATGCAGACCTTCATCCCTCAAATCCTCACCACCACCTCTCAATGCTGGCCCACAAAGGAAGGCATCCCTTCCCAGCCCACCTCCTGTTCCTCCAGTGGGAATCCCCCTAATCCCACCTCTCTCCCCTTTTCTACTTGCAGTTCTTTGGATTTGCCTTTTTGTTAACTTGTTTTTCAGTTCACTACTCTCCCCCATTCCTTTATTTACCATCTCAACTTAGAATCCAACACTTTACTATAACACCTTGAATTCCCTTCCTTTAGTCAATGCTATAAAATCTCCACCCAGATGTCCCTCTATTCTCCAAAGCAGAGGCGTCCCCCACTTTTCCCCAGGAATACATTTCTTTTAGGAAGTTGGAAGCTTCCCAAAGTAGCACCAGGGTCACACAACTAGTAAGGGACACATTCAGACACCAAAGCAAGTCTGCCTTACTGCAAAACTCATGTTCATTCCACTGTATCACTGCTTTTCATCTGCAAACTGTCTCCTTAATCCTCCTTCCTTCCCCTGAGTGAGGAGCAGTAGCTGAGCTGAGAGCCTCCCCTTCCCTCCTCCAACCTGAAGACTGTGCTCTGCAAAGCAACAGATTCTGCTCTTTATTTCTCTGCCCTCCTTTATTTATACATGCACACACATATGTATACAAGCACACACACACATGTATACAAGCGTGTGTGCATACATGCATTAGCAAAAAGTTCAGTTCCAAAGAGCTGTTTGCAAGTCCATTTGTTTGCAAGTCCAAAGAACCTACCGAAGGTTAAGCTTATAATCCCCAGGTACATTTTCCACCAAATAGAGAAGAGTGAGTTGGCACTTCGCATAATCTTCTGTTTTGCTCTGATAGGTGTTCTTTTTCCAAAATATCCCTAGTTCTCCCACTTTGAAAATCCACTGAGACAGACCAACCCCTCCTTCAAGATTTGTACGAGAGAAGTCCTTGGCAGCTACAGTACCTATATCATTTTGACCTTGTGTAGATGGTAGGGACCCTGAACCTGTGGAATCTTTGTGGCTCACAACAGCTATAGCACTTCTGCTATGGCAATGTTCTCCAACTCCTCAAGCATCTCCTGGGCTCACATCAGGCTAATGAGGCTCCATTGATGCCGCTCCTCTCTAGCCATATACCCAAAAGTTTTCCTACTTTTTTGATTTTTCTATTGCTTCTCATCATATTTTGCTGACTATTGTCAATGGCATGGGCACAGCATTTTTTACATGTTTCCTGATTCATTCTTGGTCCTTTACAATCACTCATTGTCAAAAAATGTATCCCATTTTCACTTGCAACATCCATTTTCTCACCACTTCCAATTTCTGAAATTATTATGCCACTTTGGTTTCCATCGTAACCATATGTCTCTTCTAACTAGCATTTTCAACACGCTCACTCTCTGCATCTCCACTTATTGGTCATGATGATAACGTTTATAAAACACCTTCAGTCTGAGCACAAACACAGCAAACATGCCCTAATAAATCAAGTGACAGCTATGCCAACCACAGCCGCCACCTGTTGGTGGCAGGAAGAATTGACATGCTTTTGCTGTGGAGAAGAGGTCAGCAAACTTTATTTGTAAATAAAGTTTTATTGGAATAAAACTATGCCTACTGTATATATCAGCTCTCAAGCTACAGCAGCAACATTGAATAGTTTTGACAGAAATTGTGTGGTCCTCAAAGCCTGAAGTATTTATGATCTGGCCTTTGCAGAAAATGTTTGCCAACCCCTGCTCTGAAGCATTTATGGAAATTAATAACTTTAAAGTTTGTAAGTAGAGGAATAAACAGTTTGAGACCATGCATGAGTCAGATAAATGACTCTCACAAAGCTCATTTGCATGAGAGCCTTTGAGAGAATTCATCCTAAGGAAGGACGACCGAACCAAATTCAAATGGCCTGACCCAGTCAGAAAGTTTTAGTCAATGCATAGAAGAAAATTTCTCATTACTACATAGGGGTTATAACTCCAACCCATCCTTAGCCAATTACCATAGATTCATGTCTGGATCTTGGAGGAAAGAGGGCTTATCCCAGTCAGCTATAGTCTAAAGGATGCTGCATAACAAACCATCTCAAAACTCAGTGGCACACAGCCATAAACATTCATTCCTCTCTAGCTTCTGCAGGTTGAGAAGGGAGGTTCTGCCTCAAGCCACAGGTCTGCTGTGTCTGGCTCTGTCCCCCATAACCCTCATTCTTCCAGGACAGCAGTCTACCCAAGAAGGCATGTTCTTCTCCTTCTCATATTCTTCTCCTGTCAATGGCAAAAGCCCAAAAAGGGAATTCCAATGGCACAAACACATTTCAAGCCTTTGCTTGTTTTACATCTTCCACCATCCATCCCATTAGTCAAAACAAGTCACATGGCCAAGACCAACATTCATGGGTGGGAAATATGCTCCTTTCATATAGGTTCGGGAGAAAGAAATTAATATTTGCTGAATAATAAGATACTTAAGTAAAGACTGGAAAGATTGTTTCATCAAGCTCTGTAGAACTTTGGGATGTCTCCAAGACAGTGCCACACAAAAGAGAGAAAAGCTTTCTCCTTTTCTGTCCACCTTCACCACACACATCATTCTGCTTTGACACTTAGAACTACATCCCTTGAGAGATAGCAGCAGTAACCAAGTGAAGCAACAATGAGGCAATGGTGGGACCTGGTGGACACTGCTCGGCCTGGCAAAACAGCAGCGGAGCTGTCGGTTACACAGGAGTGCAGAGGGAGAGGCTGCAGTGGCCAGGAGAGCAACGCTGGAAGGTTCCAGCACCTGCAAAGCAGCCGAGATGTCTACAGGGGTCAGCCATGCCCAGTGGAGCAGCAGCATCCCCTAGAGGAGAACATGGTGCTCAGTGAAACAGCAGCATACTTGTCCAGACCATCCAAACACACATGTGAGGATTCTCAGGAAATCATGAGATTTTTCTTTTCTTTTTCTTTTAAAACAGAGGAGAGCAAGCAGGGAAAAGGGGCAGAGGTAGAGGGATAAAATCCTAAGTAGGCTCCACACTCAATGTGGAGCCTGACACAGGGTTCGATACAGGAGCCTGGGATCATGACCTGCGCCCAAGTCAAGAGTTGGATGCTCAACCAGCTGAGCCACTCAGGCACCCCAGGAAATCATGAACTTTTTCATAGAAGACTAAGGTGGGGATGCAAGGTAGTGAAATCTCTGAGTCAGCTCACTGATACCCACAGACTGATGGATCCTGGAGAAATGCAAAATGGGATCTCTGACCCCAAATAGCAGGCTCATCAGAGCAGAGATTCCCTTAAACACACATACGTGCATACGTGTCCAAACACACACACATACACAACAGAAACACCCTTAGGTCCCACCCATTAGAAAGAAGCAGAGCATTAGACTCTCATAACGTTTCCTTCCTTCCTTCCTTCTATGGACTCATCAAACATAGATTCCTACCAATTCTAACCAAGACAGGCCAGTGAACTGTAACCAATCCTGCACCCAGGGACTAAGCAGCCTCAATTCTGGAGTCTCTAGGGAAGTGTGTTGAAATGACTCTTTGTGGGGGAAACTCCTCCCTGCTCTCCATCTATCCAGTCCCACCAGGCCCTATAGCTGGCGATCATTAGGCAGTAAGTGCAGTCTTAATGGTGGCTAATGGTGGGCTTAAATACTCAATACCCAAAGGAACTCCTGGGGTTGACTCACTTACATGTATTGAGTGGTCCTGCGGACCCATGGAACAGCTTCTCCTAATGAGATCGACTGAACATTGAACTTGAGCCCAGGAAATGGCTGAGGAGAGGAGGCAAGCCCTGTTAAGGCCCTCTGTAAGGGCCCAGTATGAGAGCACAGCCTTCTTGGCTATTTTCTCTGAGGGGTCCAATGCAAGGGCCACCCTGTAGGGGTTGAATAACTCGGGTGTTGTTAGTAATTAATAGTTAAGGCTGCCTCGACCTCCACCCCTGCTCTACCTTGAACACCATTCCCACAACAACACCCTGTAGTTTATGTTCACCCAGAACTGCCGGGCCTCAGAATCCATTCTGCTCACACCATCTCCCCTCCAGGCTCTCTCCCACCTGTCTCCTAAAACCCAGCCCTCCCTCTGACATTCTCTGTTCTCACAATGACCACATGTTTCTCCCAAGTGTGCAAGCCAGAGACCTAGTAGTCCTTTGAAATACCTTCCTCTCCCTGGATCACCTATATCAATCCATTTCAAGTCCTACTGACTCTTCCTCCTAAGTGTCTCTTTAATCCACCCACCCCTCTCCATTTTCTTTGTCCAACTTTCTATCATCTCTTGCTTGGATCATTTCAGTGGACCCCAATGGCAAGGACCCTCTAATATCCATCTTTGTATCTCAAATGTTGCACCCAGGTCTGGCCCAGATAAGAACGCAGACATTTCTGGCTGAATGAATGAATAGATAAAAGGGCCAAAACATATTTATGAGTAATTGTTCTCAACTGTCTCCCCTCCCCAGTACTGGCTGAATGTACGGGGACTAGTCACTTCTCTACTTTGAACCTATTCCCCCACCTGTTAAACAGAAATAATCCCATCTCAGGTAGGATTGTTGTAAAGATTAAAGAAAATAATGCTAAAGAAATTATGTTCTGCTGCTGATAATAACCTGAGAAACAATGACCTAAGACAAGTGGTATTTTTTCTTTCTTCTCCTATAAGAAGCCTGGAAGCTGCTATTGCTAGCATTGGTCCAGAGGCTCAGGCACATCTAAGCCAAGACTTCTGTGTTATTCTTGGCCTTTTCCCAAGGGCCAAGAATAGGAAATGATCTTTCCAGGATGCTATGGCCACTACATCAGGACCCATTTGACTATCCATAGCTTCTATTGCCACTAGACACCACTTTGGTTACCACAAATGAATTCCCAACCATGGTTCCCTTTTCCTTTCTTCCTTCCTTCCTTCCTTCCTTCCTTCCTTCCTTCCTTCCTTCTTTCCTTTTTTCTTTCCTTTCTTTCACCATTTGCCCCAGAGTCAAAGTCTTGGGCAAAGCCCAGTGTGTCAGCAAGGATCTTGGCAAGGATTGAGTGACTTGAGAATTTAATAAAGGAGCTATTTATAAAGAGATGGGAGGGTATGGGGAAATGACAAGAATGGTCAGCCTTCTGGGGTTTGTAACAGCAAGGTGCTGTGATGGACCTGAAGAGACAAGAAAGGGAGTGGTTACTGAAGCCCAGAATATCACATTAACTCTAGGCCATTAGGTCCATATTTCTCTTTGCTAAACTAGTTCACCAGTACTTCTCAAAGTGTGGTTCCCCCACAGCAGCAGCACCTGTGAACTTGTTGGAAATGCAAACATTTAAGGCCCACCCCAGACCTACTGAGACAGAAACTTTAGGGGTGGGCTCAAGCAACCTGTGACTTTCAAAGCCCTCTAGGTGATTCTGATCCTAAAGTTTGAGAACCACTCTAGCACACCAAGATTGGCAAACTTTGTCTGTAAGGGGCTGGATAGTAAATATTTTAGGCCTGGAAGGCCATACAGTTCTTGTCTTAACAACTCAACTCTGCCTGTGTCACGTAAAACCTGCTCTAGACAACACACAAGCACAGCTGTGTTCCAATAAAACTTTACTTACAGAAACTGCAATTTGAATTTCATATAATGCTCATGTATCACTCAATATTATTCTGCTTTTCAATTTTTTTCCACCTTTAAGAAATGTAAAAACCATTCTTAGCACCAGAGTCATACACAAACACACAGTGGGCTGGATGTGACCCACAGGTGCAGTTTGAGGACCCCTGGAGTAGATTGTTAACACCACCCACGGTGTTCAGAGCTGGAACTTGCAATTCTGAATCCCAGAGGAACATACCCACGGCAATGAATTGGAAGAAACTTGCAAACCTTATTCTCCTCCCTCCCTCTCTCTCCTGCCAGTGGTCTTCAGTGGCTGAACTGCTTCCTGGGACACAGAACAGGGTGGAGAAGGGTGGGGAGTAGATCTGAGGAGGTGGGGGTGGCATCTGGAAGATTCCATCACACACCCTCAAGTCAGGGGGGAGAGGAGGGAGACTTCTCTCCTTCAGTTCCCTAGAGGGGGCGCTGGCACAAAAGGGGATGGAGCATTGCAAAATTGTAATGCATCAACTATCCACTACAATGGTATGTTTTCATCAGGCATGAATCGGTTGTCTTAGCCTCGTGTTGATACTGCCCAAATTCCACTCAGACTGGACCTAAAATACTTGGCAGCCCCCAAGTATTAGCCCCCACTGAGTTTAGATAGAAAGATAGGGGGCGTCTGGGCGCCTCTGTCTGTTGAGCATCTGACTTGATTTCAGCTCAGGTCATGATCTCAGTCAGATCATGACTAAGCCTCGAGTCTGGCTGTGCACTGACAGCAGGGAGCCTGCTTCGCATTCACTCTCTATCCCTCTCTCTGTCCCTCCCCTGCTTGTGCTCTCTCTCTCTCTCTCTCAAAATAAATAAATGAACTTAAAAAAAAAAAAAGATAGAAAGCCCAACCATGTACCCAGGAAGGGTTCACAACACACACATCTCCCCACAGAGAACCCCCATACCATCAGCACTGCTGGCTAGGCAGACTCAGAGCACTAAAGCATGGGTGTGCATACATCCAAGCTTCCACATTGCCCAGCCTCAGCCCAAGGGACAGAACAGGGTTTGGCACAAGCAGCCAGGCACCTGGACACTCAGCACTGAAATCAACAATGTGCTTTCACACCCAGGGTGGGGGTTGGGGGCTCCTTCATGGCAGTTCACCTTGGAACATTAACCAGCCCTCAAGGTTCCTGTTAGGCCGAGGCCACCATGGGGACCACAGCTGTAAACAACCTGTGGATGCACGTATATCACACTCAGCACACAATCACCATCATCACCTTTGCCCATTTAAGGGTCCCCCCAGAAAGCATAGCACAGATGATACTACACACTCTCATACACAAATCCAGACACGTGTATCTTTCTTTCAAAGAGAATTGTGCTGCAGAAAACACCATAAGCTATCTTTTGAGAAAGCCCAGAGGCCTGTGTGGAAGGCAGGTCAGGGACTGGGTGAGAGGAGGAAGCTTGAAACCAGACATAAATGGAGTGGAGGCAAGCAGGTTTATCCTAAAGTTGTTTTATGCCTCAAACAATACTATTGACATCTCAGAAGTTAGAAAATGGGGAAGCGAGCATCTTCCACTATCCACTTACTGGAGTGGCTATCTGGAAATGAGTTCTTAGAGAAAGAGAGAGAGGGGCAGAGGAGATAGACTAAGGAGGATCTTTCTGTAATGAAGACAGCCCCAATGCTAGAGACACCGAGATCTGAGTTCCCACTGCACTGATTAGCTGTGTGGCCTTGGGTAAGCTACCTCACCTTATGGAGCTATTTCCCAGGCTTATAAATAGGGTTACTGTGCGAGTTCAATGAGATGACCAATAGGAAGTACTGGCATGGAGTAGGCATTCAGCAAATGTCATTTCTTTTTCCTCCCCTTCCTATGGAGGGAAAGAAAGAGACATGAAACTCCTTCTCCAGGAAACGCTGAGCCTTATCTGTCACACTCAGTCACCACATCCTGGCCATTCTACCATAATTTCATTTCTGTTTCTAACTTGATCCATCCTGGGATGTTGGATCTGCTCTTTTGGGGTCCCTGCCTAATTTTTAGCTCCAATACAGGAATTTAATTTTCTGTCTGTGAGTCCTGTTTGCTGACTCTGCATCCTGACTCAAGTCCACCTGTCTTTTTCCTATTTGTTTCTCCCTCCCTCTCTTATTCTTTCTATCTTTCCTTCCTTTCCTCCTTCCCTCCCTCCTGACTTTGATAGCTATAGAAAATCCACAGCATGTCCAGTACCGCTGTGTTAAGCATGCAGCCTAATGGGTTGTCCCAGAAACAAGACAAATGTGGTCCCTGATCTCAAGGGCCTTCAGTCAAGTAGGAGAGACAGACAATGAACAAATATATAACAGGATGTTTAAATGAAAGTGTTAGCCAGGGCACCAAGAGACAATAGCTCTCATATTTCAAAGAAGGTGCTAGACTATATGTAGAATTTACAAAGGAGGTTGTCAAAGCCAGTTGCACATCAAGTATGCGTGCAGGTCAAAAGATGGATTTGGGGTAAGTATTTCAGCAAAGAATTTCTTGAGATGAGCTGTATGGTGAATCCCATGCCCTCCCAGGAAAAAGGGGGGTTGGCTGTGGTAATCACTACTCCCGTTCACCAGTGTTTGGTTTTTCTCTATGTCTAGGCACCAGAGATCTTGTACCCTATCTACCCACCTTGAAGTTAGAGATGACTACAGTGCCAATGAATTTCATGGCAGTGTGCAGCCCTCCAGCCCCCTCTTCCCTCACCTACAGTGGCAACTTTAGAAGCATTTTTTTCTTCTTTTAATTCTATCAAAGCTCTTCAACTCATCAATATTTATGCCAAGTGCTTTAAAGAGAAAATATTGACAATATCTGAATGCATATCTAACATCCAGTTAACAATTATTTTATCAAATGAAGCAAAAGTTAAGTTCACTAAAAATGCTTTTATTCCCATGTAACAATTTTTAAATTGTGATAAAATATACATAACATAAAATTTACTGCTCAAACCATTTGTAAGTGTTCAGTTCAGTGGCATTAAGTACATTCACACTGTTGTGCAACCATTCCCACCATCCATCTCCAGAACTTTTTTTGCAGATGCAAAAACTGTAGAGGTGCCATGGACTGAAACATCCTGGAATTCCAAGTCAACATTTAGAGAACAACTGCCCATAAGAGTTTTTGGAGCCACAGGGAAATGAACTTGTATAGTATTAAGCACTTTGGTTGGATACTGTTAACTCAGTATAACCTAGCCTAGGCTGATGAATGCATAGATGCTACTTCCTACCCCAAAGTGATAGCAGAGTGGCTTTGAGACACCACTTGGAAAACTTAAATGGAACCCCTATAGTCTCACTTGAGAAATCCAAATGTCAAGAGGCTGGCTGCAGCAGCCTGCAGCGCAGAGGAGAGGGCTATAGTTTGGGAAGTAACTTACTTCAAGAGTATATCAGAGCTCAGGAATGACAAAGGTTTAACCAGACTCTGAAGTAAGTCAAGTGCAAGAGTGAGCTAGTGTGAAGGTCATGTCGGTCCTATCAAAAAGAGAAAACAGTCACTGCTGGGTACCCAGGAGAAAACAAATAGCCAAAATAAAGATGCATGTGCTCTAGACTAGTAACTACAGGTAAAAGGTCCCCAAGGATGAGATAGATATCTCGAACACCCCACAAAACACCCAGCAGAGAAAGAGTTCACTTTTAACATCTGTCAAGTCCAAAGAGTGTTGAAGCTGGTACCACCATGAAATAGTCAAGTTAAACTTCCCTGCTTCCCTTACCTCTTCTGGTACTTCTCCATTCCATCTTGGAGGCATTATAAATATGGCTAACAAGATGGCAGGGGAGTAGATGTACCTGGTGAAGAAAGGAGAAGATACCAACCATATATGTCCCCTCCCCACAGTTTCCAGACTACAGCAGTCCCCAGGGGAGGAAGGAAGATGACATCTTTAAGGAAGATGGCAGTCAGTGTTCCATATTTTAATTACTAAGTTAGAAATAGAGTTGAAAGTTAAAGAATGCATAGGACTTTTTATTGCTTTGTAACAACCATAGCTGTTAGGGCACCTGGGTGTCTCAGTCAGTTGGGAGTCCAATTCTTAATTTCAGCTAAGGTCATGATTTCAGGGTGGTGGGATTGGGCCCTGCAGCAGGCTCCCCACTGAGCATGGAACCTGCTTAAGATTCTTTCTCTCTCTCCCTCTGCCCCTCTCCTTTTCTCACGTTCTCTCTCTCTCTCTCTCTCTCTCTCTCTCTCTCTCTCCTTCTCTCAAATAAAAAAAATTAATTAACTAAAAAAAAAATAACAACCATGGCTGTCAAGGCCCCAGCTGAGTTTTCATCCATAGGCAGGAGAACTAGCCACCACAGAATGGATTGAAACTGGACAGTGGGAGACAAAAATAAAGTTGCTTTCTGATTCCATCCTACAAGTCATGCTTATCCAACATAATGATACAAATAAATCTACAAATATTTTCTGAGATCAGCAAAGTCAGGTAAAAGATTTGATGGGAGTGTTATGGCTAAAGAAACTGTTTGTGAATAAAAATAGAACTGGTCAGCCATAGTCACAGATTAAGAAGAGAACCACCAGAATGTCCATGCTAGCCCTGAGGGTTCAGGTCACGGTGTTCTTGGTTTTGATCTTTCAGTTTCCAATGGCATATTTGTGGCAAAGACAGAGTTTGGTTCTTTAGGACATCTTAGTTTTACACTATTCAGCTTTCAAATCACATTATTAAATCATATTATTTGAATTCCACATGTGCCAGGCGTGATGGAAATGGTCACTTGACTTATTGCATCCATTCCCATCTCCTTCTACTGGGCATTCCTATACCAGAAAGGCTGGAAATATTTTTTTAACTTAAATTTCCCAGACTCCCTTGAAGGCTGGGTTCTGGGTAAGAAATAGGTTTCAGCATGTACTTAAGGGAGATACATATT
>CM053570.1:76092015-76278873 GCA_028646485.1 Cryptoprocta ferox | reverse complement strand
ATGTTCTACATCCTTCGTCTGCCTTCTCCTACTGCTGCTACTTTCTCCTATAACAAAATCACCACACAACACAATGGCCCAGTTAGTGGCTCATCAGGAAACCCTGTCTTTTTGGCTGGAAAAGCCCAGTTCTTGGGCATTTCCACCCAGGTATAACATACCTAAGAAACTAAGCATGTTGTGCTTCCCTCAACCACAACAGGGAGTCATGTATCAAAGTCAGTGAGTCAGCAGGGACCACCCTGACAATTTTCTCTTAACTGTTCCTTTGCTGTTTTCCATTTGAGCTCCCTGAACAGTAGATAATTTTGAAAACAGAAACTGTCCTATTTGTCTTTACATTCCTAACACCCAGCTCTGGACCATGCAGAGAGCAGATGATGCTCGGTGAGTTTGTTGAATGAATTAATGAATGACGCTTTTATTTCTCTGCCCCTTTTCTTCCCACCTCCTCTTGCAGTTTACATACCAGCCACACAGGATAGCTTTCATTTCCTGCTCTCTCCCACCCTCTGTCTTCACATATTCATTTTCCCCTGTACTACACACATACCCACCTGCAAGTCACCGCTGATCTCTCCCTTTCTCTGGGAACCTTCCCTGGCTTCTTAGACTAGTTTCTCCCATTAGACATTCCCCTAGCTTCCTGTACTTCCTTCCTCACAGCACTCATCATCCCTGAGTGTAACTGCTTGTCCAGGTGTCTGTCTTCCCCAGTATACAGTAAGCTGCAAGCAGGCAGTAGACCAGACGCTCTGTAAATACTTGTTGAATGGATCATAAATTTCTCTTTCAAATGCATGCTTTGAGAGTTAAAACCTTTCTCCCAAGTACTCTTAGCTAGATTCTCTAACCACAGAGCATAGAAAAGAATGTCTGTCTACATCTCTGCCCTTCTAGAGGATAGCCCACCTTGTCCCTGACCTGCTACTAGATTTGTCACGCTTAACTCACCTACCAGGTACCACTGATCCCTTGGGGACAGATATTTGTGCTATATTTTATGCTGTGCTGAGTACAGTGGTTTGCTTTGACTCTTTCTCTATTTCCCTTTTATTGTGCCATTTTTAGCCTATTTTACTCCTGTTTATTATGTTTTCTCCTATTTTCCTGTTTTCTTTATTACTATTTAAGAGGAAGTTCCACTGTAAGAAGGTATAGCTCTAAGCAGCTGACTTGTCCTAAATCATGAGCACTAAGTGTCACTCATCTCCTCCTAGCCCTCCCTACCAGCTTGCATTACAGAGTCATTACCCATGTCCAAAGGAGATTTCCTGGTCCAGTCCTAGGAGAGTCCCTAGATTGTAAAGACTTTTCAATAGGATAGATAAAAGTTTCCCCCACATGTCACTACATCTGATCACAAAGAAGGGCAGAAGGCCAGGATTCCCTTGCCCAAGAACACGAATAAGTGCAGCCCTCCAACTACTGCCCTATTGCCTGTGCAACCATCTGTGTTTCCCAGGCTCAGGAGCCTTTATCTCTAAAGTGTCAGAAAATCTCGAAAAAGTGGATAAATTAACAAAATGAATGAGCAAATGAATAAGGAAATGAATAGATAGATGGGTGGATGGTAGATGGATGAATTAATGAGCCATTGAATAAATAAAGGAAATAAAAAGATCAGTGAGTAAATAAATTGATGAATAAATGGATAAGATGGGCAGAGATATGGATGGATAGATGAATGAATGGGTGAATGAATGAATGAATGAATGAGAAAGTGAATAAATGAATTAGCAGATCAGTGGTTAAATGAGTGACCAGATGAATGAGAATGAATGAGTAAATAATAAATGAGTCTGAGCCCTATAACTCAGGCATAAACCAGGAATGAGTTCTTAGCAGGAGTCATAAACCAAGAAGTTCCAGAAAATGGGACTAGATACTAAAAATACAATAAAGAAATTAAAAGCAAAAAAAAAAAAAAACAGTGTCAATACAGCTCTCATTGATCAGTGTCCAGAATCAATATTCTCATAAACAAGTCTCCCGCGTGGCCTCTCAGCCCCACCCACTGACTGTCACTGGAGCTGTGGACGTTCCTGAAAAAAAAGACTGAGAGATATAGTGTGTAAGGGTTGAGAGGTTGTACACTTGATCATGACCATGGTTCTTTACTTTAGTTGTGCTTTAGAGTCACAACTGGGGAGCTTTCAAAAAATTTTAATGCCTGATCCCCACCCCCAAAGATTCTGATTTACCTGGATTGGGGGCAAAAGGAAAAGGGAGGCAGCCTGCTCTGTTTGTTTGTTTCAAGCTCCAACAAGATTCTAATGTGTGGCCAGAGTTGACAACCACTGGTTCCCTGGTAAATGGAATTTTGATGAGAGTACTTAAAGAAACTCATTTAGATGCCAGTGACATCTTCATGTCAGATAAAAAATTAGCCTTTATGTTGTTTTTTTTTAAACCAAGTAATATATGAAACTTACACCCTCACTCTCAAAACTTCCTTCCTTGCCCACCCTATCCACACCCTCTGTGAGGAGCAGATTCACTAAATGAGTCTTCCTTCATCACCCCATGTTTTTGGTTTTATAGGGGTGGATGGTTGGCCCAGGGCCAGAGTTCCAGGGTAGAGCTCAGATGGGATAAGAGTCAGGAATAGAGCACAGTTCCAAAAAGGAGGAATACAGGGGCAAATAGGCTCAAAGATGTCCAAAATTCATAATGCCTGATCATTAAAAATATACTTTTACATTTTGATGTAGCCATTTTGACATAGTAGCATAATGATCAACACAAAATGTCTCCTCTGTCAAGATGTCTTGCTTAGGAGACAAGATGGCAGATGAGGTTTTTCCATGCAAGGAAACAACAAAATCCCTGGCCAAAGGACAGGCAGGAAATCTGGTGGAAAGCAAGCCAACCACTCAGTAAATAAATACTGTTCCTGGTGCCTGGGGACCAGACATCTAGGGAGGTGCCTCTCTGCTTCAAAGAGGGGGCTTATGCTTGGGCCATTGGACAATTTCAACACTATAATTTCTGTTTCTTTCCTGTCTGGGCTGCCTTTATTTTTAGGAAATTTCTTTCCAAAATGCCATTCTACTATCTCCACCATGACAAAGAAATGAAAGTGAAAGTATGGAGGAAGAAGAGAACAAAGAAAATCTCAAGATCTCTTGGGATGAACAGTAAGATTGATGCAAAGTAGGAGTGCAACATGGGAAATTGCTTACCTAGTCCCAAGTACTAGTTCCAGGGAAAGATAAAGGAGTGGGAAGGGGAGGAATCTTGGAACTTGAAATTTTGGGGAGATAAATTCAGGACCAATAAAAGGAAGTGCTCCTTCACACAGCAGGGAACAAGCTGTAGAACTCATCATCCCCAGAGCAGACACAACTGGAAAAATAAACAGGATCTGCAAATTTGATTAGGTTATTGAAAGAGAGGGACATTGACATTTAGGGGAACAATCCTGCTCTTCTCTAATTTGCTTTTTAACATCCTGGACTAAAACAAGATCCTGGACCCTAGGCACCATGGAAATGACCTAGTGTGGTGATCCAATGATCTCATGTTTGATCTGGGGTTAGCAATTGCCTAGGAAACTAACTTCCTTTTTTTCTTTGTCCTCTTGAAAAGTGCCAGTGACAGATTCCATCTGTTAAACACCTTCTATTTTCCAGAAACTATTACTTTATACCCACTATTTAAATTTAAATCCTTTCCTACGCTCACCACTCTAGGAGGTACAATGGGTGTGGAGGATTAAAAGGCTACATCTAGGTCTTTAAGGAATCTATGATACATGTGAGAAGGCAGAATAAATATGCATAATATATTAAACAAATGACAGATATACAAAACCACTAGAAATGATTGATAGATACAGGAAACCACTAAGTATTTGAGGTGCATAAGATAAGGAACCAGTGGGGGTGGAGGACTTAGCCATTGTGTGTTTAATGGAGTTACAGCAAAGTGGTTCAGAGTAAGGTCTTGGCCCTTGGCTGGCTGATTTCAAATTCCAGCTGTTCCATTTACTGGCTGTGGAATTTGGATGTGTTACTCAATCTCTCTGAACCTAGTTTCTTTATCTGTGAAATATGGATAACAATACCTTCCTCAGGGCGCCTTAGTGGCTCAGTTAAGCATCTGACCCTTGATTTTGGCTCAGGTCATGATCTCACAGTTCATAAACTTGAACTCTGCATTGGGTTCTGTGTGCTTATAGCAGGGAGCCTGCTTAGGATTCTCCTTCTCTCTCTCTCTCTCTCTCTCAAAATAAATTAATTAAAAAAAACACAATAGTTTCCTCATGAAGTTGTTGAAGGATTAAATGAATCAATGAACCTGAAGCCCATAGAACAATGCCTGGAACATAGCAGGTGCTCAGTAAATGTTGGTTATCACTGTTTTTATCTCTAGTAAGGGCCACCACAAGGAGAGTGGTGACAGAAATCAGGCCAAGGACTTCCTTAGCTGTTATCTGTGGTCAAGATGAAACTCAGATTCCTTAAACAGCCTGCAAAGTGCCAGATGTTGTGCCTCTGACCTACTCCTACATCTCCCCTTATGCCTTCTCCCCTGCCCACTATGCCCGAGGCCCACTGCCCTTCTGTCCCCTGCTCCTTGAGCCCAACACTGAGCTCTTTCCCACCTCCAGGTTTCACACACGACTTCCGTCAACGAGGAGCCTCTCTCCACCTCCCCCCACCCCGCATTCCTCACACTGCTGGCTCCCCTCATCCCACAAGTCTAGCTTAAATGTCACTTCCTCAGAAAGGCTTTCTGTTGCCATCTGTATCTGTCAGGGTGCTGGCGGGAAACAATGGCATGCTTGTATGAGGATAATTCAAGGAGGTTTGATAAAAGGACTATTTATAAAAAGCACGGAGCAAGACAAAGGGAGACCCCAGGGACAGAGCAGAAACAACCCTAGTCTGGAAGGATGAAGGAGCAGGACAGTGGCCGCAGCCAGCCCAGGGTGATCCTGCACAGAGAAGCTAGTAGGGGAAATACTCCAACCTCACCCCCCTCTCTGTCTCCTGCTAGAGATGCTCTTTGGCTAAGCCTGCTGAAATACCTATTAGATACTAGGCACACCATCCAGCCTGAAGCAGGTTTTCCTCACTGCCCTCAAAGTTAGAACCTTAATCTTTTTCTTAATCATAGTTAGAACAACTATTCATTTATTGTACTATTTTTTCCTTCAGTTTAGACCAGGTAGAACTGAAGAGGCTCAATTTTGCCCCAGAAACCCAATCCTACCCCTTTGTATCTAAATGAAGTCTGTATGATATGGACATAGAAGGAGATATGAACTCTCTCCAGATTGTGGAGATCTGGAATTAATTCTCCTGACTGCCTTTCTTCTCCCTGTTTCCTTTCACACATTCCTGGCAAGTTAACTCAAAAAAATCATGGTTAGGAGTTGTGTGGGCCATTGGCAAGTTGTAAGGTCACATTATGGAGAAACATGGGCAAAGGTCTCAATTTATATTTATTTAAGATCCATCTCTCATGATTGCCTTGAGCTCTACCATCACATTGGTTTTGCTTCCCACTGGGTATCCACTTGGAGACATCACACTGCAGACATAGTATATAATAGGTAAATGTTTGAGATGAATGAGTGAATAAAATTTCTGCTACCCGAGAAGTAATGGCAAAAGATCCAAACTGTATTGTCCAAAGATGTGTAACCATCCCAAGCTTGACCCAGACCAGTAGCCAAAAATGTCAGTATGCAAAAAAAACCAATCAAGCAGACAGCACTCCCATACAGGTAGAGACTTAACCTGGAGTGGCAGGATCTTGGTTCCATATGTGGGGGGTGGTCAGCAAGACCAGGTAAGGCAGACCTCAGCTGGGGGTCAAACCCTGGGAAAATGGCATGTTTATGAAAAGAAGCAAGGCAGATTTTCTATCACAGCAATTGACAAACCAGCCTTCCTCCATTCTCCACATCAGAGCCAGGGTGATTTTTCTAAATTATAAATCTGAGCATACCATTTCCCCACTGAAACACTCCCACTCACTTTCTCAACAAACATTTATTGCATGCCTGTGATATGCAAACCCAACCTTCTTAACACAGTATGTAAGTTCCTGCATATCTCGCCCCTGCCTACCTCTCCAGCCACATCTCACACATCCACCTCCAATATATGAGTGCACACGCCCATACACACACTCCCTCTCTCCACTCAGCCTTCTCATATACCATTCCCTCTTCTTCAGTATCTTCTCACATACAGTTCCCTCAACTGGACTGCTCTTCATTTATAATACCCTTTCACCTGGCTAAATTTCGCTTATTCTTTGAGTCTCAGCTTAGACCTTGCTTCCTCTGGGAATTCATCTTCCAAGGCAGAGTTAAGAGCTTCCCCTTTGGGGTTTTGGATTATCTCAGCACCCTGGGTCTTCCTCATCAGAACATTTGCCTCTCTGTCGTGGCTGTCTGTGTAAGTGTCATCTCCCACCTAGATCATAACTTTGTCAAGGTGGGTCAGTCTGTCTTGTCCAGCATGGTACACCCATCACATAGCATAGTGCCTGGCACAAAATAAGCATTCAAAAGTACTGCTGAATAATTAAATGGGTGGATGGGTAGATGGGTGGATTGGGTGGGTAGATGGCATGTGACTGATGTTAAGAGAAAGTTTTATTCAAGCCAGTTTAGCATAAAGTCATCAAACCATACTAAACACTGGGCCAAAGAAGAGGAGAAAGCACCTGTCACTCCAGGCCCAACCATGGGGTCAGACACTCTAAAGGGTCTCTGCTGAGATCCACCAGGTGAGGTTTTATTGCCTGCAAGTGAGCAAGGTCAGGGAAGACCAGGCCAATTTTACTCAGGAAAGACCTCTTGAAAGAAGTGAATAGTGGCACTTGAAGGAAGTGATGCACAGGGGTAATAATACTGTCACAGCCTGCATTGTGGAGTGTTTTATTTAAGTCAGGCTCTCTGCTAAAACCCTTATATATTCTATTTAATGTAGGTGACAGAGACAGGATGTGAACCCAGAGAGTGTGATTCCAGGGCTACACACTTAATGAATATACTACAAAGCTTGGGTGGAGAGGAAACAGGAAGATGTCCCAAGCAGGGATAGCCAACAAAGACAGAGATGGCAATAAACAAGTCTTGGACAAGATTTAGCAGAGTGTCAGCCCTCAGAGGTATTAAGGTATTAAGAGGCAGAGGGTAGAAGACAAGAGAAACATTGATGCATGAGACTGAATATCAGGCTAAGAGGACTTTACCATTGAGCCCATAGGCAATAGGATGTTGGATGGAACCATAACTACCTGGTGCTTGAGACATAAGTTTGTATGTGTGGTAGAGAGAGGCAGGGGGCTGCCCCATTCAACCCTGTGTTTTTACTCTCAATGTAAACTAAAATACTAACTCGGTCTTGGCTCCTGCCCCAGACCCAAAAGTCATTTCTATTTCCAATTGTCAACTTTAGTGGAACAAAAGTCACCAACATTTGGTTAACTGCCTTGCTACTGCATGGAGGGATCTCAAAATCATTGGCCAGAGTCATTGTTTTCAGAGTCACTGACCTCCAGTCTCTCCAGGATACTAAAGAGGAACCTTAATTTAATTGACCTGATTTAAAAGAAAACAATTTCTGTGATGACTTGCATGAAAATAGACCACTAGCAGAGAGATCTTGGTGGCAAATAAAAATTCAAATGCCTGAGGAGCTTCAATAAACAACAGGTCCACTACTGTGAGCCTGATTTTCCCCTGTGGTTTGGTGGGCGACCAAGAGTGCCAACTCTCCTCCCAGGTGTGCCTCCTCGGCCAAGGGCGAACAGCCCACAAGGAAAGGGCAGAGCTTCATGGAGATATATGGGAACATGAAAGAGAACATCCAAACCTTCCCCTGAGCTCCCTGTCAGAGTGGAGGGAACTAGCCCTTGCTTAGATACACAAGCCAGAAACTTGGGATTCCTTCTTCTTCCTCACCCATCACACCCACCAATTTGCCAAGTCCTGTCTATTCTAGCTCCTTATCATCTCTCAGAGCACCCACTCTTTCCATCTGGACTATCACCTCTCCACTGGTTACTACAAAACAGCTTCCTACCCATATACTCTTAGATTGTGAGCTTCAGCCACAGTGTGTGGCTTTCACATGTCTCCAGAGCAACCCCTATGTTCTATCCTTGCAACAGGAGGTCACACATGCACTGAGCACCTGGATAATGGGGGCAGATGGAGCAGTGGTAGATGTCAGTGACCTCACATGTAACTTTGGAGCCTTGGATTCATTTCCTAGAGCTACTGGAACAAATTACCACAAACTTCGTGGCTTAGGCTTAAAACAATAGACATTTATAATGGTAAATAACATAACAATAGAAATGTATATCACAGTTCTGGAGGCCAGAATTCCCAAATCAAGGTGGTGGCAGGACCACGGACTTTCCAAAGCCTGGAAAGGAAAGACATTCCTTATCCTTCCAGCCTTTGGGGTGGGGGGAGTGTCTGTCAGCATTCCCTGGCTTATGGCTGAGTCATTCAAATATCTGCCTCTGTCTTCACACAGCTTCTCTTCTTCTCTTTCCATGTCTTCTCTTCTGTCTCTTATAAGGACATTTGTCATTGGATTTATGACCCACCCAGATAATCCAGGATGATCTCATCTCAAGATCCTTAATTACATCTGCAAAGACACTTTTTCCAAATAAGGTCACATTCACGACTTCCAGAATTAGAACAGGAGCATATCTTTGGGGGACCTGGCCAGAGAAGGGCATGACAGTGGTAACTCTAGCACAGAAGAAGTGGTAACTCTAGCACAGAAGAAATGCTGTAGACTGACTCTCTATGTCACCTCAATATGTTGAAACCCAGTGTGATGATATTTGGATTGGGGCCCTTTGGGAAATAATTAGGTCATGAGGTAGAGCCCTCATGAATGGGATTAGTGCCCTTATAAAAGCAACCTCAGAGAGCTCCCTCATCCCTTCTGCCATGTGAGGGAGGACACAGTGAGAAGATGGCCATCTATGAACCAAGAAACAGGTTCTAACCAGACACCAAATCTGCTGGTACCTTGATCTTAGACTTCCCAGCCTCCAGAACTGTGAGAAATAAATTTTTGTTGATAATAAGTCACCCAGTCTATGGAAATTTGTTATAGCAACTCAAATAGATGAAGACAAGGACCTTTCTGGATATGTAAGTAGCAGATGAAGTATGGCCATATAACTCAGGGAGGTGACCAGAAGGGCAAACATGTCAATTAATTGGTCCTTTAAAATGTTTTTGCACTGAAGCCCTGACGCTTCAGGAATCCTGGAAGGGACCAGCATAGATCAGAGCCTACAGCCTGAGCCTGTCGATGCTTCCTCTGGAATTGGGTTCCTGTGACATAGCCTGCCAGTCATCAGCCCTTGTCCTAAGAGCTCTGAGGCCCTGTGTCCTTAAGTCTATCTTATGAGCTTAAGGAAAGAATAGTCAGAGGAGAAAGACTATAATCTTGGGATTCTGCAGACTGGGTTTGAATCCTGGATCGGCCACTCCCTAGTCGCTTCAGCTTCCTTTGCCATTGAAAAGGATAATAACAGTTACCTCTCCAGGCTGATAGGGCACATGAAGTATGAACATTGTGCCTAGCACATAATGAGGGCTCTAAAATTGGTTAGTTTCCTCACCACCTTCAAAGATCACCCATTCTTTCTGTTGTTATCCAGGAAGGATGGTTCCATACCTTCCCAACCCTGCAGGCATCCCATCGGATGGGGAGGCTTAAAAAGATAGCTAATCAATGAGAAAAGGGAGCTATAATAGACTCTCTCTCGTCTAGCAAGCTTGGGCAAAAACTCCTCCTTTGTTCCTTAGGACCAGGCAATGCTTCAGCCCCTGCCATCCTGCATTAAGCAATGTTTCAACTCTCTGTCTTTCTTTATCTAATAAACGGGGCCACTGGGTGAAAGCCTGCACTCCCTTGGTACCTTAGCATGCTTTTCACTTCTCTCCTCGTTGTTATATAGGATATGGTTTCATTCACCTAATTCACTTTTGCTGGACCAAGACAGAGCTGTTCAGGTCATACTCTTGGTGTCAAAAAAGTCAAGCAAAAGCTCATATCCTTCGAGTATGACAGGTACCAAAGGTCCTAAGATCCCATAAGATACTTGTGAGCAAAGAGACAGAAGAAGACCAGTGAGAACAAACATCCTCAGATTGGGGGTGAAGCCCTCTGGCATGCTACCATCACAACCTTACCAGCCTCATTCACTGCTATGCACTGGGAAATGTCACGGCATGGGAAGATGGCTGTCAGAAGACAGTGTGCGATGCTTGACAGTGACTATAAAATGTTGCCAGGGCGAGAGGTTTCCAGCATTCTGTGTAAGTCTTGGGGAGGATCATCCTCCTTGGATTGAAAGTTTCACACTGCTTACCTCCATGCAACTGGCTCTTCGGGACCCCTCCAGATCATCAAGTTTCCAAGTTACTGCAAGCTAGAGAGTTTTTGTCATCATTAAGCTACCCCAGTGCCCCATGTTTCACAGTGACTAAAAGATGTCCTGGTCTAGCTGGCACAATACACCTTTATTAAAGACCACTCTAATCCAAAGCTGTGGTTCTCAAGTGGGGGCAATTTTCATGACTTCTGTAGACATTCTTGGTTTTCACAACAGGGGAGATACTACTGATTCTAATGAGTAGAGGCCAGGGATGCTGCTAAATGACCTACATTACATAAGACAGCCCCTCACCACAAAGCCCGATGTCTGTAGCCTGAGACAGTAGTCTAGACCTTTCACCCAGAACAATGCAGAAATGCTTTTCTGGGTCGGACCCAACTTCCTCCAACAGCATGGGTCATGCCGTGGCAAGGCAAGCTTGTTGGGTAAGTTGGTTTCCCTCCCAGCGCTGGGCCCACCCCACTCTCCCCACCCCCTGCAGTCTCACCCCCTCTGGGACAGCACTCATGTGGCTCAGATGAAAGAGTGGTGCCGCAGGCCCCCATGCCAGCTCACCACTTGATTGCTTTTAATTAATTCTGCTTGATTACAGCACATGGGAGTCGCATCGGAGAGATAAGACAGGCTCTTTATATTCTGTCTTCATTAAAAAGTTTGGATCTGGAATCTTTTTCAAAGAGCTATGTGTCTCCTTTACTTTTGTGTCATTTTTAATTGAGGAGGGCACAGGGAGATAGTCGAGCTGTGCTGAGCAGAGATTTTGCAAATGAAAGAGGAAATGTCTGTGACCCCTTTGGGGGAAAAGCAGCTAGGATAAGGATCGGGGTGACACAGTCAGGACACAGCCAGTCCACCATGGCTAAGAGAGGCATAGAGAGAGAAGCATCCCTAGTGATGTGTTAGCCAAGATCTATGGAACAACATGGCTCAGATTCTCTGCAAAAGTTGCAGAAGACTCTAGGGAAGGAGCTGGGAGATTGCACAGTGGTGATAAGAGAAAAGGAACAAGGAGCCTGGCTCACCACCAATTATATGCACCTATCTTCTCTAGAGAGAAGACCATCCCCTCCCCAGGGAAACCTTGCCCAGCTTCCCCATGCAGATTTAATCATTCTTGCCTCTGTATCCTTACAATACAGACTCATCTCTCCAGAAAAGCATCATGCCGTATATATTAGTTATCTATTGATTGCTGAGTAACAAACCAGGAAACATTTGTTATCTCACCGTTTCTGTGCATAAGGAATCTGTATGTGGTTTAGCTCAGTGCGTCTGGTTCACAGTGCCTCGGGATGCTGTAATCAAGAGGAGTAGGACCCATTAACTCACATGGCTGTTGGTAAGCCCCAGAAGATCCACTTCTGAGCTCCTTAATGCATGTGGCTATTGATAAGTCTCAGGTCCTCACTGGCTATTGGCCAGAGGTATTAGCTCCTTGCTATGTGAGCCTATCCGTAGAGGAGCTCACAACATGGCAGCAGGCTTCCCTGAGAGCAAGTGAGCAAGATAGTGAGAGAGGGCAGCCCAAGGTGGAACCAGAGCCTTTTTGTAACCAGATCATATATTCCATCACTTTTCCTATGTTTATTAAAAGTGCCTCACTAGGTCCAACCCACACATAAGGAGAAGAAAGCACACCTGGGCTTGAATATCAGGAGGCAGGGACCACTTGAGGCCATCTTAGAGGCTGCCTACCACATCTGTTGCACTGTAATAATCTGCCTCTTATTCTAAAGCAAATTGCTCCTTGAAGCTGGGACCCCTGTTGACTTACTCCTAATCTCCAACACTTTACCCAGTGTCTAGGACATGCCAGGTACCCAAAAGGTGTTTGGTGGAATGAACAAATGCATAAATGCATGCATGAATGAATGAATCACAGATAAATGAAATAATCTTTTCTTATACCTTATTTACACTCATCAAATCAGTCTGTGGCAAAGAAAACTTGTTTGTCTCCAAAACTATTGCAGCAGGAGCAGATATATCCAGGTCATCTTAAAACCCAGTTATTTAAATATAAATTTGAAATAACAGAGTGAAATCATACGTTATTCCATTTAACATAGGCCCATTACTATCCTCTCTTGTTATGGTTTAGTCTGAGCCCACTCTTAAATATTTTCTCCTTGGGGACTAATGGCTGATCGTAAATCAATAATGTTGAAAAAACAGAGCTTTCCATTATTTTAATCTGCTATCTGGGTGACACTAAACAGTACAGAAATGATCAGGAGGGAAGCAGCTGTGTCCAGACCAAGTTAGTTTTCATGCAAGATCAATCAGCAGAGCTAGAAACTCAGAAACAGAAGTTTGAGTGGGGCTAGGAAAGGCAGCAAGCAGCCTGAAGACCTAGCAACCAACTGGGCTGAGGCCAAGGAGAGAAGGTAAGCCCAGCTAAGCTGAGTGAAATAAATCAACTCATGCCAGTGGTGGTCCAGGATCTAGAGAAGGGCTAGCAAGTAATCAACAGATGAACAGTTGTCCAAGCAACCTCAGTGCAAGAAGGTTTAGGAGATAGTGTGCTTTAAAGGTTAGTGGTCTCTTTCTCTCTCTGCCCCTCCCCTGCTCACACTTTGTCTCTCTCTCTCTCTCAAAAATAAATAAACATTTAAAAAAATTTTTTAGAGGGGGATTCTGAGTGGCTCAGTCGGTTGAGTGGCTGACTTTGGCTCAGATCATTATCTCGAGGTTCATGAGTTCGAGCCCCACATCGGGCTCTGTGCTGACAGCTCAGAGCCTGGATTCTGTCTCCTCTCTCTGTCCTTCCCCCATTCCCACTCCATCTCTCTCTCTCTCTCTCTCTCTCTCTCTCAAAATAAACAAAAAAAAATTTTTTAAAGGTGAGTGAAACAGGCAAATACAAAGAAGAAAGAAGGAAGCTTAGGGGCTGGGCTCAGAAACAGAGAGCTTCACACCCATAAGGAAGATCTGAACCAGATAAGGCCCTAGAGTTAGTAGGACTAAGATACAAAGCCAGAACATAAGGTGGGGAGGGAGGGACATGCAGAAGACTCAGATACCAGAGGTACAAAGGAAGACTTCAGGTTCAGGTTTAAGCAGAGAGTTTGTCTCCAAGATTGGACTGAGTCCTTGAGATACTTAATACTAAATGAGAGCTCCTTAAATTCTTCCGTCCCTAGAAATGAACTGGGCCTAGGGGCTGGAGGAGATAGGAAGGGAGATACTGTGTTCTAGGGAGGAGCAAAGAACCTGTACCTTCCTTACCACCTGGTTCCTCACCTTCTGGAGGAAGGATGCTGCTCTACAGTGCTCAAATTCAGGACCAACATATTGGGACACAGTCCCACTGAATGGGGCTCCAACAAAGTCAAGCAAATATGGGTATGGCCATGTTATGGATGTTCTCTCTTTTCCCACAAGATTGAGGAAGAGGTGCTCAAAGAGGACTTCCTCAGGGGGAGAAAGCCTTGGTCTGTGAATTAGGTGAACTCAGCTCTAAGAATTGAGGTAAATCAGGGGTACCTGGGTGGCTCAGTCAGTTGAGCATTCAACTTCAGCTCAGGTCATGATCTCACAGTTTGTGGGTTTGAGCCCCATGTCAGGCTGTGTGCTGATAGCTCAGAGCCTGGAGCCTGCTTTGAATTCTGTGTCTCCCTCTATCTCCCTGCCCTTCCCCCATTCATTCTCTGTCTCAAAAATAAACATTAAAAAAATTTTTTTTAAAGAACTGAGGTAAATCCTCTCTCAGTCCTCTTCTGTTTCCACTCACTGACACTGAAGCTTTAGACTAATCTTTCATACCACTGAATTTGTAAGAGCTGACATTCGGGTCCAAGCTTTAGAGTAGAAAGAAGATGAACCAGACCGGACATTTTAGGACATTGATACCAATATAGCTAAGGCAAAGGTAGCCTCTCACAGCCAAGACTATCTGGCTCATGCACCCTACTGGGTTTGGAGCCAAGGACCTCAGTGATGCAGCATTCTTGTGCATAGAACACCCTTGGGTTGTCCTGGGTTCATAGCCTATCACCATCACACTAGCATATATCAGCCACAATGCAATATTACTTCTAGGAGTCAATGAGCTCAAACTTCATGCTCGGGAATCAAGCTGAGATACAAAGGGGAGGCAGGGCGCCAGGTGGGGAGCTGAGCCTGCCATTACAGTTCAGGATGGAGAAACCTGCACCAACAGTTTGTGGAGAAGACCAATGGTGTAGAACCTGGAATGGCCATAATTTGGTGTAGAAAAAGGCAAAGACTTTTAGAAGATGGGAGAAACCACATATTGAATCCATCCTGCGGGAACTACTTCCGAGGAGTTAATTAGGATAAATCGTTTAGTGCAGGTTATTTATTTATTTATTTAACAACCCTTTATTGATGCCTGCCTGCGATGTGGCAGGCACTGTAGGGAATACAAACATGCTCCAGGTATGGTCTCTGGCCTCAAAGGAGCTTGTAATCTGGTGGGGAGACAGATGACTACACAGTGAACACAAGGGAGGGAGGAGGAAGGAGGGGAAGGGGGTGAGCGTGCAACTCATCAGCCTCCCAATTCCAATTAGAACCTTTGGGCTCAGATGCCAGGGACCAATTTAGAATTCCAACTCAGTAGCACAGTTGATAAGACAAACCTCTCCCAGGTCTGGGGGTAGGGGAACACCCTGATTTACAAAGAGCTTGAAGGCAAAGTGCCATGTCGTCCCAGTCTGAAATCTGATTGTTCCTCATAGATTTCTAAGTCATGTTGTCTGGTTTTGTGTAGTGCGGCAAGGTCTCACTTCAGGCAAGAGATGCTTTGGGTAAATTTAATTATTGAGCTGCTTTAAACACTGAATGTGGGGTAGGCATGCAGGAATAGAGAGCAAGGAAAAGGCTATTAATCTATTCATTCAAAAATTATTTCTTGTTTTGCTATATGAACATGAGTTCTGGACATGGGTGGTGGTGATGGTCCCATGACAATGTAAATGCACTTAATACCACTGAACCATACACTTAAGACATGGTTCAAATGGCAAAATTTTACATTATATGTGTTTTACCACAATTTTTAAAATGGAAAAATATTCTTAATTAACATGTGTCAAGGGGTACCTGGGTGGCTCAGTCAGTTAAGCGTCCGACTTTGGCTCAGGTCATGATTTCACAGTTTGTGAATTTGAGCCCCACAGAGGGCTGTGTGCTGATGGCTCTGTTTTGGATTCTGTCTCCCTCTCTCTCTGCCTCTCTCTCTCTTTCTCTCTCAAAAATAAACATTAAAAATTTTTTAATTAATATGTGTCAAGCACTATGTTATATGCTGGCTCTGATGAAAATATGAACGACACAGAATCTCTGCCCTTAAGAAGCTCACAGTCGGAAGGAGAAAGGCAAGAAGTAGGAAAATCGCAGCTCAGACATCACCTCTCCCAGGATGCCTTCCCTGATCCTCCCACCTTGGGTTCGGTCTGTTTCTGGTTCTCCCTCAATAGTCTGTGCTGGTTCATTTCATAATTATCTTCATTTATTCAGCAAACCTTTATTAAGTTAGGTTTGGGGGGATATAAAACCAAATGAGGCTTTCCATGTAAAGAAAGGAACAAACATGCAGATGAATCAGCACAAACACACACACACACACACACACACACACACACACAACCCATTACTGTACTTTTCTATTCCATAGGTGGAGCTTCTGAAGGTAGTGTTCAGTAAATGTTTACTGGATGGATGGGTAGATGGCTGGCTGGCAGGATGGATGGATGGATGGATAGATGGACAAATGAGTGTCTGTGGTGTAGAGGAGTGAGTTACAAACTACGTGCCCAGGAATATGAATAGGGGTCATTTAAACTGAGTTTCAGAAGATGAAAAGGAGTCTGCAAGGAGAAAGACAGGAAACACACCCAGACAAGAGGATGGATGTGATAAGAGCCCGCATATTTGGGAGGCAGTGGGGCATTTCGTACTGGGGGCCCAGGGGAGAGACAGAGGGACCCTGACCAGGAAGGCCGACGTGGGTCATTCTAAGGAGTGTGCAGTTTGCTGTGATGATCATTGAAGACTGAGAGGTTTTAAAGCAGAAGAACATGGCCTAACTTTTTATTTCAGCTTGCTCACTCTGCCATGGTTGGAGAAAGTGAGAGTGAGTCTATAGAAGTAGGACCAGGGACCAGGTGAGGAATTATATTTACTTACATACTAGAGAGAGAGACAGAAAAAGGTAGCTGAAATTAACACAGGTTTAGAAAAGATGAAAGATGAATTTGGCAACAAATTGGACTAGAAGTTTTATTCATTTATTCAACAAATATTTATGGAACATCTACTACATAGTAGGCACCATTCTAGACACTGGGAATTTAACATTGGACCAGAGAGCCATTGTCATACCCCCATGAAATTTATGTTCTGGTGGGGTGGGAAAATAATAATAAAATAAAGAAGCAGACAAAAGTAAACATGATAGAAATGTGTGAGCTTGGTCAAGTCACTTAATTTTTCCTTGCCTCAGTTTCCTCATCGGCAAAATGGGGATTAACAATAGTATCAACCTCATGGGGTGGTTGTGAGAATGTAATGAGTTAATATCTATAAAGAGCTTAGAACTGTGCCCAGCCCATAATAAGCACTATGTAAGTATTACTTATTATAATTAAGAAAAATTACACAGGGGAATGCATTTAAGAGGGATTTGACAGGTAGAAGTAGGGGAGGACTGTTTTGGTTAGTAGGTTAAGGAAGCCTTCTCTGTGTTGCTTACTCTTGAGCTGACACTTTAAAGAATGGTCGAAGGGGCCAAAATTGCTAATTCTCTGAAAGAGTGCTCCAGACCAAGGGAAACAACTGAATCTGGAACTGGCTAGGAGCTTCTAAGAAATAGAGAGAGGGAGTGCGTCCAGGGCACAGTGAAGGGTAAGCGTGGGTAGGAGTGAGGGATAAAATTAAAGAGGGTGACAGGGGGCCAGATAAAGAAGGACCTGCAGGGCCATGGATTTGTATTTCAGTAGCAACAGGAAGGAAGCCATCAGAGGGTTTTGCGAGGAGAGAGATGTCCTGTGGTTCCTACTTTTAAAACATCACTCTGGCTGTTTACAATATGTGTTGCCAAAAGTGGCTACAATTCCCTGTAAACCCCATATACACATCCTCCAGGTGATATTGCCAGTCCCCCATCAAGAGGAGGAGTCTGTTTCTCCACCCACTTGTATGCAAGCTGGCCTCAGGACCTACTCTGATCAACAGAAAGCACTGAAAAAGATTTTGGGGAGTTCCATAGCTAAGCCTCAACATAGACACCATACAGCTTCCACATCTACCCCCTTGCTATCCTATGTATTGATTATATTTTTATATAATTAATTTCTGGCATCTTTGGGGTGCCTTGCTGGCTGGGAGATACTGCTCCTTCCAGGGCTAGCTAATTCCTAGAGACAGTAAACAGCTCCTGAGTGGGCCTCCCTCTCATATACAAACCAACCAATCACAAGCCCATGCCCCCAACCACCTCCTTTGTTTCTCCCATACCAGGCCAATATTTCCTCTGCCCTAAATCAATCTGTCCAATGTCTCAGACAACTAGGGACAGCCCCTATGCCTCAAAGCCCTCCAGAACTATTCAAACTAGCCAATCCTGAGCTGTTTGCTCTGCCCTGCCTTGCTTCCCACAGAAACCCGAATAAAGGCTGTGGCTTTTGCCTTCCCCTCATGCCTTTCTGCCTCCTGATTGACAAGGGTGCTTCCCCTTGTGGCCCTGCATGGAGCACTGTGGCTCTCATTTCTAGAAGAGCTGTAAGTAACATGAAATTTTCTTCCCATGTAGTCACCCAGCCATCTTTATAAATTAAGACTCAGGCCCAAATCACCCTGCCGTGTGAAGAAACCAGGGTAGCCTACTGGAGCATGAGAGCAAATAAAACAGAGACAAGCCCTCCCAGCGAAGGGTCCCCTATACTAACCATCCCCAGCTGATCTGCCAGCTGACTGCATCAGAATGAGTGACCCCAGGTGAGACCACAGAAAACCCACCCAGCTAAGCCAGGCCCAAACTGCTGGCCCACGGAATCATGAGCAAATAAAATGGGTCATTGTGTTATGCCACTTAGATTGGAGTGACTTGTTACACAGCAGTCGATAAGGGATACACTGATCTATGGACAAAGGACTCTCTCTATGGACAAAGGACTGGCAGTAGAAGCCAATATTGGAAGGCATTGGTCCAGGCAAGAATTGCCATGACTTGACCTAGAACGGTAGCAGTGGAGATGGACAGAAGTGCCTGGAACCAAGATGCAATCTGGAGGCAACCAGCAACACTTGCTGGCTCCGTGTGGGTGTGAGAAGAGGAGAGGACTCAAGAAAGAAGCCACATTTTTAGCCTGAGTAATTGGGCAAACAACTGTGGCATTTACTAGATGTGAAAAACCGAAGGAGGAGTGGATCTGGGTTAGATATGAAGGGAGATCAGCAGTTTACTCCTGGATGAGTTTAGATAGAAGTGTCTATTGGCTGTCCCAGTGGGGATGCTGAGTTCCAAGTTGGACATGCACACCCAAACCCAAGGGAGAGATTTATGCTCCCAATAAAAACATGTGAGTCACTCATCTTGTAGAAGGTGCTTATAGCCACGGTGTTCAAAGCCGAGTCTTACAAGTTTACCTGAAGAGAGTATAGAAAGTGGGTGCAGAATTGCCAGGGTTTCAGTGTGGAGGAGAGGAGAGAGCAGGGAAGACTGAGAAGGAGCAGTGAGTGGGTAGGAAGGAGGGCCAGGCCAGCGTGAGGGAACAGCGTGTCTCAAGGAGAAAGGAGTCAACAGCATTTTATGCTGCTGGGAGGTTGAGTAGGACGAGAAAAGAGAAAGAGGCATTGGTTGGGCAGCATGTAGGTTGCTGATGGCGATAAAAGCCATTTCAGTGGCATCATGAGGACAGAAGCCAAGTGCAAGTACGCGGAGGAGAGACGGGGGCGGGGTGGGGGGGGTGCAGGTGAGGACAGTGAATCCAAATTACTCCTTTGAGAAGTTTTGTCATGAAGGACAGCAGAAAATGGGCAACACAGGGATGGGCTGTGGGGCCCAGGAGAGAAACTTTTGTTTTACATTTTTGCTTTGTAAAACATATCAGACATCCAAAAGAATAACACAGCATATATGTTCCGTTTGAAGGGACTTCGCTTTTTTTTTTTTTAAGATGAGAGGTACTACAGCATTTTGTATGCTAATAGGACTGATCCAGTGGAGAAACTGATGATGCAGGAAAGAGAGAGGATATTTACAGGAACAAAGTCCTTGAGAAGGTGAGAAAGAAACAGGATCCGGGGAGGAGCGGAGGGGTCGGCCGCTGTTAAGAGTAGGGACACGTCTTCCATTGTAGCAGGAGGAGGTTTGTCAATTTAGTGATGGGAAGACACAGGGGTTCTTGTGTGACTGCTTCTATGTCTCAGTGAAGTAAAAGGCAAGGTCATCAGCCAACGGGGAGGAAAGGAGGGGGAGAGCTGGGGGGGAGGAGAGAGAGGCTGCTGTCTCAGGGTGGGGAAGAGGACATAGGGAGGCAGTGCCCAATCCCCATCTGAGGTTTGGGGTCATGAGTTCAAAGCAAGACTGGTCAGCAGGCTTATACGGGTTTCTTCAGGTTAGGCGCTGATTCAGTTAAGATCAACGAGTGAGGTTAGCCAGGATGGCAGCTTTGCCAGGATGGAGGTTTTGTTAGGAAGGCCATTAAGGACATTTATAATAAAACAATTATAATACATCTTGGGTAGGCTAAGAAGAGGGACGAGGGAGATGAAGGGCAACTCCCAGGTTTCTGCACTGTACCTCTAGCACCTACAGGTAGGTACCATTTGCCAAGATGCTATTCCCATCTAGGAGGATGCCCAGGTTTGGGGAAGGAGGGATTCTGAACAGAGACAAGGACGGTTGTGTTTGCGGGGATCCCAGTGAACAGGACACCTCTTCCCCTTTGCTGGCTCCTCTCCCCTGGCCTTGGCCCCCGGCTGAGAAGGTGGAAAGCCAGCCCAGTGGCCCCGGCACCCACTGCCTTGCCCAGCCTGCCCCAGCTTCCCTCCTTCTTTAGGAACCTGTAAGGGCCTGTTTGCTGGTCTTTTCAGTTTAATACATTTTAATCAGAAAATTAATCAGGAAACACCAGTTCAGCAGATAATTGAACAATGAGAAGACATGATAATTGCTGTTTAGTCTAATTAACTTTGTTAAGTCTTTATTGGTAACAGAGACTTCCTGAGTGAAACTTATTAAACGTCCTTCCCTGAAAAACGATTCCTATTCAGAGGAAAAGTTGTATGGTCTGTCTTTGTCTGCATTATTTCCAGAAGAAGGACGTGGGTCCTGCGGCAGTTCCTGTGGGCATAGGAGACTCGTAAATCTCTCTTCGGGCTGTGCCCAGCTTCCTTCTCCCTGGAACTGTGAGCAGCCCGGCTCTCAGGGGCAGGGCATGTCGCGCTGCCTGTTTGGAGAACCACGTTCTGAGCCACCAGCTCTCTCCCAACCACGTGGCCTGCAACCGGTGAGTCCTGCTCTCCAATGCTTATGCTTTGGGGCTCTTCAATAGGGCCACCCAGAGTCATAGGTAGAGCACCAGGCCCCCTCCAAGGCCGCAGACCACCTGTGCAGCTTACCTATAGATATGAGCTGGCATACATTATGCACCAACAGGAATCTGGCTCCACGTTGTGCAAATGCAAGATTTGACCTGAATTTTCCAAATCAATTGCTGCTTTATCCCAGCAGCCCCTTTGCGAAGGAGGCGGTGCCTTCAAGGGCTCCGAAGGTGTGCGAGGTGGTTGGTTTCTGCACTAAATGTTTTTCTCCTTGGGGTCTCTTCTTGCTTCCTCTGTGATCATTTCTCATGTAGGGACTCTCAGAGGGGACTTGCTTCTAATCTGCTGCCTCACCAGGCACAGCTGGTTCCCACCTGAGATCAGTCCCAATTTACCCCATGGAGAATGATCTCAGCACCAGCTCTGGTGGACACAGCGGGGCGTCTGGCTTGGGGAAGCCCCAGAGATTTTGCTGAAAGACCCACCGCGGGAACTAGAAAATAGGTATTCCCTGCCAAGCTCCAGAGTGGACATTCAGAGTATGCTTGGGTGCAGGAGAGAAAACTGCCTTCTCCCGATGCAGCTTTGCACCCTTGCCTTCAGTGTCCATCCCTGTCACCACCAGGACAATTCCCAGGAGGGCCACCTGCCATTGTGACCACAGCCCTGACTTTGGGGATGCTTGTCCCAGGAGGTCCCTTCCTCTTTCTTTCTCGTGAACTTGTCATCTGTGACCTGCAGCACCTGTTCATAAGTACTGATGGGCTTGGGTCTGTCACAGTGGTATTATTTTAGTGCTGTCTGTCATGTCCCACATCAATAGGCCAGACAGATATTAAATTTCCTTAGATCCTGCATGTCAGCCAGAGGAAAGGTGGCAGTGAACTAACTATTCCAAGACAAAAGGAAGAACAAGTCATTTATGAGATGGCTTTGTTTAACAGGTGCAGAAATGAAGGGTGAGGAGTGGCTGGTTTCACCTAATCCGGGAGAACATCCCCTAAACTGCTGGAAATTAACCCCTCAACCTGTCCTCTGGCTCTCCCTGAGAGTTTCCTAAGGCACAGCCTGGGGTGTTACAGCATGAGTTGCCGCTGTGGCCTCTAGCGAGTCACGGGCTGCAGAGCCCAGCCAACCTAGATACCACCAGATGTCCACCTCTGATGCCCCCACTCAGGATGTGGCTGTTCCTTTCGTACAAAGAGTCACCTCCTCCCCAATTCTTCAGCCCCTGATTGCCTACATCATTGCTATGAGGAGGCTAGAACTTTAGCAAAATGTAACTGAACATTTGGGACTAGCGAAGGAACTATAATATAAAGCATAATTCAGACCTACTGCTATGAGGGGCCACACTTGGAACCTCCGGGCCCAAACACGATCTCCAAACCCTTTACCGGACTGGTTCCCTGGCCAGCCTTCCCTCTCGAAACACAAATCTGCCTTAAAGTCCTCAAATCTTATCCCAAAATGATAGACAGTGTGGATTCCCACCCCGCCCCCTGGAAATTGACACACCCCCCCACAGGAGCACAGTCTGGCATCAGATCCCCAACAAGATAACCCTGCAAGAATCCCACAGCACATCTCCCCAAGTCTGGGTCTCCCGAAGTGCAGCCCCCAACCCCATTCTTCCCCCGCCCCCCAGGCAGTGACCTGAAGACAGGCTGTGCATCCCTCCTGTGTTCTCTGCCTTGCCAGCTCCTGCTTCCTTCCAACAACAGCTCGAAGAAAAAAAATCTCACCATCTTGGTACAAATGCGACAATTTACAGGCACGGGCAGTGTGAATCCAGAATTAGAAAGAAACATTTCTGTAAAGGAAACATCATTTGCAGATGCAGGTTCCACTAAAATGCCCTCCTGATTTACATTACTAAGTAGCATACCTTAGCATCTCCGGCTGAAGCAATTGCATTTAGGCCTTCTCCAAGAGCCAGGGTGAGCAGAGCTTGCTTCTCATTTACATAACTACGAGGGCCCACTCAAGAGGTTCTGCCAAGAACAAAGAGACAGTCTGCCCTAAAGGTAAATTCCAGTCTCCACCCTTAAAGACAGAAACTGCGTATAATTTTTAAAATAAGTTTTTCAGCTTCAAAAACTGTAAGGTCCCATCTTCTAGTGCCCCATTATATAAGAAGCAGAAGAAGGAGGATAAATTTGAGGACAAGGATGGTGTCATGTTTATCTCTAGACACGCTAATGCCCAGCACAAGACTCTGCACATGTAATACGTTCTCATTAAATAAGAGTCAAATGGGATAGAGCAGACAGGGGCAAAGACTAGAGAAACACAGCATTCCTATCTATGCAAACCAGAAGTAGCCAGAGGTCTTCTCTGGCAGGAAGATGCTATAGGTTTAGTTCTTCCATCAAGACTTAACACTTGGGTCTTTAGCCTGATTACACCCTCAGCTGAGAGCACATGGCTCTGGGTCCATGGACTTTGGCTATGGCTTGTGTAATAATATTAATAGCCATGTAATAATAATACTAATAGCCAATGCAGCATCATATGCATCAGCTTATTACACATTATCACAACACTGTAATAAGAAGAAGGTACCATGGGGAGCGTATCATTACGCTCCCATTAATAAATGGGAAAACAAGACATAGAGAAGTTAAAATGTTTATCTTTTTCTATGGCAGACCAGGTAGTAAATGTTTCCAATTTGGCAGGCCAAATAGTCTCAGTTACAATAATGCAACTCTACATTGTAGAGCAAAAGCAACCATAGACAATATGTAAATGGATGAGTGTGATTGTTTCCCAATAAAACTTTATTTACAAAGTCAGAAGATAGGCAGTAGTTTGCCTATCCTCGAGCTGGGAGGTAATTGGACATTAGAGTCCAAGTTCTTTTTTTTTTTTTTTTAAGTTTATTTATTTGTTCTGAGAGGGGGTACAGAGAGAGAGGAAGAGAAAGATAATCCCAAGCAGGCTGTGTACTGTCAGCACAGAGCCCAACGCAGGGCTCGATCCCACAAACCATGAGGCCATGACCTGAGCTGAGATCAAGAGTTGGGCACTCAACCAATTGAGCCACACAGGCCCCCCTAGAGTCCAAGTTCTTAACCATTACCCACATCCTTCTCTAGAGCTGAGGCAAGCAAATCCGAGAATACAGACCATCAAAGATGCAGAAGGTAGACTTCATTTACCAGCCTATACCTATAGTCTGCACACCTGATAATCCCAACCTTTGTCACACCATTCACTGATGAACATTTTCTGTCTTGGGGATGGCAATTGAATCCACAGGTCAGGAAGGATGGGAGGCAGATGTAAGATGAGAATTAATAGGATAGGGAGCCTCAGGTCACAGGCAGGATATTGAGGCTAAAACATAGCTTGAGATGGGGTTGGGGATTAGGAATTATGCTGGTGACAATGGTGATGATTTTTTGCATGCCCACTTTGTGCCCAGTACTAAATGTTTTGCATGCAATATTTGCATTATGAGTTGAATTGTGTGCCCCACCTCCAAAATTCATAAGCTGAAGGCCTAACCCACAGTAACTCAGAATGTGACCTTATTTGAAGAGAGCGTCTTTATTTATCTTTGCCTAAATTAGAACTGAGGTCACTAGGGTAGGCCATTATCCAATATGACTGGTGTCCTTATAAAAAGGGGAAATTTAGAAACAGACAGACATATAGGGAACATGAACATGAAAGTGAATGTGGACATGAAGACAGCTACCTACAAGCCAGGAGGAGATGCCTGAGACAGATTCTCCCTAATGGCCCTCAGAAGGAACCTACCCTGCCCACACCTTGATCTGGGACTTCCAGCCCCCAGAAATGTGAGACAATCCAATTCTCTGGCTTAAGGCACCCAGGTTGTGGTACTTTCTAAAGACAGCCCTACCTAACAAATACAATTTCATCAACCATCACTATCACTCTGGGAGGTCAGCTCGGTTATTATCTCCATTTTACATAAATCAAACTTCACAGAGGTTGAGTAACTTCCCTCCAGGCACACAGAGAGGAAGAAGTGGAGTTAAAATTTGAACCAAGCCTTGCCAGATTCCAAACAGATAAAGGTTCCAAACAGAATGTGTCACCCAAAATATGGCTCTTTGGCCTAATGATTATTTTGAGCTGAAGGCAACTGAGAAAAAGCAGATACAAGAAAAGCTCTCTCCTATTTGATTAAAAGCAGGACATAAATTTACAAAGATGCCCCTCCTCCCCTCTCTATCAGGAAAGACAAATCCATGGAGGCAGCTTTAGACCCTTGTCAGTGAAGAAGGCACCAACTAAAATTTGCATAACAAGCCATATTCTTGTTTACTGCACTTTTTCTGATTACCTCTCCCATCCCCCCATAACTGACCTCCCCTCACCTTTCTTTCTTTTGCCTTTATCTCAAGAAGGTATTTAAGCCTGAGTTCTAAACCATGTCTCAGAGTTACTTATTTTCCCCCTCGAGATCTCCCATGTAGACAAGAGGTATACATGTTCATAAACTTCTGTTTCTTTTTCTCTTATTAATCTTTCTTTTATTACTGGGGTCTCAGCCAAGTACTCAGAAGAGCGAAGTGAAAATTATTTCCTTCCCTGTACATAGTTTAAACACTAATCTATCCATGGGGTGCTAGAGTGGGAGAGAGAGTTGAATGGCTCTTATCACCTCTCACATATATCTGCTGCCTGCACCCCCGCCCTCAAAGAACAGACCTTGATCTTTCAAACCTTTTGAAACCCCACACTCTCCCTCCTCACCCCACTACTCATGCTCTGTCTTAGGGGACAGCTCTGCTCTGAACTCGGCAGAGTTGGTTCCAGAGAGTAGGGAGCTTGTGATTATGCAGTGTGCTATGTCCCCACAGGAAGAAGGTGATTTTCCCTCCAGCACCAAGGGACCAGTGGGGCTGTCAGCCTGCCTAGGGAAGGACCACTCGGTCTCCACAGACACTCGCCCTCCCCCAGCCAGCAGACACCGAGGTTGGCCTATCTCTTCTTATCAGGCCTGAGGGGACAGGAGGCAGCTTGGACCGTGGCTTGCTGTAGAAGCTTCTGTCTGGAGACTGGGGCTCCACTGTGGAGACACTGCGGCTGCCATCCCCAAGTCACCATGTCTGCTCTGAGAGCCTTGGCCTCCCTAGCTAATTAGCCCAGGACTGGTGCTGTCCAGAGGCCTTCTGCACAGAGACAGTCACACACTTTGCCATTCATGGACAGGAGGGGCCTGCTGAGGCTCTTTTAAGAAAACAGGATTGTCAAAGTCCAAGAGATAATTAGTATTTAAGAGGCACAAGTTAGCAAGGTTAAAAGCTGAGAAATAAACACACACACACACACACACACACACACACACACAATTTCTAATGATTCTTAAAGAGTAAATGGGAAGATATGGCCTCTGCCTAGGAAACTATTTTTAAAAGATAGGATTTCACACCAAGGAAGACCAGGGCCCTCTCAGGCACCACTACCTGTGATTGCTCAGCCAAGCACCCTTAGGCTGTTGAGCTCTTATCTTCCCTAAAACCTGTTCTTCCTCCACCCTCTTTACTTCTGCCAAGGACTCCACTGTCCTGTAGCACACAAATGACATCCTCAGAATCTCCCACCCCACTAGGCACTCAGCCCCCACATTGCAGGGATTTGCCCCTGGCAGTGCAGTTCACACCTGTGCCCCACTCCAGGCCTATGGACTCTGCCCTCACTCAGGCCTGGACCACCATGACTTCTCCTATCTGGTCACTCCACCACCATCTCTATCCTCTGTAAAGAATCTGATCATGTCATCCTTCTACTTTAATCCTTTCATGGTGCCCCACTTCCAAAATGCCCCCATGGGATGGTAGTTAGTATTTAGAGGCACAAGTTAGCAAGGTTTCACCTTGATCTTCAGCACTGGGTCTTAACTGAAGCTCTACCTAACTTCCATGTGAACATGGGCAAATCTCTCCCACTCAGCTTCCCCATTTATAAAACAGGGATAATCTCACTGACCTCAAAGGTCCATCATGAAGGGTTAAAGTGATCAGCACCTTGAAGATGTTTATGACTCAAAAAAAAATGTGGCTTTTATGATTATCAACCCAGGAAGGAGAAGGGGCTTGTCCAGGGCTACCTGGTCGATTAGAAGTAAGTCCAAATCTTCCAACCCCCATGATACTCCAAGCTCTCAACAACTATTTGTTGGGTGAATGACTGTCAATCAGTCAATCTCAACCTCTTGCACTACCCCTCTACATATTAAGTCCTGTGTCTATTAAGGCTACTCAATCTATTAAAATCCATGACAAAGGTAAGGAAACCACTTCCTTTTTTGGCTCAAGCTAATCTAGACTCAAGTGAGCCCCCTGGTGTTCATATCTGGGATTGTGTGAATAAGCCCAAACTGGCTCAGACCTCCTAAGCCCTGTCCAGACTCAGCTGGGCTTTTGGGACTGAGAAGATGCTGTCCCTCTCATTTCCACATGAGGGTGACTTATTCTGTATTGTAGCTCAGCAAAGATTTCCTGAGCCTTGTAGTTGACCCAGGAGGTATGTTAGGTGGCCACAGTTAGACCAGAACTACTAGCTGTAATGGAATAAATCTATGTGTTGTGGGTGAAAACCCCCTGAGCCCTTGAACGCAGGCAGCATCAGGAGCTGAGCTCAAAGGAATTCTTCTAGAAGTGTGGAAGGTCCAGAGCCTAGTGGGAACCAGGCTTCCATCCTGCCACAGTGAATCAGCCTATATCCCCTGCAGTCCTGCTGAAACCCTCAGCCCTTCACTGCCTGGGCTAAAGACCTGAGCATCTTTCTTGACACCTTTCTCAACAACCCCCAGCACCAAGTCTTGCCCACCCTATCTCCCAAATTTGTCCATTTCTCTCCAACACCACGGCCACCATCCTATTCTGAGTCAGCCTGGCTTCTCTCCTGGGCGATTGCAATAGCCTCCTTCCTGCTCCCTGATTTCAGTCTCACCCTTTGCTACAACCAAAACAATCTTGCTGAAACCCAATTCCTACCTCACCACTCCCTTAAAACCTGGCAAAGTCCAAATTCTTATTGCACCTGGGAGAAAGTCCAACATCTTAACTGTGTATCCTTTGCCTTTGGCCCGGTCTGACCAGACTCTTGACATGCCTGCTTTGAGAGTGTCAGATTCTTTCTCTGCTCTGGATCTTGGCATGTGCTATTCTCTCTGCCTGAAACACCTTTCCCACTCTTCTTCACTTACTGAGTTTATTCAGTGAGTGTCTGCAGAGTGCCAGGGATGCTCAGGCACTGTCCTCACGAGGTTCAGAGTCTCATGGAGGAGTCATAGATTAACCAAATAACCACACAGAGATATAATTTAAAACTGAGATCAGTGCAGTGGAAGAGAATGACACAGAGACCTAATATTGCAATCTTGGAGGGCTTCCCTACAGAAGGGATCTTTAGGCTGAGAGGTGCATAGTCATTCAGGAGCTATCAGGATAGGAGCCTGGGGCTCTGAGTGGGCCCATTCCTCACCAAGTGGGAAAAGCCGGCCTGCTTAAAGGAAGCAAACAGGTGAGAGGAAAAGAGGATCCTAAAGGTCATTTGTCCCTGGATCCTGGCCCGAGGTTCCTGAAGCTTCTGCCTCTTATTTTTGGAGGCACCCCATCTTTCTTTCATAGGCTAGTAATGAGCAAACCCTGATCAATAAAATGATGAGGCTCCCAACAGACGTTGGCAGAGCTTCTGAAATCACAGAGACATGGATTTGAATTTTGGAGCCGCCACTCTGGCTTGCATCCCTGTGCTAGTTATTTCCCTGTGTGAGCTTTAGTCACCTTAGCTATAAAATGGAACAATATTCTTCCCTTTGCAGGGTTTTCTTAGGGGTGAAATGAGATGGAAGGAATGTCCCTTCTATAATGAGCTGCAGAGGGATCGACGGGCTTGTGCAATTTGCAATCTGAGTAGGGGTAAAAGAGTGAGGGGTCTCTAGTGCTCTGGGTCAGAATCCAGACACAAAACCTGGGTGGGCTCAAAGAGGTAAAACCAGAGTGCTTGAATTTCTCATCAGGGAGAGAAGCTGGCAACACCATTTAAATTGTTGATGTATTCCATTAAAATTGACTAACTTTCTGGTGGAGAAAAGTGTAATTGAATCCCTGGACCACTCAATATTAAGTAAGCTCCCCAATTCCTTTTCCCCACCCCCAACCCTCCATCTATGAAGGAAAAACAGGCTGTATATAAATGTCTGCTACTTAGAACTTGATCATCCCTCCAAAATGATAAACCCTTGGCTCTGGCCAGCAAGTGGAGCAAGGGAGGGTGGTTGATAAGGCCATGCACAATCTGGTCCATTCCCTTAGGGCCCAATAAATGACACCCCTCTCTTATCCTGCCTTAGGGAGTCCAGAGAGTGTTCTCTTGGGGACTGTGCTCAGCCCAACATTGGGCTTCCTAATTCTACCCTCAGCACCAAGCAACCTCACACAGCCAACCACATGGAGCAGTAGAACTGTAGGCTTCACCCCACAGAGGCAGAAGATCCCTAAAAGAGACCAAGAGAGTGGCTGAACCCAGTATACTCACTAGTGAGAATAATTACTTGTGCTCTCTGGGAGGAGAGAGAGGTCAGGAAACACCAGGAGTAAGAAATAAACACATCCCCCTAACATCATTAACCCTATTCTGTGCCTGTCTACACTGGTCTTCCTTTTGGCTTCGCAAAAATGCCATGCTTCTTTCCACCCCAGGGCCTTTGCACATGCTTGCTTTTGGGGGTGGGGGTATACTTAGAACACTGTCTTCTTTTCTCCCTTTGTCTTGTGTCCCCTTACTCATCTTCTAGGTTTTAGCTTAAGCATCACTTCCCCAGGAAACCCTTCCTGATCTCCCACAAAAGGTCACAAGCACTATGATCTCCTGGCTTCTTTGCAGCATCTGTCATGATTTTAAGTATAAATTATTTATATGATTAACTGACTGATGTCTGTTTTCTAGACAAGGCTCCGTGCACTAAGGTCAGAGACTACGTTTGTAAGGGTGTCCACTGTAACCCCAGTGACAGTTACAGCACTGGCACATGGTAGGTGCTCAAAATATTGTTTTTTACTACTATACTCATTTTGATATGCTTTCATATTGTTTTGAGTTTAATTTTCAATGGCTTTGTTGTGGTATCCTTGATACACAAAATGTCACATAATTAAGGTATACAATTTGATGAGTTTGGACATAGGCATACAACCATGAAACCATCACCACAATCAACATGATAAACACATCCATCACCTTCAAAAGTTTCCTCAGGTCCCCTTGGGATTTTTATTTTTTTTTAGGCTTTTTTGTTTTTGTGTTAAGAACACATAACATGAAATTTACCCTCTTAAATGTTTTATGTGCACAATACAGTATTATTAACTATAGGCACTATATTGTATAGCAAATCTCTACAATATTTTCATCTTGCTAACTGAAATACTACACCCATTAAACAGCAAAGCCCCATTCTCTCCTCCCCAGCCCCTGGCCACCATCCTTCTACTCTCTGCTTCTATGAACTTGACTTTTTTTTAAGTTTATTTATTTTTGAGAGATAGAGCATAAGTGAAAGAGAGGCAGAGAAAGAGGGAGACACAGAATATGAAGCAGCCTCCAGGCTTTGAGCTGTCAGCACAGAGTCCGATGCAGCGTCCAAACCCATGAACCGTGAGATTATGACCTGAGCTGAAGTCAGATGCTTAACTGAATGAGCCACCCAAGCGCCTCTAAGTTTATCTATTTATTTTGAGAGTGAGAGAGAGAGAGAGAGAGAGAACAAGTGGGGGAGGGGCAGAGACTGAGGGAGAGAGAAAGAATCCCAAGCAGGCTCCGCACACTCAGCTCAGCCCAGAGCCCAATGTGGAGCTCAAACTCATGAACCGTGAGATCATGACCTGCACCAAAGTCAGACGCCTAACCGACTGGGCCACCCAGGTCCCCCTGAATTTCACTATTTTAGACACCTCACACAAATGGAATCATGCAGTATTTGCTCTTCTATGCCTGGCTTACTTCATTTAGGATAATGTCCTCCAGGCTCATCAGTGTCGTAGCATATGACAAGATTTCCTTCTTTTTATGGCTGAATAATATTCCATTGTAAGTATACACCACATTTTCTTTATCCATTCTTCCATCAATGGACATTTAAGTTGTTTCCATTATCTTGGCTATTGTGAATGATGCTGCATTGAGCATGGGAGGATGGGTATCTCTTTGAGATCCTGATTTCAATTCTTTTGGATAAATACCCAGAAGCGGGATTGCTGGGTCATATGGTATTCCTATTTTTCATTCTCTGAGGAACCAGCTGCACCATTTTACATTCTGTGGGTGCTTAAAATATTAATGAAAGAAGTAATAATAGTTAACTCACAAGGTCATTTTAAAGTACTTTACACACATTAACTCCTGTAAGGTTTATAAGAACCCTGAGGTGGATACTTTCAGTACCTCCATTTTACAAGTGGGGAAACCAAGGCACAGGAAGGTTAGAAACCTTGCTTCAGGCCATACAGCTGACAGCAGAGCTTGGATTAGAAAGCAGGCAGGCGCACTCCCCCATAGGTATTCGGAATGTGCTATGTCACCACTTGAGGAAGGGTGTGGAAGGTTCCGAGGACGGGAGAGGAGGAAGAGGACAGTGGTACAGAGACTAACAAGAGGGGAACAAACAAAGACTGGGAGAAAAGTCAGAGAAGAGTCCCAGCTGTCGCTCTGAGGTGTTGAATCAGGGGACACCTGTGATCTGGGGTGAAACCGCACAGAGAGCCCCACAGCTCACTTCTGCCTCGGGAATCTTTACAAAAATTTTTTTCTTTTGTTTATTTATTTTGAGACAGAGAGAGACAGAGCGTGAGTGGGGGAGGTGCAGAGAGAGAGAGGGAGACACAAAATTTGAAACAAGCTCCAGGCTCTGAGCTGTCAGCACAGAACCCGACACGGGGCTCGAACCCACAAACTGTGAGATCATGACCTGAGCCGAAGTCAGACGCTCAACCGACTGAGCCACCCAGGTGCCCCTCTGCCTCTGGAATGTTAAGCCTGGCCATCAGCTTCCGTCCTGGGAGTGGGAGCAGGGGTGTGTCATGCCAACTGGCTCTCTCGGCCCTCAGGGTGATCCAGCTGTGGGCACCTCTGCCTCCCTGGGGTTCTCGGCATGCCTGAAGGATAACCCCTGCCTCGGACCCGGTATCAGGAGATGATACAGACAAAACACTCCACACAGCGCCTGATACAGTAATCATTTGATAAATGTTCTTGAAACCTTTCAGAAGGGCCCACATGTGTGTCCTAGCCTTCACCAAGTCCTAACAGATGCCACAGGGTGCCTCTCCCCGGAGGGGATCTCCCAGGGGACTAACTGTTAATTGACTCCACCACTAAAGTCCTGCGGAGAAGGAAGTCAGCCACCTCCACCACTGCACCTGCGTGGTCAGCATCTGGCAGGCTCATTGTTTTAAGTGATGAGCAATTGTCATTTTCTGTCGCCTGCATGATAAATCACTTTAAGAACCTCCCTTCTCTCGACAGCATAAGTAATTACAGCCCTGGTGTCTGGGGCCCTGGCACCGATTAGGAGGGAAGCAAACAACATTGGAGCTGATGCTGACTCATTTTTCTTTTTCACAAGGGCCTGGAGGCCACAGGGTCAGACCTGCTGGCTGGTCCCTTCCTGGGCTGGAAGATGCCTGCCCCCACCTCCACGCATCCCATAGCACCCCCAGACCTGCAGCCTGGAGACAGAGCACCCCACTAGCCACCCCTCAAAGCTCCTCATCCCCCTTTTCCCTAGCTGCCTTCAAGATGTGATTCCCAAGTGGACCAGTGATTAGGAGGAAAATATATTGTACTATAATAGGGAGAAATAATTCAGCTAGATAATAAAGAAGGGAAAAGTACCTTGTAAGAGGTGCTGCATGTGGTAATGCATGCTTGGGAAGATCTTATCTATTATGTTTTCTTGGTAGACATGGAATGTATGAAATCGGTAGAATTAGCAAACATCTTGGTCAGTACGCATCTCGGTGACCCAGGAATGACAATGAGGAAAAGACTGAATGATCCTGACATTCTTGTAACCTGAGATGGAAATCCTGGAACAGAACTTAGGAAGGAGCCATTTGTGCCCAGGATAGAGAATTAAAGCACATGGGAAGCAGGCTCGGGAGGCATAAATGATGTATGAAACCCAAATATGCAAGAAGGTCTTGGGCACAGCCTCTGCTTGCACTTCTCCTACTGCCATGCTGCTATGGGCATAAATAACCCCAGAGATCCCATTTCATGCACCTGCGTGCCTACTGCTGGCCAAGAGTTGGGGAAGGTCATTCTCCTGGCAGCCTCTGTCTGTGATTCTGCTTGGAGACTAGCTATCATGACAGCCTCCTGTCTTGATGACTCTCCCAGCCCCTTATCAATAGCCAGAGAAGCGTGAGCTTTCCCAGAAATGATTAGCTGGAGAGTCATCAAATAGTCTTGGGCAATGATACCAAAAATAAAAGGCTGGAGAGATGCACATGATTAAATAAGTTTGGGAAATGCTGCATACTGGTAGCCTTCTCTAGGAAAGTCGCAATACGTTAGCATTTTATTTATTTATTTTTTAAAAATTTTAACATTTATTTTTGAGAGACAGAGAGAGACAGATCATGAGCAGGGGAGGGGCAGAGAGAGAGGGAGACACAGAATCTGAAGCAGGTTCCAGGCTCTGAGCTGTCAGCACAGAGCCTGACGTGGGGCTGAACCCACGAACTGCGAGTTCATGACCTGAGCAGAAGTTGGGTGCTCAACTGACTGAGTCTCCCAGGCACCCCTACATTAGCATTTTAAAAGCTCTGAGAAGTCCTGCAGTAAATAACCTGTTTTGTTTTTTTAACCCACTGTTTCCCAAGCTGCTTTGATTAAGGGGCCTTTTTCTTGGACATCTATGAACATCCGGCAGAATGCTCTTTGAGAAAATGCTTCTTGGCACAGCTAGGACCTTTGACAGCAGGTAAGAGAGGAGGACTAGTGCCTGATTCATCCCTCAGTGACCTGATCAGGGAGGAGATGCTGAAGCCAGCTGTGTTCACCTGAGTAGCTTACATTTGCTGGGCACTTACTTTGACCTCGTGGGTTTCTAGGTGCAGAAACTGAGGCTTAGAAGAATTAAAGTAAGGTATGCAGTGATACGTGGGCAGTGGGCAGGCCAGGATTGGACCTCGGCCGTCCTGACTTGGGTATATCACATAAACCCTCTGGCTTTAATTTCCTGATTCATAATACAAGGGAGATGACTGCTGTATCTACCCTTATAAAGCTGAGATGAGGATTAAATGAGATAGTAAAGGGCTTAATGCAGGGATTAGCCCATAGTAAGCTCTTAAGAAGTGTTAGCAGTACAACAGACCCCATACAAGGCAGTTCTTACCCTCTCTGGCGACGGGGAGCTCATTATCTTACAAAGCCCTTGACAGTTTCAGGCCGCTCTAGCTATTAGAATAGTCACTCTGCTCTTGAGCCGAAAACCTATCTCCCCGTCCCCTAAGTCCTGACTCTGCCCCGGAAGCAGCCCCCAACCCTCCCCCCTTACAGCTCAGAGACTACTGACCAGTATGGCATCCCTGAGTCCCCTCACCTTCCCTCTCCCACCCCTACCCCCAGTATGGTGAGCTTGGAAGACAAGGCACTTTGCCATCAGGTTAGGACCCCTGAGCCTTTCTCCCTCCCCCCTCCTCTGGGCAATACCCCTGGTTTCTCTATCTGGAAAGGCGGGCATCTGCCACAGAACATTCAGCCCATGGAGGCTGAAGGAAGGCAAGCACACCCTGACAGCCAGCCTGACTCACCTGGATGATGCGGATGGGGATGGGTCTGGCTCACGCCCTACTCAGCTCCCGGAAGAGAACAAAGAGCGGGAGAAGGGATGCTGCCCAGGCCTCACTGTACACTTCATTTCAGGCTAACTGAGTCAATTAACCATTGTCAAGGGCCCAAGGGAAGGCCCAGCCTGCCTGATGGACCCGGAGCCAGTGGGCACAGGGTCATGGAGGGCAATGGCAGGACAGGACGCACATCCCCAGCAGCACCCGGAAGGTGAGAGGTCCTGAAAGGCACAGAAGGGGTGATCAGCACTGTGATGCTTTCACCTGCAGGTGACACACACCAGAGCTGTTTCATGTGCTTTATGTATCCATTAACTCCTTTATCCTCCCAGGACCCTACCTGCTCCCAGCTGAGAGGTGAGCAAACCAGGCCAAAGAAAGATTAAGTAATTCACCCAAGACCACACAGCAAAGGAGCAACACAGCTGGTGTTTGAACCCAGGCTCTAGAACCTGGGCCCTTAATTTCTGAACTACACTGTCTTCCCAACACTGTATGTCTGGAGCAGTCTGGGGAAGAAGGAAACAGAAGATGGGAAGGTAGAACAGAGACTAAAAGACTGCAGAGCATTCAAGTATTTAGAGACAGAGAAAGGCCACTGTCCAGGGTACAGCAGGGGGACCATAGTGGGGATGGCAGAGGGAGGGCAGGGGGACGGCCAGGGGACAGGCCAGCACATGCAGTGGACAGACAGGATGTCAGCTGCCTAAAGCAGAAAGGCAAGGTGGGGAAAGGGTGATTCACCATCACAGAGGAGACAGGGCAGGGCAGATGGGAGGCAGAGTCGTCACCACCCCAAAGAGCTCACGGTCTTGTGAACAAAGGCCACTGCAGAGGCCATAGCAACAGGACGGGGCTTGAAAGGCCCCTCCACAGGCCTAGCATCTTCCCAGGAAGGGAGTCTGGTAGCTGCCGAGCCTCATCCATAAAGCAAGTCAGACTCCAGCGGGAAAGCTTCTGGAGTCCCATTAGTGCTGAAACGGCCCCACGCCGCCCCCCTCCACCCTCGCAATGAATTAACTCTGTGGCGGAGATGGAGGAGATGCCAGAGTCCCCCCTCGTCTTCCCTAACCTTGGGACAAATTAAATCAAATTCCACTGCACGGCCTAAAGGCATAAACTTCGTTAGCTGCACCAATATATTCTGCCAGGCAGGCAGGCTCCCAGGTACTAATTACTTTATTCAGCAAGTTAAACAAATGATATGATATCTAAATTCGAAGGAGAGGCACCCAAGAGTTATGGAGCACGTGCCTCTGGGATTTGCCAATGAACAAAGCAAAACAGAATTGCTAAACCCACAGCTCAAAGCATTTATCTGTGTATCCTTCAAGATGGAGTTCAAGGCTTCTGTTCACCCCTCCTCCAGGAAGCCATCCTTATTTAGGCCATCTCCCTGAACGTTTTGCCCCAGAAGGCTATGAAGCCTGGTGGTTAGGGCACAGCTCTGGTCTTGGCTAGAGTGGTGTTCTCCCATGGACTCGTTGTGCAACTTGGCTCTTTGCTTATGCTCTTTGCTTACCACCCACCTCACTCTAACCTTTCGTTTCCTTAACTGTAATGTGGGGATAATAATAGCTCCTGCCTCCTAAGGTGGTTGCCAGGGTTTTGAGGTAATCCATGCAAGGATGTTAGCACACAGCACAACCTCCGTAAATGGGAACTATTTCTATTATTATCCTTCTTGTTTGATAGCTATTCATGTTGTTAGTAGCAGTTGCAATTGTAGGGTCTCCAAGAGGTCCCCAATAAGTAGGAGCCCTTTTGGCTTAGTCCTGAAAATAATTTTTATATAAAACAAATAGATGGAGGGGCACCTAGGGGGCTCAGTCAGTTGAGCATCCAACTCTTGATTTCAGTTCAGATCATGATCCAGGGGTCATGGGATAGAGCCCCGCATTGGGCTCTGTGCTAAGTGTGGCTCTTGCTTAAGATTTTCTCTCTCCTTCTGCCTCTCCGCCTCCTACCCCCTGCACTGTCTCTCTCTTTCTCTCTCCCTAAAATTAAAAAAAATATGGATATCAAAATATTGACATTATTACTGAGAGAGGCTGAGTTTGAAAATGTAGCTTAATGCAGAAGAGAATGGGCCGGGCCTGGAATGAATCCTGGGTTAGGAGTCAGGGCAGCGCTGACCAGGGCAGATTTCTGGGCTGGAGGCCACTCCATCAAGTCATGCATCAGAGCAGAACCCTCAGGTTCTCACTCCCAGAAAGGAGGAGGTACCCCCATTAGTCTTCCTAAATTTGCCTATTGGAAAGATGTCATCCCATCTCCCTAGGGTAGCTAAAATAAATGGGGTGGAAAGGGATGCAAAGCTATACTAATTGAACTCCCTTTACAGGAAGAACCTTCTGGAGCTGGGGGAAAGCCCTTCCCAATAACACATAAGAGACAATGAGAGGCGGTGACTTTGGAGTCCAACAGGATGGATTTGAATCCATTCTTCCCTCATTTATATGTTATGTGATTTGAAGAAAGAACTTTAATCTCTTTGATTAAGGCCCCAATAAAGTCTGGCTTTAGTGGCACACAAATCATTAAAAAGAAGTTGCCTGCAATTCCCTGTACTTGATCCTTAGTCCTTTGTTCCCAGAATTCCAACACTTCTATGACTCCTGAGCCTGGCATCACCTTGGGACTTTGCTTTGTGATCTTCCTCCATTCACGTCCTCACTGCTGACCCTGCTGTCCTATCTACAGCTTCTAGAGCAGAGACAAAGTTCACACTTACCCATGCGGAGCTATTACAGGACCTGTCACCCCACATATATCAATATCTTTCATGGTTGAACAGGGCAGCATTAATCATAGGACATGACTTCCCTAACCCTCCTGGTTACAGTAGGTTGGATAGCAGTGAGCACATGACTCAATCTGAGCCAATCAGGTTCTCTCATCCCAGTATGTGTGGAGTTCATAATTCACACTGCTGGGGAAGTTGGAAACTGTGGGGCAACCATCTGATGCCAAAAGCATAGATAAAAATTGAACCAGAGAGAGATTGTTTGGAAAGTGAAGCACAGTTCCAGAGAAATGCACAGATAAAAGACCCCCTAGCTCCAGAGACAGCAAGACACATAGACGAGGTGACAGCTATAGTTCTTGGTGGCTTCCTAGTCAATGACCCTCTGTACTATTGTCAAAAAAAAAATTCTCTATTTTTGCTTAAGGCAAACTGGTCTCTGATATTTGCAAATTAACCACTCTTAGTTAAAGTACTGAGAATGGTTAGGAGTCTAGCCAATGAGCCTAGAAAGCATACCAAACCCATCTAACCACACAACCGCTCCCTCAGCTGGTTATGGGAAAGGTTCCGGAAAGACCTGGGGCCCCTTCCTTGGAGAAAGGAACAAAGTCTGAAAGCAAAGCTAGTGAGGATGTGTGCACTGGCTCAAAGCCTACTCTAATAAGTGTCCTCGACCTATTAGAATTGGAGTCCCCAACCAGGGGACAATCCCCTTCCATGACCCCTATTGTGGCAGTTCTCCCCTAGAGAGGACGGTGATTCTTGGCTCTACTAGGGGATTTTCTTCTAACTAGTTCTGTTTGAGTTTTACCAATAGGTACACAATTCTGAACATTTCATTGTAATGCCGAGGACAATGCAGCCCTCTTGCTCACCCACGCCGCCGGATCTGAAGACCTTCTCATTAATGTACGAGAAAAAGAGGAACTCACCTTCTCCTTGACTGAATTTTGCATCTGGGTGCTTCCAGCAAGATGGCAATGGGGCCACTGGGTCACCTGCTCCCAGGTGTGCACACCAAGAGTGGATATTGGAGAGAGTGCTCAGAGTTATTTGTGGGGGCAAGTCAGAGGCCATGGGAGGGCTCTGCCCCTGGGCAAGGGACCCAGGATTCCTGATCAGGCCCTGACACATGTTACTCAGTAAATGTTTGATCAATACATTAATCCTGCCTGTCACTCATTCTCCATCAGCCCAATCCCCACCCACACTCGCTCCCTAAATGTCCTTCAGATCCTGTCTTGTGCTCCATCAGACTTGCCACTGCTCTTGATTTGATAGATCCTTAGTCCTTCTACCAGACACTAGCAAATATAATTCTCTGGACTCCTTGTTAACCCTCCCCTCTGCCTTGATCCAGCTCCCAGGACAGTGGCTGCCCAGTAGTCTTCCTCAAAGATCCCTAACACTCCCCAGATTAGTGGCCTATAGGCATTCCCAGCAAGGTCCCTGGAGACCCACTCTTGCCTGGCTCTGAAGCCCCCATCCCTTACTTTCTGGCTTGCACTGGAGGGGTGCTGAACTGTTGATTCATGATGCTCCTTCAAGGCTCCATGCCCTTGGGCAGACAGCTTCCCTCATGTGGAGTGCTGTATCTCTTTCTCTGTCTAGTCTTTGCCAGTCCATCTTCTAGCTCCTGCATCACCTTCACCACTCACCCCTAGCACATGGCTGACCCCGCTCCCCTGTTCCCAACCATGAGCCCATGTTCATCTCACTTGGTTCCCTCTCCAGCACTGCTCACTCCCTAAGGAAACTGATTGTGTACTTGCCTGTGTCCACCACACAGCTGTGAGCACCTGGAGGGCAAAGAGGCATCCTATGCCTCTTTGGTACCAAGAAGAAACAATGATTGTTCTTCAAAATGAGAACTAACTATAGCTTCTTTTATATCCTAGCGGAATGGCAAAATTCCTATCAGAGGACATGGCTTTTTATTTAGGAAAATACGTAGAGGCACTTCTTTGGAGTTAAATGTGATACTCCCCAAGGCATGGTCTAGAAGGAGCAGACACATCAAAGTGGGAGGTGAATTGCATAACAAAGTAAAGAAACATTGAGTTCCAGGGACTGTCCAGGAGAGGAGGTAGACAGCTCTTAGGAAAACAGAGGGAAGTGGGGAGTGCGTGAAAAGGGACACAGGAAATAGAGGCCTGTGGGGCATCCCAATTGGATGGGGAGGCCACCAAATGTGGGGTGCTCTGATTGGGGGGAGGCCCGTGGTGAGGGCAGTGAAAGAATTCACCCAAGGCAGAACAAAGGAGATAAAAGTTTACTGAATACATTGCAAGGGAGCGGACAGGACAGCAAAGGAGAGACTGCTACGAGGCAGTGATGAGGGGCCACAGTTATAGGGAGGAGTAAGGGAGTAGGGGAACATATGGAACTTTCCTTTTTTGGTAATCTTCGGAACTGTGCCTGGTTGTAATTGGTCAGTTAGGGTCTATGGTTATTTCAAGATGGGTCACTTAATGAGCCTGTTCGCATTCACCTCTGTGGTCACTGTGGGCCCTTTTGCCTTGATAAAGTTTCCATTGCTCAGGTTTGTGCCTAAAAGCATCCTCTAAAGGCTCCAGCAGTAGGCTGAGGGCCTGAAGGAGAAAGCTAGACGGTGGACATCTCCTGGGCCCTGAGGGCTAAAGGGACTTGGAGAAACAAGATATGGAATATTGAGGTTTAAAGTATTTCTGATAGGGGTGCCTGGGTGGCTTAGTCGGTTAAGCATCTGACTTCGGCTCAGGTCAGGATCTCACAGTCTGTGAGTTTGAGCCCTGCATCAGGCTCTGTGCTGATAGCTCAGAGCCTGGAGCCTGCTTCTGATTCTGGGTCGCCCACTCTCTCTGCCCCTCCCCCATTCACACTCTGTCTCTCTCTCTTTCTCAAAAATTAATAAACATAAAAAAATAAAGTATTTCTGATAGATCTGAAGGGGTATATGCACCCCAATGTTTTTAGCAGCATTTTCAACAATAGCCACACTATGGAGAGAGCCCAAATGTCCATCGACTAATGAATGGACAAAGGAGATGTGGCAGATAGATAGATAGATAGATAGATGAAATATTACTCAACCATCAAAAAGAATGAAATCTTGTCATTTGCAATGATGTGGATGGAACTAGAAGGTATTATGCTAAGTGGAATAGTCAGAGAAAAACAAATACCATATGATTTCACTTATTTGTGGAATTTAAGAAACAAAACAGCTGGACATATGGGACGGGGTGGAAGAAAAGAGAAGAGAGAAAATGAACCAGAAAAGACTCTTAACAATAGAGAACAAACTGAGGATTGATGGAGGGAGGTGGGTGGGGGATGGGCTAAATGGGTGATGGGTACTAAGGAGGGCACTTGTTGCGATGAGCACTGGGTATTGTATGGAAGTGATGAATCACTGAATTCTACTCCTGAAACCAATATTGCACTGTATGTTAATTAACATTTAAACTAAAAGAAATTTTTTAATGTTTATTTATTTTTGAAAGAGAGAGACAAAGCACGAGCAGGGGAAGGGCAGAGACAGAGAGACAGACAGACAGAATCCGAAGCAGACTCCAGGCTCTGAGCCGTCAGCAGAACTTGCTGTGGGGCTCCAACTCAGGAACTGTGAGATCATGACCTGAGCCGAAGTCAGACACTTAACTGACTAAGCCACCTAGGCACCCAAATTTCAAAAAAAAATTTTTAAGAGATGCAAACAGGAAAAATAAAATAAAACAAAATAAAATAAAATAAAGTATTTCTGATACTGTGCTGTCCTGTGCTATCACCCTTCCCCCCACAACTCCAAACGTCCAGGAAAAGTCCAAGGATCATGGCAGCCATGTGGCAATGGTGTTTGAGAGGAGGAAGGAAAAGAGACCTTGTCCAGTCCTGGGGAGAGGTGATGCACAGAGGGGCAGCCACAGAGGGGAGCCCATGAATGCGTGACTCCAAAGGCAGGGGAAACACAGAATCAGAATTCGAAGGTAAGCTTGAGGACAAAAACCGCATCAGGAATCTGCAGAAAGCTTGGGGAAGGCATTGAAAGAGAGGGCTTGCCATTTTCTTTAGGTTAAAGGTTTCCTGTTCAACCCACGCTCCAATGAATTGAAGCGAAATTCTGGTCAGTGTGGGGACCTCTGAGACCAGCCTGCGTGCATTTGGGGCAGCCCTCTTCCATGGCACATAGGAGAGAAGAGGAACATCCAAAATGCTTAACCAAGACTGTATGCCACATAGTAATGAGGGCGGCATACTGAGCCGCCCTAAGCTAAGAGAGAGCTTAGCACTGACAGGGCTTCTCACCAACAAGGGCTGGTGGGAACAGATGAGGAAACACAGTCTTCAAATGCCTGAGCAAGAGGCATTTGGTCCTCGGATGGTAAGGCAACCCAATATAAGTGCCATCTTTGAGTGGCTGGTGGTGGCTTTCAAGAGCATGACCTAAGGAAGAATTGGAAGGCTCTGCCTGAAGTCAGCAAGAAAGGATTCACCAGTCAATGGATACTGTCTGCCACGGGTACACGGGAAGGGGAACGAGAACATGTGAGCCGTCTCTAACCTAGCCCAGCTTCTACAGACGGACATACAGAGACACTTCCCCAATAGTTAGTGGTTAGAGTCAAGTCTGTGTCGAATTCTGGGCTCTTCTCTGCACAGCACCAAGACTGGGAACCCGAAGGGATCCTATGAAGGACTGCTTTTTGCTCCTTCTCCTGCTCCTATTCTTGCTAGGACCTGCACCCCACCTTATACACACCTCATTGTACAGGTAGCACATGTCAAGGAGTTAATGATTTTTTTGGAGTCTTCCACACAATAGTCAACATCTGAGGAGTGACCAGGCGGAGTCATCATGTATGTTTTCCAGACCACTGACTCACCATGGCCCCTGGCTCCAGGGTATAAGTGACTTACAGTGATGAAGGAGCATAAGGCAAGCTGAAGACAAAGCACAAGCTAGCACACAGCTCCTCCCCCCGCCCCCCGCCACGTGGGATATATGTGTGCTATTCCTTGGACGCTCCTGGCTGCCCGAGAACAGAGGAAAGGAAAGAACTCGAATGGTTGACTGATAGAGGTCACAGTCATGCAGGACAGGAGTGTCCTTCAGTTTACCGAGAACTTCGTAAACTGCAGGAAAACAGCAATCTTATCCATAGCCTGATCTCCAGAAACCTATAGACTCCATTTCCTGAAGCCCTAATATCACCCTCATCAAGATGGAAGGGGGTTTAAGTGCTTGCTATGGTGATGTGGGGAACAAAGGCGAATGAAAAACTAAATTCCCTTACTGCCTACAGCCCACTGGCGAGACCTCCCTCTAGGAGTTCAGCGCCTCCATGATGACACTTTGCTAGGGGCAAAAGGGAATCTTGCCTTAACATTATCCTGACCCCCCAGGATCCTGCAAGTCTCCTTAAACACATAAAAATTCCTTTGCAAACCTCCTTTATCTTTAACCTAATCGAAAGACCAAATGGCCAGAAGAGCTGGAACACAATATATGCCTGATTTTTTTTTCAGGTTAGGAACCAACAAAGGAAGAAGCTGTGACAATGGGACTCAGGACTGGCAGAAATGGCCACGCCTCCCCCAGCCCCCGACCTGTAGCCCAGGTGCAGCAGCCTTGGCGTGAGTCTTTTTTTTTTTTTTTTCTAATTTTGTTTAATATTTATTTATTTTTGAGAGAGAGAGAGACAGAGCGTGAGCGGGGGAGAGGCAGAGAGAGGTGGAAACACAGAATCCGAAGCAGGCTCCAGGCTCTGGGCTGTCAGCACAGAGCCCACCATGGGGCTCAAACCCACAAACTGTGAGATCATGACCTGAGCTGAAGTCTGACGCTTAAGCTTAACCGACTCAGTCACCCAGGGGCCCCGGCGTGAGTGGTTAAACGGCACCCCTGGACTGACAGCTCGGGCACACAGCCGGTGAATGGAGCCCAGGCTGGCTTTCAGCCCCTGCCTGTCGCCTCAGACAGGCACTTTTGTGCAGTGCACAGTCTGTGCAGACGCAGAGCAGTGCGTGCCCACTGCCCTCAGCCCAGCCCACACGCAGCAAGTAGACTAGAGGAGGGGCTCAAAGGAATCCCCTACAGATCCAGCTAAAATGCAGATTCTGATTCAGTAGTGTGGTGCCACCGGTTTTGCATTTCTCCCGTACTTCCCTTGCTCTGGCTGGTGATCTCTACACCGTGCTTTGAATAGCAAAGAACTGGCACATGAGATGCGGACGTCCGGGCATGGACACACCGGGGGAAACAGGGAAGAAAAAAAAACCTGTGGAAAATGATTCTGTTTGATTAAATGAAATCCTTTTGGATTATTTCCCACCGCGGGCCAGTCCTTCTCATGCTGGAGACAGGCAAACACGGTGCAGAGCTTGTCCACAGAAGGCACCCAGAACCTGGTGGGACAGACAGAGAAGTGTGCCAGCCACACCTGGGACAAAAGAGCCCCAGAGCCCAGAAGGAATGACTAGAGCTAAATACTCAAAATCGGGAGGACTTCTTCGGAGAAGTGACATTTGCAGAATGAACAGTGTTTCGACAGGTGGAAGGCAGGAAAGCTAGGCAAAAGAACCAAAGTATACCTCAACTAGTTAACCACTCCATGTGTAAACAGATGAACATTTTAAAGATGGAAAGGGCATGAGGATTCCAAGCATACAGACCTTAAGATTCATGAATAGGGAGGGTTAGTGGGAGGCAGAGCAAGAAAATTCATCGAGCATTCATTAGGTTATTCTGGGCCTTGAATGCCAGGCTATAAGAAGAGAAATACACAAAAAATAAAAAAGCGAAACCTCACCAGGCAGTCAGGGCCCAACCTGGCGAGCTGGTTCTGTGAGGTCCCCATCGAGGTGCCCGGGCATGACAAGCCCCGTGCAGTTGGCGGAGCCTGGGAAGGATCAATACAGAACAGCTTTCCAGTGTCTGGGCTTGTGTCATCTACACGGGAAGGTCAGGACGACAATGCGGTAGGACAAACATCTAACTCCACCTGTGGGGAAAGCAGGCAGGGGAAGCACTGGAGAGAAAAGGTATTCTGCCACAGAAAAGGAGACCTGTGAAAAGGGCTCGCTGAGGACCCATGAAAGATAAAGCCCAAGCCCCTCAAAAAGAAACCCATCAAGTGTTTGCGAGATTGAAGCCCATTGAAGCTGCTGAAGAGAAATGGATGGTTGGAGAGAGAGAAGTGATAGAGAGCTCTTTAAGGAAATAAACTAGCCAGCCCAGGAGCCGAACCCCCTCCTCAAGCTCCCTGTCCCTCCCAAGAACCTCCACCTCACCGCAGCCTCACCAGAGCCAAAGTCATATGACCCACACCTGCACGCCATCCAGGCCACTCTGGACCCCACGTTACAGTCCTGTCCCAACTCTGGCCCTGTGCCCCCTTCTGCCAATGGCCTCAGTCTTGCCCCAGAGATAAAACCTCTCTACCTTACATTCTAGATCACTTGACTTGAGTTCTGACATCGTGGCCTGCCCAGGCTTCCCAGGCTGAGAACCCACTGAGCTCTCCTTCCTTCTGGAGGTCCTCACCCCAAACCACCAGGGCTCCCCTTACCCATGGTTATTCCCTACTGCCTGATGAGTGGCAAGAACGACCTGAGCCATGTGAACCAGTCCTTCCTGAGTCCAAATACTGAAAGGGGTCAAGGACTTGTTCTCAAGGCAAAGAAATCAGACTGGACTCAGAGCTAGAGCCATAGAAATGGGGTCTACCTGGCTTTTCCCGCCTGCCCACATCCTTGGATGTTTCTTGTGCCCTTCCATCCCTGAGATGCTCGCTCAGAGTCAGCCTTCAAGCTGAGGGTTCAGAGGTGGTACAGGTGTGGTCCTGGAGAAAAGCTTCATACGAACATGAGCATCATGGTCTCCCCAGTTCGCAACTCCAAGCATATCCTTCTCTGCCTTCTGGGTGGCACTCTTCTGCAGGGTGCACTGTCTCCCAGAGCCGTAGCCAGGATGCTGCTGTGGCTCCCGGTGGGTGGCCGTGCCAGCCATGTGGCCCGCCCCTGCCAGGAGGCTGCAGCGGGAAGCATTAAGGGAGAACCAGCAGGGGGCGCCTGGGTGGCTCAGTCAGTTGAGCTTCCCGGCTTCAGCTCAGGTCATGATCTCTCGGTTCATGGGTTCGAGCCCCGCATCGGGCTCTGTGCTGACAGCTAGCTCAGAGCCTGGAGCCTGCTTCGGATTCTGTGCCTCCCTCTCTCTCTGACCCTCCCCTGCTCATGCTGTCTCTCTCTCTCTCTTTCAAAAATAAATAAAACATTAGAAAATTTAAAAAAGGGGAGGGGGGGAGAACCAGCAGGTGGACGGCCCACTACAGTTAGCTCTGTGCAAGAGAGAGTGTGAACGTTTCCTCCAACCTGACTCCTGCCACTGAGTCTTACACGGTCCCATACTTGTTCACCCTTCATTGCTGAGATGCCGCTGGGCTTCCTGAGCACCCCCAGTGGCAGCAGACCAGGCTCCCAGAACGCTAACCCCCTGAGTGGAAGGGTTAAGTGTCAGGCCCTCGGAGTCAGGTGTCAGGACTGGCTTGCAGAGGTCACTTTGTGTTGTTGCAGACTCCCAAGATGGGTGTGAGGTCCCCCATGCTGTTCTTAGCCATAGTTGTTTCTAGCAGCTTAAACTGCATGCCCTGACAATCTCTATCCTAATGGGCTGGACTGCAGCCCCAGCACATGCAGAGACTGCGACCAGTTCATATCACAACTGCTAACATGTTGTTGGACATGCAAAGGAGGGAGGCTGGAATGAACCCTGATGTGTTGGAGGTATCAGGGTGACCCCAGAGTTTGCAATATACAGATAGAAATATGAGTATAGAAGTGGATAGAGGGGAGCCTGGGCAGCTCCGTTGGTTAAGTGTCTGATCGGCTCAGGTCGTGATCTCACAGTTTGTGAGTTCGAGCCCCACATCAGACTGTCTGCTGTCAGCAAGGGCCTGCTTTGGATCCTCTGTCCCCCTTTTGCTTTGCCCCTCCCTTGCTCACACATTCTCTCTCTCTAAAATATATAAACATTAAGGGGGAAAAGAAGTGGATGGAGAAATGTGTGGATACCTGTATATGCATACATGCAAGTATTTATATATAAAACCACCTCATCCCCAGCTCTGTCCACCGAGATAGCCTAGAAGCAAAGAAACTACTGTAGCAAATAATTGCACACAGAGCACCTAGATCTCAGTTCTTAAATACCAGTCTCCACCAAAAGGAACCCAAGTTATTTAAAGAAATGGCCTTCCCAGGACTGGACAGGGAAAACACAAGCTGAGCCTGGGACACCTTGTCTTTGCCCGGCTGTCCCCTCTTTCTGGGCTGCCCTCCCACACCCGCTCCTGTGACATCCCATCAGATCAAGAGTGCACCCCGTCTGTCAGTGCTCAATCTTCTATCGCTGTTCAGGGATGTGGCAAAGTCCCACGGGCCAGTGCATCCCCTTGGAAAGTCTAATGGACCTCATGCAAACCCAGGTTCTGTCTGGTTACTAACTTAACCTGTCTGAGCCTGATACTGATACTGATACCTGCTCCCTGGGGTGCGGGGGAGCCTCAGGTAGGTGACCCAAGTTGAGCCACGAGGCTGAGTGCTTACCCAGCAAACACTAAATGGCAGTATTTTATTCACAGTGATGTATTCACCTGCTCTGTGAGATCCTGAGCTCTGTCTCCTCTGTTCTTCCCATCCCGCCAATACCCAGCACTGAACCTGCCACCCCAAGAGTGATCAGTCTGTGTTTCTTGGATTGTTTCATTGAATTGCTAGCTGATGTTTACTGACAGACCCTTATTGACTGGCTCCATCCAGCTGACACTGGGAATGTATCTACACTTATTGATTGATCTTTTCCTACCAATGCCCACTGACTGACACTTATCTGGGACCGTCCCTCATAGCACCTGCCGGGGCCCCCAACCTCCTGAATAAAAGGAAGGAGAGCTCTCTGACTCTGCCTCTGCCTGCCTCTTTTTCACGTCCCCCCTGACACTCCCATTTCTCTGCATCTCCATCCCATCTCATTCTCTGCCCCATTCCTTGTCAGCATCACCGTGTCTGGTTTTCTCCATGTCTCTGTGATCCTGTTCTGCCACCAGCTCTCTGCCTGCTTCCATGGGCCCTGCTTTATGGCTTTTCTCCCTGCCACCATCTTTCTCTCCCACAGGAGAGTCATCTCCCCTCACCCCAAGCCAATGCCCCTCATCGTCCATGCTCAGGGACATGGCACTCGATAGCACAGGTGCATATTTATTGTTACATCTTTATTGTTCTCCTGGCTACAGACCGTCTTTTCTTCACTATTCTTCGGGGATCAGATGCAGATGGTTTTCTTTATCTGCACCATCTGGGACTCCTCTCCTCCCCATCCCTCCCACTTCCCCCAATCTTAGAACCCCCAGCAGAGGCATCATCTGGAAATGTCAGAAGCAGCCTGAGGATTCCCTGGCTAGCACGTGTGGGGAGGGAAGAATGAGGTCACACGTGCCACACACATGGGGAGACATGCTCAAGGAGAAGAAACACGTGGTCAGACTCCAAAGTTATCATGAACGGTTCATACATCATGTGTCCAGGCTGATTATTTGAGGGCGCAATGCACCCAGCCTGTGCAGGGCATATACAGATGCTATCTGAGTTGAAGGACATGGTGTTTGAGGGTGAATGTTGGGGGGAAAGGGACATGTACATAGAACTCAGTCCTTTGTTCTGATGAAGCCATGTGACATGTGCCACTTCAGAACAAAAGCTTCTAGCGCTGTCACATTGTTCTGCCTTTGCTCTTTCCCTCTGCCCTGCCTAGATGGGGGCTGCTCCTTCAGCCCTGCTGCCAGAATGAAGAAGACAGGCCGAACAGAGGCATGACCCCTGACCTGCAGATGCTAGGTAAAGGGAGGGGAATATAAAAACACAGTCATTTATGAACCACTGAAGTTTAGGGGGTGTTTGTTACTGCCGCACAATCTAATGAACGTTGGGGGAAACATCTCGTACAGTGCCATGGCTTTAAATACTACTCCTATGCTGATGGCTTTCATCCATACATCACCAGGCAGGCCCTTTTCTCAGCTTCCAACAGGTATATCAAAGTGCATATTCCAGTCTCCACTTGGGTATGTATCTAACAGGCATATAAGCATAACATCCACAATGTAGTCACATAAAAATCTGAGAACATCTGCTCTTCTGCTTGCTGCCATATACAGCAAGCCCTGTACCATCACTTAAAACGCACTATGTGACATTATAGATGTCTGTTGTCAACCCAGTATTGCCCCCACATACATCATGCCGCATGCGGTTCTGTCAAAGTGGACCTATCTTTTCATTTTATTTTCAGGTTTTCTATAGGATACTTTTCAAATTACAAAAGCAATACACTGAACAATTGAAAGGTACAATGGAACAGTTGAAATGTACAATAGAAAGGTTTCAACTATGAGCAGGGCAAGGTATGAAAATACATTCCTTGTTTTCATCTACCAGTTAATGAATCTCCAGATGTTGCCTGGGTCTCCAACAAGGAAGAACACCAGAGCTGGCTTGTGCCATGCGTGTTAAGTGGACGAGCAAACAACAGACCCTGCCTCTAAGAGGGATACCCACAGTTGGCAGGGGGGCTAGAGTTGTGGGGTGGAGCAAGCTTCACGTGTGGGAGGTTGTGAGCAGGGTTCAAGTACCTGGATGTCCAGGCTATGTTCGCAGATGGTGGAGTCTGGTGATCAAGGTCACGCAGCAGGCAGACCGGGCCTAAATCCCACTCAGCTCTCTTCTGTGTACACTTGGGCAGTTCACCTCTGTAAACCTCAGTTTACTCACCTGAAAAACAGAAATAAGATCACACTTATGTATTAGTTGGGGTCCAATCAAAAACACAGAAGACACTCTGTGTATTCCAAGCAGAAAAGGCTTTCATGAAGGGAATTAGAAGCTTCCACAGCTGTTGGAAGGGCTGGGTAAACAACAGCTGGGGAAGCCACAACCTTCCAAAGCTTCTTCCCTGGGGCGTTCCCACTGACCCTCTCAGGATGCAGGAATGAAGCGTGTGAAGCTCAGAAAGCTTGTCTGGAAGATGCTTCAAATCTCATGTCTATGTATCTGCCTGCAACTACTTCTGGAGAATAATGGCCTCGCTGTCTTCTCCCATTTCCAAATTTCCCATGAACATCTGTTTTGGCCAATTCAAACCAGAAACCGTATGGGGTAGGGCTTTATGAGAAAGGTAGGTCCCAGCTTCTCCTCTGCAATGCAAAAGACACTGAACAACAGGTGACAGTCGGATGCCAGGCAGACAATAGACCACCCACCACAGGCTGTCGTCTAAGATTCTTACGAGATTAAATGAAATAATGCAGATAAATTCTTAGTAAAGTGCTTGGCATATGGTTAATGTACAGTAAGTAACAATTATTATGATTATTTTTATAATTTTGATCCTGGAACTGGTGGCTTTCCACCCAGCCCAGCACATCTACTCCATTTCATGTCACAGAAAACCCTAGGCATTTGGGTTCCTGTCAAAAGAAACATTCCCCATCGCCTCACATCACTCTGTAGGTTCTATCATTCCTTTCTCAGATCCGATTATAGTGGCAACATTTGTAAATTGCTGATCCTTTAATGCCCCATAAGCACACATTCTGGCTAAACCTATTCAAATCAATTACACTGAGAGACATGAACTAAATTCTCTACTTCTGTGTCTCCTGGTTTTGTATTCCATGGCAATTGTACTCAAAATCACCACCAAAAAAAAGAGTATTATGCTTCAGGTGTGTCTTCTCTATCATCCACCCATCGAGGCATGAAAATACCCAATAATAACCCCAGTTATGAAGCAAGCAGCTCAAGCCTCACAATTGCTATCGCCAAACAAATACATTTCAGGATGATGAAATGTTTCCAATCAAAATTAATTTTAAAACCCAAACTGCATGCAAACTGACTTCCATGAAACTTAAATTCAAACCATTCCATGGGTAACAAAATTATACTTATAAAGAACTCAGAATGATTGGATCTCAAAATTCAAAATCCAATTGTAGAAAATAAAATCTGTTATATATAAACCGCCAGGGCCTTTGCCAAGCCATCCCCTGCTCTGAAGCACAATCCAAACATCACATGGTCACAGGTCAGTGATTCCTGCAGAGAAATCCATTTTACAAACAAACCTAGGATAATAGCACCCAGATCTGTAAATGCCTTTTCCTGATTAATGATGGGCCCACACACGGTCATGTCCATGGCGACCAAGAGTAAAGCTAACATTCTTAGGAGCAGCATTACCCTTAAAATTACAGTAATCTCCAGGGAAAGTGACCCAGTTAAAATTTACTCTCTCTTTAGCTTGAATTTATTTAGCTCTTTTGAACTTGCTCTATGCTGTCACCTGTGTCCTTCAAAGACATGCCCCTTGTTATTCTCCATAACTCCCCCACTCAATCGGATGTCTCCAATGATTTTTTAAGTTTATTTATTTTTTTAGTAATCCCTACCCCCAACATGGGCTCGAACTCACGACCCAGAGATCAACATTCGCATGCTCTCCTGACAGAGTCAGCCAGGCACCCCAGAAGTCTCTGATGATTTCAAAAGCAATTTAACCCCCAGTTTACCATGCTACTATTAAAGGGCAAGTCAGTGACACAAGCTAATTAATCTCAGGAATTCACCTTTCAGCTGGCTTTTTTTTTTTTTAACCCTAAACCCATAAGCACAAATATCCATTCAGTCTATCTGGGTGCTGGGTAATGAGTCAGGAAAAGTCCCTGACCTCAGGGAGCATACATTCTAGTCAGGATGGACAGATAAATGATTAATCTAACAAGACCACTTTAGAATGTGTAAGTATAGATCTGAGAGTCTCTTTGCTTCACTTGTCTGGGTAGAGGTGAGACCAAACCCATGGAGAGTAAGGGAAAGACAATTCTTGGCAGAGGTTATAGCAAGTGCAAAGGGCCTGTGGCTGGGAAGAGTTTGCCAGGCTCAGGACCTAGAAACATCCCACCAAACAGAAACACACACAACACATATACCAACACACACCAAAGACTTTCTAAAATGTTTTATTAAATTTAGTTGAGGGGCACCTGGGTGGCTCACTCGGTTTAAGAGCCCAACTTCAGCTCAGATCATGGTCTCATGGTTCATGGGTTCAAGCCCCGCATCCAGCTCTATGCTGACAGCTCAGAGCCTGGAGCCTGCCTCAGATTCTGTGTCTCCCTCTCTCTCTGCTCCTCCCCAACTCGTGCTCTGTGTGTCTCTCAAAAACAAAATAAATAAATAAACTTAGTTGATACAAAAGATGTTTATAAAATATGCCTACCATATAAAGAATAACAACAAAGGATCACTCATGTATCCCACTATGCAATTTAAGAAATGAAACATGACCGTTGAATTTAAAATCCCTGTGTGTTCCTCTTTGACCCTATTCTCTTTCCACTGACCCAGAGGAAACTTAATCTGAAGTCTGTGTACTTCTCCCAAGTTTTTTTTTTTTTTTTTGCTTTGTGAGTTTCTTTATGAGTTCCAAATATTCCAGCAATATGTTAATACATGTTTGATCTTTAAAAAGAATCATGCAGTTATTTATGATTCTATGACTTCCTTTTTCTTTATAGCCAAGTCAAAACTATAATAAGATTTTTTTTTAATTTGGGAGTAGGAGTTAAACTTTTAATTGAAAAATTTATTGAAGTGATTGTAAATTCACACGCAGTTGTAAGAAATAACACAGAGAGATTCTGTGTACCCACCTTTACCCAGTTTCCCCAGTGGTGACAGTCTCAAAACTACAGTACCTCATCACAGGCAGGATATTGACATGAGACAATTTACCAATCTTATTCGGACTTCCCTAGTCAAATATACTCATTGGTGTGTGGATATTTAAATCTATGATTGTTATCACATGTGTAGGCTTGTGAATCTACCACCACTGTCAAGGGACTGGATAATTTCATTACCATAAGGATCCATCTGTTGCCTTTTTTACATCTCCCTCCCATCCCACAACATAACATCCCTGACCCCCAATAACTATTAATCTGTTCAACAGTTCTAATATTTTATCATTTCAAAAATGTTATATAAATGGAATCATATATAACCTTTCCATATTGACATATTTCACTCATAATAATTCACTAAAGATTAATCTAAGTTGTGTGTCAATAGCTTTTCCCTTTTCATTGCTGACTAGTATTCCACAGTATGGGTACACCAGTTTGTTTAAGAATGCAACTGCTGAAGGGCATTTGGGCTGATTCTAGTCTTCAATCAATATTATAAATTAAGCTACTATGAATATCTGGCTATTACAAATACAGCCTCCCAGGCTTTTCTGTGGACATAAATTTTTATTTCTCTGGGATAAATGCCTGAGAGTGTAATTGCAGAGTCATATGCATGCTTAGTGTGATAAGAAAACTTCTAGACTAGTTCCAACATTTTACATTCCATCAGCAATTTAGGAGTGAGCCAGTTTCTCCACATCCTTGCCAACAGTTGTCACTAATTTTTTTTATTTTAGCAATTCTGATCAATGTAGTGATATATCATCCTGACTTGAAGTTGCATTTCTCAAGCCGCCTGGGTGACTCAGTCGGTTAAACATCCAACTCTTAATCTCAGTTCAGGTCATGATCTTGCACTTCATGAGTTAGAGCCCCACATATGGCTCTATGCTGACAGCGCATAGCCTGCTTGAGATTCTGTCTCCCTCTCTCTCTGCCCCTCCCCCCCAACAAAAACTAAATGAATAACATTAAAAAAATTATAAAGTTGCATTTCTCTGATGCCTAATGATGTTGAACATATTTTCAGTGTGCTGATTCCCCATCTAAATAGCCTCTTCAGCAACGTATCTGTTCCTGTCTTTACCCATTGTTTAGATTTTGTACCATTGTCTTGAGACATTTTCATACTAGTTCTTTGTCAGATTTGTGGTTTGAAAATATTTTCTCTCACTCTGTAACTCATGGCCTGCTGTTTTCTACTCAGAATTATCGTCCTCAGCTTCAGCAGTGCTGATGGATTTTTGTTTTCATTGCTGTATAGTATTCCATTGGATCAGTTGCATCCATTCCACTATTGATGAACATTGCTCATTGTTTTTCTTTCACACTGTTACTATGGGCATTTCTTGAGTGCACCTGTACACTCCTGGTGCACCTGTACAAGTTTCTTTCAGGTATAGACCTTGAAGTAAAAAGTATGCGTCATTGGAGATGTGCATTATTAGCTTTACTAGACAATGCTAAACATATTCCCAACTTCCACCAGCAGTTTAGAACTTTGTTACTCCACACCTTTGCCAACACTTGATGTTATCAGATTTTCTTCATTTTTTTCAAATCTGATTGGTGTATAATAGTATCTTGTTTTATTTGTTCTTCTCTGATCATCGGTGAGACTGAGCACTCAGTCTGGATTTTGGGTTTCATTTTGATTCATTTTGATATAAAGTGACTTAAATCAATACATTGATTTCTAATTTTCTGCATAAAGGTTCTGCATATATTTTTCAGATTTATTCCTAGGTATTTAATGTTCTTGGAGGTATTATAAATGGTATCTATTTTTAAGTACAAGATTTACTGTTTATTGTTGATGGAGAAAACACAATTAATTTTTTGTATGACTTTTATATCCAGTGACCTTGATAAACTCTTTTATTTATTCTAATAATGTATCTGCATATTCTTTGGGGGCTTCTATGTTATAATTATATCATCTCAAAATAATAACAGCTTGATTTTCTTCCCAATCCTTATGTCTTATTTTTTAAATCTTTTTTTCCCTTGTTTCACTGGCTAGGGCTTTTGGTGTGTTGTTGAAGAGATGTGACAATAAAAGACACCCTTGTCTTGTTTCTCATATTAAAGGCAATGCTTTCAATGTTTCCCTTTAAATATGATACTTGGTGTAGTTTTTTTGTAGATTCCCTTTATCAAGTGAGGACATTTCATGCTATTTCTGGTTTACAAAGAATTTTTTAAAAAAAAAAATCATAAAAGAGTGTTGAATTGTATTAAATTTTCACATCTCTTAAAATGATTATATCACTCTTCTTCTTTATTTTGTTAATGTAAGGCATCACATTAATTTTTTATGCTTTAATGTTTACCCAATCTTACATACCTTGAATAAACTAGGTCATGGCATATTACCATTTTTGTACGTTGCAAAATTTGCTTACCAATATTTGGTTTAAAATTCCATGTCTGTGTTCTTGAGTGAGATTAGCCTATTATTTTCTTTTCTCAGACTTCCCTTGTCAAGATGTAGTATACTATCAAGATTATGCCGTGCTTATAAAATGTGTTGAACATGTTTCCTCTTTTTCTACATTTCAAAATAGGTTGTATAAGATTGGAAAGATCTATTTCTTGAATGTTTGGTGGAACTCAACAGTAAAACCACTTGGGAGGTTCTGGTGTTTTCTTCAGAGTATATTTTTAAACTAATAATGTAGTTTACTTAATAATTATAGGACTGTTCCGGTTTTACATTTTTCTTGAGCTGGTTCTAACAGTTTATATTTCACTAGAAATGTTTTCATTCCGTCTAAGTTTTCCAAAGTATTAGCATAAAGTTGCTCATTATACCTTTCTCATCCTATACATCTCTGTTGCATCTATAAACATGTCCCCTTATTTACTCCTTCCATTGCTTTGTCTGTCTTCTCTCTTTTTTCTTTGATCAATCTCACCAGAGATTTTTCAATTTTATTGGTTTTCTCAAAGAAACAGCTTTTGGCTGTGTTGGCCTGTACTGTACATTTCATTTCTATTTCATAAATGTTTGATTTTGTTTTTTATATTTCCTATATTCTATGGTTTTGGATAATTTTCATATGATTCACTTCTAAATCCTTAGGTTGGATATTTAGTTCAGGGCTTCTCAACCAGCAGCAATTCTGCCCCATAGGGGACATTTAGCAATATCTGGAGATTTCTTTGGGTTGTCACATTTGGGGCATAATGATATTGACATCAAGGAGGTAGCATCCAGGGACGCTGCTAAACATCTTACAATGCACAGAGCAGCCCCCCACAACAACAAATTTCCAGCCCCAAATGTCAATACTAATGAGGTTGAGAAAACCTGTTCTAGCCCATTAATCTTCAGCTTTTCTTCCTATCTAACAAGAGCGCCTAACGCTAAAAGTTTCCTGCTGGGTACCACAGGTCAGCTGTGTTGCATTAATAGTTTTTTTTTTATTTAAATGCAGTGAAACTGACTTTCTCTTCAGTGTACAGCTTTACAAGCTTCACCATGTGTAGAGATTCTCATAACAACCACCACAATCAGGATACAGAACAGTTTCATCACCCCAGAAAATGCTGTCACATGGCCCCTCAGTAGTTCAGCTTTCCTCCTACCATTGGCAACAACTGATCCACCCTCTGTAAGTATAGTCTTTCCAGGATGTCACATAAATAGAATCATACAGTACATAGCTTTCTGAAAATGGTTTCTTTCCCCCAGCATAATGCCTTTGGGATTCATCCATACTATTGCATGAATCGATAGTCCACTCATGTTTATTGCTGAGTAGTATTCCACTGTATGGATGTACCACAGTCTTCTTGTCTCTTCACACATTGCAGAACTATTGGGTCGTTTCCATTCTTTTAACAATTATGAATGGAGCTGCTATCTGTGTGCAAATTTTTGTGTGAACATAAGTTTTTCTTTCTCTAAATAGCCAAGAATGGGATAGTTGGATCATACAATAAGTGTATGTTTAATTTTACAAGAAGTGGCCAAATTGATTTCTGTGATTGACTATACTGTTTTCATTCCTATCAGCAATGTATGAGAGCTCCAGTTGTTCCACATACTCTCCAGCATTTGGTGTTGTCAGATTTGGTGTTTTGTTTTTGTTATAGTTGTTCTAATAAGTGTGTAGTAATTTTGGTTGTAATTTGCATTTCCCTAAGGGCTAGTGATGTTGAGCATCTTTCCTTGTGTTTATACACCATTTATATAGTTTCTATAGTGAGCTGTCTGTTCAAATCTTTGTCCATTTTTTATTGAATAATTTGTTTCCTTGGGGCAACTGGGTGGCTCATTTGGTTGAGTGTCCAGCTCAGGTCATGATCCTAGGGTCATGGGATCGAGCACCATATCGGGCTCTGTGCTGAGTGTGGAGTCTGCTTAAGAGTCTCTCTCTCCTGGGGCACCTGGGTGGCTCAGTCGGTTAAGCGTCCAACTTCAGCTCAGGTCATGATCTCACAGTTCGTGGGTCCGAGCCCTGCGTCAGGCTCTGTGCTGACAGCTCAGAGCCTGGAGCCTGCTTCTGATTCTGTGTCTCCCTCTCTCACTGACCCTCCCCCGCTCACATTCTGTGTCTCTCTGTCTCTCTCTCAAATAAATAAACGTTAAAAAATTTTACAAAAAAAAGTCTCTCTCTCCCTCCCCTGATCCTCTCCCCCACTTGCATGCACCCTCACTCTCACTCTCTCTAAAAATAAAAAAATTTTTAAGAAAAGATTTGTTTCTTTGTTGTTGAGGGTTTTTTTTTTTTTAGCAATTTTATTTAGGTCTAACTGACATACATTAAATTGCAGATATTTAAAACTTACAGTTTGGTAAGTTTTGACCTATATATACAATCATGAAACTATTATCAAAAGCAATATAGTTAACAAAGCCATTTTTCTCAAAAATTTCTTTGGAATCCCTCCTTCTCTTCTTCCCTCCTTCAATTCCCAGAAAACCATTTATATGCTTTCTGTCACCACAGATAAGCTTCCATTTTATAGAAATTTGTAAAAATGAATTAATGTGGTATGTACTCTTTTTGTTTGGTTTCCTTCATTTAGCAAAACTATTTCTGAGATTCATCCAGGTAGTGTGTATAGTTCATTCCCTTTTATTGCTTAATATTATTCCATTGTATGGATTTATCATAACTTACTTATCCCTTCACTTGTCGATGGACATTTGGGTTTTTCTACTTTGGGACTATTATTTAAAAACAAAAACTGTTAGGTATGCCTGCGTGGCTCAGTTGGTTAAGCGTCTAACTCTTGATTTCAGCCTAGGTCATGATCTCACAGTTCATGAGATCGAGCCCCACGTCAGGATCTGTGCTGACAGCATGGAGCCTGCTTGACATTCTCTCTCTCCCTCTCTCTGTCTATGTCCCTCCCCACCCAAAAAAAATAAATAAATAAACTTTTTTTAAAAAAAGCTGTTAGCTGGCCTGAACATTCATGTACAAATATTTGTATGAACACATACTTTCTTTTCTCTTGGATAAACACTTAGAAATGAAATGCAAGTTCGTATGGTAGATGCACGCTTAATGTATTAAAGAAACTGCCACTGGTTTCCAACATGGTTTACTGTTTTACATTGCTGCTTGGCATCTATGACAATTCTGCTTCCTTCACATCCTTGCCATACGTGATATGGTTGGTCTTTTTAATTTTGGGAGCAGTATCTCGTTTTGGTTTTAATCTATATTTTCCTAACGATTAATGATGCTGTATGCCTTTCGTGTGCTTATTTGCATTCTGTATATCTTCTTTGGTGAAATGTCTGTTTAAATCTTAAGCCAATTTTTAATTGGGCTATTTGTTTTCTTATTATTGCATTTTCAGAGTTCTTTATATTTTCTGGACACAAGCCCTTTATCAGATATATGCTGTGCAAATATTTTCTCCCAGTGTGTGCCTTGTCTTTTCATTCACTTAACAGTGTCTCTTGAAGACCAGAAGTTTGTAATTTTGATGAGTCCAATTTATCAATTTGTTCTTTTATCAATGTGCTTTTGGTGTCTTCTTTAGGTATCTTTGCCAAATCCAAGGACACAAAAATTTTCTCTTGTGTTCTTCTGGAAATTCTATAGCTTGTGAGATTTTACATTTGCTTCAATGATCAATCTTGAGTGAAATTTTTATACAGTGTGAGATATGGATCGAAGTTTTGTTTTGTTTGCAGGTGGGTGATCAAAGGACAACCTTTCTCCATTTGATCTGCAGTGTTCCTGCCTGTAAAATGACAGTATGAACACTTGTTTCTTCCTACCTCACATGGTTTGAATGAGGCTAAAATGTTGTAATGGTCGTCTCGAGATTTAAAGCTCTCTAGGGGAATGTCTGAGGCATACTGCCCAGTGGTTAGATGTGTGAACCCTTGAGTGGGTCAGACCTAGTTCCAATTCTGGCTTCAGAGTCACACTGCATGAGTCATTATCTTACCCCACCACTCATACTATTTAATTGTATTCTCAGATCTTGAGGAAGTTGTTAAGTCTTTCTGTACCTCAGTTTCTCATCTGAAAGATCCTTCTCTGCGGGAGTTGTTGGCAGATTGAATGTGATGATATATGTAAAAAGCTAAAAAGTGTCTGGGATATGCAAAGTATAAATAATAGCATCTACGTTAATTTTTCACTGTTGCACCCTCATTGCCTAGCATGGTGCTCAGTAAATATGATTTAAATCATAAAATCTGTCTCTGGAAGCATTTGTAACATGTAACCCCCAGACCTGGTTCCAATTCTGACTTCAGAGTCACACTGCGTGAGTGTTTACCTTACCCCACCACTGATACTATTTAATTATATTCAGGAGCCCAGAGTGTTGTGATTGCTGTTTTTGTTGTTCTACTTACACTGTAACCTCTCCCATGACCTTCACCACACCTGTGCTCCCACTTTCATGGTATTTTTCATCAGCCAGGTGCTGATCTGTTTATAATTTCCCTCTTCCCCATAGTATGAGCTCCTTCAGGAAAAGGACCTGTGTGCTCTGTTCATCTCTGTATCCTCCACTTCCAGCACAGTTCCAGACACACAATAGCCCTCAAAGCATGTCGAGGGGCACCTGGGTGGCTCAGTCGGTTGGGCATCTGGCTTGATTTGGGCTCAGGTCATGCTCCCAGGGTCATGGGATCAAGGTCCATGACAGGCTCCACACTGTTCATGGAGCCTGCTTGGGGTTCTCTCTCTCTCTCTCTCTCTCTCTCCTCTGCCCCTCTCTCCTCTCTCTCTCTAAAATAAAATAAAATAAAATAAAATAGTTTTTAAAACCATGTTGAAATGAAGGAATAAGTCTGGGAGGAAGGAGAGCAAAAAGGATTCTAATTTTTTGCCAAATGCCTAAGCAAATGTGAAGCAATTTTCCAAGCCCAAGCCAAGTAAAACATAGGAAATTTTAAAGCTTTAATCATTCCATGAGGTCTAATTTTTACCTCTATTCTTCTATTCATCACATTTATTTGCAGAGCATCAGTGCCAGGCCAGGCACACAGCAGCGCTCCTCCGGGACAAGACTTTGTCAACCCTTGAGCCTGACACCTAGTGGCCAATGTAAGGAGTGCAAGCTACTTTTTAAAACCTTTCCTAGACAAAGGGTCTCAAAATATCTTCTCCTACCCTCTTAGCTGAGGCAAAAGACCCACAACTTTCCTCCCTACCTGTTACCATTTCCCAAAGGGGGAAGGGAGTTTGGGACGCCTTTTGATATCAAAAAAATTGGAGAAAAATAATGTTCGTTTATGTGTGTGAATATACTAAAAAACATCGCATAGCACCCTTTAAGTGGGTGAATTGTGTGGTATGTGGATTATATCTCAATAAAGGTTAAAAAAACTTCTTTTAGGTAAAAGGACCAAGAAGTTTACAAGGCTCTGTCACTAAAGAAATAAATAATTTTTTAAATGGTGATTCTGATAACCTCTAATAACTTACTCAGTAAGTAAACTTAATGCTATACGAAAAATATAGGGCACTTGGGTGGCTCGGTCGATTAAGCATCCAACTTCAACTCAGGTCATGATCTCACAGTTCATGGATTCGAGCCCTGCATCGGGCTCTGTGCGGACAGCTCGGAGCCTTGAGCCTGTTTCAGATTCTATGTCTCCCTCTCTCACTGTCTCTCCCCCACTCACATTCTGTCTCTCTCTCTCTCTCTTTAAAAAAATAAATAAACATTTAAAAATTTAATGCTATTCAAAAAACAAAAGTCAGTAGACTTTTGCACAGTATCCGTCTATTTTTTTTTTTAATAAAGGCAAAACAAAACAAAACACAAGACGTTGGGTTCTTAGAGTAGCCTGCAACCTATCAGGAGGTCCTGTGTGGGCCAAGGACCACACCTGGAGAATTGTCAGTCCAAGCCCCTGAAGACTCTAAGTGTCTCTAGGTACACAGAAAATGTGGGCTGGGTGTCCAAATGGTTGGAATGAGTTTGAATATCACACAGCAAAACATGGCCTCAGACCCAACTTCTCATCTGGAGAACATCACTCCGAGAAAATAAGGAAAGTTGCCATAAATTGCTATTTAAAGTCTCCTACTGGTCAGGAAGGACAAGGCAAAGGACTCTGCTTGGAGCCTTACACATACCTTCTCATTTAATTCTTGTGACACCATTGTGTCTTGGGTATTATTATTATTTCTTCTTTCCCATGAAGGAAACTGAGGCTTAGAGAGGTTTATTTCCCCAGAGGCACAGCTAGTCATGGCACAGGTGGGATCTGTCTCTCCTCGGTACCGTTCCGCCTCCCAACATATTCATTTTATATCCAATTTATGGTGTATTTGAGGTGTTTTTTGCTTCATGCACACTTTATAGTACAGAAGGGTCTATTCTATAATTAATGTACATGTGCTCATTTTCTAGAACTCAGAACTTGTATTCTTGTTTGAAAATCATTGTTGAAGTTTATGTTTATTGCATCTTTACTTTATGTTCGGTGTTGGTTATATCTGTGATTATCCAACAGTCCCACGGAGGAGACTGCTTCTCTTTAAAGACAGCTCATCACAGAAGCAGCTGCATCTTGTGAGAACAAGCATCAGGGAGGGGGAGTGAGCCATGCTCAGCTCTGCTGGGGGGCAGGGGCATGGGGAGAGATGCTGGAGAAAGCTGAGGCTTGGAACGACAGAAACACAGGGAAGAGGGGTGCAAGCAGAGTCAGGTTAGACAGGGGAGGCTCGCTATGAGCGGCCAAGAAGCAGTACTTTACAGGCAAGGATGCTTTCATGGAGGGGCATGTCATTGTCACATTTGTGTTTTAGAAGCACCCATTTGGGGGGGGGGCGTCCTGGGTGGCTCAGTCGCTTGGGTGTCCAGCTCTTGATTTCAGCTCAGGTCATGATCTCAAGTTTCGTGGGTTTAAGCCCCATATCGGTCTCTGTGACGACAGCATGGAGCCTGCTTGGGATTCTCTCTCTCTCTGCTCCTCCCCTCCTCACACTCTAAATCTCTCTCTCTCTCTCTCTCAAAATAAATAAATTAATATTTTGATAAATAGATAGATAGATAGATATATAGATAGATAGATAGATAAAAGCACTCATTTGGGGGCTCCTGGGTGGCTTAGTCAGTTGAGCATCCAACTCTTGATTTCAGCTTAGGTCATGAGCTCACAGTTTGTGAGTTCGAGCCCCATGTCTAGCTCTGCACTGGCAGCACAGAGCCTGCTTGGGATTCTCTCTCTCCCTCTTTCTCTGTGCCTCCTTCTCTCATGCTTGCACTCTATCTCTCACTCTCTCTCTCTCTCTCTCAAAATAAATAAATAAACTTTAATGAATAAATAAACAAATAAATAAATAAAAGTACCCATTTTGTTTTGGACAGGCCAGGAGCCACCCTGAAGAGGGGTCCCTCTGGGTGCTGGCATCTGCCAGGATAAAATATGACTAAAGTCGGGCATAGATGTGTCTCTGGCCTAGCGCTGTCCAGGGCCTCCTCCCTCTTGCTCACATCCTGCTTCTCCAGCTGATTGTCCTCTGTATCCCATGCCCGTCCACACTGAGATAGCCCAGGTATGAGTCCTGGCCGTGACCCTCATCTGCTGTGCACCTGTGGTCAGGTTTCCTCCATGCCTCCCTTTCCCCATCCGTAAAAGGGGATAATAGTAAACTCACCTGGTGTGAATGTTCTGAGGATTAAAATGAGCAAACATACATGAAGCCCTTAGAAGGGAGCCTGGTGCAAAGTAAGCTTTATGCAAGCTTTTGCTCTGATCCCTATCGCTCAGACTGAACAGCCTTGAATCAGGCCTGACATAAATTCTCAGGCTCTCTACCAACTCTTGATCAAAGGTTGGACTTTCGGAGGAAGGCTGCACCCCTGGTATTTCCGTAGCCTTGTCTCCTTTTTTCTTCCCGCCTCTAAAAGGTGTTCATGCAAATGTCGGGGCTGTGCTTCTGCTCAGAATTCTGTGCTTGAATCTGCACAGCTGTCTGGAAACTCTTGGGGGTACCTTTGTCTGACTTTTTCTCTCTATGCTGCGGAAGGACAGAGGACTTGGAAGACTCTGAGCTCTTAGTGGAAAGAGAACAACTTTCTAACCAAGGGGCTTCTTTCTCAGAAGCCAGCCATTCCAGGCTGTTTCCCATGTATCTGTACTCCCTCCCAAGGCCTTGACAGGTTGATAAAAAGAAGGAAAAAGCCCGTCCCTGCATGGCTTCACTGGGTGGCTGCTTTTTAACTGTTTCCTGCCCACTCGTGGGTGAGTCACACAGACCTTCCCCCGCGGCTCCCGTCTCTGTGTTCCGGCTCCTTCCAATAGGAAGGCGGTTGCCAAGGAAATCGCAGGTAGGCGTCTCCCGCCATCCCCCCAATCAAGGCCTAATCCACATTGAAAGAAATTTCCATTCCAGAGCTCGGCAGATTTCAACACTTTACAACCGCTTCAACTCTGGTGGCAGTCACTTCTTCCTTAAAAGGGCTTCCTCCGCAGTAGTTAAAGCCCATTCTTTTGCCTGAAATGTTCATGGTGCTACTGAGATTTGCCTAGAGGATTAATTCAGTTAAGTGACCCCTACTGAGATGTGAATGATACGGCAGAAAAGCAATACACATGTTTGGCAGAGTCGTTACAGGGACTGAAGGATACCATGCGGGTAAAGAGGTTGGTACAGAGTAGGGTCTCAAAAAAAAAAAAAAAAAAGCCATTCTGAGAGTGAGTGACGACTGCTCTGTGAAGGTGAGGTTGGGGAAAATGTAGGGGAGCCGCAGAGGTACCTGGGAACTCAGCCCGGGGATGCGTCTCAGAGCGCACCATTTGGAGGCCTCCCTGAAAGAAGGGGCCCCCCATCCTCCGACCCTTCTTCAGAGTTCGGACTGTCTACAATTATCTGGTTTCCTAGTGGGGAAAAAGAACCGGTCACCTAATTGCAGATGCCTTTCTAGAACTCTCAATCGGAAATGGTGTGGTGTCCAATTTGTAAATGGATTCAAGACTTTCACAGAGCGTCCCCTGTGTTACCACCAGCCCCAGGCTGCTGCTGCCTCGCTCCTATAGCCCCTGTCTGTAGAGATGCAATTGCCCCCTCTCCACCCCAAAACTGCAGGAGGCTGGGCGGTCATACTCGCTCGCACAGTGACTTAAGACTTTAAGAGCAGGTGTCATTTACAAGCCAGGCAGAAGCTTTATCACCTTCCTTAGAGCAGAGGCAGCTTTTAGGCAACAGGCTTAACCAGTGGAAGCCTGAGGAAGATAAAAGGGCCCACAGTGACCTCCAGGGCTGAAGGCAAACAGGCCCAGTAGGCAACGTACCCTATAGGCCCTGGCTGATCAGTGGGCTACTTACAACGGGGCACAGGTACCAAAAAAGAAATATTCCATATGTTCCCAGCTCCTTTGCTGTCTTGCCCGCTGCTCCCTCACATTGTATTCAATAAACTTATATCGCCTTTGTTGTGACTTCTTTCCCCACCAGCACCCAGCACGGCTGGCCTCCACCCAGTCAGGTCACCCCACATCAGCCTAGCCTCAGAAGTCACATGGTGTCTCAACTTCTGCTATACTCTATTTGTCCAAACAGCCACAAAAGCCACCCAGTTTCAAGGGGAGGGGACACACACCACACCTGTGAATGATAGTGTTATAAAGGTAAACTGTATTAGTTTCCCGAAGTCCCCTAACAAAATACCACAGACTGGGGGGGTTCAAACAGCAGGAAGGTACTGTCTCACAACTTAGGAGCTAAAGTCCAAGATCAGGGGGTCAGCAGGATTGGTTCTTTCTGGGGGCGGTGAGGGAGAATCTGTCTTGTGCCTCTCTCCTTGCTTCCGGTGGTTTGCGGGCAATCTTTGGTGTTCTTCGACATATAGCAGCACCGCCCAATATCTGTCTTCATCTTCACATCGTGTTCTCTTTCTGTGTCCAAAATTCCCCATTTTATAAGGACATCGGTCATATTGGAGCAGGGGCTCACCCTTTTCCGGTATGGCCTCATTTTAACTGATTGCAACTGCAATGACACTATTTCCAAATAAGGTCACATTCTGAGGTACTGGGGGTTATGACTTCAGCATATCAATTTGGAGGACACAATTAAAATCACACCAGCCACATTATAAGAAGAACATGAGGGACTGGAGACACTGGATCCATCTTTGGGAAATACAATATGCCACAGGCAGCCACCTCAATGTCCAATTAGTTTCCATGCCTTACAGAAAAGCTCTAATCACACAGGGAAGTCATTGCAAGTGGTAGAAGTTTCCCAACAGCTTCCTTACCATCTTAGGATTCTCTTTAATTAAACAGAGATGTCAGGACCCCACCCATTCTAAGATCTGAGCGATCTGTACAATCAGCATGTTAATTTGAGATACATTTGAGTGGGTGTGCTCATAGGCACACCCTATGAAGTGTGTGTATTTTTTAATAATGAAGTGAAATCCTAATCAGTCATTTGCAGAACTCTTGAGGCACCTGCTGAATGGTCTGGGAACCCCAGATCTATGCCAGCAGGGTACCAACAAACACCTGTACAACCACACAGCCATTGGTCAGGAGCAGATGCTAAATCCAATATCCCAGAGAGCCCCTGGACCCACCCCAGCCAGGACTATCCACCACCACATCTTCTGTCCTGGAAACGGGGGGCTCCTTTATCTACAAAGCAGCCACCACAGTCCCATCTGCCCTCATTCCTGTTGCCAAAACAAACATAAAGCAGGGTTAAAGATTGGGGTATTGCATGGCTCCCCTTATATGAGGGACCTAGACTAGGCAAATTCATAGAGATAGAGAATAGACTGGTTATCCCAATAAAGGGGCTAGAGTCGGGGAGGGGGAAAATGAGGAGTTCATGTTTCATGGGTACAGAGTTTCTGTTTGGGATGATAAAGAAGTCCCAGAAATAGATCATGGTGATGGTTGTACAACGTTTTGAATGGACTCAGTGCCACTGAATTGTGTACTTAAAGAGGTTTAAAATGATAAGTAAATAAATAAAAGGATAAATAAAATAAATAAATAAAATGATAAATAAATAAAATGATAAATTATTATTTTTTAATTACTACAATTAAAAAAAACGATCTCATTTAGGACGGGTGGTGAGCTATGAAATTCCAAGACAAGCAATCAAAATTGCTAGGATCCATCATCGACCAAAGCACTTTTGTATCCCTTCAGTTATTGAATCCTTTTTTAAAACCCTAGAAATTAGGTGTAAATGTTGCCATTCTACAGGTGAGAAAATAGAGGTCCAAAGAGGTGAACTGCTCAAGGTCACAGGCTGAGTTAATGGCAGGACCAGGTCTGTCTCTAAATTGCAGGCAAAGGAGTCCGTGTAGGTGGCTGGCCCTTTGAGGGATGGGAGTGTTTTCATTTCACAAACTCACTGGACATCAGCACTAGAGGGACTCAGGTCTCAGAGGCCCAGTTTAATGCCTGTAGAGGAGAAATATGCAGTCCTGGCTGGTCCGCTCTGAGACCCTGGCCAGAGGCTCTGCAAGCCTTCCAGGAGTCTGCTCTCTTTGTCTCCCCTTCTTGAGGGGCGGTTGTTACGTGGGCAGGTTTTGCTCTTCTGCCATGTCCCACCTGAGTGACTTTGAGTATGTCACTTAACTTCATACCACATCCACTCACAACGGGCACAGTCAAACAGGATCCGCCTGAAGAGGACTGGCCAGCAGGAGAATTAAACCATGTCAAGTATACAGTACAGAATCGGCTGCCATTCCGTCGTTCAGCCAGGACAGACATACAGCCAGCCCTGCTCTGTAATGCACAGCTGCAAATACAACAGTAGATAAATAAAAGCTCTAGAGACAAACTGCCAGCCGGGTTTGGAGGGGGGTTATTATTATTAACAGCTTTACTGAGGCATAATTGACATAAAAAACTGCATGTTTCAAGTGCACCATTGATACATATGGACATATGTATATACCCTTGAAATCATCACACAATCAAGATAATGAACGTCTCCACCTCCTGCACCATTTCCTTGTGTCCCTTGTAATGCCCCCTCCAGGCCCTCCCCATGCCCCACCCCCCATCTCCAGGCAGCCACTGATCTGATTCCTGTCACTAGAGATTAGCTTGTATTTTCCAGAATGTTATATAAATGGAATCATACAGTATGCATTCTTTTATATCTGGCTTCTTTCACTTGGCATAATTGGTTTGAGATGCATCTATGTGGCTGCACATATCGATGGTTCATTTCTTTTTATTGCTTTGTATTATTCCATTGTATGGGTTGGCAACTATTTGTTATCAATTCACCTGTTGACTGACATTTAGGTTATTTCCAGCTATTACAAATAAAGCAGATAAGAGCATTCATATACAAGTCTTTTTGTGGATATATGCTTTCTTTTCTCCGGGGTAAATACCCAGGAGTGCAATGGCAGTGACTATGATATGTCTATGTTTAACTTTTTAAAAACTGCCAGGGGCACCTGGGTGGCTCAGTCGGTTAAGCGTCTGACTCTTAATTTTGACTCAGGTCTTGATCTCACAGTTTGTGAGATTGAGCCCTGCATCGGGCTCTGTACTAACAGCAGGGAGCCTGCTTGGGATTCTCTCTCTCCCTCTCTCTTGCCCCCTCCCCCTGCTCAAAATAAATAAATAAACATTAAAAAGATAAGAAGAAGAAACTGCCAAATTGTTTTTTAGAGTGGTTGCCTCATTTTACATTCCTACCAACAGCGTAGGAGAGTTCTGGTCCCTCTGCATCCTTGCCAACACTGACTCTGGTCAGCTCTTTTCATGTTAGCCATCTTAGTGGGTGTGCAGTGGTATCTCACAATGGCTGGAACCTGCATTTCTCTGATGACTAATAATGCTGAGCATCTTTTCAAATGCTTATTTGCTGTTCTTATCTTCTTTGGTGACATGTCTGTTCAAATCTCATCCATGCCACTTACCAACTACATAACTCCAAGCAAGTGACTTAAATTCTCTGTGCCTCTGGTTCTGTAAAACAGAAAATAGTGACAATCCACACCTCATGAGGTTGTTGTGAGAGTCCCTCCTACCCCCGTGCCCCATCTGCCTGTCCCCACCCTTAGTCCATGGAGCCTGACACCCTAGCTCCCTCCCTTACTGAATTCACCTCTCACCACTGTGCACACACTCACATCCCATGATCCTGTTCCCCTTCCAGCTGTAGAGACAAGAAACAGGCATCAGGAGCAGAGGTATATTGGTCTGGGTATCCAAGGACTGCCTTTGACAGTCTGTCTCTCGGGCCCTTTAAAGCACTACCAAAAGACACTTGATATATTAAGATGTTTTTCTCTCTGCTTAAAATTCCAACCTGTCTCCCAGGTAAAGGCTGTCTATGCAAGGCAGGGGGCGAGGGGGAGCCACTGAGCTCTGCAGAGGCCATTTGTTTTTTTTTGTTTGTTTGTTTTTTGTTTCTTAATGTCTTTTTTTATTTTTTTATTTTTGAGAGAAAGAGACAGAGAGTGAGCTGGGGAGGGGCAGAGAGAAAGAGAGGGAGACACAGAATCTGAAGCAGGCTCCAGGCTCTGAGCTGTCAGCACAGAGCCCGACGCAGGGCTCGAACCCACAGTCTGTGAGATCATGACCTGAGCCGAAGTCGGACGTCTAACCGACTGAGCCACCCAGGCGCCCTGGCAGAGGCCATTTGAATCCATGAGTAGGTATGCCCCCAAGTCCCCCAAACTCCACAGCAGCTCTTACAAGGAGGAAACAGGTGGAGCCAATGTCCTCCAGCCCCTCCAGCTGCAAGGCCCTGCTTCCGTCTCCCTCCAGCCCATCAGGTCTCAGCAGCACTGCCATAGCCCAAGCCACAGATGGTGTGAATGCCCCCACACGGAAGAGGGGAGAGCTCTGAGACCAGACAGGGCTGGAGAGCTGGCCAGGATGACAGGACAAGCCATCTAGAACCCAGTCTGAGAGGATGAGAAATCAAGTCCTATGCAACCACATCTTTGGCAGCAGAAGGATCACACAGCCGAGCACAGCGCGTGACCTGGGGACACCAGCCAGATTATCTAGCAACTTAGATCAGCCTAACACAGTGATTCTCAGTTGTGGGCCTCAGAGCAACTACTCTGGTTATCTGAAAACTAGTTAAAAATGCAAATTCTCAGGTTCCACCTGAGGGCTCTGGGGGTGAGCCCCAGCTATCTGCTTTAACAACCCTCCAGGTGACTGGTACAGCTCAAGTGTAAGATCCTTCTCAGGTTTTTCAGGGGGAAGTTCTAGGTCAAAGGATGGATCTAAGAACCCATCGGTCTTTTCTAAGGACAAATTTAGAAGCCACGGTGGTCACAAGCCAAGCAGGGGTTAGAGAGAGAGGGGAATCCTGTAGTTCCTAGCGGCACGACCTTGAGCCTTTCTAAGCTTTACTATCTTCCTCTGCAAAGACTGTACAAGGCTGACTTTATAGGGTCATTTGAATATTTAAAGAGGTGATATGCACGGAGGGCAGGACATGTATTAAACACTCAAAACACAGCAGCTGTATAGACGCGCCATAAGCCCAGATGGTGGCTCTGGTCATATTAAACCAAGCGGTCCCTTCCTCATGCATCTTTACAGCTGTCTGTGGGCAAAGAATCATACTACCTTGTCAAATCTAAGAGAACAACTTTGAGAAGGGAACCTACCTGCACAAAGCCTGCCCTGGAGATGTGCAAAATCTAACCATAAGTGGCCCTGGTTGTGTTTATTATTATGAAGTACTCGTCCTTTAAGGTCCAGAAGTGGGTTACACAGTGCTGGCAGGATACAGCACCACCACCTGCTGGAGCCAGTTACCCAGAATGCACAGTGCATTATCCAGAACATTCTCTCCTCTCTTATCCACAGAAGTAACTTCTGGTTCAATCCGAGACATCTAGGTGAAAAACAGGCTTCTCTCCAATAATTCCTACCATTTTCAGGGGTGCTCTTGCTCCCTTGGCCACTTCTTGCTCCCCTGCTCTCAACTCAGTCCTCAGGCTATAACCAGGGCAGAAGGTTCATGAACACTTGGGCCCTGGGGGTTCCAAATGGACAGGGTTTAGCCACTCGTCACTAATCCAGAGGCAGACAGAGGCATGGCAATGGAACAAGAAGGGAATTTATCTCAGTGAGGCCAACAGCATACTCATGTCCCAAAGCCTGTCTCCAAAGTGCTGAAAATTCTTCCAGGTTTATATAAAGAAAATGTGCAACAGAAGTCGGTGGGTCTGTGCAGGTGGGCAGTGAAGGTCAGGTGGATCATCGTGTTGGGATCAATCACATGGGGTCTCGTTGGCATCAGGATAGACCTGTTGCTAGAGGGGGTAGTTTCGATTTCCAGTGGGATGCTTTGCCTGCCAGGTCTTTTGCCTGAGTTAAGAAAGGAGCTGGAAAGGGGGCGCCTGGCTGGCTCAGTCAGTAGAGCTTGCGACTCTTGATCTCAGGGTTTTGAGTTCAATCCCCACATTGGGCATGGAACCTACTTTAAATAAATAAATAAATAAATAAATAAATAAATAAATAATAGAATCTTAGAAAAGAAAAGAAAAGAAAGATGCTGGAAAGAAGAACTTAATCAGAAAGTAGTCTGAGGTCAATGGAGGCAGTGAAGGTGATAACTGAGTCCTCTTTCAAAGCTCCTCCCACCTGGTACTTCCCACCCTTGCTGTCCTGCCCCTACCACTTCTCAGGAACCCAGTCCCTCTACCTTCACGCCCTAAAAGCAAATTACCCAGAGCTTGTGGGCTTTATTGAAAGTGTGGGACATTATAAAACAGCAAACAACTGGAAACATTAAAAATTGAATCTTGACCTTCTCAGAGTCCATCCAACCAGCCTAATACAGGAAATTTGTCAATGCTCTTCTGGGACCAGAACCCCCTGCCCTGTTTGAGGCCACTACAACCGAAAACCCCTACAATGAGTCTTCTTTAATCTCTTTCCCCTAGGTCATGCAAGATGCTGAAAATGCCCTACCTTGTGAGCCGCCGGTGGACAGTTTCTGATTCCTACTAGTTTGTTTTGTTAAGCAATCTAGTATTCAGTAGAGCCCCCGCCTTCCAGACTCTGTGAGGTGGGGGGAGGGAGGGAACTTTCCTTTGAATAATCAGAAAGCCTATTTATAGTGTTTTCTTAAATAAAAAAGCAGCTTTCCTTCTGTCAGGCACCCCTCTCACCCCCACCTGGAGTGTAAAAGTGGCTGTAGGCATTTCTGTTTTTAAATAGCAATTTTTTCCCTTGCTATTACACATGAGCAATGCACAGAAACCCCTGGAAATTTCTCTAGTTTTTATTAAAAATTCCAGATGGCGCAGCAGAGATTTCAGACACTATAGCTTCTGTTAACAACAGGAAATTAATGACTTGGGGTCATCATCATCTGGATTGGTGATAATACATGAAAAAAAAGAAGCAGGACAGCATCGCGTTTGGCACAAATTGTGTAGCTGCCAAGGGCTGCGTTTGAATCCTGGGTCTCCCATTTATTGCCTGAGAAATATGTTGGGGGCATCACCTAACCACTCCATGCCTCAGTTTCCTCATGTGCAAAATGGAGAAATAAGGGTACAGTCATTTAATGCTACACGTGCTTTCCTGAAAATCACCACCATGTAATGGGTGGTGTAATACAAGGATATATTTGATCTCGGTCCTAGGTTTCTGGCACAGAGCTCCTAAAATACTTGGAATTTCCTGACTGTGAGGAGCATCTTTTGGTATTCATAACGAGCCCCTTTCAATCACACCTGAGTTTATGCTAATGTGGTGACTTAGGATCCTAGATCCTAGATCCTCTTTGGATGGGGTTGGTCACCAGAAAGACCCAAAGATTAGAGGGCTGGAGCTTTCAGCCCCACCACTGACCTCGGGGAAAGGGAAGAGAGTTGGAGATTAAGCTTTAGAAAAACTCTTACTTATTTGCAAATGACATCTCAGATAAAGGGTTAGTATCCAAAATTTATAACGAACTTACCAAACTCAACACCCAAAAAACAAATAATCCAGTGAAGAAATAGGCAAAAGACATGAACAGACACTTTTCCAAAGAAGACAACCAGATGGCTAACAGACACATGAAATGATACTCAACATCACTCATCATCAGGGAAATACAAATCAAAACCACAATGAGATACCACCTCACACTTGTCAGAATGGCTAACATTAACAACTCAGGCAACAACAGATGTTGGCAAAGATGTGGAGAAAGAGGAACTCTTTTGCATTGCCAGTGGGAATGCAAACTGGTGCAGCCACTCTGGAAAACAGTATGGAGGTTCCTCAAAAAATTAAAAATAGAACTACCCTACCACTCAGCAATTGCACTACTAGGTATTTATCCAAGGGATACAAAAATGTTGATTCGAAGGGATACATGCACCCCAATGTTTATAGCAACAGTATCGACAATAGCCAAAGTATGGAAAGAGCCCAAATGTCTAGCAACTTGGGGAGGCTGAGTGGCTCAGTGGGTTAAGCATCCAACTTCAGCTCAGGTCATGATCTTGCAGTCCGTGAGTTCGAGCCCCACATCGAGCTCTGCTCTAACAGCTCAGAACCTGGAGCCTACTTTGGATTCTGTGTCTCCCTCTCTCTCTGCCCCTCCCTCACTAATGCTCTGTCTCTCTCTGCCTCAAAAATGAATAAACGTTTAAAAAAAAAAGTCCAGCAACTGATGAATGGGTAAAAAAGATGTGGTGTATATATACAATGGAATATTACTCAGTGATCAAAAAGAATGAAATCTTACCATTTGCAACAACATGGATGGAACTAGAGTGTATTATGCTGAGTGAAATAAGTCAATCAGGGAAAGAAAATATCATATGATTTCACTCACATGTGGAATTTAAGAAACAAAACAGATGAACGTAAGGGAAGGGAGGGAAAAATAAAATAAAAACAGAGAGAGAGACAAACCATAAGAGACTCAAATACAGAGAACAAACTGAGGGTTCCTGATGAGGTGTTGGGTTGGGGGATGGGCTAAAGGGGCTAGGGGGTATTAAGGAGAGCACCTACTGGGATGAGCACTGGGTGATATATGTAAATGATGAATCACTAAACTCTATGCCTGAAATCATTATTACACTATATGTTAAGTAACCTGGATTTAAATTTTAAAAAAAAAGGAAAACTCATATTACATTTTGATGAGCCCCTGAGCTAGTGAACACATCCAAGTGCTGGCAGAGTGGGGCCCTGGAGAGCGTGACAGCTCCATGCCCTTGGCCCCCTCACCTGCCTGGTGGCTGTCTTCCATTTGGCTGTTACTGAGTTGTACCCTTCACGGTAAATAGGTAAGGGTAAATAAAGTGACTTCCTGAGTTCTGTGAGCCATTCTAGCAAATTATCTAACCTTAAGAAGGAGTCATCGACACCTCCAACTTATAGCCAAGTCAGTCAGAAATATGGACTTGCAATAGGAATCTGCAGTTGGTGTGTCAGGCTCATGGGACCAAGCCCTTAAGCACTGAATTGAACTGTTGGCCACCAGCGTGATGTCCAGAGAATCAGAGAATTGGTTGCTGGTGTTAGGAAACACTCCAGACTGGATAAACAAAGTATGGTGTATACATACAATGGAATATCATTCAGCCTTAAAAAGAAAGACAATTATGACACAGACTACAACATGGATGAACCTTGAGCACGTTACACTAAATGAAAGAAACCAGTCACAAAAGAAAAAATACTATATTGATACCACTCCTACAGGATACCTGGAGTAGCCAACTTCCTAGAGACAGAAAGAATGGTGGTTGCCAGTGGCTGGGGGAGGCGGGAGTGGGGAGCTACTGTTCAATGGGGACAGAGTTTGCGTTAGAACGATGAAGAGTCTTGAGGATGGAAAGTTGCGATGGTAGTGAGAGGAGACTAAAGGGATCCCATGAAAATCTGCTTTTTTCACTCCTCTTCCTGCTTCTATTCTTGCTAGGACTTGCACCCCCACCTTACACACACCTTGCAAGGCAGATCATGTATGTCCTCCCCGGAAAGGTCAAGGATTAAAAGGATTTCTCTGGAGACTGCCAGCATAATAGTTAACATTTAAGGAGTGACTGCGTGGCGTCATCATGAACGTTTTCTAAGACCACAGACTCATCAGGACCCCCGGCTCCAGGGCATAAGTGACTTACTGAGGACACCTAAACACTTGTCTTTGTTTTAACCAGTTCCTAGATGCCTGAGAAGACAGTGCACCTGACCACAGTCCTCAGTCAAAACCCCATACCCAGGCAAAGACAAGAAAACTCACTCTTCTTCCCTTTCTGAGTCTACCGGATGCTCTGTGTCTACACTCTCTCTGTCTTCAATAAACTCCTCTCCACTCACACTTGATTTCTATCCTGTAAGAAGCCAAGGATCCTCTTGGCTGGTTCTCAGGGTGTCCTCTGGGTCCTGGGCCCCAGCCTGCATCAGTAGCACAACAACGTGAATACAGAGAACGATACAGTAACAAATGATTAAGATGGTAAGTTTTATGTAATGTGTGTTTTGTCACAATTTGTTAATGAAAATAAAATAAATCACCATTTGGCAAAACCCACAGACCCAATGGAACAGTAAAATTAAGACAGAACACTCAAGGGGCGCCTGGGTGGCTCAGTTGGTTGAGCGTCCTACTCTTGATTTTGGTTCAGCTCATGATCTCACAGTCCTGGAATCAAGCCCTGTGTCAGGCTCCATGCTCAGCATGGATTCTCTCTCTCTCCCTCTGTCCCTCTCCCTTACTTGTGCACGCGCTCTCTCTCTAAAAAAGAAAAAGACACAACACTAAAGAACTTCATCAGTGACATATTAAAAAAGAAAAAGCAACCTAATTAAAACAATAGCACTGTTTTACACATGTTCAGTGCTTAAGACATACAGAGATACCACAAAAAGCATGACACTTAATCTTCAAAAACAACTTCTGTTCGCTTGTGGAAGTGGATGTGGGAAGGGAGACAGCTTAAGTTACTGTGACATGGCGTAAGCAAGGTCATCTGAAATGGAGAAAAAAGTGCCAGCACCAGGTGTGTGGCTCATAGCACACAGAACACGCAGAGAACTGAGCGCGCTCAAGATGTTTGAGGTGTATGCTTATTCTTATCACCCATTGGGAGTGATAGCGGGCTTATTAGTGTTTCTCACACGAAATCACACATAAGCAAGTGCAAAGTTAACGTTATGCTCAAATCATCCCCTAATACATCTAGGGCATTGCCACAATTTGCATTTTCTTTTTTTTTTTTTTTGAGCTTCCTAAAATAACATTTTTTAATTTATTTTTTTAATTTAAACTCGAGTTAGTTAATATATAGTGTAATTATAATTTCAGAAATAGAATTTAGTGATTCATCGTTTACATGTAACACCCAGTGCTCATCCCAATAAATGCCCTCCTTAATGGCCCTCCTTAATGGCCCTTGCCCCTTTAGCCCATCCCCCAACCCAACACCCCATCAGGAACCCTCAGTTTGTTCTCTGTATTTCAGAGTCTCTTATGGCTTTCTCCCTCTCTGTTTTTATTTTATTTTTCCCTCCCTTCCCTTATGTTCATTCATCTGTTTTGTTTCTTAAATTCCACATGTGAGTGAAATCACAAATATGATATTTGTCTTTCCCTGATTGACTTATTTCACTTAGCATAATACACTCTAGTTCCATCCATATTGTTGCAAATGGTAAGATTTCATTCTTTTTGATCACCAAGTAATATTCCGTTGTATATATACACCACATCTTTTTTACCCATTCATCAGTCGCTGGACACTTGGGCTCTTTCCATACTTTGGCTATTGTCGATAGTGCTGCTATAAACATTGGGGTGCATGTTCCCCTTCGATCAACATTTTTGTATCCTTTGGATAAATACCTACTAGTGCAATTGCTGGGTGGCAGGGTAGTTCTATTTTTAATTTTTTGAGGAACCTCCATACTGTTTTCCAGAGTGGCTGCACTAGTTTGCATTCCTGCCAGCAGTGCAAAAGGGTTTCTCTTTTTCTGCATCCTTGCCAACATCTGTTGTTGCCTGAGTTGTTAATTTTAGCCATTCTGATGGGTGTGATACCTCATTGTGGTTTTGATTTGTATTTCCCTAATGATGAGTGATGTTGAGCATCGTTTCATGTGTCTGTTAGCCATCTGGTTGTCTTCTTTGGAAAAGTGTCTGTTCATGTCTTTTGCCCATTTCTTCACTGGACTATTTGTTTTTTGGGTGCTGAGTTTGGTAAGTTCGTTATAAATTTTGGATACTAACCTTTTTTCTGAGATGTCATTTGCAAATATCTTCTCCCATTCCATAGTTTGCCTTTTAGTTTTGGTGATTTTTTTCCCTTCACTATGCAGAAGCTTTTTATCTCGATGAAGTCCCAATTGTTCATTTTTGCCTCCAGAGACATGTCAAGTAAGAAGTTGCTGCAGCCAAGGTCAAAGAGGTTGCTGCCTGTTCTCTCCTGTAGAATGTTGATGGTTTCCTGTCTTATGTTTAGGTCTTTCATCCATTTTGACTTTATTTTTGGGTAAGGTGTAAGAAAGAGGTACAGGTTCATTCTTTTGCATCTTGCTGTCCAATTTTTCCAACACAATTTGCTGAAGAGACTGTTTTTTTTTTTTCCCCATCGGATATACTTTCCTGCTTTGTCGAAGATTGGTTGGCCATACATTTGTGGGTCCATTTTTGGGTTCTCTATTCTGTTCCATTGATCTGTGTGTCTGTTTTTGTGCCAGTACCATATTGTCTTGATGATTACAGCTTTGAAATACAGCTTGAAGTCCAGAAATGTGATGCCTCCAGCTTTGGTTTTCTTTTTAAGGATTGCTTTCACTATTTGGGGGTCTTTTCTGATTACATACAAATTTTAGGATTTTTTATTCTAGCTCTATGAAGAATGCTGGTGTTATTTTGATAGGGATTCCACTGAATACATAGATTGCTTTGGGTAGTATTGACATTTTAACAATATTTGTTCTTCCAATCCATGAGCATGGAATGTTTTTCCATTTTTTTTTTTGTGTCTCTTCTTCAATTTCTTTCATAAGTTTTCTATAGTTTTCAGTGTATAGATTTTTCACCTCTTTGATTAGATTTATTCTTAGGTATTTTATGGTTTTTGGTACAATTGTAAATGGGATCAATTCCTTGATTTCTCTTTCTGCTGCTTCATTGTTGGTGTATAGAAATGCAACCAATTTCTGTACCTTGATTTTTATATTCTGTGAGTTTGCTGAACTCATGTATCAGTTCTTGCAGCGTTTTGGTGGAATCTTTTGGGTTTTCGACATAAAGTATCATGTCATCTGCGAGGAGTGAAAGTTTAACTTCCTCCTTGCTGATTTGGATGGCTTTTATTTCTTTGTATTGTCTGATTGCTGAGGCTAGGACTTACAACACTATGTTGAATAACAGTGATGAGAGTCACAATTTGCATTTCAAAGCAAGCACAGTAGAAGAACCAACCATACATAGCTGATAGAATTATTACAAAGATTACATGATAAAAGGCATAGGAAGCTTTTTAATAGTGCCCAGTATTTAGTAACTGCTCAAAAGTAGCATAAGTGATTGTGATTGTTGGGATAATGGCTGTGGCCATCTAGGTGCCATGGTTATTGGTCATGTTGTTACTCCAAAGGCAGTCACCCACAGGTGGACCAATGGAGGCTACATGCCCATTTTACCGAATGCAGAACTGAGGTCCAAAGAATCTGAAAAATCTCTCAAGAGCACACAAAAATCTGGTACATGACATGATGGTTAATTAAAAAATATATAAAAATCTGGTACAAGATAGTTAATTATATATATACATACATAATCATATATATATATACACACACACACACACATACATGCTGATCAAACTTTTACCGTGGGTACCTGGTGGTTAATCATTTTGCCCAGGTCAATAGGACTGTGAGGAAAATGCTCTCCACCTTCAGGGAATTTGAGCCCTTTTTAAAAGACAAAGGGAAATGGGTAAAACTTTCAGTTCCGTGTGAGAAAGCAAGCTTAATTTTTCTGGTGGTTCCTATTGACTTGGAAAGAGAAGATCTGCCCATCAAATGGCATTTTACCAGCTGATCAATTTGGTGTCATTGAATTAAATCAAATTGAAATGTAATTCCCTTCCCGGAACAAATCCCCTTGCAGGGATTCACTGTGCAGAAGTGGTTGACCTTGTGCTGGCTGCCTAGAGGGCTTTCCAGAAAGCTACAGGCACAAGCAAGGTCTGTAGAGCTCACACCTTGCCAGGCACAACCTTCTTGGCTGACCCTGGCTTGACCGCAGCATGCACCTAAATCAACAGAAATGTCCAGATAGCTTCTGCTGACCCCTGCAGGACTGTGGTCAAGAACCTGACTGTGGGCTTACACATCAGAAAGTGAGCTGGCATGTACAAAGAACAAGGAATAGTCACACTGGAGACCTCGTGGTACATAGGGAGTCTTTGTACAAAGTAGGAGAGTCCCCCTCCAGTCTGTGGAATTACCCACTGGTACCCCCAGATGGTAGGGAAAAGGTGCTCCTTCCTCCAGACTATAGCAACAACAAACCAAGGTGCAAAGATTAGTGAGTGATAAATAGGCTGAATTTCAGCCTCTCTCATTCCCAGACTCAATTTACCCAACCACAGCCAGCAGTGCTAGTCAACTCCCCACTGCGAGGCCCTCCTGCCCTTTATCTACCCCTCCACTCCCTGTCTTAAGAACCAGAAGACCTGACATGAAATCTTGGCTCTACTGACTAGATGACCATAGGCCAGAGACTTAACCTCTATGAGCTTCAGCAAAGCAGTAACCGTGCTTGTCAGCAGTACATGGAGGTGAGTATTGAACCTAGAAACAAGGGTGCCCTCTAAGAATTAGTGTAGTAAACCCACACAGAAAGAAAGGATATGCTATCTGTTGGTATGAACCAAGAGGTGGCCTGAAAATGTGACTGAAAAGTTTGGGAAGACCCCTAATGCCAATCACAGTGACCTGGGTATGGTCACAGGCGACAAGACTGAGGGGTGATGGTAAGTGAGCAAGCAGAAACCTAATTAACTAAATCAGCCGGCAAAAGACTGTGTGAGCAGAGAAAGCATGCTTGGCCTGGAGCAGAGACAGGGGAACCCAAGGAGCCAATTTATATTTATTTATTTATTTATTTAAATTTATTCTGTGATAAATTCACATAGTTGGTGCCAGGCTCAGAGGCGTCCTAGCAGCCAACCCCTCAGCCTTCTCAGAGACATCTGACCTCTCCTCAACCCTTCTCAAGCCACGACAGTCCTTAGTCCCCGAGTTGTTATCAGGATTAAATAGGAAAGTGCCTAGCACATAGCAGGTAGCAAATAAACTAAAACCCCCTTTCACTCTGTTTCTTTTTTTCCTGCAATAATAACCAATGTCAAGTCTTTCCAGTTATATAGCATTTCCTCCTAGGTCTTCTGCTCTTCCCTCCTCTGGTGTGTCTATCCTCCCCCACAGCCCTGGTTACGCATCTGTCATATTTCTCTCCTCCATACCCGATGGAGTGTCACTTTTATTGTCAAGAATGGCTCTCTGTTCTAAAACTAGTGGGGAAGGCAAAATTAATAAAATAACCACACAAATATCAACTTGCAACCTCCAAGTGCTATAAAGGAAAGGTGAGAACAGATGTAGTGGCTGCCGTGGTGTGCTCCCCAGTCCATCCTTCAGGCCTGAGGCCCTTATCCTCCCCACTGCAAGGAGCACTGGACACGGAAGCAATCTCTTATCACTTGAGTTTTCCCCAGACATTGCCCTCAGCCTTCAAGAGCCACCCTGACAATGGTCACACCCCTTCCCTGGGGGCAATCCACCTCCAGTGACTCCAAGAACCCGCCTAAGACAACACATCAAAGGAAGATTTTTCTAGTTAGGGGGGTGGTGGAAGCAAGTGAGGGTGTGAGGGTCATACAGAGCTTTTCTAACAAAGGTACATTTGAGGTGAAGTCTAAAAAGTAAGGAGTTATCTGGAGGAAGAATGTTCTGAGGAGTGGGAACAGAATCGGTAAAGACCCTGAGGAAGGAAGGAAGTTAAAGGCCAGTGTGGCTGAGGTACTGAGAGTGTGAAATATCAGGGACGGGAGAAAGGTCAGGTTAATCCAAAAGAAAACTTTCTGATCCATGGTTGCCTTAGTTTGCCTGGCTGCCACAACAAAAAGCCACAGCATACCACAGGCTGGGTGGCTCAAACAATAGAATTTATTTTCCCAAAGTACTATGGGCTGGAAGCCCAAGTTCAAGGTGCCAAAAGGGCTGGTTTACTCTGAGGCCTCTCTCCTTGGTTTGCAGGTGGCCGCCCTCTTGCTACCTCTTCATGTGATTGACCCTCTGTGCACATGAGCCCTGAGTGTCTCTCCCTTTTGTCCAAATTTCCTTTTCTTTTATTTTTAATTAAAAAAAAAAACCTTTTTTTAATGTTTATTTATTTTTGAGAACGAGAGAGAATCGGAGCACGAGTGGGAGAGGGGCAGAGGCAGAGGGAGACACAGAATCCTTAGCAGGCTCCAGACTCTGAGCTGTCGGCACAGAGCCCAACATGGGGTTCGAACTCACAGACTGCAAGATCATGACCCGAACCAAAGTCGGACGCTTAACCGACTGAGCCACCCAGGCGCCCCCAAATTTCCTTTTCTTACCAGGGCACCAGTCGGACTGGATTAGGTCCAACCCGTAATGTCCTAATTTTAACTTATTCACCTCTTTAAAAGCCCTTTCTCCAAAAAGAGTCACACTCTGAGGTACAGGGGGGCAGGGGTTAGGGCTTCAGCACATGGATTTGGAGAGGATACAACTCAGCCCATACAGTGATGTTTTCTGTATGCAAGGTCCTACACATGTACAAACCTTAAATCTCAATAAATAAATAAATAATTTTAGTAACCACCTTTGTTGAACATAAAAAATAGCATTATATTGGACCAACCCCAGAAAAAGCAGAATATGTGGTTGGAATATATATGTACGTAAGTACATGTATCTATAAGTCATTTCCTCCACATCCTCACCGTCACCCTCAGCTGCCCCGGTCCCTACTTGTGATTCACGGGCCCTTCCTCCCTCTCCGCTCCCGTCTCAGGCCGGCTGTCTGCCAAGTACTGCTGGAGAAAATCAAATAACTATGCTGCTCCATTACAAATTCACAGTTTCCAAGTTCGGTGGGGCTCTCACTGCCCTGCCCTCCTCCTGCTCACCCCCAGCTGCTCAGCAGCTGTGCCAACCCTTTCCATCCTCTGCCCTTCCTTCACCCCTACCCCTCACTCTCGGAGACCCTCTGCCCTGCCCCCAGGCTGTTGTCCAGTTTCTTTCCTCACTTCCTCTATTTCTTCCAGAGCTAACTAGAGGAAGGCACATGTGGTGTAAAAAAGAAAGAGGTCTGGTTCCAGACTATTCCCATAGGTAAGACCTTTCTTCTTAGGCAAGTTAACTTTACCTCCCTGCAGCTCAGTTTCTTTTTTTTTTTTTTTAATGTTTATTTATTTTGAGAGAGAGAGCACAAGTCGGGGAGGGGCAGAGAGAGGGGGGGACAGAGGATCCAAAGCAGGCTCCATGCTGACAGCAGAGACCCCAACACAGAACTCGAACTCATAAACTGTGAGATCATAACCTGAGGTGAAGTCGACACTCAACTGACTGACCCACGCAGGCTCCCTGCGGCTCAGTTTCTTTATCTGTGGGAGAATGATCATCACTTCAAGATGGCATCCTGTCCCACAGAGGATGAAATCCAAACTCCTCACCATGGCCAGCAAGAGTGGCCTGAAGTGACCTGGCCCTGTTTACTCTGACATCATCTGCTATCCCTCTCTCCCTGAGTGTATTGCTCCAGCCACATTGCCTTTGGCTATTCCCAGAACACAAGCTTGTCCCCGTCTCAGGGCCTTTGCACATGCTGTTCTCTCTGCAAGATCTTAGTGTGACTCATACTCTCCAAGCAGTTCTCAGAAAGACCTTCCCTAATTACCCCATTTACACTAGCACCCACCCGATCTTTTCTAATCTCTTTATTTCTCTTGGTTTCACTTACCACTTAACACTCCCTGAAATTATAGTTGTTTACTTGCTTATTGCCTTTCTCCCTCACAAAATTGTAAGCTTTAGGAGAGCAGGGACAGTGGTTTGGTCATAGTCACTCAGTGGTAAAACAATGTCCATTTTGTTAAACATATAAGAGGAAATATCTAAGATGGCTATCTAGCGACATTTTTGTGCTACCAATACCCCCACCACATCTCATTATACCCACCCTCACATCTCAGTTCCAACCTTTGGTGGAAGCTGCCAGCCGCTTTCCACCCTGACCCTGCCCTTGGCCACAATGATTGATCAGGGATTAGGAACATACCTTGGTCTGAACCAATCAGAATCCTTCCCTGAGATATTCCAAGTACAGCCAGGAAAAGAGCAAATTTCCCCGAGAGACAAAATGGTGGAACTGGAAGCAGCTGGTGGCCTTTTCCTACAAGGCACAAGAAAGAGACGTCTAACGCCCTGTCAAAGCAGCCCTTCCTGTAATTTGAACACCTGAGCCAATAATCATCTCTTTGTCTAAGCCAGGTCGCATGGTGATTCTGTCGCTTGCAACCAAAAGGGTTCTGTTGTCCTGATAAATGAATTAACATATGCCAAATGCCGAGAGCAGAGCCTGGGTGAAAGCAGCCATAATTGCTGTTGGCTCCCTTCCTGCTATAATTTCACCCTTCTTTGCCTCCCCCTTCCCATCTCAGAGGAGGGCGCATCTCCTCCTGTGCAAGGCCACTTCCACCCCTCTCTACTCAGAACCTTGCTCCTCCGCTTCCTCGGCCGGAGGAGGCGGGAGTCGTGCTCACCTTGCAGGGAATAAGGAGCTCCTACAAGACGGGGCTGTGCTATCTCATCTCTTGCTCTTCGGTGCCCAGCAGCGGCTTGTGACCAAAATGCCTGTCTCAGTGGCGGAGTCAGAGCCAAACAGAACAAAGCCTCAGGCTCCTTATAAACTGAAGAGGGCTCCATAAAATGTATAAAAAGGGAAGGGCTGTCTCTATGTAAGGGATTGTGATTGCGGTTTTATTAGCCAAATAGATAACTCTCATCATGAAAGGCTTTCTGGAGTGATGGATGGCTCGGAGGCCCCGGAGGGACATGGGTATTTCTCAAGGCCGCCAGTCAAACACATTAACTGCATAACATTTCTCTCTCCATGGCAACCGGCGGGGCCTCCTGCACTAGGCCCAACACCTGTGTTCTAAAAGTCCCTTAGCCCTCATGGCTGCTGCCTCCCAAACCCGCTGTTCGTGGGACACATTCATTTGCACCCCTAACCCCATCCACAGCAGAAAAAGTACCAGTTTGGGGAGGGGCAAGTGTGAGAATCCGGGTCCAGAAATGGGCCAGGCCTAGGGCCGCTGCCTCCTCTGCCTCTGAACCCCTGTGACATTCTAATCACACCACCTGGTCTCTGTCGTCTGCTAGCAAGCCCCAGAGAGTGGGGCCCTAGTGAGACTGGCGTGGGGGGCTGGGAGACTTCTAGATGCCAGTTCCTGAGCACTTGCGTGGTCACAATGATCCAGAGGCAGGGGGGTCTCATTTCTGTTGTGGAGATGAGAAATCCAAGAGGGTCAAAATGGGAAGGGACCAAAGCAAGATCACAAGTTAGCAACTGGCAAAGTCCCCACCCCCAGCATGTTTGATTCCCCAGCCCATGTTCTTTCCTCTTTGTGGTCCTGCTTTCTTCCCAGCTCCCCACATCATCAGTGAGCATAGAGTATGGGGGGCTGGGCATTCCATAGGGAAGGAGGGATCTCAGCAGCACCCCCACCGTGGTCTCCCCACTCCCACTGCTCACAGTCTCCATCCAGATAATGGCCATCGGTGCCTGGGAAGACAAGCCCCTTCATCCCCTGGGGTGTCAACACAGGAAAGCAGTGGAGACAGTAAGTATAGACAACTCCTTCAAGGAATTTCTTCATCTGGCATTGAGAGAAGACAAGGAGGTGTGTAGGAAATAAGCAAGCACCCTGGACTAGAGAGAAAGTAGTCCGTGGAGATGGATAGATTGAAGACACCAAGGGAGAAAGAGAGGGCACATTCACAGCATGAGTTCTTCAGGGTGGGATAGTCAGGAAGGCATCTAGACCAGGGAGCTGTAAACTTTTTCTGCAAAAGGTCAGAGAGTAAATATTTTCAGCTCTGTGAGCTATACAATCTCTGTCACAACTATTCAATTGCCACTGTGGTGGAAAGGCCGCACAATGTGTGTTCCACATTGTGTTCCATTTATTGTGTTCCAATAAAACTTTATTTACAAAAACAGATGGTGGGCCAGATTTGGCCCTGGGCCATAGTTTACCAACCGCTGATCTAGAGTACAGTGTGCAGCTGGTGCTGTGGGAGAAGCAGCCGTTGTAATAAACTTGGAGAGAAAGGATACCTGTCAGCACAGTGCCATCAACAGGGAAGCACATAATAGGTGTGCACTGAATGTTGACGTGAACTATTGGACTCTGACGCAGGAAGAAAAAAGCTCTGGGTACATTTACAGAGAAATATTGAGATGGGTGTTCAACCCTTTAAAGAGAGAAAAGAGAATAAATCATACAGTGTAGAGTCAGTGTCTTCACAAAAGTGAGAAAGGCTAACACAGGAAGCAGACATCAAGTTCTAGCAGCTCCAATAGCCGTGCTCAATGGGGTCCATCAACGCCCACCCCCTACCCCGGACGGAGATCTCTAGCAGGGATGGGAATACAGAAGTGGGAGGCAGCTGGAAAATCTGCTGACAACACAGCCAGCAGAGGTTAGATACAAACTGATACAACAGGCTGGAGGTCTGGCCCAACAGACAGAAGCCAGCTGGTCCACGAGCCCAACACTTTGAAATCACTGGACGGGCAGACATGATGGGCACACTAGTGCCTGGAGACCACCACGCAGGGCTGCTCTGTAGCTCCAGCAGGTATCAGGACTGGAAGTTAAAAGGAGCTGCCTTCCAAGCTGCTGGCTACCTGAGGCCTGGTGAGGCTGCTCTTTTCTTTGCTCTTCTGAGGTCCACAGCGGGGGGTTCTGGTTGCTCAGAAAATCCACACCCAAGAGGCCTTAATACACTGAAGAGAGGGGGAGACAGAAAGGGGTGGGGAAGACATGACCCACAGGGACCCTAGGAGAGAAGCGGACTGTGGAGGTTGACGGCTACAGTAATGCAGGGACAGAGCACAGCTGTGAAAGGTGAGATCTTCCCCCACTACCTGCACATGTGTGTCTATGGTGAACGCTGTCTTCGAACACCCCCATCCCTTAGAATGGTCTCTGTGGCCACTGTGACTGCTGATGCGGCGGCTGCGAGACAGCGGCTGGGCTTGCTGCTTCTTTGCACTTTGGAACTTCCTGCGCTCCCACCAGCTTCCAGTTGGTCTTCCGTGAGGGCTGCACAATCCATGGGGCCCCAACCAAAAGCTGCAACAGACACAACCCGTATCCTGACAGCTGGATGCAAGAGGAGCGTGAGGCACGCAGAGGTCACATGACAGCTACGCGCTTTGGCTTCTGAAGCCGGCACCCTCCACCCCATGCCAGGGCGAGGAGCTCACCCGCCTGCACAGCCCTAGCTCAGGAGGTAAGCGGGTCCGGCTGGCTGGCGAGCGGAAAGGCTGTCCATCCAGGACAGAACCACTAGCGGTCTACGGCATCACTGCCATGTGCCGTCAGCTGGGAGCGTGGGCCTAAGCTCGCCAGATCTTCCCATTTTTCAAGAGAAACAGGATCCTGAGTGGTTTTTCTTTTTTCCTTTCAAGATTTTATTTAAATTCAAGTAGGTCCCAAAGTTTTAAGTGAAATCTCCTGATTTTTGGAAACTGACCCAAATTTTCACAAACTACGAGGCCAAACAAAACACATTTGTTGGCCAAATCCAGCCCATTAGTCACCACCAGTCTGCCCCCTCTGTACTACTTTATCTCACTATACTGACATCCCAGCCCCTACCAAGAATATTACATTTAATAAACAAGAACATCGAGGCTCAGAGGGAGGGGACCTGCCCAGAGTGACTCAACTGATAAGTACCAAACGTGGAGTCTGCACTTACCGTCGGACCCTGCGTCACCCTCCCCATGCCAGGGTGCTCCTCCAGATGGTGAAAGCCTGGGGTGGGTGGTTTCCCATATCCACAGAGTCTCTCACTCGGTGATGTGGGGTGAGGGCTGACACCCTGATACAGCATCATTTCCTTCGAATAGGATTTCACTCCTGCTTGGGCTCAGCTGGTGTTGTCAGTCATTTCCCCAGGGCCATCCCCGAAGCATGGGGGCGGCAGCAACTCGAAAAGCCCTCAGCCTGGGTCACACAGAGTGGTGAGCAGCCCAGGTGGCCAAGTGCCCCAGTTAAAACAGAAACAATGGGAGCCCAATTCTCCATCCAGAACCTGAGTTTCTGCTTCTGAGGATGGTTCCCCTCGACTGAGTCTGGGTGTTGAGACCATCTGGCCCAACTTTGTTTTATGAACTTTATTATAGGGATGGAACTAGATTATATAGGAGGATGTCAGCTGGATGCTGTTTCAGTGAGGGGAATTTATAACTTGCTAACCCCCGTAAGTGCTGACCAAGACTGGAAGAAGGTCTCTGATGGCCAGGCACAGAGTTCTGGCCTTAACTTTGATCTGTACAACATTTTTATTAATGACTTCGTCGAAAACATAAAAAACTTGTTTACCAAATTTGTGGTTGATTAAAAAAAAAAAAAAAACCTGAGCAGATTGCAAAAACATCGACAGGATCCAGATGGCTCTAGACAGGCTGGACTGATGGGCTGAATCTAATAAGATAAAATAAAGCAGAGATAAATGTCAGGTCCTGAACTTGGCTTCAAAACAATAACTGTTCAAGGACAAGATTGAGTTGGGCGGGATGGTGATGGGATTTAGCAGCGGCAGGTTTTAATGAAGCTGGAGCTTTCATCAACACAGCATAGCTGTGACACTAACAGAATAATCCAGGATGTTCAGCACAGCATTGCTTACACCAGCATAACACTGGAAACAATCTCATTGTCCAATGGACACGGTTCATCTGTGCAGCTGACAGCTACATACCCATTAAAAACAATGGCATAAGATGGGGCGCCTGGGTGGCTCAGTCAGTTAAGCACCTGACTTTGGCTCAGGTCATGATCTTGTGGTTTGTGAGTTCAAGCCCCACATCAGGCTCTGTGCTGACAGCTCAGAGCCTGGAGCCTGTTTCAGATTCTATCTCCTTCTCTCTCTGCCCCTCCCCCTCTCATGCTCTGTCTCTCTTAAACATAAACAAACATTAAAAAAATAATAATGGCATAAGAATATATTAATGAATTATTATAAAAATATTATTAAGTAAAAAACAGCAGGTTACAAAGCAATATGTGCAGTTTGAGCCAATTTTTATTTTTTGAAAAAAAAATTTGTGGAAAGATACACACCAAAATGTGAAGTTGGCCATTACCAGGTGGAATTAGGGGTGACTCAGGTGGGGAGTGGGGTCTTAGTAAGTGTGTAAGGTTTGTGAAGGTTTTGGAAAGTTAATGCAATGTTCAGACATGTAGAATTCTAGTGTCTAAAAAGCTGGAGAAAGAAATTCTGCTATCCTTTGGCATAACCAAACCTAGGGTCTTGAGTAAAAATTCCAGATGTACCCTTTTAACAAAGGACAATTTAGGTAGTGATATACAGTGACAGCAAACATGTTGAGTGCTGACAGTGTTCCTGAAAGTGTGCTAAATTCTTTTAATCAATTATCTCATTCAGCAGGTTCACAGGTGTTTTCTCCATTGTATGGACAAAGTTCAGAGAGGCCAAGGAACTGGCCCAAGGGCATACAGTTAATAAACAGCTGGCACCAGGATTTGCATTTAGAAAAGGAAACTGCCAAGAGACCGACCACTTCCCTGCAAACACTGCAAGTGCTTCCAAGCATAAGGCTTCACCAGCAGACAAAGCCTGGGGATCCTCAGTGCCAAGACTGGCCACCAGAGGTTCTAAGTGACTTGAGGTCCCTCATCTAAGGAAACACTGGGAAGGTGCCATTGGGGACCGAGTGTTGGGGGCCATCAGGACTGAATTTCAGAACCCCAGACTCTGTAATTAAGACTGTCTCACAGTAGGTGAGCAAAGTTCTACTGTCAAGTTTGGGGAAATTAAAGAACACGATATTTGGGTTGAGGAGGAGAGTAGGAAAGTTAGCACAGGGGGATGTCAAAAAATTAGTCACATCCCCCCACCTCAAGCCAGCCCAGCCTCTAAGGACTCAGCTTCAGCTCCTTCTTCTCATCAAGAACTGAAAAACCTAAAAGATGTGTAACTCCCTGGGTGCTGGCCCATAACAGGTCAACCAAAGGGTTTCTCCTACCTTTGGAAAATTTCCTTTGGAGCAAGAAAACTCGTGGCAGTGGACTCAGAGAACAGATCAGTAGAGCAAGGCCACCTGCAGGTCTAGGAGAGGGGAGGCAGGTCTGAGCACACCTTTCTTCCTGGGTGTGTGCAAGCACACTGGGATCAGACCTTTTAATCACCTTCTGCCATCTTGAGAACAGGTGGGTTAGTCAGGAGGAGGAAGAGACCCTTCTGGTGTCTGGCCAGAAACCGGAAGTCGGAGCCAGCTTCCTGTGCACATCAGCTTCCAGCCAGTGACGTCCTGCAGTGGAGTCGCTCTGACCTCCAAAGCAGTGGTCTCCTGATGGCCGGTATTTAGAAGATGTCAGACAGTCACTGGTTGTCAGACACGGTGTGTAAGAGATTTGTGCTCTAGGCTTTGAAGGTCATGTGGATCAGGACTTTGGGCTGTTCAACATTATTTCCCCAGGTCCTTAGCACAGACCTGGATTATAGTAGATGCTCCAAACAATTATCTGTTGAATTAATTCATTCATTAGTGTGAGGGTTAGACCAGATTACCACTAAGGGCCCTTCTGGAACTGAGTCTCCAACGCTGTGGAATTTGAAATCCATGTCCCTAAAGTCCTGATTATGTGCATCAAGACTCATTTCTTCCAAAGTCTATGCTCTCATATAACACAACAGCCCAGTGGGCACTTCTCTCTGTACTATGGAAAGGCCATGCTCTCTCCCCTTAGATGCCCCACCCTGAGGGCCCACATAGCACTCCACAATGCCACCAGGCCACTAGGCTGCACATCTGGTTACTTCTAAGATTTTACATTTGCAATGTAGGCAGCTACAAGCACAGGTCTGCAAATACTTGTTTGTTTTCCTTCTTGGTTATTTCTTTGGATTCTACTTTGCAAAAGGAAATTGTGGGATGTTTTCACCCAATGGGTGGCTGGCTTTTCTGGCAGATTTGGAGCCTTAACTTGAGTTCTTTTAGCTATTGTGCATTGTAACGATTTTTCTGGTCCCACAGCAGGCAGACAAAAAGCCCAAGAAACTTCTAACTCAGACACTCAATTGTACTAGAACATCCCAGACAACTTAGGATGGAAGATCCAGAGGGGCTGTCCTTCAATTTATTCCTATCATCTCTGAGTCACACAAGCCAGGATAAATGTCCTCCCCCTTCACACACCCTTTCCAGAAGCTCTTCCAGTACAATAGCACAGTCTGGAAGATGGTCCCAGGAGGATGTCTCCTGGCACAAAATTGTTCTCCTAAAATTCATTGTTTATTTCCTTCTTATAGCTGGGGGTGGGGGTGGGGGGAGACTGCAGAACAAGACATGCAGGCATCTGCACCTCTCTGAGAGTACTCACTTCACATGGTAAGGTTTACAGGCCTCAGACACGTCTTCATGAAAAGGGAGCAGGAAACTGTTCTGCTGGGATTCCTAACCCAGTGCAAAAGGTCACAGCCAACTCTGCCCAGCAGAGTAAACTGGCCAAAAATTTTAAATGGTTTCCTGGCACTTAGGAGCCCTCCAGCAACACAGGTCAACTTCCAGGACCACTAACAGAGTGCAAATGTGTACCCCTCCTTCCACATCACCCCAAAGTCTTAGCATGGCCATCCTTCTGTAACAGTTTAACTGCCACAGAGTAGGACCAAAAAGCTGGGCCGAACGTCTGTGTATTGATGAACTGCATGCATTTCCCAGAAGATAGAATGGTTACATATGGGACTAATTGCCCCCACACTGAGGTGGGGAGCCCAGGGTGCTGCCCGGACCTTGTGTTCCCCATTAGGATACCTACCTCAGGTATTTGCTTCATTACAGTTTGTCATGCAAAAGGTTTATCTTGCAGTATATTCTGGGCTAATTTTAGAAATTTGTTTTCACCTTCCGACATTGATTCCTGGGGCAGCTTACAAGCTGCCTGGAATGAAAAATCAATGGTGACAGCAGCAGAGTGGGCTCCAGTTCTTCATTAACCAAGAGCCCCCAGGAGCCCCCAGCAGCCCCAGCCCTATCTCCTCCTTCAGGGCTAGCCCTGAGCAAAAATGGGCAGCAGGGAAATTTTTCTTTGGTGCCCTTGGCCTTTCTGTTCTGAGCCCTTTGAGTCTGCTTCTCTCCCCTTCTCCTTTACCAAAACCTACTCTCCACCAAGCATGGAGAGATGGAGTGGGAAAAAAAGTAAGATCCACTGAGCGCCTACAAATATTCCGGGCACTGGGCTACACTGTGTACATGCACTGTCCCATTTAAATCTGCCAATTATTCTTAGAGATTGGTATCGCCCCCATTTCACCGAATAAGAAAATGAGGCACAAAGAGATCAAGAAGCAGGCACAGTGTCACAAAGCTAATAAGGTGGAACTGGATGAAACCTCTCTGATTCCAAAGCTCGTGTTCTCACCATTGCACTCCACTACACTGATAACCACCGGGGTGCAGAAACCTAAGAGCAGGTGTTTGGGAGAGGAGCATCCCACAGGGACAGGGAAAGTGTGCTTTGCCCTGCACCCAGCCGCCCCCGTTCTGCTGAGTTCTACACACAGGGACTGGCCCTAATGAAGTCTCCGGGGACATCAGGCTGTGCTCCTGAGTCTCGGCTCCACCCACAGGAGGCAGTAGAATGGGCCAAGGAAGTTCTAATTGAGAATTCACAGATCCCCACAGCAGAATCGCAGCCCTCTGGCCAAAGGTCATCCGCAAGATGTGCAGAACAAAAAGTGGATGTTGGAGGTCTCTGAAACGAGCAGAAGAAAGCAAAGCAGAGAGTAGGCAGTGAATTCCAGAATGGAGAAGGCGGTGATGCAAGAGAAAGTAGAGGGCAGCCCTGTTCAGTAGAATATAATGTGAGCATAGCTAAAAAGTAAAACATTTTAAAAAGTAAAAAGAAACAGGTGAAATTAATATTGATAATGCATTTAGCTCAGGATATCTCAAATGTTATTTCAACACGTAATCAATATAAAAACTTGTTAAGGAGACTTTACATTTCTTGTACCAAGTCTCGGAAGTCCCATGTGTATTTTACACGTGCGGTTCATTTCAGGTTGGGATGGCCAATTTAAGGTGCTCAATAGCCACACGTGGCTAGTAGCTACCACATTGTGCAGTACAGGGCTATAGCCGTGATTTTTAAATTATGTTCCATGGAACCTCACACTCCTCATGAGTGTTCCAGGGGGTCCTGGAATGTTAGGCTTTTGTTTTCATTTTTAATGGATTTAAACTCTTTAAATTAGCAATATTTAAAAATTCACACTTAGGATGTCTCATCCCAGATTTTTAAAATTTTTTTAATGTTTATTCATTTTTGAGAGACAGAGAGAGAGAGAGAGCATGAGTAGGGGAGGGGAAGAGAGAGAGAGAGAGAGGGAGACACAGAATCCGAAGCAGGCTCCAGGCTCTGAGCTGTCAGCGCAATGCCTGACATGGGGCTCGAACTCACAAACAGTGAGCTCGTGACCTAAGCCGAAGTCGAACGCTTAACCAACTGAGCCACCCAAGCTCCCCCTATCCCGGGTTTGACACATTGAAGACAATCAATAGAAAAACATGTTCGTATTTGAGAGGAAATATTCATTAATCCTCTAACAGAAGAAGCTGGTACCGTAGAACATCTCTTAAATACTAGTAACTTACATTAGATTTAAAATATTAGTAATTCATATTAGATTTCAATTAAGTAGTAACAACAAAGACCAACACTTAGCCCACCGTTGCCATGTGTTTAATGGGCATCATCTCATCAAATCCTCACAACAAATCTTTGAGGTGGGTAATATTGTTCTTTTCATTGGCAGAGGAAGATACTGAGACTGGGGAGTTAAACAGCCTGCCCAAGGTGGCAGGCAAATAGTAATGTCAAGATTCGAACCCAGCCCTGGATGTCTAACTTCTAACCAAAGCTCTGTAAACACCAGACTTCAGTTAAAAACAGAACTATCCACCATGTCAGTATGAGTTCCAAGGCCTCTCAAACTTCAGCTACCTCGTGTTGACTCCCCTCCCCTGCACGCGGGCTAGGTCAGTCACCTTCTTGTGGGGCCCTTCCACGCACACACACACCACACAGCATTCCATCTGGTTCAACCAATACTTATTGGCACCACGATGCATCAGTATTTGCTGTGATCCCTTTGTAGCTGAGATAAAGCTTCTATATCTTGCTTAGCCCCAACCATCTGGGAAGAGGTTGAATCTTATCCTGTAAATGATATGAAGTCAGTGAAGAGTTTAAGCAAAGAGGGTGACAACAAAGATCAGATTTGCGTTTCAGAAATCTCCTTCCGCTAGCTGCAGAGAGGGTACACTGGAGGGTGCTGGGTTGGAGAAAGGAAAACAATAAGTAGCTGTTCAAGTGGTGACAGTACACACTAGTGAGGACCATAGAGGATGGAAGCTCTGGGTCTTGGTGATTGAGTAATTATTGAGGGGGGAAACAGAGAGAAAGTGGAGGATGATTCTGGTTTCTGGTTTAAGTAGTGAGCTAATAGTGGGGCCATTAACTGAAACAGGAAATACAGGAGGAAGGTCTGGGTCGAAAGAAATGGGTAGATGTGATAAGTTTAGATTTTTGTTTTGGAGTTGACATTGTAATTGTCCAACATCCTTTGCCTTCTGTCACAGAAATGCAGTCTGAGCAACTCACCCTCATCCATGGTAGACCCTAATTCACATAATCCAGTCACAATAGGCCCATCCCATAATAAGCCCCCGTGCTATGATTGGTACAGGGCATAGGTCCAAACCAATAAGCACATAACATTTCCCTTGACACTTTATTGGTGGACAGGCCACAAATTGACCCATTTGGACCATAGGAAAGCATCTTTCTTCAAAAGTTTTGGGAAAGGAGCTACCTGTTGATGAGAACAAGAAAACAAATAGTCCTCATTGCTACTGACAGCACTTCAACTCAGGAGGCTTGGGATAAGTCAATTCTGAGTATAATGAAGATATAATGTATAATGTATAATGCAAGATATAATGTATCATGAGAGCCAAGTATAATGAAGAGAATAATGGAGAGAGAGAAAATCCTGGACCCTGGATGAACTTGTTGCACCAATGGAGCAAGCCTCCCAGAAGCTCAACCATTCCTCTTATGCGAGCCAATACACTTCTTTATTGCTTCAGTCACTTTGAATTGGCATTTCTGCTACATACAGACTCAAGCTTCCTAACCAATATGGATATGTTGAATCTAGGAGACCCAGTACATGGAGTCCCCTGGAATTGGGCAACATAGCATGCCCAGGGGGACCTGGAGGAGTGGTTCCCATCAGACAGATGGCTCTTCAGTCTGAAGCTCAGGGAAGAAGTCAAGCTGAATGTACATTTCCAGTGTCATCAGATGGGATGTAAACTGAGAGAAAGAAGCAAAGACCGACCAAGGAAAGCATATAGAATGTGGGGAGGAGAGAAGAGCAGGGTGGAAGGCAGAACCCTGGGGAACACTAGCATTGGGAGGGCTCTAAAGAAAACAAAGGAGTAGAAGGAAGTGAAAGAGAAGTTTTAGATGTGGGGAGGAGACTGAAAGAATATAACCATAGAAGCAGGGAGAGGAGAGAGACAAGGGAAGAACTGAGAGGGGAGGGGAGGGGTGGGGGCAACTGCAAAATGGTGGGAACACTGTGGAAAGAGACAGATTGGGACAAAGAGGGAATACTAATTAAAGTTCAGGCCAAGCTGCAGTAACAATGAGACTCATGAACTTAAATAAATGGCTTAAATAAAATGGAAATTCATTTCTCTCCCACATGACAGTCCAGAGGGAGAGACAGTCCAGGGGAGAGAGCAGTAATCAGTTCTTTTCCACAAGGTCTCAAGGGGCCCATCTTCCTCTTTCTGGTTGCCGGGGCCATCCATAGGGTCTTGCCTTTATCCATGTAACCACAGCTGCTTTTATCGTTGGCACTTTCCAAGTTCCAGCCCATGGAAAAAGGTTTCCCCTTCCCATGTTCGGCACAAACAGCTTCTATATACGGATGCAATCTGGGTGGAAGTTGCACACATCCTTTTAGCAAGAACTGAAGAACTCAGTCCATGGCCACACCTAACTGCAAGAGAGGCTGGGAGTGAATGGGCATTTGGGGACACTTAGCAAGTACTGGCCCTGGCTTCTAGAAAGTTGTGCTAGGTGCTGTACAGGTGATGACCCCCTCTATTCCTCAAGTTTATCATCTAGGCTTATCTGCATTAATACCTTAACCAAGTCAATCTTACCAGTAAGGTCTTACGAGTAAGAGCTGAGGATCTAATGTGTAACATGGTGAGTATAGTTGATAATACTGTGTTGTATAACTGAAATTTCCTAAGACACTAGATCTTAAAACTTCTCACCAAACAAAACAAAACAAACAAACCAAAAAAAGGTAACTATGTGAGGTGATGGATGTGTTAATTAACCTGACCATGAAAGCCCTGTCACAACGTGTATGTTTATTAAATCATTACATTGTACACTTTAAATATATTATCATTTTATTTGTCAATTATACCTCAATAAAGCTGGAAAACAAACTTGGAAGAGACAAAAAGAAAAAAATCTAAAAACTTTAACACATAGAAGAAGGTGTATAATCTCAGAAAACCCTGAAGAATTTCAGGCTCTCCAATCACATTTCAGCTGTCACCCCTTTGCCCACACCAGAGATGGCCTTGCAGCTCAGTTCATGCTGCATGACCTGCTGGCAGTGTCCAACCCTCTCCTCCCTGCCTCCTGGCCCATCAGCTTAGCTCTGGGAACACACACTAGAACCAGGCAGAAAGGAGAAATCATCACATTCAGGTGCTTTGCCCTATATAGGTCATGATTCCCTTTTTTGCTTTTAATCTCCTCCTAACCACTGACTCTCTCCTCCAAACTCCTTTCTCTGTCCTGGCCGCTGCTTAAAGCTATCCCTTTATTTCTCTCCTTCCCTTCACCGATACAACTACCAACCTGCTCCAAAACCCCCTGTAATCTGACATCTGTCCCATCACTCGGCTGAAACTGTCACCTGGGTCGTTAAATTTAATGATCTTTCCTCAGCCCTCTTCCTCCTCCACCTGGCTGGCTCTCATTAGACACAATTGGCCACCCCTTCCTTGAAATTCTACCTGTCTTGGCTGCTGTGATGTGCCACTCCACAGGCCTGCCCTCCGTCTCCATCTCCTAGTCATGCCCTGTGTCTTTCTGTGACTCCTCAAAAGGCAGACAACGGCTGATGCATTCCTATTTGGGGCAGTCATTCTGCTATAGTGAAAAAGACATCATCTGGGCTCAAACCTCAATTTGCCACTTGTTTGCTGTGTGACCTTGGCCAATTACTTAGCACCTCTGAGTCCATTTCCTCCCTGGAAAAATGGGGATACAAAACCTCTCTCTCAGGCAACTGCTTAATAAATAACCCCAAAACTTCAGGGGCTTAACAAACATAATGTTACAGTCCCATGAATGAGCAGAGGCTAGGGGCTACTAGAGAAGATTACACAAGAATTGGATCCAGTGGGCCCTCCACTGGATTTTGTGTGTCAGCAGACCACAAGAAAAAAGAGTGAGTGAATGTGTGTATAAGGTGATTCATGATATTTTTAGGGGACAGACAGGAAGGTGTCTCCTTCTCCTACTCACATTCCATTGGCCGAAACTCAGTCACATGACTTGACCTGTTAGCAAGGGATGCTGGGAAATGTAGTTCCAGGAAAAAAAAGGGATTTGATGAACACATCGTATTCATCTATCTATGGGTTGCTGTGAAGATGGAAATGATAGAAGTAAATCCTGTGACCTTTCTGGAACATAGTAGATGTTATATGAGTAGTAGGCTTTAGTATTCCTGTATTTACTGTTTGCCAACTTTCCCTGGTGTTTACGTCTGTGCAGATAAAGGCTGAGATAAATCAGGAAACTGAGGGAACAGAGACCAAAGAGGAAACAACTGTTGTGGACAGAAATGGATGTGCAGGCTAGGTTTGGGGTGTAGACGTAGGAGTAGAATCAGGAAGTGTGCTCAGGGGGCTCACAGGGAACAGAGAAACCAGCGGTACTGAGCACAACCTCTGATTTTCCCACTAGCCCTGGCTCCCACCTGAGCCAGAGGGGTTCAGAAAGATCTGAGTTTCCTTGGAAACCATTTCTCTGGCCCTCTCGGCATGTTATCAGCCAAGTTGGTTGTAATCAAACCCCCACGGGGCAGAGAATGAGCTCTCAAACTGCCATCCTAGGGTTCCATCCAAATTACTTGCATTTCCTATTTAAATTGGTAATTTCCCCACAAGTGCTCTCCCTGCCCATCCCAAGATTTGTTGGGAAAGGGGAGCCCTAAGCATGAACCTGAATACAGCCCAGGTCCTTGGGAGTATCCCCAAGCAGTCCTGAGCCCTCTAGCAAACCTGGGCCTCAGGTACAGCCACATCAGGCCAGGACCCTTATCCTCAGACCCCTCTGGCCCACACAGGCCCAGACATTAGCACTGGAGGAGATGGACCTCCATGGGCTACCGTGTATGACTCCATAATGATGGGCTCCATTATCCAGGCTGGATTCCGGGGCTACTGACTGATTTACCTTTTGCAGGTACACACTTTTGGAACGGAAGGGATAGGAGCTAGGCCAGGGCACCAGATAGTCTTAAAGTACTCAGAGCCAAGCCCAAAGGGCTAGGGAACAGCTAGAGGAGTCCCAGAGTGTTAGGCAGAGAGATTCCAGGAGGTTCTGAGGCATCCATCTCCACCCCTATGGTCACAAGCCAGCCCGGTCCCCAGTGGGACTACAGAAAGTGAAACTGGACCCTCGTCCCGTTTCCTTCCAGAACGGGCAGAAGGGCCCATCATAAACAAGGACAAGCACTCACAGACACATGCTTAGATAGCCATAGGCACACATGTCTGTACACATGCATGCATACACATTGAAGAGAGATTTACACGTGTGTAGACAGACACATACCCATGTACATAGATGTCATGCATACTGATCCCCCTCGCCAGGCACACCAGGCACGTTCATGCTCGTGATGGACATAGGATCAGGCTGCAGCACACGGAGCACAACCACACATGACAGTCTCAATGAACGTACACGCACGCTGACACAGTCCTGCCAGCCATCACAGAATGATCGGTGATGGACACGTGTACTCGGACGCCCATGAGACTGAGGAAAGGGAGAACTGGGCCAGGAGGTAGACACTGCTCTACAAGTGGCTAAGCAGGGGACAGTTTGAATTCCAAATTACTAGGTAGATCCGAGGAGATGTGGCAAAGTGAGTCTAACTCACAGCTGCACCTGAAAGTTTAATCTGAACATGAGTGCAAAGGTGGGATGTGGGGCATCTGGGTGGGTAGGTGGGGGCTTCCTGGGTGAAACAGGTTCCCAGACTGCTGGGAGGACTGAGGTACCAGCAACCACCCCCCCCGGGAAAGGCCTTACTCCCAAAGGTGAAGCTGGATGTTAGGACTTTATCCCAGAGAATAGGTGAAAGCCAGGAACCAGCCGCCAGCCTGGGCATCTACAGTGAGGGGAGCTTGGGAAGTCTGAGAGGGGGGCCAGGGTCCCCCAGCTCTCAGATCCTGTATGGAGGGAAGCATGGCCAGTACACCCGCTGCCACGCTGGGCTCCACACTCAGAGCCAGGTTGGGTCAGCATAAGCTCAGGGAGTTGGCAGGCAGAGCCTGTGGGCTCTAACAGTATCATCTACAGCTGAGGAGAGTAGGGGAAGACAGACCCCAACTTCTGAGCCGGCCAGACCCTGGACTCTGTTACTCCCTTTGCTGCCAAGAAGACAACTGGAAGACTCGCCTTCCACCCCCAGAACCGGCCCTCAGGGCGCTACCTCCACCCCAGCTCTGAAGACCATGGTCAGTCATGCTCCCTGGTCTCCCCTCCCACTGCAAGGAAGTCGGGAGCTGAGCTGCACACCCGAGAAGGATGGGGAGAAGTGTTGGATTCAATGCCCAGAGTGGTTGTGCCACCCTTTCTTCCCCAGCCCCAGCACTGAGAAGAATCTTCACGGCCAGCCTGCTCCTTTCTAAACAGACAGGTGTGAGAGGAGCAATGAGAATTCCAGCAGGGAGGGTGCAACCAGCTGTCTACAGCTGGGACGCTCCACATCTTCTGGAAGAGTCTGCTGTGGGAGGAGAGATAGGCATATGAAATTTCTGAACACTCTGACTCTCTCTCTCCCTCCCTCTCTCTCTCTCTCTCTCTCTCTCTCTCTCTCTACCTTTATATATGCTACTGCCTAGAATATACTTCCACCTCCCTGTCTCCTGGAAAACTCTTATTTAACCTTCAAAACCCTATTTAGGTCTCCCCTCTTCTATGAAATCTTTTCCTAGCACTCCCCCGTCTGATGAATTATTCATTCCCTCCTCTGGGCTACCATCTATTCATGGCAGATATCTGTCTTCCCCACTTAACCTTGAGCACCTGGAGGGAAGGAGCTGTGTGGCACTTGTCTCTCAGCACCAGCGCCACCTCACGGTCTGCCAGAACATGTCCAAGAGAAACAGGGAAATAAATACAGCAGTTGAGACAGTGAGCTCTGGAATAAACCCAAACCTGAGTCCCAACTCTACATCTTCTAGCTGTGGGCCCCAAGGAGGTTGTTTCAACTCTCCAAGTCTCCATGGGCCCCAATGTGAAATGAGAAGAATAAAATTAATCACTATCTGGGGGCGCCTAGGTGGCTCAGTCAGGTAAGTGCCTGACTTCAGCTCAAGTCATGATCTTGTGGTTCATGAGTTCAAGCCCTGTGTCAGGCTCTGTGCTGACAGCTCAGAGTCTGGAGCCTGCTTCAGATTCTGTGTCTCCCTTGCTCTCTGCCCCTCCACCACCTTCTCTCTCTCTCTCTCTCTCTCTCTCTCTCTCTCAAAAATAAATATAAAAAAATTTTTTTAATAATAATCACTATCTCATGAATTATCACGAGAAATAAAAGATATAATTAAAATGGAGATGTTGGCCGGGGCTCCTGGGTGGTTCAGTCGGTTAAGCGTCCAACTTCGGCTCAGGTCATGATCTCATCGTTCGTGGGTTTGAGCCCTGCGTTGGGCTCTGTGCTGACAGGTAGCTCAGAACCTAGAGACTGTCTTAGAATTCTATGTCTCCCTCTCTCTCTGACCCTCCCCTGCTCATGCTGTCTCTCTCTCAAAAATAAATAAAACATTAAAAAAAATTTAAAATGGAGAGGTTGGCCCAGAACTGGGCTAATCACCTTTGTGATGGCCCCATAAGCATCAATGCTGTCGATTCTTCACTGAAAAGTCCTAATGACCCCCCACGCACAGTCCTTTCCCCAAGAAATCTCACCAGCAAATGAATACAATGGAGTGTGGTGAGTTCCATACCAGCCCAGAGAAGGAATCACTTACTTTAGGGGGCATATGTTCCAGTGTTACGTTCATTGGCTTGGGGGTTAGAAAGTCCTGAGTTCAAATCCTGACTCAGACAGTTGCTAGTTGTGTGAACTCAGGGAAGTTATTAAAATACTTTGAAACTTTGAGAGATCATGGGAAATTAACAATACAAATAATAATATACATGTACAAATAATTCAACATAAAACTTGTTAGAGAGTAAGCAAGGAAGCTTCCCTGAGAAGGCAACACCAGGCCTTGACAAATGAATAGGACTTTTCCAGGGTAAGAAGGGAAGCCAGGCCATTTCCAGCCTAAGGAATATCAGGTTAAAAGGCTGGTGAATCCAAAGGACAATGGGAAGCGCTGTGATTCTGGATCACAGTGTATGAAGGGGAGGAAGCAGAAGAAGACATAGAAAGAAAGGCAAGGGCCAACTTGGGACAGATCTGGAATGTTACACTAAGGTGGTCCTGGCACACACTTCTGATGACAACAGTCCCTTTTCTAGAATGTGCCTGGCACCTATTTTAAAGGCTCGATAAATACTTGTGGGAAAAACAAAAGAATGAGTTAGTGACCCCGAGAGCCTGACCCTTTCTTTGCTGGAATTCCAATTCTTCTGTGAATTAACTGCCAGGCCCGGGGCATGTCATGTAATCTCTCCGAGCCTTGTTTCTTCATCTGAACTTAGAAAGGGGCTGGACAGAGTCACCATGCCTTCTCGGGGGGTGGGGGTGCCTGAGGGGTGAGTGAGAACATGCCATGGGGGCTTGCTACTATCTCTGACAGTAACACTTTTTGAAAACAACAACATACTCCATCACAAACGTCTCCACACCAAACCCTGTTCTAGATACATTACCTCATTCAGTCTTCTGAACATCCCCACTAGGAAGACTTAATTATTTCATTTTACAGATAACACACTCAAAGTGTGGCCAAGTGGCATGCCCAGGGTGCCAAAGTCTCATAGCTAAAGTCTGACCCAAACCCTAGTTTTCTTCACTCCAAAGGCTTTACCACCACACTGAGGATTATTTTAAAGCAATAAAAACTCAGGTGGCACCTGGGTGGCTCTGTTGGTTAGATGTCTGACTCTTGATTTCAGCTCAGGTCATGATCTCATGAGATTGAGCCCCACATTGAGCTCTGCGCTGACAACATGAAGTCTGCTTGGGGTTCTCTCTCTCTCTCTCTCTCTCTCTCTCTCTCTCTCTCTCCCTCTCAAAATAAATAAATAAACTTTTTAAAAAACTCTTTCTTTTTTAATGAAATATGACATTGGGGGGCACCTGGGTGGCTCAGTCAGTTAAGCGTCCGACTTTGGCTCAGGTCAGGATCTCACAGTCTGTGAGTTTGAGCCCCGCATCTGGCTTTGTGCTGACAGCTCAGAGCCTGGAGCCTGTTCGGATTCTGTGTCTCCCCCTCTCTCTGCCCCTCCCCCACTCTCACTCTGTCTCTCTCACAAAAATAATAAACATTAAAAACATTTTTAATGAAATATGGCATTGGTGTAATCATTATAAAACAGTTACAAGTAGAGCTTCTCCTGTGGAAACAGGAGTAGGGTGCATAGCATCCCTTTCTCACTCCTCCTGGCCCTCACTCACCCAGCCACTCACCTCCCCCATCCCTGGGCTTCAAGGAGCACCAGGCCCATTGCACTTCACCCCTCCCACCCAAGCCCCATGGCCAAGAAACTTGCACAAAAGTTAGACCCACCAATGGGCCTGACATCAGAAGAACAACTCCTGTGCTCTGCAGCTCAGAATAAAAATGTATTCCTTCTGATCCCTATCCAGTCTCCCGATAAACCTGGCCTGCCATGTCTTAATATTTTTCCTGCTAAGGTGCCTGAAGGTCCCTCAGATGTCTGGTTCCAGCCTGCTAGTCTTTGAACTTGAGACATTCTAAGCATCCAGTAGTTGACTTAATAATTCGGAAGACTTGAAAGGCAGTCCAGGCAGCGGTCAGCCAGCTCTCTTCAGCAGAAAATCTGGATGGGCTGGACGTTCTCCCTAAGGGCTTCTCTCCAGGGATGTTTGCTTGAATCAAAGACTTAGGGATCATGGCAAATTCATTTGCAGACACAACAGGATTGTGTTAGCAGGCTGTCCTGGGGATGGGGGAAGGAGCAGCTCAGCTATGTCTCTATCAGAAGCTGTGCCTTTGGACATGTAATAATCAGCTCTGCTTGGTCTAGCATCATCAGAGCCTGGAACTAGGTTCTATCTCAAGGTCCCATGGCCTCAAAACCATGTCAGAGATGGGCCAAATCCCCTGCCCTCTGGCTGAGGACAAACCACTGCATTTGAGCTTCAATGAGTCCCTACTGTCCCTATGGCCTTGCTGTGACCCCGGTCCCCTTCTTGAAAAGATGGAGGTGCCACGGAGGAGGAGGGCTTAACTTCCCTCCTCTCAATAATTCCACACATCCTTCACCCCATCTCAGAGACAGAAGAGTCCCTCCTTCTGTCTAATAACAACCTGGCCATTAAGTTTGCACCTCCATACCTTCCTTGCACCCAAATCCTCTCCCTTGCCCTCCAGTAAAAAACAGGCTCAAGATCCCCGCCCCCATACCTGCCCCACGCTAAAGGCGACCTTCCCAGGGTGGCCCTAGCTCTGGATCAGGCAGATCTGGAATCAAGGTCAGGCTCTGTCTCTTACCAGCTGCATGAGCCAGTCGTTCCATCTCTGCATCTCAGTTTCCATATCTGCAAAGTGGAAATACCAGCTTTTATCTCAGAGCAAGGATGGCTATGAAGGGAGATCTGATACTTGGCAGGGCTTAGCACAGTGCCTATCCCTTCAAGAAGCTTGTTAGAAATGCAGAATCCCAAGCTCCCTTGAGGTACCTTTAACTCAAGTGTTTCTTGTGTGTAGGCAGAACCACAGCACCATATGAAACTCCAGATTCTAGCTCATCTTCCTTCAGGAGAGAAATAATTTGATGCTAATGCAGGGGGGGGAGGTCCCCTGCATCTCCCCTTTCCTTCCTCTCACCTTCTCCAGGAATCCAGCATCCACAAGGTGACGTCTGGTGTCCTCCCCAGTCATAACTCATTCCATCTGTTGAGCCAGTTTCCTCCACTAGTTCTGTTCAGCAATGGGCACAGCTAGTGCATTGAATGACATGTTGCAAGCTTATTGGAAAGGAATAGCAAAACACCTAAAAGAATACTTGATATGTGGAAGATACCTAATAAGGGATATGTGCTATTAGTATGGAGCTGTGTGACCTTGACATCCCTGAACACAACTGGAGCCTCAGTTTTATCACCAGCACCCAACACACAGCACTAACATAACAGCACTAGGTAACACAGAGTGGGTCTTACAGTGTAAGTTCAATATGACTCTCAACTCAGATGAGATTCTCAACTCAGGAGAGATGACCCAATCTAGGATCAGCCAATGAAGAGGGGACAGTACAGATGGACATGAGCCCAGGTACAAGAGCTGGTAGACCCAGGGCACATGTGAGTACTAAGTTGGAGACCAGCCTGGAAAGAACAGGAGACATGAAGAAGAGAAATGGGTGATACAGACAGAAGGAGGGTGGTGGCCAGCAGAGGACATGGAAGGTCAAACTAAGAAGTTTGGGTTTATGCTGAAGGCACTAGGGGAGCCATGGGGGGTTTCAGATTGGGAAGTAAAGTGGCACATTGTGCAGAAGGACACTGATCTAGGGCGGGCTGTAGTGGTACAGAGGAGGAATGGATTCAAGAGATATTGCCGGGTTAGAATGTAGAGGACTTGTTGGCCCATCGGATATGAGGAGGAGGAAGATGGAGAATCAGTCTGGCAACAATGCTGGTGACATCAGTGACAGGTGGGGCAGCAGGCAGACATGGGTCTGTTTCCAAGTAGAAAGTGGTGGGCTTTGTTTCAGGACTCCATCCCCCCATCCAATCAGAAAGCTCAGCACTGCATGGGGTTCTGAGCATATCACAGTGCACCAAACAGTTCCTGTCCTCAGGGGAGCTACAGCCCAGTGATGGGATGACTCTGAGGTGCCTAGGGGACCTAGGAGATGTCCAGGGGCAATTCAGAGACGTGTGAGGGCTGGAGGTTTCGGTGCCATTCTCCCAACTTCCCTGGACATACATTTTGGAAATCATCAAGAGCTGGAGAAGTCATTGGAGCCCTCTTCAAGGCCCAGACTTCAACCCTGCATTTCTCACAGTACCCAGCCAAAGCCACTGCCGCCTCCAGCTGCCCTCTGCAGGGCCCTCTCCAGGGTAAGCATGGCAGAGGCAGCCCCCTGGGAGGTATGTAGCTGGCCCCAGGGACAAGGGCTCTGGCCTCTTCATTACTGGCTGGTGGGGAGTCTCATGATTGTAGTCATCTGATTAGTGATTCATGCTCTCATGAGCTGAGCAGAGACACAGGCCAAAGAATCTAGGCCTGTCAGAGTAGTCTTGGCTACATTGTGATGCAGGTGAGGTTTTTCCATCAGTGCTGTCTTACCTTCACCCCCAACGCTTCATTCTTTCCACTGTACATTCTGTTCCCTGCACTTCTCCAGAACTCCCAGTGTGCTAACTGGTCTTCCACTTCCTCCACCCTCCTGAACTCAGACTCTTATTTCCCCCTCTACACCTGTTCTAGCCCCTTCCTTCCAACCCCCCAGACTCACCACACACACGCGTGGCCCCTCTCTGCTCAGTTAAGAAAAAACTCCACTGTTAATTAAATACTGATCACTTAGCATAGGGATGTATCATTTGGAGATAAATTGCTTGAATGATACTATGGGATTATATTTTTGTGTGCTTTAATTGTGTGGGTACAACTTATAATTCACTGTAGCTTTTCTGTGGTCAATGAGTAATGGATATTTATTTATTTTTTAATATTTACTTATTTATTATGTTTATTTATTTATTTTTGAGAGAGAGAGAACAAGCAAGGAGGGGCAGAGAGAGAGGGAGACACAATCCGAAGCAGGCTCCAGGCTTTGAGCTGCCAGCACAGAGCCCAACATAGGGCTCAAACCCACGAACTGTGAGATCATGACATGAGCCAAAGTCGAACACTCAACCAACTGAGCCAACCAGGCGTCCCCAGTAATGGATATTTATAGCTTTTTTATGGAATCCAGAGGCTAATATAACTAGTGTAAATGATATGGAAGTTTAAGGCCCTATCTCTCTTTTTCTGACATAGGATAGTTAGAACGACAATCTCCTGGCATTCATTCCTTGGACAAAAAGGATCCCCGTGGTAACATAGCGCTCCAGTGTAAAAAGACGGTCTTCTCTGTTGCCATCTGCTCTATGATGCAGTTTCCAGGAATACACCATGGGGGGGACTCCCTTTCCTTCAAACCCTACTCCTCCAGTGATTCTGTCAGCCCAGATCAGAAGCCTTAAAAATATACACTTTCTTTGACGCTGTAATTCTACTTCCAGAAACTTATTCTAAGGAAGACGTACGTGCAAGGACGTTTGTGGAACACTGTTTAAAATAGCACCACACAAAAATGGAAAGAACCTAAATGTAATATACACACAGTGAGATGCTAGGGGAGTTATTTACTTAATGTCTCTCAGCCCGAATCACCCTTCCATATTCAGATCTGTTGCTGGTATGGGAACTCAACACACTTCACCTCCCAGCCCCCGGGACCAGCTGGCTTCCCATTAGGTTCCAGCAATGGGAGACACTTGAGAAGACTGGAAGGCAGGGCAAGGGGAAAAGGGACTGAGTCCCTGTTTCTTCCTTTCCTGCCAGGCTCACCCCAGCAGCAGCGGTTGGCTCCAGCCTCCCAGACCCAGCCTCTTCGGGCTCCTCCAAGATACCAGCATCTGGGGGCATCCCATCTTCCAAGGTCTTAGTGCCCAAGAACCCTGCTATGAGCTCCTAGGTTCTAGTTTCCCCACATCTTTTCTTTCATTCCTCTATCCCTACAGGTGACACCTGCTTCCTGCAGTTATTATTTCTCTGTGTCCTCTTCTTGCACTATCAGCTCCCCACCATGTATGTAGCCAATTGCTTCTATTAAATTCCCTCTGTGTGAAATACTTTGTGTGGTGTCTGATTTCCTAACTAGATCTTGGCTAATATAGTGCCCTTTCACACTCATTAGATGGAAAAAGAAAATATAAATGTGACAATACCAAGGGTTAGTTAAGATGTAAAGGACAAGAAATTTTATACCTTGCTGATCGATTGTAACTTTATTCACTAGTCCTATCCTCACCCCACCGCCATCCATGGTTTCTCTTTCCATGGTTTCAATTACCTGCAGTCAAGTGGTGCCTGGAAGCAGATGATCCTCCTTTGGATATATTGTCAGAAGGTCAATAGTTGCCTAACACTAAGTCACAATGCCTACATCGTTCATCCTCACTTCATCTCGTCACATAGGCATTTTATCATCTCACATCAACACAAGAAGAAGGATGACTACAGTACAATAAGATATTTTAAGAGAGAAAGAGACCACATTCATGTAAATTTTATTACAGTATATTGTCATAATTGTTCTATTACTATTAGTTATGATTGTTAATCTCTTACTGTGTCTAATTTATAAATTAAATTTTATCATGGGTATGTATGTATGTATAGGAAAAAACATACTACGTGTAGGGCTTGGTACTATTCATGGTTTCAGGCATCCACTGGGGGGGGGGTCTTAGAACATATCCCCATAAATAATGGGACTACTAGATCACCATGTCAGAGAGCAATTTGGTAGGCCATATCTAGTAAAGCTAAAGATATATACACCCTTCAACCTTGCAATTCTGGCCCTGGTTATGAACTCCAAAGACACTCTTACAGATTACATAAGATGATAGCATCACTCCTTAGTTTTACTATCGGTAGGAAATGGGTGGGTCAATTGTGGTATACTCATATAATGGAATCCTAGACAACAGTTAAAAACAAATAAATGAAAATTATATACAGCAATATGGATAAAACTTAGAAACATCATTGTAAGTGAAGAAAACAACCTAAAAGGGATGTGTTCAGTAAGATATCATTATATGTATATATAATATCTCTCTCTCAAAATAAATAAACAAAAAAATAAAAATAAAAAATAAAATGAAACATAATTTTAAGGCCTACAAAGCAATACTATACATTGTTAATGAGTATGTTTGGCTATAGTATGGATATAGTAATGGGTATATATTAATGTGTGAAAAATGAGCAGCACTAACTCAAGAATAATGGTCATTCCAGAGGGCAGGAAAGGAAATGGAATCAGGAAAAGGAACACAGAGGCTTTTGGGTTTATTTCTTAAGCCATGGTGGTAGGTACCATTAAAATGAGATTGTAGGGACACCTGGGTGACTCACTCAGTTGGGTGTCCAACTCTTGATATTGGTTCATTTCATGATCTGGTGGTAGGATCAAGCCCCATGTCAGGCTCTGTGCTGAGTATGGAGCCTGTTTGGCTCTCTCTCTCTCTCTCTCTCTCAAAATAAATAAATAAACAAAAAAATAAAATAAAATGAAACTGTGGAAGACAGAGACTTAAAGAGGGTGATAGTCTGTGTCTAGGAGCAGGGAGGAACTGGGGCCAGGAGGCATACCAGACATCAAAATCCATTAAAACAATTACATAAAAATATGATTGGGGCACCTGGCTGGCTCAGTCTGTAGAACATGCAACTCTTGATCTTGGGGTCTTAAGTTTAAGCCCTACATTGGGTGTGAAGCGTACTGAAAAACAATTTTTTAATTAAAAAAAGTTTAAATATGATTTATTGATATAAAGAGCTGTTAAAAACATATTAGTAAAACTTAAGTGTACAGAACAGTATAATCTCATCAGCCCCTTTTTATAAGATATAATATATAAGTGTGAAGGGGAGAGGATCATTCTGGAAAAGAATATAGCAAAATGGCACTAGTGTTCAGGGTAGGAGGATGATAAATGCCTATTATTTACTTCTTCATACTTATCATATTTTCTATTGTTTCTGAAGCAAATACGAACTTCTTATATAAGAAATTCTTAACAATTTTTCTAAAACATCCTCCTACAGAAAACCCTTCCTTATCCACTACCGTGATCTCAACATGCCACTGTGGGGTTTCCCAAAGCGTGAAATGTAAGATGATTTTGGGCAGATTAAGCATTTCTTATATTCATGGATATGTTTATCTTAACATATACTACAAAAATAGTTTCAATAAATGGTGTTGACACAATTGGACATTGATGTACCAAAAAAAGAAAAATTAATCTAGACATAGACCTACACCCTTCCCCAAAATTAACTCAAAATGGATCATGGACCTAAATGTGAAATGCAAAACTATGAAACTCCTAGAAGATAAGGTAGAAGAAAAATAAGTTAGCACTTCAAACCCATGATTCGATTGAGACTCAAATTTTTTTAAATGGGATTCCTGCAGTGCAGGGGAAGGGATTATCTTTTCAGTAAATGGTTCTGGGTTGGCAGGAAATCTATATGAAGGAAATGTCATTTCCTATATGCTTCCCTATATACAAGTAGGGAATCAGTTCCAGGTATCCTATATTAAAGACAAAGCAACAAAGCTTCTAGATGACAAACACAGCAGGATCCTTCATGACTTCAGTGTGAGAAGATTTTTTTAAACGGAACAAAACATTACTGATCAAGTAAAAAATGATTGAAAAACCAGATTATTTTAAAATTAGGAACTTCCTTTTCTCAAAGGACACCATTGGGAGAATAATTTTTTTTTATTTTAACTTTATAGTTTATTGTCAGGTTGGTTTCCATATAACACCCAGTGCTCTTCCCCACAAGTGACCTCCACCATGACCATCACCCCGCTTCCCCTTTCCCCCTCCCCCTTCCGCCCTCAGTTTGTTTTCAGTATTCAAGAGTCTCTCATGCTTTGTCTCCCTCCCTCTCCCTCTTTTTCCTCCTTCCCCTCCCCATGGTCCTCTGTTAGCTTTCTCCTGTTAGACCTATGAGTGAAAACATATGGTATCTGTCCTTTTCCGCCTGACTTATTTCACTTAGCATCACTTTCAACAATAGCCAAATCATGGAAAGAGCCTAAATGTCCATCAACTGATGAATGGATTAAGAAGATGTGGTTCATCTATACAATGGAATACTACATGGCTATGAGAAAAAATAAAATCTGGCCATTCGTAGCAAAGTGGATGGACCTCGAGGGTGTCATGCTAACAGGAATAATTTTTTAAAAACAGAGTTGAAGATGGTTACAATGTTAATAATCAACAATAGATTTATTTCAAGAATATATAAAGCCCTGCAAATCATAAAAAGATAGACCACACGTGCGCCTGGATGGCTCAGTTGGTTAAGCATCCAACTCTTGACTTAGGCTCAGATCACGGTTTCACAGTTCATGGGTTCGAGTCCCACGTCAGGCTTTGTGCTGACATCACAGAAACTGCTTGAGATTCTGTCTGCCTCTCTCTCTGCCTCTCCCCTGCTCACTATCTCTCTCTCAAAATAAAAAATTAAAAATTAAGAATTAAAATAAAAGATAGACTACGCAATTGAAAACTGTGCCAAAGACTTGAATAGGCACTTCACAAAAGAAGATGCTGAACTATCTCACAAACATGACAGAGGAGTGCTTGTAGAGAACAGCAATGCTTCTTCCTTAATCTCAGAGGTGATCAGATGGGTCCAAGCACTCTTAGATTTTCAATCCAAGGAGCTGTACACTCCAAGTACACACATTTTGTGTACTTTTCTGTACCTACATTATCCTTCAACAAAAAGATTGTTTAAAAAAAGAAATTTGGGTAAAAATAATAAATAGCACTTTGGCGCTTTTATTGACCTAAAGAGCGTTTAGCAACATAACAATGCATTGCACAACTTTCAAACAGAAAGACAAATCAAAAATAAGTAAAAAGGATTCCCTTTGAGGGGAAGAGTGAGAATAAAAAGGAGGGAATAAGAATAAAAATTAGACTTCTCTCCATCTATCTTTTTTTAACAATCTTAATTCACAAGCATGTAAATAATCAATACAACTTTTTGAAGTAGGCTCCACGCCCAACGCGGGGCTTGAATTCATGACCCAGAGATCAAGACCTGAGATCAAGAGCCAGATGCTCCACTAACCAAGCCACCCTGGTGGCCCAATAATCAATACAATTTCAAAATAAATTATTTTTAAGAAACAATCAATCTTAAATTAGGTTCATAATCAAAGTATTACATACATATGGCAAAAATTATGATGGCATTAACATGAATGGATAAAGTCATGCAGTAGGAAAGATTTCCAGGTGATTGGTCATGCTGTCACTGTCCATGTCACAACCATGGCAGACCTTGCTAACTAACCTACCTAGATCTTTCCCACTGAGCCTAGATTGCACCTCAGAATCCAACTGAACATAGGACTCTACACAGCACTGACACAAGAGTTGAAATATGCTCCCCTTCCCTATCTGATGATAGCAGGTCTCAAAAAAGCAGGTCAAAGCAGTGATAAATCCACCTAGGTCTCTTGATCCTTCATGTCACTAATGGGAAAGCTGAAGATGAGGCAGAAGGAGTGGTTTTCCCAAGGATACACCAGGAATATTATTTTCCCTCTGCTACACCATCACCCCAGCCTTAGCATTCCAGCCTAAAGAATGGAGCCCCCTGCACTTCCGTCCTCCTGTTCACCTGAGCAGAGGAGGCAGATAGAAGCAGTCAGCTGTGACAAGCTCTTCAAGAACTCCCAGGTAGGAATATCACAGCTCACCCTTGCATCAAGCCTTTTCCTAAATCCAGTTTTTCCCTTCCCTGAACAACCAGGCCACTTTCTTCCCTAACCACCATCACAGAGATGTCTTGCTGAATCACAGTGGTGATCCTGCTATTTCTCTGCTCAGAAATTTACCATGGCTCCCTATCTCCTCAGTCCCAACCCTTAGCCTGGCATTCTGAATAGTTTGTGATGAGACCCCAAACTGTCATTCTTTGTTAATATCAGCTTACTGCCCCTATGAACTCCAGTTTCATCTCACCTCCAGATCTGTGTTCATGCTGTTCCAACTGCTTTATCCTTTCACTGAGTCCCAGAGAGTGGATCAGGGATGCTTTAAAGTTGTCCTTCCATGCTCTGGGATGAAGCTGACCCATGGAGTGTGGCCAAGAGGCTCCAGCTGAAAGGAAAAAGGGTTCCTGGGATGGAAGCCAGGTCAAACAGTGGAAACTTTCTCTTGATCATTCTCATCCTCCTTTAGATAAAGGACCCTTGGAAAATCTGATTAAAACTATGGACCCCATCCCTAGTTAAATATACCAAACACAACATTTTTCATTTAGTACCCAAGGGCAGGGAGAAGAGACCCCAGCTTAAGAACCATGCCCCATGATATGCTATGGTGGCAGTTAGTCACCATTTCTTTTGTGTTTATTATGTGTCAGAAACGTCCTAAGCACTACAGGCATTACTTCATTTAATACCCTCAATACCGCCATAATTAATTCCAACTTTGCAGATGAAGAATGAAGACACAGAGAGATGGTAGCCGCAGAACTAGAATTCAAATCCAAATCTTTCTGACTCCACAGACCTCTTAAATGATTCACCCAAGTTTTTTATTCTGTACCAACTATGTCAGAATTTCCTGGGCCTGTCATTTAAAAGTGCAGATCCCCAACCCCACATCAAGTCTAATGAATCAGAACCTAGGAGACTCTGCATTATTAACAAGACCCCCCAGCTGATTCTCAGTACCCTAAGACTGAAAGTTGCCACATTCACCAGACTGTCTGCCCCAATAAGTGGTGGCTGAGTGGTCCAGTTATTATGACTGTGAAACAAATTACCCCAAAAGTTAATGACAGAAAGCAACCACCATCTTATCTTGCTCCCAAATTTGTTGGTCAGGAATTCAGGAAGGGCATCACTTCTGCCAGACTCTATCGGTCAAAGCAGTCCCAACCTGGCCCGATTCAAGAGGAAAGGAATTAGACCCTGCCTGTTGGTGGACATGACAAGGTCCCATTGTACACAGGCACGTGCAATGGGAGCTGGGGTTTCGGCCATCTTTGAAAAGGGCAATCTGCCACTCGAAACGTCTGCTCACCTGCAAAATCACATCAGATCAACCAGGCTGCTTCGATGCACAGCCTAGAGAGAACAATGCTTAACATTCATCAAAGTCACTTTTTAAACAGACTTTCTCATGCTTCATGGTTCACCCTTTCTACTTCAGGAAGAGCCACAGCAGCTGCACCACATGCCTCAAAGGCCACTCTCAGGAAGTGCCCTCCGTGACAATGCTTTCCCAGCAGCTCACGACCTCACGGACTAATACAAAAATACATGTTCACCCAGCTTTCTTCAGCACTCAGGTGGCCTCACGCAGGGCAGAGAGTTAAGCCTAATGGGAGACCCAGAATCAAAATGAAGAAGGTTCAACAAGACGTCATGGACAGAGAGTGTAAATTGGAAAAAAAATAAAATAAAACTTTTCAAAAGGCAGATTGGCCACATGTATCAAAATGTAATACGTGCATAATCTTTGACCCAGCATGTCACTTCTAGAATTTAGCCCAAGGAGGCTGTGGCCCAAATGTGAGAAGATATTTGCATAAGCAGGAATACACGGTGCTGTTTATGATGGCGAAAAATTAGAAACAACCTTTCCGCCCATAAGTTGATGATAGATTAGGCAAATAAAGTGTAGTCTATTAATATTAATTTTCAAAGAATGATGTAGATCTATATAGACTGATATGGAAAAATCTCCAAAACATATGGTTAAGTTGGGGAGGGGGAATATTTGAACAGCACATATCATAAATCACATTTCTATAAAACTCTTGGTGTGCTTCAACCCAAAGAGAGATGACTGGAAGAAAGCCCCCTGGGTGGCAGCATTTGGTGTGAATTTTGCTCTCTTCTATCTTCATTTTAGAAGACAAAAACACTGAGGCACATAAAGGTCAAACAGTTTGCCCACCATCACATGATGAGTGAATGGCAAAGACGGGAGCCAAACCCAGCCAGTCAGTCTCCAGAGTCCGTGCTCCTACCCGTGAAGCTATGCTGCCACTCTGTAGTGATGTGATACAGCAGTTTTACCAAAACAATAAAGCTCTTTTTTTTTTTAAGTCACCGCATCGGCCTTAGGAAGCTTTAAGTTTCCAGAAGGAGCAGCCATGGGTCCTCGCAGAGGATTCCCCTACGCTTTCAGAGTAGGAGCTGAGTGTACAGGCAGAATTCCTCCTGGGAGAAGTCCAAGTGTCATGACAAGGTCTGCGCCAGGGAGCTCCCATTGTGCAAACGGGATGTTAAAGGAAACACAGTGGGAGGTTTCTCCCCTTACGTGGGAACGTGGGGTCCTTCAGGTCTGTGAGAGACCAAAGGTCAAGAAAGAGACCCCCCCCCCCAGAGCCTGCAGACCCAAGCACCAGCTCCTGCCTACCCCCCTGCAAGGCCAGATAAAGTTATTGTGATAAATATCTGCTTCAAATGAGATCTCGGTGGCTAGAGAGTGAGATCACCAGATAGGTGGCATCAGAGGAGCTCTTCGCACACTTGGACTCAGGAAGGCCCAGCAGGAGCTGCAGCAGGAAGGATGAAAGGAGTCTCTAGGGGAAACTCATCCCAAGAGAAGGGAGAATTGAGGCCCAGAGCTTGGGCCAAAGATGAGGATGGAGATGATTCTGAGCACAGCTCTACTGTGTCACCCAGTGCCCCAGAGCAGCCCCAATGGCCTTGTGCCTAAGACTTGGTACAGGTGGCCCCATAAACACAAGTTGAGGTCTGAGGGGCTGTTTCTCTCCTACACTCAAAGGTCCTTTCAAGCAGCTGAGCCAGTAGGCACCCCTCAGGGCCCTCGCTACACACAATGACACAGGAGATGCGGCCACCTCCAGCCTAAGGGACACAGCTGATACTTTGGGCTTCAATAAAGACTGGAGGAAAGTGGTGGATGCTTGTGGTTCCCAAAGGCTTATGTGGCATCATGAGGATCCCAAACAACGTAGGAAGGGATTTGCAGTATCAGGAGTTGGCCAGACCAGTGAGGGGTTGGTCAGCCTCAGGGAAAGTATGTAGTATGAGAAGCAGAGGGTCAAGTGTAAATCCTCGATCAGACAGGAGAGAAAGAGGATATGCGAGGAGACTAGATGTGGGATCCTGTGTCCTAGGCCTGCCTTAATGAGGAGGGGGATCTTGTTCCCCCCACCTCTTTGTCCCTTTACCACCCTCTACCCATCTTCCTTCTCTACTGTTCTTTTTTATTTTTTAATGTTTATTTATTTTTGAGAGAGAGACAGAACATGAGTGGGGGAGGAGCAGAAAGAGAGAGGGAGACCCAGAATCCAAGGGAGGCTCCAGGCTCTGAGCTGTAAGCACAGAGCCCAACACAGGGCTCGAACTCATGAACCATGAAGTCATGACTTGAGCCAAAGTCAGACCTTTAACCAACTGAGCCACCCAGGCGTCCCCCTCCTTCTCCACTCCTAACCCCTCTCCCCAGCTCACTTTCAATGCCCCTCACATGGTTTCAGAGCCTGAGTCTGTGTCTTCCTTCCATCAGGAGCCCTGGTCTGTGTCTTCCTTCCATCAGGAGTCCTGGTCTGTGTCTTCCTTCCATAGGGTCCTGAAGACTTAGATGGAGCTGCCAAGCTGGAGGCAGAAGAGATCTGAGTCTGGAAACTTTCCTTTTAAAGCAGAGCAAGAAACAAATGGCTCTGCAATCCACCGGGATCGCCTTGGGTTGGAAATTTAAAATGCATTAAGGTTGAGATACCTATAAACATGTCATAACACGCTCTGCAAGCTGCTGCCTCTGTGACTTGTGGGCACTGGAGCCCCAAAGGGCACAGGCAGGCACATTCACCACAGATGGGCACACACACCCATACGTACCCATCCCTGGAACACACTCCTTCCACACATATGCATATATGTGCATGCACTCTCCCCACGGATAGACACATGCAGATCTGAGCACACGGTCCCCCAAACAGATGTCCATACAAAGCCCCTGCACACACACTCACCCCTCCTATAGGAAGAGATGCGTACCTACGTTCAGCCCTACCCGTGTGCGTAAATATACATACCTGCTGCACTCACACATGCACACACATTTACACACATAGTCACTCCACAAATATGCACACACCTTCACCATGCACACACACACACGCATGCATACACGCATACCTCCACATTTACACACATCTCACAGAGGTAAGCCCGGACCCCAGGTTCACCCTGCGTGGGAGGCAGACATTCTCCCTCCACACACAGATACACACAGATGTACACACTCACACACACCAATTCCACCCACATCTACATGGATATGTGGGCACGTTCATATGCACTCATCCAAAATATAGACATTCATACGCATACACACTCATCCCACACCAAATGTATGCATTTACTTTACCCAAAGCAAAGATGTGCACAAACATGAATGCACACCCACCCGCAGGGAGTGTGTGTACATATGCAGCCCACGGAGACGCATAATCAAATAAACATTTAGCATTCCTACAAACTTCAACAACCATCTGGGTGACCATCCAACAGCCCGGACTCTTGAGTGCTTTAAGCCTCTCCTCTCTGAAAATGCCGTTTGCCCAGTGGCTGAACCAAAAACCTGAACATCACGCTGGATTCTACCATCTTCCTTGCCCTCCACACCCAGGCCATTTGTAAAGGTAACCATTTCTGTGATCTCTGAAGCCATCCTCCTCCGAGGCACCATCTCTCACCTGCACCACTGCTACGGCGCCCTCTCAGCTGTCCTCACTGCCGCTGTTGCCACCTACAACCCATCCTCCACGTGGCAGCCTGGAGAAAGGACTTTCAGTGGCTTCTGTGGCATTTTAAATAAAATGCAGACTCCTTACACCAGGCTGCATGATCAGACTGCTGTCTCTCATGCCTGGACCTCACCTCATATTCTCACTGCCCACTCACCACACCAGCACCAAATGGAATGAGTCAAAAAGAAACTTTCCTTTCCCAGTCTCAAGCACGCCAATCCCCCCAGGATTTTTGCACATACTACTTCCTCCACCGGGGATGATTCTTCCCTGACTCTTCCTTGGCCCATACTCACCATCTCCATTGAAATGTCACCTCCACAGAGATGTCTTCCTTAATTATCTAATCTCAACAGGATGCTCTCCATTATTTGCAATCCCTGTATCTTGCTTCCTGCATAGCACTCACTGCCACAAGCAATTTCTTTTTTTTTTAATTTTTTTATGTTTATTTTTGAGAGAGAGATCGCGACTAGGAGAAGGGCAGACAGAGAGAGGGAGACACAGAATTGAAAGCAGACTCCAGGCTCTGGGCTATCAGCACAGAGCCCGACACGGGGCTTGAACCCACGAGCTGTGAGATCATGACCTGAGCCAAAGTTGGACGTTCAACTGACTAAGCCACGTAGGTGCCCCAATAAGCAATTTCTTTATATTTATTGTCCATCTTTCCCTCTATCCCTGTGCTGTCCCATAGAGTAGCCACATGGGGCTATTTGAATTGAAATTAACCAAAATTAAATAAAACCTAAAATTCAGTTCCTCCATCAAACTAGCCATATTTTGAGTGCTCAGAAGCCACATGTGGCTAGTGGTTGCTCTAGTGGATGGGGTGAGCATTTACATCATTGCAGAAGGTTCTCTTGGATGATGTTGCTCTAGCCTGCAGCTTAGAGAGAGCAGGGCGATGTCTCTTCTACTCACCAGCATGGACTCTGCCCACCATGCTGGCTGGCCCACAGAGGGGCTCAGGAAGTATTTATTGCATGAACTCACATATGTGCACACAGTCATAAAAGGAGATATGCCCTCCCATATATCAAAGACCCTACTCAAACCTCTTTCTTGAAGCCTCTTGTTATCCTTCTCCTCCCCTTCTCCCCCAGACCCAAGCTTGTACCTCTGTGACAGAAGGCTCCTTACTGGCCACAGACCTGAGTTCGCCACAGGCACCTTTATCTCCCACTGGCTGTGAGAAGAGAGGAGAGAAGGAAGTGTCTGGGGCCATGTCCTCATGAAGCCCGCTCTGTCCATCTCTTTGGGGACAGCAGAGTAACTACATTTGGTGCACAAGCCCTGGACATAGGCAATCCCAAGTTCGCACCCAGCTGTGCCTCTTACTAGCTGTGACTTTGGGTCCTTTGCTGTACAAGTCTGAGCTTTGATTCCATCATCTGTAAAATGCACATAATGATGCCTACTTCACGGAAACGCTATGAGGAGCGAAAGAAATACCATATGTGGAAGATGTCACACAGTGTCGCTTGGCAGTTGGGGGCGGGGGGGTTGCCTACCTCAGCAGAAGTAGGACTCATTTACATCCTGCCAACTCTCTACAGAGTCTTGTGTGGAAAGTTTCTTCTCAACTCATTCCAGCGATGTCTGAAATTCTTTATAGATGAGTGCTTCAGGTCACTGCCCAGACAGCCTAATGATTAACTAGGCTCTGATCCTGGCCAAGTGGCTGCAATTCTGAAGCAAAACAATCAATGGTCGTATCTCAGTAATTAGTTTACATGGCATTGAAAGACTGGTGCTCCTACAAATATTTTGTTAACAGGAAGCCATGAGTACCACCGAACCCAACCCTAAACGTTGTCCCAAGATGGGGCAAGATCTGTCACTGAGCTGCCGTGGCCTTCTGGCTTGAAATTCTCCAGCTAGGCTGATGGAAGAAGAAGGTCTTGGGCAAAATAAATGACCCGACAGAGAAGAGCATGCCCCAAGAGGAAGTAGCTAGCTCAGGAGGAAAAAGAAGGGGACCTCAGAGGGAATTCAGCCATCAGGCAAAATACAGCATCGTGCGGTGGTGAACTCATGGAATCTGATGCCAAATGGCCTGAGTCCAGTCCCAACCTGCTCCTCACTGGCTGGGTGACCTTGACTGTGTTACTTGTCCTCTCTGTGCCCTTATCTGTGAAACAGGGATAACAATAATACCCACTTCAATGGGGTGTTTGCAGGAGTATATTAGTTATTATTTAGAAAGTGCTTTGCATAGAAACTGGTGCACATTAAGCTCTATCCCAGGGTCTGTTAAGTTGGTGGAGAGAGAAGTACTGAGATTTGGGCAACCTCTCTCACCGTGGCCCTCTCTCTTCCCCTAATCTCCTCACCAAACCTTTTCCCCATTTTCTCTAAAGTCCTCCACACCCAACCCCACCCTCACTTCCACCCCAATTCTAGGCTGATTCCATCAGAGTCCCAAAGTGGCTCTGAAGGAAGTAAAGGAGACCCAAACCTGGGGAAAGATGATCAGCCACTCCTCTCATTATCATCCAGGGGTGGGAATTCAGACAGCATCAGATATCCCAGAAGAGCCTCACAGATGGCCAAGATGTACTCAGAATGCTTCCTGAATGAGTGAACCTTTATTCAGTTGGAAATCTTAATGCAGCCTGTAACTCTCGGGTTAGGCTTCACACATCCATGATTCAAATTTTTTAAATACTGAAATAACACTGGCACACTAGCAAAAACTGATTGCATTTCAGTACTTAACAACAATGCAGTGTACCAGAACATCAGAATATTAAATCCTTAAAAGTCTTAGAATCCCATTATCATTCCCACATTTCATGGTCAAGGGCCCGAGTTTGGGAAGGGCCTGAACGTGAGGCAGCCCCTCAATGTTGTGAAGCCTGGGACCAGGGCTGTGGGGCATGGGGTGCGGAAGAGAGAGAAAGAGAATAAATCATTGAAAAAGACAGGTGGCCATCAGGCAGCATATGACCCCCCCAAAGATGTTCACCTTTTAATCCCTGCGATTTATTTCTTTTTATGTTTTTTTTTTATTTATTATTGAGACAGAGAGAAACAGAGCATGAGTCGGGGAGGGGCAGAGAGAGAGGGAGACACAGTATCTGAAGCAGGCTCCAGGCTCTGAGCTGTCAGCACAGAGCCCGACTCGGGGCCTGAACTCACAAACTGAGATCATGACCTGAGCCGAAGTCGGACGCTTAACTGACTGAGCCACCCAGGCGCCCCAATCCCTGCGATTTGTGAATGTTACCTTACAAGGCAAAGAAGACTTTGCAGGGGTGCCTGGGTGGCTCAGTTGGTTAAACGTCCGACTTTCAGCTCAGGTCATGATCTCACAGCTCGTGAGTTCAAGCCCTGCGTCAGGCTCTGTGCTGACAGCTCAGAGCCTGGAGCCTGCTTCAGATTCTGTGTCTCTCTCTCTGCCCCTCCCCCGCTCACACTCTGTCTCTGTCTCCTTCAAAAATAAACAAACATTTAAAAAAAAGTATCATCTACAGATGATTTATTTAAAAAAAAAAAAGGAGACTTTGCAGATGTGATTAAGGATCTTGAGGTGGGGAGAGGATTCTGGAATTTCCAGCGGGTTCAGTGTAATCACAAGGATCTTTGTAAGAGGAAGGCCGGAGGATCAGGAAAAAAGAGAAGATCCAATGGCCGAAGCAGAGGTGGAGTGATGTAGAGTCACAAGCCAAGGAACATGGGAAGCCTGGAGAAGTAGGAAAAGCAAAGCCACACATTCCCCCCTCGAGCCTCCAGGAGGAACACAGCCTGCCCAGGTATTTTACACTTCTGACCTCTCGGCCTCTGAGATGATACACTTGTTGTTGTGTTAAAGCCACAAAGTTTGTGGTAATCTGTCACAGCAACAGTAGGAAACTAATACAGAATCCATAACAGATACGAGGGTGGTTAATTCAACAAAGATTTGTCGAAGGCCTACTATGCATGCCAGGCACCTCTCTCTGGGTAGATAATAAATGAGTCTACAAGTGGGATCATTTCAAACAGTTAAAACAGCATGAAAAAAATAAGAAAGGTGGATGTGACAGAAAGTTACCCGTTGCCGGGAGGGGCTACCCCAGGTGGAGTGGTCAGGGAAAACCTCTCTGAGGGGGTGGCCAGAGCCATGAAGAGCCAGCCGAGTTAAGACCTGGGAGAAGAGAATCGTGGACTATATGGTTCAACCTTGACTCCCTAGCAAACCGCCCCAAAATTTAACAGCCTAAAACAACAAGCATTTATTTGTTCCCAATGTTCAAATTTGGTGGAGCTCCTGAAAAACTGCTCACCTCTGCTTCGTGTCGCACGAACTGGGATGGCCCACCTGGGGCTGGAGGGTACACTTCCAGTATGGGTCACCCATATGGTCTAGCCAGCTGGGAGCCCACCGGGAGCTGTCAGCTGGCTGTGACAATTAGCCTCTACTTGGCTGTCTGGGCTTCCTCACAGGATGGCAGCTGTGTTCCCAAAGGAAGGGAGCAGACGCTGCCAGTCCGGAACTGGCAGAGTGATTTCTACCACATTTTATTGGTCAAAGCAGCTGCAGTCCAGCCCAGAATCGAGGGGACAGAGAAACAGACTCCACTTCTCAGGGGGAGAAGGGACAAATAATCTGCAGTCACCTCTCACCCACCACGTACACCAAGGGCACTGGAGTTGCAAAAGTCCTGGGCTAGGAATGACCTTGGCGAGCCTGGGGACAGAAGTGCGGCTGGAGTAAGAGAGCAAGCTAGTAAAGAGGAGAATGGTAGATGAGGTCAGAGATGAGGGCAGCTGCAGGATCACACAGGGCCTGGAGCCTCCACTAATGCGTTTAGATTTTATTCCAAAGTGATGGGAAACCATTGGAGCAGTGAGTAACATAATCTGATAGATGTTTTTTGATTTTTGTTATTTGTGTGTGTAGGGTTTTGGGGGTTTTTTTGTTTTGAGGGGTTTTTTTAGTGTCACTCTTTATACTGAGTGGAAAGGGGCAGGGGGGGAGCAGCCTGCTTTAGTGGGACCATTCATTGAGGTAGAAAACAATGAGAGGGCACATGGCTTGGTTTTAGTTGTCCACTTTTTCATTTCTTTTTTTGAGCAGGGATGGAAGGGAGATGGGGGAGGGATCCATTTTAGATCAGCTGCGTCTGGGGAGTAACAGAGAGTGGCAGTTAACAGCATGGGCCTTGGCCATTGCCAACTTATGACCTTGAGTGGATAACCTTTCCTTTCTTAACCTTAGTTTCCATAAAATGGAGGATAATAATATCTATGCTATACAGTGATTGGGCAGCTTAAATTAATAAGGTTATTAATTCACTCCACAAATGTGTACTGAAGGCCAACTATGTACTAGAAAAAGACTACAATGACTCTACCTCCGCGGAGCTTATATCAAATACAGAGTGGTACAGATACATAAATAATCCCGTGCCGGACACACACCACTGCTCAGTAGCTATTTTATTGTTGCATTTGAGGGGTCTATGGCACCCTCAGGTGGAGAATTGCAGCAGTCCGTTGGCTCCTCAGCCTGGTTATCTCTCTCAACAGCTCAACGGCCATTTATTGAGCACCTACTATGTGTCAGCCACTGACCGAGGCTCATCCACATCCACTATCCCTTCTCATCTTTCCCAGAGTGGAGCTGTTAGGAATTCGGGGCCTAAGGTACCAGGCTGAATAATTGCACACCAGGCACCCAAACAGCTGTATGATCTGGCCCCTGAGATGTCACAGACACACAAGCGGGCAGTTTGTCACCCCTGCTTCTTCTAGAACCAGATCTCAGGAGGCACTACCAGTGTGCCAGTCTCTCTAAAAAATTTCCACTTGCATTAGCTCATTACATCTTCACAACGGCCTTATGAAATAGGTTTTGCTGTCCCCCTCTCACAGACGGGAACATGGAGGCCCAGAGTCGCAAAACAAGTAATCGGCAGACCTGAAATTTGAACCCAGACAGGTTGACTCCAGGGACCACCATCCTATACTGCCATATGGCCATTGCTGCAAATCCCCACACGTAAGGATGGCGGGAGACCCTGCAGCCTTCTTTGTTATGGGGGGAGGCACAGGAGATGCAGCAGGCCTCTCTGGGACGAGCATGGACCAAGGCAGCATGATGTTGCAAGAAGAGAACCAGCCTGGGAGTAAGATCCATATGGGGCCTGACTCTACCAAGTCCTAGCTGCAGACCTTAAGGAAGAACCCTGGATTTGCTTAGCCTCCACTTCCTTTCAGTAACACTGAAATCATCATTCATTCATTCAACAAATAAGTACTGAGAGTCTCTTACGTGCCAGGACCTGTGGCATGCACACTGTCCCCTGTCCTCCGGAATCAGACATCCTAGCTAGGAAGACGGATGACAAAACAAGGCAACAGACAAATACAATATTTTCCAGCCATAACGAGCACCATGAAGGAAATTAGCAAGGGGCGGAGGGGGAGAAGGAGAGGAAAGGACCTGCTTTGGATAAGAACGCCCAGCGGAAGGATAAGAAGGAGCCGGCCATGCAGAGAGGAGAAGCGAGAACATCTGGGCAGAGGGAAGAGCGAGGCAAGGACCCCAGGAAGTTTGGGAACCACAAGAGCCCAGTAGGGCTCATGGGCAATGAAGGGATCACAGCATAAGATGCTCCTCAACTCTTGCCAGCTTGTCCTGAGCAGGAAAGAAGATGGTGTTTGCCAGGCAGCAGGCATCATGCCTAACATGCAGTAGACACTTAATAAATGTGTGTCTCTCTCCCCCTCCCCCAGCAGGATGCTCTGGGCCCAGAAAGAGGCTCCTTCTCTAGGGTGGGGTTCGGGGATGGGGGGTGCAACCCCACCCCCAGCCATCTCGGGGTCCCCAAGCTCCGAGCCTGTTTGCCACCATCGAAGTGCACACTTTCTCTCTTTGTCTAATTATTCCTAATTGGGAGAAAAAATTGTTTGGCAAATCAGCTGGCATCTCCTCAGCTCCGGTGTCCTAGCAACCCAGCTCTCGAGGGTGACATCGGGGAGGTGGTGCTCCGAGGCCTCCATGCTGCAGGGAGCCCGGGGCCTGGCGGTGCCAGGCTCCCCCTCGGTGGCCTCTCCCGCGCCCCGGCCACCACGCGCACTCCAGCAAGGCCAGCAGCGCTCGCACGGGCCAAAGCGGAGCCTCAGCCTTTCTGGAAAGCAGAAGGTGTCTCAGAAATAGATTTCTAATTTTCCAGCCACCTGCTCGGCTGAAAGATATTCTGGAGTTTATAATTACTTTTCAGGCACTTAACTAGAGTCTAGTTTCTAGGGCAACCTGATGCATCTCTTAATGTGGTTATGGCTAAATCGTGCCTTCCATCTCGTCCTGGCGGCCTGAGAGTGCCCTGGCCGGACCCAGCGGAGGGCCCTGCCTCCCAGGGTACTGACCTCAGGGAAGGGGAAGGAGCAATGTGATGGTGTGGGTCCGGCTCCTGGTTCCCCTGCACGCAGGCCCCGAGAACACTTAGCAGCAGCAGTAATGGGTCTAATGAAAACAGATGGCTGTGGCCTCCACCTTCGGGAAGCATGGGGCTCAGGGGCCAGGCCTCAGAGGCAGAACCGCCCTCCTTGCCTAAAAGTTTCATGGCTGGATGAGGGTTTGAATCCCAACAGCTCCACTGAATGGCTGTGTAATAATGGCAAGTTACCCGCCATCTAAGGTGCCTCAGTCTCCCTCCTGGGAAGTAGAGAAAATCGTGGTGCCCACCTCAGAGAGTTGTGATGGAGCTTAACAGAGTTAAGTCATGGAGAGCTCTCAGCATAGTACCTAGCACGTACATAGGGAGCGCCGAGTAAATATTCTATTACTGTTATTATTGAAAAATCACAGAACAGCTCCTGGAGGGCCAGGAAAGTCCTGCTTGGGCCACAGGAGACAGAATGGCTTTGGGGAGCTTACAAACTAGAACAGAGGTCTCCCAGAGGAGGAAAAATATATACATATTGTAACTTCTAATTTGTATTTTTATCTCCTCCTTTTTGATTTATATTTAATGTATATCTTACAATGTGTATATTTTATAAGTAAATAAATATATATTCGGGGGCCTCACACAAGAAGGTTTCAAGGACAGGGGAACATAGTTCAAAAAAGGGTAACACAGAGGGAGTAAAACAAATTATTTTAAATCAAAGGGGCCCTAGGGGTCATTCGACTAATGCCCACCCACATTTCACACTTGGGGACACTGAGGGTCAGAGAATGGGTCACACTGAAACCCAAGTGATGCCAGAAACAAGGAGTCAAAGCCCTGAGGGATCCACAGAAAGCCCATGAAGCAGACTCTGCAAGCTTTCTTGGGCTGCACAGTCAGGAAGGCTTCCTGGAGGAGGGGCACAGGTACCGACCTTTGAGTGGAACAGCGAGGTTCCATCTGGGCAAACCAAGAACAGAGAAGCCGAGCCATTGCTTAGAAAGCCCCTCCCATTGGTGTCCCCAAGGGTCATGACATGGGTGAACACCCCCACCAGGGTCAATTTCAGACATCAGGGGCTTTACAACTGCCAAATTTCCTGAATCTGTAACAATCTGGTGCGAGCTGGCGCCAGCATGCCCTGGAGGGGTCCTCACCCAGGACGTGGTCAGGTGACCCTGAGGCCCCCTCACTCTGAATTTCTACCTCCCCCTGGTCCTCCCCTCAGTCTCCCTTTCTTCAGGGGGAAAAATTCAGTCCACATTTTTGTTGTCTGCCTGTCTTCTTTGGGTCAGTCTCTCTCACTCTCACTCTCTCACTTCCCCCCCCCCGCCCTCTCTCGAGGTATCTAGTCATTCTTTGACCTGGGATGGGGGTCAGCGGGGGCCTCCCTCCTGACATCATATTTTGGGGTCTCTCTCTCCCAGCTCTGCCTACATGCATCTAGGTCTCTCAGCCTCCTTAGTACCTCGGCTTCGGAGCACGTCTGTGGGTCTACTTGGCTGTCTGTCACCTCTCTGGGCCTGTTCCTGTCGCCAAGTCTCTCTCTGGCTCTGAGTGTGTGTGAATGGGGGCGGTGTGCATCTGGGCTTCTCTGTCTCAGATTCCGTCTGTCTGTCTGCCTATCTTCTCTCTGGGCCGCTAAATCGGTGATTCTCAAAGTCTAGTTCCAGAGCCAGCGGCATGACTTGGGAATTCGGTAGAAACGTGCATTCTTGGCCCCACCCTTGACAAAGATTCCCTCCTTGATCAAACTCCACTCAGGCTCCCCTGTGTACTGTCCAGTTTTAGCAGGAATCCTGCTAAGTCCATTTAACCAGAACCCTCCCCCCCCCCCCCACACACACTCACAGATCAAGTTCCTCAGCCTCCACCACCCCCACGGTCATATCCAATCACCCTGGCCTGTCCCCTGCAGGCGGAATCTCCCTTGACCCCTGATGTTTCCTCTTGGTAATTTTCCAGCCACTGACCCCACCCCTGCTCCTTGGCTTTAAGTTCCCAGTCGCCTGTGCTGTATTCAGAGTCAAAGCCAATCTCTCTCATTGCAAAAGCCCACTGTAGGGGTCCCTACACCTATCCCTATCCCGCCGGCTCAGATGAAGTCTTCCTCTCATGTTCCAGCAGGTGCCATTGAGTAGTTCCTCTTTAACTCCCCAGACAGACTGAATCTGAAACTCTGGGAATGGGGCCCAGCAATCTGCGTTTCTAGAAGCCCCTCCAGGGGGCGGGGGGCTTCAGATACAGGTCAAGTGTAAGCACTAAGTCAGTTTCTCTTTGTGGCTATGTTAGCAGGAGGGGGTGTCTGTCCCTGTCTCACTCTCCCTTGTAGGTCTGTGTCTGTCTGTCACACCCAAGGCCATTGGACAAGAGGCAGCTGATCCCCATGGACACACTTCATTTGCTGCCCCCTGTCCCCAACAGCATGGTCGCAGACAAAGAACAGACAGTTCAGAAAAAGAAGGCTGCCCAGTTCGAAGCACAGAGCAGCCTGCTGACCGACAACAAAGCCTGGGAAGGCTGCCGGGGATTTCTGGGAACCAGCACTGCTTCCTCTGCTGGAGGTAATCACAAGGCTGTGGCCGCATCAGCTATTCCAGGGGCTCCCTCCCCCTTGGCCCCCACCCCGGCCACGCACACAATCACCTGCACACTTTTAAAGCACCATGCCTGCTGGGCACTGCTCCCAGAGATTCTGATTCTGTTGGTCTGAGCTGAAGCTCAGGCTTCAGTATTTTTAATACACTACACAGGTAAAACATACATACATACATACATAAAACTATCCAGGTGATTCTTTAAAGTTTTTTTTTTAATGCTTATTTATTTTTGAGAGAGACAGAAAGTGAGCAGGGGAGGGGCAGAGAGACGCGCACACACACACACACACACACACACAGAATCCAAAGCAGGCTCCAGGCCCCAAACTGTCAGCGCAGAGCCTGATGCAGGACTCGAACTCACAGACCGCGAGATCTTGACCTGAGCCAAAGTTGGACGCTTAACCAACTGAGCCACCCAGGCGCCCCACTACCTGGGTGATTCTAATGTGCAGAAGGCAAAGTCCTAATGGAACCCTCATAATCACCTTAAAGATGGAGATCAGGATTTCTTTTTTACAGTTGGAGAAACTGAGGCTCAGAGAGGGAAATTGCCTGACCAAAGGCACATAACTAAGAGTGACATAGTCAGGATTTGAACCCAGAGGTGTGGCCCATGTTCTTTATTCCATTCCATGTGAGCCATTTTGCAGGTAAAATGTCATTCTCCACGGCTCACTCTTTTCTGGTCTTCCAGAATGGCTGTATGTTGCCCACTCCAGCCAACCCAATGGCACCTCTTCCCCGTCTGCCCCCGTTCTCTGCAGCTCCAAGGGCCCTGGCCCCTGGCAGCTGGCTCTGCCCCTCAGAAACTGCCGACCTGTTAGAGGACTCCTCCCAGGATGTGAAGGCTCTTCCTTGGCCTGCTTGCAAGATTATTGTTGTATCCCCACCAGGGACGTTTCCGTCTGGTACCTCCCATAATGCTTCCCTCCATCCCTATTCCGTGTAAGTGCTCTTCTCCAGGCCCCCTGCTCTGACCTGGCCAGCAGACTTCACAAGATGTCAGGCCCATGTCCTCATAGATGCACCTTGAGAGCCTGCACTTTGCGTTTTGCAGCCACAACACTGTGAGCAGCATGACTGCCTGACAACAGATCCTCAGACCCTAGCATGGAAGTGACCCCAAACCACAGGAGTGACCCCAGACCTGCAGGGCACCAGACCCCAGGCCCCGCTTAAGTGCAGATTTTCTTTGAAGACTCACACTTTCTTTCTAAAAGCCAGGTAAGCTTTGTATCCTGCTCCATAATGTGTCAGGGTTTGTTTCAATAAAAAAAATAATGCCTATCGATTGAATTTTGACAAGGAACATGTATTACTTTTGTAATGTAAAATATTCAATTAACAAGTAAATATAATGCTCCTCATTCCTTGTTCCCAAGTCAAATTGATGATGGGGGAGATGCAGGGGTTTACTCTGTGGCCTTATGAATTCCCAACACACCTAGGGTGTCCCCCGGGCATTCGTAATGCACCCATTCTTTCTTTTATTTACTCATTCGACAAATACGTTTGGAGTGCCTACAGTGTCCCAGGCATGGGGCTAGAGTCTAGGAATATAATGATGAGTAACAGAGAAATGCTTCCTGCCTCCAGGGAGCTTCCCGTCTACTCAGGAGATCAAGATGTCAAAACACACACACACACACACACACACACACACACATGAACACACACACGCACACACATAAAAGTATAATAACTTGTAGTAAATGCACTGTAGAAAAAGCAAAAGGATATACTGAGCAAGAATAATGGGGGTACTAAAATTGTTTCCAAGGAAGTGACATTTAAACTGAGACATAAAAGATGAATAGGAGTTGGTCAGGTAAAAAGGAGCAGTGGAAAAATGTGCCAGACATAGGTAATAGCCTGTGTGAAGAGGGAAAGGAGACAAACCCAAAGCTTTCTAGAAGCTCAGAGATGAATCCTTCATCACTTGCAGCAAGAGCTCCCAGGCCACAAGCAGGAGCCGCCCCCCTTCTCAAGCCCTGGGAGGCAGCCAGACGCTCTGCCAGATCGAGCTCAACTGCAGTCTCTGGGCACAAGGCCACCTGTGATCACACAGCCAGCATCTAGCTCAACACCGGCCCTGAGGCTGGACCTGGAGCCAGGTGGGGTAAGGGCTGCCAGGACCCATGGATGCAGCCCCGAGGGGGAGAGCACAGGCCAGCGGTCAACTTTAGATCATGGCTAAGCCCAGATGAATCCTCTAGGGCTTCCCCTATGTCTGGCAACAGCACCTTTGGGGCACATGCGCAGAAGAGAACAGCCTTTAGGTACTTGGGGCCAGCTGCCCTTCTGAGCCGACGACTGGTCAGATCTTCTACCTAGTGCCAAGATCAACACCTCCTTTGTGCTCCAGTCGAGAGTCCCTGGCTCCAGGTACTGATCTGCAACCCTGATGCCCTTCCTGGAAAGCTAGTCTCTGTAGAATTGGGGGATGCCCCTCTCCTGACTGGGCTGGGCCCATGTCCTGAGCCCTCGGCCACCATGGCAGTGAAGTGCTCATTCTGGGGTCCAGCACCCCCACACACCAGGTTCAGCACAGCTTTTCTCCACGATGCTCCCCACCATCTGCCTAGAGGCCTGACTGGTTCCGTACCTTCTCCCACCCGGACTATTGGCTGCTGTCTGTACGTTCAGCTTCCATCATCCTTCTTCCTGCAGCTGGAATGACCTTTCTAAAAACACAGATTTGATGGTGTTGCTTCCCTGCTCCGAACATTTCAGTGAACTTTCCATTGCCCTTAAGGTAAAGTCCAAGCTCTTTCATAAAAGTCAGACAAGGCCTGCATGCCCACGCCAGCCCCACTCTCCCATCTCATCTTCCAGAAAGAAGACTTGTAAAGGAGGAAAGGGCACAGGAGGAGACTGCGGGGAGAGTGGGAGGAAGAATCCAGAGGTAGGAGTGCAAGCTGGAACCCCCCAAACCTTTGGCCTGAGCGCCCCTCCGCACCCACCTCCCAGCCCCCAGCCCCCAGTAGAGTTGGAACAGGGCTGCAGAGAAAGCTTCTCCACTCTGATGGCCTCAGCAAAGGCTGGGCAGCCACAGCGAAGCCTGGGCCTCTGCTGCCACCCAGAGGCTGAATGGAGCAGCGCAGGCGGGAGAGCTAGTCTCGTAGCCTCCTGGAGGCGGAACTCATCCATCTCCCCAGGACTCACCAATAGTGAGCAAGATCCAGTCAAGGGTGGAGTCAAAAGCAAAGGCCTCGGTCAGCAGTGACAGTGTTGCAATTCACCCTAATGGGTCCTAAACACACTTCTACTATGCATCTTTCATAATACTTTGTAATTTACCTGTTGCTGTGTCTGGCTCCCCCGCTGGGCCCTGTAATCTGAGGTCCCTGCTCACAAAGCAATCCTATACCCTCTGGCCATCCAGCCTCTCCAGCTTCTTATCCCTTAGTACTCCCCCTTCCCCTTCCCAAACCACAGGGTCCCAAACAACCAACTTCAGTACAACTTCTGCTTCTCCACGTACATCCTTTCTATCGCCCGCCTGAAGTCATTCCTGCTTCTCCCACCAACAGCAGATTTTTTTTAAGTTTATTTATTATTTTGAGAGAGAGAGAGAGGGAGAGAGAGAGAGAGAGAGAGAGAGAGAGAGAGAGAATCCCAAGCAGGCTCCGCGCTGTCAGTGCAGAGCCCGATGCAGGGCCTGAACTCACAAACCATGAGATCATGACCTGAGCCAAAATCAAAAGCTGGATGCTCAATCGGCTGAGCCACCCAAGGCGCCCCATCACCAACACCATGTTTATTCACTCATTCATTCATTCATTCATTCACCAAATACTTACTGAGACTCTTGTAGGTGCCTGACCCTATCTAGACAAGCAAACAGACAAGGTCCCTCTGTCAAGGAGTTTATTTTAGCTGGGGCAGACAAATAAATGAACAAATTTCAGGTAGTGATACACTGAGCGATGTGTTAGACAGCACTTGGAAAGTGACAGAGGGGAGAGAAATTGGTGGTCATGGAAGGTTTCTCTGATGCCAGGTTTGATGCCAGGTCTTAAAAATATGTCCATTGTTAGGGCTCAGTGGGTGGCTCAGTCAGTGGTGTCTGACTCTTGATTTCAGCTCCAGTTATGATCCCAGGGTCTGGGATCAAGCCCCGTGTCAGGCTCCACGCTAAGCATGGAAATGGCTTAAGATTCTCTCTCTCTCTCTTTCCACCCTTCTCCCGCAGCCCAAACTCTCTCTCTCTTTCTCTCTAAAATAAATAAAATTAAATAAACAAACAAAAATATATCTCCTGCCTTTAAAAAGTAGAATCTGCTTTCCCTCTCCATAAGCCCCTTAAGTGTAGGCTGTACATTAATGACTTGTTTCCAACAAAATAATGTGACAGAAGCAATGGTATGTTGACCATGTATGACTTCCAAGATAGTATGTAAAAGGCATGGTAGATTCCTCCTGATTCTCCGTCTCCCTTTTGGATCACTCATTCTAGGCCAGTTGCCATGTCATGCAGATGCTCTAGCAGTGTCATGGAGAGGCCCACATGGCTGGGGACTGAGGTCTCCTGCTGTGAATATGCCATCTTGGGAGTGGATCCTCCCATCTCAGTCAAGCCTTCAGATGACTTTAACCTGTGCCAAAATCCTGCCTCAGCCACATAAGAGATCCTGAGCCAAAACTACCTGGCTAAGCCACTCAGGGGCAGTTCCTCTGCTAGACACAGCAGGCACACTGCCCAGCTCCCACAATACTTTTAGGACTCAGAGAAATGTTTTGATTTCTATGAAAATTCAGAGAAAGAAATTTTATCACAAATATGCGCAGATTAAACTACATGCTACTTAGCAACCAATGTGTCAAAGAGAAAAATCAAAGATACCTTGAGACAAATGAAAATGGAACTATAATATACCAAAATTTGCAGGGTGCAGTAAAAGCAGTTCTAAGAGGGACATTCATAGAGATAAATACACACTTCTTAAGAAACAAGAAGTCTCAAATAAACAACTTAACTTTGCACTGCAAAGAACTAGAAAAAGAAGAACAAACAAAGCTTTAAGTTAGTAGAAGGAACAAAATAACAAAGATTAGAGCAGAAATAAATGAAGTAGAGACTTAAAAGACAATAGACAGTATCAGTGAAACTAAGAGCTAGTTCTTGAAAAGGTAAACAAAATTGACAAGGCTTTAGCCAGACTCACCAAGGAAAAAAGAGAGAGGACTCAAATAAATACAATCAGAAATGAAAGAGGAGGGGTGTCTGGGTGGCTCAGTCAGTTAAGTGTCCAACTCAGTTTCGGCTTAGGTCATGATCTCATGATTTTGTGAGTTCAAGCCCTGCATCAGGCTCTGCGCTGATGGCACAAAGCATGCTTAGGATTTTCTCTTTCTCTCTCTCTGCCTCTCTCCCACCCACGTTGTCTCTGTCTCTCTCAAAATAAATAAATAAACTTAAAAAAATAAATGAAAGAGGAGATACTACAATTGGTACCACAGAAATACAAAGGATCATAAGAGACTATTATGAACAATTAAACACCAACAAATTGGACAATCTAGCAGAAATGGATAAATTCCTAGAAACTACCAAGACTGAATCATGATAAAATAGAAAATCTGAACAGACCAATTACCAATATGGAGATTGAATCCATAATCAAAAACCTCCCAAAAAGCAAAAGTCCAGAATCAGACAGTTTCCCGGTGAATTCTACCAAACATTCAAAAAAAAAATAAGACCAATCATTCTCAAACACTACCAAAAAAATAAAAGAGGAGTAAACTCTTCCAAACTCAACTTATGAGGCCAGCATTACCTACCCTCATATCAAAACCAGATAGGGACACCACAAGAAAATTACAGGCCAATAAGCCTGATGAACACAGATGTAAAAATTCTTGATAAAATATTAGCAAACTGAATTCAACAATACATTAAAAAGACATACACTATAATCAAGTGGGATTTATTTCAGGAATGCAAGGATGGTGTGATAATGGTAAATTAGTCACTGTGATACACCACATTAACAAATGAAGATTAAAAATCATATGACCATCTCAATAGATGCAGAAAGGTATTTAATAAAACTAACATCCATTTATGATAAAAACTCTCAACAGAATGGGTATTGATAATACCTCCACATAATAATGGCAACATATATTGCCATATATGACAAATCCACAGTTAACATCAGACTCAATGAAAAGTGGAAAGCTTTTCTTCTTAGATTAGGAAGAAGACAAGGATGCCCACTTATGCCACTTTGATTCAAAATAGTATTGGAAGGGCACCTGGGTGGCTCAGTTGGTTAAGTGTGGGACTTCGGCCCTGGTCGCGAACTTGCAGTTCATGAGTTCGAGCCCTGTGTCAAGCTCTGTGCTGACAGCTAGGAGCCTGGAGCCTGCTTAAGATTCTGTGTCTCCCTCTCTCCCAGCCCCTGCCTCACTCGTGCACTCTCTCCCTCTCTCTCTTTCTCTCTCTGTCTCTCCCTCTCTCAAAAGTAAAAATAAACATTAAAATTTTTTTCAAAATAATACTGGAAGTCCTAGCTAGAGCAAGACAAGAGAAAGAAATAAAAGGCACACAAATTGGAAAGAAAGAAGTAAAACTTTCATTATTTTCAGACAACATGATATTATATACAGTAAGTCCTACTAAAAACTCTATCAAAAAACTATTAGAACTAATAGACAAATTCAGTAAAGTAGCAGGACACAAAATCAATACAAAAAAATCTGTTGCTTTTTTATACACTGATAATGAACTATCAGAAAGAGAAATTAAGAGGGGCATCTGGGTGGCTCAGTTGGTTAAGCATCCAACTCTTGATTTTGGCTCAGGTCATGATCTCATGTTCATGAGATGGAGCCCTGCCTTGGGCTCTGCACTGACAGAACAGAGCCTGCTTGAGATTCTCTCTCTCTCCCTCTCTCTCTGCCCTCCCCTACTCATGCTTTCCCTCTCTCTCAAAATAAATAAATAAACTTTTTAAAAAAGAAGAAAAGAAAAAGAAGAACAAAGCTGGGGGATACCATGCTCCCTGATTTCAAACCGTATTACAAAGCTATAGTAACTAAAACAGTATGATATTGGCATAAAAATGGACACATGGATCAATGAAACAGAATAGAGAGCCCAGAAGTAAAGCCATGCATATATGGTCAATTAATTTATTACAAAGGAGCCAAAGGGTGCCTGTGTGGTTCAGTCAGTTGAGCTTCAGATTTCAGCTCAGGTCATGATCTCACAGCTCAAGAGTTCAAGCCCCACATGAGGCTTGCTGCTGTCATCCTGTCAGCACAGAGCCCACTTCAGATCCTCAGTCTCTTCTCTCTGTCCTTCTCCTGCTTGTGCTCTCCAAAAAAATAAATAAATATTTTTTAAAAAAAACAAACAAAGGAGTCAAGAACATGCAATGAGGGAAAGGACAGTCTCTTCAATAAATGGTGTCAGGAAACCTGGACAGCCACATGCAAAAGAATGAAATTAGACCATTACCTTAAACCACATACAAAAATTAACTCAAAATGAATGAAAGGCTTGAACATAAGACCTGAAACCATAAAATTCCTAGAAGAAAACATAGATAGTAGGCTCCTTGGGTCTTGGTGATGAGTTTTTATTCTGACATCACAAGCAACAAAAGCAAAAATTAACAAGTGGGACTACATCAAACAAAAGTCTCTGCACAGCAAAGGAAATCATCAACAAATGAAAAGGCCAGCTACTGAATGGGAGAAAATATTTGCAAATCACATACAGGCACACTGCCGAGATATGGTGAGCTCAGTTCCAGACCACTGCAACAAAGCTTGTATCATAATAAAGTGAGTCAATGAATGGTTTGATTTCCCAATGCATGTAAAAGTTAGGTTTACACTCTACTGAAGTCCATGAAGTCTATAATAGTATTATGTCCAAAAAAACAATGTACATGCTTTAGTTTAAAAATACTTTATTGTTAAAAAATGCTAACCATCATCTGAGCTTTCAGTGAGCTGTAATCTTTTTGCTGGTAGAGGGTCTCGCCTCGATGCTGATGGCTGCTCACTAACCAGGGTGGTGGGTGCTGAAGGCTGGGGCGGCTGGGGCAAGTTCCTAAAATAAGACATGAGTGAGTTGGCCACATCAGTTGCCTCTTCCTTTCAGGAATGATTTCTCTGTAGCGTGCGATGCTGTGTGATAGCATTTGATCCACAATAGAATTTCTTTCAAAATTGGAGTCAATCCTCTCAAATTCTGCCACTGCTTTATCAACTAAGTTTATATAATAGTCTAAATTGCTTGTTGTCACTTCAACAATCTTCATGGCTTTTTCACCAGGAGGAGATCCCATCTCAAGAAAGCACTTTCTATGCTGACCCGTAAGGAGCAAGCAACTCCTCAACCATTAAAGTTTTATTGTGAGATTGCAGCCATTCAGCCACATCTTCAGGCTTCAAGACGGACATCAAAGATCAGTGATCACAGATAGCCACAGCAATACAATAACAATGAAAAACTTTGAGATATTGTGAGAATTACCAAAATGTGAAACAGAATGCTTTTGGAAAAATGGGACCAATAGACTTGCTCGATGGAAGTTTGCCACAAACCATCAATTTGTGAAAAATGCAATGTCTGCAACATGCAATAAATTGAGGCACAATAAAACGAGGTGTGTTCACATCTGATAAGGGACTAATATCCAAAATATACAAAGTACTCATACAACTCATCAGTAAAAAAAAAAAAAAATCTGGTTTAAAAATGGGCAGAAGATCTGAATAGTCATTTCTCCAAAGAAGACATAGAGAAGACCAATGGGTACATGAAAAGACACTGAACATCATTAATCATCAGGAAAATGCAAATCAAAACCGCAATGAGATATCACATCACACCTGTTAGAATGGCTATTATCAAAAAGACAAAAAGAAAGCTTTGTGCGCTGTTGGTGGGAATGTAACCTCGTGCAGTCATGGGGGAAACAATATGGAGTTTCCTCAAAAAAAGTTAAAAGTAGAACTACCATGTGATCTAGCAATTCCATGTCTGGGTATTTATCCTGAGAAAACTAAAACACTAGCTTGAAAAGATATGTGCACCTCCATGTTCATTGCAGCATTATTTACAACAGCCATATGATATGGAAGTGTCTGTCAGTGGCTGAATGGATAAAGAAAATGTGAGATATATATATATATATATATATATATATATACACATACATATATCCACACTCACCATGAAATATTATTTAGCCATAGAAAGGAGTGAGATCTTTCCATTTGCAACAACATAAAAGGACCTCACGGGCATTATGCTAAGTGAAATAAATATCATGTAATCTCTCTTATACGTGGAATCTGAAAAAAAAAAAAAAGCTCATAGATACAGAGAACAGATTGGTGGTTGCCAGGAGCAGGGGGTAAGGGATGGGAGAAGTGGGTGAAATTTTTTCAAATTTGAAAAAAAAAGAAAAAGAAAGTAAAGGGAATTTGTAGGCGCCTGTGACAAATTAAAGGGAACTATCTCCCCAAATTTAATTAGCTATGCATATTGCTATAAAAACCAGAATTTTTTAAAAAGACATTTTACATCAAAGCATATGTTTTCATATATAATATCAATATCTCCATCTTTATACTAGCACAATCATAAAATATAATTCTTATATTCTTTTAAGAAAGAAGGGGCCAGCAAGGGCCGAAGTACCTAAGTCCCATGAAAGTCCTAATATGGTCCTGAGGCTGCTCTTGAATTCCTGACTCACAGAAGCTTTGAGATAATAAATACTTGTTACTTTAAGCTACTAAATTTTGGGGTAATTTGTTACATGGCAAGAGAGCACTAATAATACTGGCCTTATAAAGATCCGAGGGCAGAGCACTGCAGACAGGGGAGAGCAAAGCAAAGGCCCTGGGGTAGAAGTAATCCTAGCATGTTCAAAATGAACAGAAAAAAAAAAGTGTTACTTAACCTCCTGAAGGCTCAGTTTTCTCATCTGTAAAATGGGGGTGATGATCATCACAGCTCCTCACTGGGTTGCTACTGGGATTAATTGATAATATCTGACACAATGTAAGCATTCTGTTTGCTACTCAGCCTCCTCTTGGCTTCTCTTTCTCCTCCTGCCTAGACCTGATACCTGAAGGCCTGAGCCTCTTGCCAGCCACTTTGGTCTTCTGCCCCCAATTCCACCAACACGTCCAGCAGCTGGAGGTCCAGAGAGGCTTCCAGACAAGATTCTGAGCTCAGAAAAATATGTATTCCGCAGATGGGAATGAGAGGACTTCCAGTTTGCAGCTCTCCCCTGAAATCCTTGCCTTCTTTTCCCATCACCCACTTGCTAACTCCCCTAGACCCAGTGAGAGTCTCCTACAATTCTAAAAGATTCCAGATTTTCAGACAAAGACTTTCCACCGAAGCCCTCCATGTATTTGCCCACACCTCCACCTGCGCTCTGTTGGGGCAGGGAGAAGCCTTTCTCCACCAATGTGACGGCCTGAGCCCCAAAGCAGGGCCACAGCACAAGGTCTCAGCCACAGTGGTAGGGGGAGGGCTGGAATTACTTTATACTCGTGTGCGCGCACACACATGCCTGTACCCCGAGGCCCTCCCTGTCCTTAGACGGAGTCCTTTGTGTAGGATCACGAAAAGGTTTGTGGGTGAGAGTGTTGGAGTCTATAGTCCGTGGACCGGCTGGGTGTTGTACACATGTCTGTCCCCTACCAAGCAGACGCACCATATTCTAGACTGGTGATAACAATAATGATGATGATCAGTAGTGGGAGGGTGCTGTCCTAAGACTTTCATAGCAACCACATGAGGAGTGTACCATTATTACCTCCAATGATGAACTGAGAGCACAGAAAGGTGAAGTAACTTGCCCAAGGTCACACAGGACGAAGTGGGAATTCAACCCCAAGCAATCGTCAGCAGAGAGCAGACGGTGCCACACGGGCCTGTGCGTCCCACCCATCCAGGCCTCGGCTGCCTGGATCCAAGGATGGACCAATCCGTTGTTCCTGTAGCAGACTGGGAGCAGTGGGCACCGAGGCCAAAAGACGCGGAGCATCCCCGCAAAGCAAAGGCAACGGGACAGCCTTCAGGGCCTGGTGTCAGAGAGGACAGAGCAGCACTTCTGACAAAAGCAAAGATGAAATGACCAAGAAGCTACCAGAAGAGGGGCCTAGAGGCAACCTCAATCTGCCTGCCCCTAAGCTCCAGGCTGCTGGAGACCTGGTGGCTGAGCGGCTCTGGCCCCCGAGAGACCTGGAGCCTGTCCTGCATCTACAGTAAGTCTCTTTTACGGGGAAGCTTTGAAAAAGTCGCCCACCCTGGCTATCAGAAAAGCTCTGACCCGAACATACTGTGTGGCTCTGGGCAAGCTACCTAACCTCTCTGAGCCTCAGACTACTCCATGAACTGCAATTTTGTAAGAATTCAAATGGATCCTAGGAGGCTGCTAGCACCTACTAGGCCTCAGGCAATGGCAGAGATCATCAGGGTATTCTGGTGTTTCCCACCCCACCCTCCTGGTGAACTAAATCCTGAGTGAGCACAGTTTAGGCTCTAACTGGGGCCCTAAGTGAGCAGCACTGTCCTGATCGGGGTACCCCGTGTGCCACACGCCCCCGGGTGCCCCACGTGGGTGAGAATGCTGCCATAGAGCTCCTGTACCCCTCTCCCTTCTGGGGCCCTGGCCTCTGCCCAGCCCTCATCAGCCTCTTCCCCTGCCCACACCCAACAGCTGAGATCCACTCTGTTGTTGTCCTTTTAACAAACTATTTGGGGATCATGCAAAATTACAAATAATAGTTCAGAGAAGTCCCACCTGCCCTTCGCCCAGCTTCCTGTAATGTTCGAATCTTGCATAACCAAAACCAGGAGATTAACCCTGGCACAATACTGAGCGTCCTGTGCCAGGATAGACATGTCTCGGCCCAGCCCTGCTCTCGAGGAGTCAGGCCTCAGGGAGAGCAGGTATGGGAGTGAGACAGTTACCCTGGGATGAGGTCCAGAGAGAGGAAGCTCATCTTGCTGGTGGGGCGCAGAGCGGAAGCCCTTCATTCCAGCATGTGAGGGTCCCGGACTGAGCCGAGCCCTGAAGGACGAGTAGTACTCTGTCCCCCTCTGTCACCATCTCCAGAAGTCGATGCTCTTCCCCAGGTACTGGCCCAGGGCTTACCTCGGGCCCCTTTCCCAGTGAATTCTCAGGGAAGACAAAGGCCAGATCACAGAGTGAGTCAAGACCAGGTGTTCTGGAGGCAGACAGACAGGGGCCAGACCGCAGCTGCAACACTGCGACTCTGAGCAGGTGACTCAACTTTTCTGGGCTTCAGATTCCTTGCTCCTCCCCTGCATCTCTCTCCATCTCTGTTTCAGACTCTGCCTCTCAGGTCCTCTATCAGATGCAGTGTCTTCCTACCTCTCATTCATCTTGCCCAGTCTCTCTCAGCCTTGGCCCTCCCCCCAGCCCCAGCCCCTTGGAGCCCCATTAGTTTTGAGAGGCTGTCTGTATGGATTGCCGCCTGGCCCCGTCCTGGGGCTCAGAGAGCTGTGTAATTATCCACTTGGAGCTGAGGGGAAGCGATAACCAGTTCTCCCTCCCTCCTTCCCTGCTTGCCTTGCGCTCATCCATTTCGCTCACACATCCCCAGGGAAGCCGATTATGGAGGGACCCCTTGGGGGAGGTGGGGTGGGGATCCTCATTACCTCAGACAAGGTCAGAGAGAGGGAATGCCAAGGCCCTGACCCCCCCATTCTGGGCCCTTCTGTCTGTCCTGGACATCACAGTTTAATCTCTAGACCATTATCTCCAGTGAGGAGCTCCCTCCTGTGTCCTCGCCTTGTTCAGCCAGCTTTCTCCGGGGGCACCTCCTGTGTATATCCCACGGGTCCTCAAACTCCACACCTCCAACCTAAACATATCATCTTTCCTTCCAGCCCTGCCTTCCCCAGCCTTAGCCTCCTCCTCCCACACCCCACTCCTGATCTCCAGGAGCACAGCTTCCCAGGCTCACACCAAGACACCTGGCATTGTCTCCTCAGCCTATGTGCCACAACCATCCATTTCTCTGTTTACCTAGGACTAGCAGGACCAGATTTCATGACTTAAAACTTACCTGGGCGTGGACCCTTTCCCCTGGACAGCCCGCGCACCTGCACACTGGCAATGTCCCAAGTCTGATTATATCATCTTACCTGGAATCTCCCTGCCTCTGTCTGTGACACCCCTTCTTCCCAATTACAGATAGCAAACTTCTCCACCTCTTCCTGTTCCCCCTACATACAACCCAACAGTCCCCATCCTGGGGCAGGTGAATGGACTTTAGGGTGAGTAAGGACTGAGCGATAATCCCAGCTCCATCATTCCCTGACTGTGTGGCCTGGAGCAGGTCACTTCACCTCTGGCCCTCGGTTTTATCATCTGTGAAATGGGGCCAAGGGGACCCACCTGGCAGGGCTGTTGGGAAGATGGGGTGAGAATATCCAGAATTACAATCTCAAGTGACTACAGAGCGAAGCAAGTAACATATGTGAGTGAAGAGGCCTGGTGGTGTCTGTGGCCAGCTGGACAGTAGATGCCCCATTAAAAGGGACCATTGATGTCACAGGGGATACGGCATCATGTGGCCAGGACTTCCTATTTCCCAACCATGTTTCAATGTGGAATCTCCAGCTTTGTGCATGTTGGCAATTAATTGAAATGTTTCAAAACCTGTGCCCCAGGGCACCAGTTTGTAGTCCTTGATGTATGCAAGGGGTTGAGCCCAGTGCTGGCCCAGAACAGTCAATACACATTAATTCCCTAATCTGCCCTTCTTATTCACTCTCTCAACAACAAAGTCTCCCCAAGCCATTCCTCCCATGCTGCCCTCATTCTCATCATCTTCTGCAGCTCCAAGTGGCCAGTGGCCCCAGGCCCTGTCCATCTACAGACCTGGCGGGGCTCTGAGCGCCCCTCCCAAGGTGCTTCGCCCTGCTGGGTCCTCCCTGGACACTTCCCAGTCAACACGCCCTCTCCCTTTCATTTTCTCACTGCTCTTTCCAACAACCTACTAAGGTGTGTAGGTAGTTATGACTGGCCTCTAAAGCAGTAATTATCAGCCCCACCACGCAAATGAGGGAAGTGGGGTTCAAAGGGCATAAGTCAGTCAACAAATACTTAGTACACACCTACTATGCGCCAGGCTCTGTTAAATGGCAAACCCAATGTCACACAGAGTATTCTAGATTGCAAATGACAGAAACCTAAGTTAATTAAACCTGCTCAGGCAAAGGGACCATGTAGCTCTGTGCCTGCAGGAAGGGAAACAATGTAGCTGGGCTCCACCAGGATGCAAAGGTCCTTCCCGCACTCACTTGCTGCTCTCTTGTTGCTGCTTCCGCCAGCAGATCTGGTTTATCATCAGATGGACACTGCCCCGTCCTCTGTTCAAATGCCCTGGGGAAAGATGTTTTGCAGCTCAGCGTGGGTCTGTGGTCACACTGGGCCAATCAACTGAACAAGGTATATACGACTGATCAGCTCAACTCCGGCCAGTCCCAGCCCTGGGCCAACCGATGCCCAGCAAGACAGCAAGTTCTGTGGGGAGATTGTGGCTGGTTGGAGAAGGGGGAACTTCCCCAGGAAATGCTGTCTGTGCAGACAAGGGATGTCTTACTTAGCGCTCTCCCAAAAGCCAAGCCTGAGGATGAGGATTTTCGTGCAAGTTGATTATTGGAGAGATGATCCCAGGAAATACCAGCCCACCCAGAGCCTCAGAGATACTCAGAGATAGTAGAGAGAGACCAAGGGGCGAGGCCAGCTCCAACCCCGCCCTCCCCTCTCCTCCAGCCCGAACTTGGGAACAGAGGCAGACTGGTGGAGTGGCTCCAGGGGCTCAAGAGGAGAAGTAGGTCATCAGGGAAGAGCATGACGATGAATGCCATGCCCACCGGGGGCTCCAGGAAGGTAAATCAAGAATGTTCATCCTCTCAACCCGAGAGCAACAGCCTTCAGAGCAGGGAAGGAGAGAAGGGTGGGAAGCATGCCAAACGACATTCCTATGCTTTCCATAGGTCTTGCTGTCTCTCCCATAACAGCTCTGTCTCACACACACATACACACACACAGAGAGAACGGAGACTGGGAAGGCTGGGAAAGGAGAGTGGTTTTGGGCATGGCTAGGGAGCAGAAGTGGGATTTGAACCCAGGGCTGTGCGGGTTCTGTCTGTCACACAGCCCTCCTCCACTTCCCAACTCTGCCTCTTCTCTGCCCTGCCTGCCTCCCACCCTTGCATCCCTACTTCCTTCCTAGACTCCTGCCATACCACAGCACCCATCCTTCTACAAAAGAATAGTTGGGAAATGTTGCCACAATCTTTCCATTTCCAGGAGAAAGCAAAGCTTCTCCAGCACAGGAGCAGGCTCTCCCACTAAGCCAGCCCAGGCCTCGAGATCCTCGCAGATCATCTGCAGAGGAAGCTTTCCCAGGGGCTGGGCCCTGCCCTCCCCCTAGAACCTACAAGAATGGGTCTCCCCCATTCCCTTAGAGGTCATAAGCAAATGGGGGACAAGAACCTGATCTGTTCATCCCTGTATCCTTCCAGTGATGGTGAAGGATTGGACCGCTCAGGTCCATGTGGCCATTTACCTCCCCCATTTCCCCCTCAGCAAGTTGAGACAGCCTCCTCCAAAGACCGTCTCCAAATAGTGAGGGAAAGAAATCAGAAACCAGCATCAAGTCGGCCTTGCTCCCAGATAGGGATTCTTGCTGAGAATAACAGTAGCTGACATTTATTAGGTATTTATGATGTGCCAGGTACACACGTTTTGCATACTTTTGTTCATCTAACCCTCACAGTAACCCTACAAGATGGGTACTATAGTGGTCCCCATGTTCCAGATGAAGAAAGGAAGGCCCAGAGGGGCTAAGAAAATTGCCCAGGATTGTAAGCCAGTAAGCAGGAGAGCTGGGGTGGGAATTTGGGCCGCCTGGCTCCAGAGCCCGTACTCTTAAAACAGCATCTCAACAACACCCTCCTACTCAAAGATTCAGCAATGCTCTTGGCCCCTTTCCTCTTGATAAACAGAATCATTCATTCATTTCATTATCAGTCATTCATTAGGCAGCTACAATGGGCCAGGGGCTATGCCAGATGGTAGAGACAACAGTGCCCACGATTCCCATGGCCCAACCCCTGGGTCTGTCCTTTCGAAGATGGCAGTCGAAAGGAGGAGAGGACGTGAAACACACAAGCAGCTCCCAGCTACAAGTGCGGTTGTGACAGAGTCACAAAGGAGAAGCACGCACCAAAAGAATGGGTAACAGAGAAACTGATCTACTTTCAGGGGTCAAGGGAGACTTTTCTGAGAGGGATATTTAAATCAAGATCTGGAACTTGAGGTGATGCTAGCTCAGAGAAAATGAGGAAAGAGCTTTAAGGCACGTGCAAAGACCCTGAGGTGGGAAAGAGATTCCTATGTTCTAGAAAGTGAGAGGCCAATGTGGTTGAAGCACGAAGACAAAAGGGAAGAGGCTCAGAACAAAGGGTGGCAGAGGCCTCATCATGCAGGGCTTTACAGACTATGTTAGCAATATGAGATTTTATTTCAAGACAGTGGGAGCCAGTGAAAGGTCTTGAACAGATTTTTTTAAAACATGACTTGCATTTACGTGTTTGGTGCACGTAGGCATTTGGCCTAGTTTCTGGCACAGAGGAGGTGCTCAATAATGAAGCTGACATTCTTACCCCATTTTCCAGCTTTCCCACCTCTCCTGAGTACAGGGAATGGACACCACCTCAGCCCCACAGGCTGACTTGCCTTGCCAAAAGGACCAAAACTGTACTCTCCTTTGGGAACAGGGATTTCAATAGTCATCAATGGGGTGTCAGGCCACGGTGCCTATAATGCCCTTTGCCTGCTGCATTTAGAAGGGAGCCTGGGGGTGGCTGGTGTCTAGAAGGGAGTCTGGATCCCACCCACCTCACACCCATTAACAGGGAAAACAGGCAGGAAAGAGGAAACAGCCAGAGCTGACCCCACAGGGCAGCCAAGACTGTCTCCTGAAGTTAGGGCTCAGGGAAGGGTCTGTCTGGACCAGAAGGACATATCAGATGATGAGGAGAGTCAGGAATGCCCTGGCTGAGGACCAGGGGAATGGGAGTAGGGCCAGAGAACCAGGAAAGAGAAGAGTAAGAGGAAGGATGACAGACACAACGCATTAGACATTTGCAGGTCGAATGCTGTCCAGTGTCCTCCACTCCATCTGTTCCTGTCTGCTTGGAAGGAAGGAAACCCTTCCTCAGCCCCAATGCCTCTGCCCTGCCTGTTTCCCCTGCAAGCTTCCTAAAAAGGTTCAATCTCCGCTTTCCCCACCCACTGCCCCCTGGCTTCTATCCCCACAGCTCTGCTGAATATTCTGCCAAAAGTCACCAGGGGCCTTGACGGGCCTCTCTGCAGATGGGTCTCCTGTATAGCACTTTCATGACATCCGTCCCTCCTCTGCCTGCGCTGGCTTAGCCCTCCACAGATAACGCTGTTTCTCGCCTGCTTCCTAAAATGTCAGTGCTCCCCAGAGCTCTGCTTGGACCCTCTCCTCTTGTCATCCAACACACACTCCAAGGCCACCTCCTGGGGCTCCCATCACCCTCCCTTGGGGATCCCCAGCCGTCGCTGCCAACTGCTGGCTGTGGACAGTCTACATGGCTGTCCTCCCCGTGGAGCACAGACCTCACTAACTCCTGATCATCTGGGAAGAACTGTATCACACACCCCACCCCGCCGGCCCTGGCCCAAAACAGCCTGCTTTTCCTCCTGTGTTCCTTACTTCCATCAGCAGACCCACCACCTGCCCAATCACCAACACTAGCAGCCTGGGAACTATTGGGGTCTTCCTCCTACCTGCCCCCTGCATCCAGTCTGAACCCATACAAGTGGTGCTGGCTGTACTCATCAACCGCTTCCCAGATCCGTCCGTCCGGCTCCTCCCTTACCTAAATCAATTGTGATAACTTACCAGTCTCACATGCCCCTTTTCTCAAACAGAGGGAGCTTTCTAAACATACAGTCGATCCTTATTATTCATGGATTTCATATTTATGAGTTCGTCTATTCACTAAAATGTATTTGTTTAACACACTCCCTCCACCCCCCATAAATCAATACGCCCGGTGCTTTTGCAGTCATTCGTGGACATGCACAGAGCAGCCAAAAATGTGATTCCCCGACGTGCACGTCCCCAGCTGAGGCTGAACAAGCAATGCTCTGAGATGTTAAACAAACGTCCTATTTGAGGGCGATTTATTGCCACGTTTTCTCCTTTTTGTGCTTTTTGTTGGTGATTTTGCTGTTTAAACTGGCCCCTGAGGGTAGCAGTGAGATGCTGGAAGTTCCTAAGCACAGGCAGTCTGTGATGAGCCTTAGGGAGAAAACACGTGTGGTTCAATGGGCTTTGTTCTGCCGTGAGTTACGGTGTTCTTGACCATGAGGTTAATGGTAATGATTCAACAATATATATTAAATAAGGTGTCTTTAAGAAGAAACACACATAAAACAAGGTTAGGTATTGATCAGTTGATGAAAATGTAGCCAGAACCTGGCGGAACCTGACACTGCATTTCCCCCACCGGCAAAGTTTCAGTATTTGCTAATTCAGTGTTTGTGGTGACTTTATAGAACATAAGTACCACAAATAATGAGAATCAACTATACCAGTATGACCATGCAGCTTCCTTCCTTCCCTCATGCCTCCCTCTGCACACAAGATAAATCCAAACTCCTCAGCACAGTGTTCCAGGGTCTTTCAGGGTCCAGACTGTCCTTGCCAACCTTCCAGGCATCTTCTGGTGCTCGCACGGTGCCCACTCAGGTCTCCTGTCATCTTTCACGGAGTTCCTCTGCATACTCTGGGCCCTGTGCCTCAGAGGCCTCTCCTCCTCCACTCCTCTTGGTGAACTCCTATACATCCTTCAAGACCCAACTTAAATGTTACCTTGTCGGGATCCCCCTCTGGCAGAATATGATGCTCCCTTCTCTGGTGTATGTCCCTTATAGCACTTCTCACAGTGTTGTACCTGATCCATCCCTGTGTCTCCCCTCTCTCGGACTTGGTCATCATTTGGGGGGAAGAACGTAGAGGGGGACAGATGAGTGTGAATTTTTGCAGGGTGCATGAATTTCAGACATCGTTCATTCAAAAAACATAAATGAGGCCTAACTTGGTATGAGACACCGTTCTAGGCATCAGGGTTAGAGCAGCGAACAAAACAAAGCGCTGCTCCACGTATGCAACACTGTGCCCGTAAGTGTGGCCTCTGTGTGTGTGTGTGTCTGTGTGTGTGTGTGCGCACGCACACGCGTGTGGGGCTGCACTGTGCTTGCTGTGGACCTGTGCTACGTGTGGCTCCTAGACACACAGTGCATGGGATTCTGACCCCGTGTCACCTGCTGATAAAGGGCATCTTCGAAGATCATTGGGACAGCAGGCTATGTCTCCCTGCCCACCCGGCCCACCTCTCCGAAAGCCACTGCATAGGCCAGATTTTGCTTTTTTTTTAATTTTTTTAATATTTATTTATTTTTGAGAGAGAGAGACAGCGAGAGCACAAGCGGGGGAGGGGCAGACACACACACACACACACACACACACACACACACACACAGAATCTGAGCTCTCAGCACAGAGCCCAATATGGGGCTTGAACTCATGAACTGTGAGATCATGACCTGAGCCGAAGTCAGAGGCTTAACCGACTGAACCACCCAGGAGCCTCCAGGTTTTGCCTTTTTAATGCAAAGATAGCATTCGTCCACATGAGGTTTTCTCTGGTATGTCTGTCTCCCCCTCCCTTCTCTGCCTCCCCTACATATTGGGGAGAAAAGGCATAGGAATAAGGACAAGGGGAGGAAGTCACTTTTTGTGAGTGCTCACCCTGTGCCAGGTGTGTGGGGGAGTTCAGTTCATACGCATCAGTGGCCGTCCTAAAGAGGGCTTCCTCTGTGCCAGAACTGTTCTAGCACCGTGCCTTGATTAGCTGGGTTAATCAGCGCACCAACCCTACCAGATAGGCGATGTTACTGTCCCACTATGCAGGTAAGAAACTGAGGCATCACTTAGGAAGAGGCAGAAATGGGATTCAGTCATCGCACTGCATCGTGCTCACTGTCTCCACAGGACACTCCTCATGGGCAAAAAAAAAAAAAAAAAGTCTCATTGTACTTTGGAAAACAGGGAAATTGCCCAGGTCTAACAGTACCAGAGGTTGGGGCGCCTGGGGGCTCAGTTGGTTAAGCGCCTGACTTCAGATCAGGTCATGAGCTCGTGATCCATGAGTCTGGCCCCACACTGGGGTCTGTGCTGACAGCTCAGAGCCTGGAGACTGCTTCAGATTCTGTGTCTCGCTCGCTCTCTACTCCTCCCTTGCTTGCACTCTGTCTCTCTCTCTCTCTCTCTCAAAAATAAATAAACATTTTTTTTAATTTTTTAAAAATAAAAAATAAATAAAGTACTGGAAATAAGAATCAAATCCAGAGGGTGTCAGATTCCAGATGCAGGCGTGTGAGATTCCAGATGCAGGCGTGTATGGACTCCAGATGCAGGGGTGTGAGGCCTGGAGATGCACACGGGTTCACTCTGTGTCTCAAAATTAATAAATAAACTTTAAAACAAAATAGTAAAACAAGGGTTGGTGGAAAGGCTATTGCGTGCCGTGTTGGGGGTTGGGGGGCTCTGTGTGTGTGTGTGTGTGTGTGTGTGTGTGTGTGTGTGTGTGTGTTGGGGAGGGGGTGGCTCTCTGCACAGTTCCTCATGCACCCAGAGTAGGGGTACAATGGCTGAACTGGATTCCAGCAGGCACAGGATGGCAGGGAAGAGGAGACTGGGCCCAAAAGCCTGTTCCATGGCCTCTCGGCAGTCATGAGAGGCTGTGCAGCTGTTACTGGTCTTATTAACTGGTAATCAAGGCGAAGTTGGGGAGTTCCTGGGGGTCAGGGGCTGGTCTGCTTTATGTCCTGCTCACAGGTCCCTAAAAATGTCTGTTGGTGTGGATTGATTGGTTTACTACGTGGAAAAAGCTCAGTTAAGATTCACTCTTCCAATACAGTCACGGTGATGTGGAAGTTCAAGGCCGTGGAAACCCAGAAATGAGGCCCTAAGCCACCTGGAACGGCATAGTCAGGGAAGGCTTCTTGGAGGAGTACCAGGTGATGAGAAAAGTGAGGGGAGGGCATCCAAGGGTGGGCAAGGGAAGTGGCAAAACATTTGGGCTGGAGACAGAGTTTGGGAGTGACAGCGTTTCCGAAGGTAACTGAAGCCATAAGGGTGGAAGGCCAGAGAGCCACCTGTGGAGTCCCAAGAAGCAGCATGGGCCATTCCCAGAGAAGGATGAGAAGGCGGGACGGCCTCAGCTCCTCGCTCACAAGGCCAAGGACGAGCAGACAATCCGAGGAGTAGAGTGGACCTGTGGCTCTTCTCTAGGAGGATGCCAGGATTCTGGGCTCAGCGCCCCAGGAAGAGTGAACTATGAGCCCTTAAGTTTCTGGGCTCCTCAGAGGCAGTCTGGGGAGGCTGGGGCCCAGCCAATGGCAGTGCCAGGCACAGCTCCGCCTCCTCCTAGGCCAGCAGCACACCCGGCTGCCTGCGGACTCTGCAGGTTCCCTCCCAGGAAGGCTCCGTTCCAGCAAGGCGCTGCCCCAAACACTCTCCCTGGTTCTGACATGAGTTCCAGCTGCCTCCGACTGCCAGCTGCCAGGAGCCTTGAGGAGTAGCCACTCGGGTAAGGTCACTTGTGTCCAGATGGACCCTCAGCATACCTGGCAGAGGGAGACATCTCTGGTGGAGGGGCAAGCAAGGCAGCCTGGACATATCCGCCACCCTGGGTTCTGATGGTAGAGGAACTGAGGGTTCCTCCCTCCTCTGCTCTGGGTTCTGCTCTTCCCCAGCCGAGCATGGCAGGAGCCAGCCGCTGAGTGGGAGAGGGGCTCCCAGGGGTGCCAGAGGCTGAGCAAGCTAAGCAGCTCTGCCTGGGCTTGCAAAGCCCCACCCCACCGCACCCCGGGTGGGCTGAGCCCAGAGCCTCTGGGGACTGAGGGCAGGAGCCTCCTTGCTGTTCCCTGTCAGGCTGCCAGGAGATCCTCCCACTTCAGACAGGACTGAGCAAAGATAAGTTGATGATTCACGACCAAGTGGTAGGTGGTATGGACTGCAGAGTGGAGAGACAGGGTAAGAGACAGGGTGGGAGCAGAGACGCCTCCAGCCTCCCGCACCAGGCATCCACCTGGCGGAGGAGAGGGTGGGCACAGAGCAGATGGGCAAGCAGCTTCCTGCAACTTAAGGAAAGGGGTCGAGGCCCCAGAATGTGATTCAAATCCCAGCTCTGCTGCTTCCCAGCTGCGCAAATATGAGCAGACTGATTAACCTCTCTGTGCTCCACTTTACTCATCTGTAAAATGGGAATAAAAAATAGCATGCCTTTTCATACTGTATTGGTTCATGCAAAGTGCTCAGCACAGTGCCTGGTGTTGTGTAAACACCCAGTAAATGTTGGCTCTTATCATTACCCTGCCCATCTCTAGCAGATCCCACAGGCGGTCAGGACAAGGCAATGACCCGTGCCTAAACCAGCGTTGGAAAGGGCACCAGGAACCCCTTAGAGCAAGAGGCTGTGCAGTCTCCCTGAGGTCCTTGGGGATCCCAGCAGGTGAGACCACAGGGCATGGGTCTCAGGGAACCACCCCCCAGCCCAGAAACCAGGCAGAAGGATTCCAAGAGAGCAAGTGGGCACCCCGCACTATGAATGGCAGTAATAGTCCCTAAATGGAGTTAAATCTGACACCTGTGTGTTTATCACACCAAACTCACAGTGAAACCGACCAGAGCAGAATTTCCCATATTGCTGTCTTAACAAGACTGTTCCATAAGATGATTTAAAAAAAAAGAAAAAAGAAAAAAGAAAAAGTTTCTGTGGTCAAAGGAGTTTGGGCAATGCTATATATTTCATCCCCGTTTTGGAGATTCACAGTGTAAATGTATTAGCATGGTCAAGTGAAGGGTCTATTTAACTTTGATGAACCTGTGTTTGCCTACCTTTCTTGAACACAGAATCCTTTTCTCTTACTAGTCCTGTTGCCAAACCATGGGCAGGATTCCATGGAAGCCCACTTTGGGAATCCAAACTACAGAATACCAAGCTACTCTAGGAAGGCTATTGGATAAAGAGAACCATTGTCCCCTACATGATCTTTCAGCTGGATTGCCATTGGCCTTGCTTCAAGTGAGTTGCATTCGAGCAAGACATTGCCTGGATATTTGCTGAGTGTCAGACCAGATGGCAGTTTGGGGACAAGTTTCCAGCAGCCTCTCCAGTCCAATCCCGCAAGCCAAGGAAAGGGCAAAGAGTAGGTTCCCCTTAGGAGGGGCTAAGAGGAAAGAGCGGTGGTCAAAAGGAGAGAAGTCTTCCCAAGGCTCAGCCCCCTGAGGAGGAGGGCCAGGGTTGGGTTAGAGGGAGAGGGCATAGTGTCCCACCTATTTAAGCCTTCACTCTGCAGGGACTGCAAGACCAGAGCCTCAGGCCCCGGGAGGAAGGAGTGACTCCCTGGACCCACCTTCATGCACTTTTATGGATAAGAGTTGGATTCTGGATTTAATTAGCTGGGCTCAAATCTCAGCTCTGCACTTAATAGTTGTGCAATCTGTATAACCTCCAAACCTCAATTTCCTTCATCTATAAAATGGGGACAGTAACAGAACCTAGCTCCTCTGTGGCTATGGGAATTAAATACAGTTAATATACAGTATTTCTATAAGGTGCTCAGAGTGGGTATTTTATAAGTGTTGGGAATTATTATCATTTCCCAGCAGTAGCAGCCAACGCCTGGGTCCACTATGAACTGGGCAATCTTCGAGGGGCTCCTGAGCGGGGTCAACAAGTACTCCACAGCCTTTGGGCGAATCTGGCTGTCTCTGGTCTTCGTCTTCCGCGTGTTGGTGTACCTGGTGACGGCCGAGCGAGTGTGGAGTGACGATCACAAGGATTTTGACTGCAACACCAAGCAGCCAGGCTGCTCCAACGTCTGCTTTGACGAGTTCTTCCCCGTGTCCCACGTGCGCCTCTGGGCCCTGCAGCTCATCCTGGTCACCTGCCCCTCGCTGCTCGTGGTCATGCACGTGGCCTACCGGGAAGCTCGGGAGAAGAAGCACCGAGAGGCAGTTGGGGAGGACAGTGGGCGCCTGTACCTGAACCCCGGCAAGAAGCGGGGCGGGCTCTGGTGGACATATGTCTGCAGCCTGGTGTTCAAGGCCGGTGTGGATGCCGCTTTCCTCTATGTGTTCCACTTGTTCTATCCCAAATATACCCTCCCTCATGTGGTCAAGTGCCACGCAGCTCCGTGTCCCAATACGGTGGATTGTTTCATCTCCAAGCCCTCAGAGAAGAACATCTTCACTCTCTTCATGGTGGTCACGGCCGCCGTTTGCATCCTGCTCAACCTCGTGGAGCTGGCCTACCTGGTGAGCAAGAGGTGCCGTGAGGGCCTGGCAGCGAGGAAAGCCAGGGCCACAGGTGGGGGCCATCGCCCGGACCGTCCCATCTCTTCCTATAAGGAAGACGACCTCCTCTCGGGTGACCTCATCTATCTGGGCTCAGACTCTCACCCTCCTCTCTTACCAGAGCACCCTCGAGACCATGTGAAGAAGACCATGCTGTGAGAGCCTGGTTGGAAAGGGCCCAGCATCTCCCACGGGTGCAGCTGTGGGGGGGGGGGGGTGAGGCGGAGCTGCAAGCCGGGGCAGGCAGGAGGGGAGGACCTGTACCTGCCCCCACTGTGGGGCCTCGGGCAGGTTACTCCTCCACACTGAACCTTAGTTTCCTTCTGTGTAAACTGGAGGTGAAGCCCCTCACTGGGCTGTTGCTGTGAGGAGGGGTTTATTTAGAGAATGGATGTGCCAGTGCCATCTGTGGGGGGGGCGCCCACGGTCAAGGCTTAATAAAAGTCAGCTCATCCACTTGATTCTCGCTGCGCTTCGTTCCTTCTTCCTTTGGGACCCCTCTCAGGTCACTGGATCAACCTCTCTTGCCCCTGCAAAGGGCTGGACTTGAACCAGCCAGGGGAGGGGCCATCCCCTCCCCCAGAAAAAAGATCCCCAGCGCTCCTGGGGGTCATGCCACCTGCTCAAGCTCAAGACAAGCCTTTCTCCCCAGTTGCAAATATAGCCCTGAGGGCTGTCTGCGAACATAATGGGGCTTAGCATGTGGGGATGTTTGTGTTGCAATGGAAAGTCCGTGAACTTTTGAGTCCGAACACTTGCATTCAAACCCGTGTTCCACCAGGACTCTAAAAGTGACTTCAGCTCCTCTCCAAAGTGGGTTAATAATGTGGAGCCCGGAGGGGATGGGGCTGCTGGATGAGCTCATGGCTGCAGATGGGGTAAGCCAGCTGTAAAAGGCCACATAAATGTTAATCATTGGTATTAGGAAGTGCTCAATAAATGCTTGTGGGAAATGAAGCAGAGGAGCCCCTCCCTGGCTGCACATTAACCCTCACTATCCCAGCCACCGGGACAACCAGGATGCAGCCCCAAGGCCCCTCTGCAGCCCCCGCTGGGGAGGACCCTGATTTTCCTGCAGGCCTTCTCCAGGGACCCAGGTCTGTGGGGACGGACGATCAGCGAGGCTATGCCTGGCCCCATGCCAGCTGGGACGTCTCATGCTGCCGGCCTGCATTTCTTGTCTCCACCAGGGCAGCGGTACCCTTGTCCGAGGAACCAGAATCCGTCCCTCCCATTCCCACACAGCTCACCAGCAGCCCAAGCTCTAGTCCCCGGGAATGCCCCCACCTGGGTGCAGTATGATCCTGGGCTGAATCAAGGTTGCGTCTCTCCACATACACCAGCTGCTGAGGACCCCAGAACTGTGCTTTCGAAGAAAGGGCAGGAGAGAGGCTTGGAGACAGAGGGACCAGGGACAATAAGGCAACCGGAAGGGACTAGGAGCAACAGACAGGGCCCGGCGTTGGGACTGACCTGGGCCCTGACAATGAGAATACCAGGCTCCTGCACTGCCTCCCCACCCCCCTACAGTTTCGCCTACATACCTGGCAGCCCAGGGAGCCAGACCCAGCCATGCCCATCCAGGCTGCAGAGAAGGCGTGGGTCAGGAGAGAAGAACCACACAGGTGTTTGCTCAGAATATGTGCCCGGGGAAGTCCGCCCGCCTGCCCACCAGCTCACTCTCCCTTGGCTCATTGGCTCAGAAAGCTCCACCCAGCAGAGGAGTGAGGAACAAAAGCTGCCTCCGGGAGGCCCTCAGGCACACAGACAAGCCCAGGGACCAGAGAGTGGCTGCTAGACCCAAGAAAGGTGAGGACCCAATCCGGCAGGAGACGGGGCTGGGTAGCAGGGACCAGGTGGGCTAAGGATCCCCAGGAACTCGGGCTGCAGGCCGGGCTCCTGGGAGGAGCAGAGGGGACAGAGGATCCCTGGAGAAACCCCAGGGAAGGCCCAAGAAGGGGAGGGGACGTCCTATCAGACCAAAGGGAGGACAGAGGACCAGAGAAGAGACGAGGAAGAGGAGGGGCCAGGAAGAGAGAGTTTCTGCTCAATGCAGCAAACATCGGTGCTGAGTCCTGGGGGAACAGATGATCGAGACGTAGAGGCTGCCCTCCAGACGCTGACAGTGTGGCACAGGAGACAGGTAAACAGACGATTTGAGTACCAGTAATCCATTCTGCCATGAGAGATAGAGGATTGTATTCAGAAAATGTCCCAGGGTCACAAGCTCTGAGGATGCTGAGGTCTGAGTCAGGGACAGGGCAGGGGCTGGGTGGGAGAGGGGACCTGATGTCTCTCCAGATAAGGGGGTGTTGAGGATGGAGCACACAGGACAGGGGCCTGACGGGGAATAATGGGAGACCTGGCTGACAAACAGAGAAGGCAGGTGTCCCTGAGAAAAAGTAAGTGGTCAGGGGAGGACGGAGCGAGAATCCTGCCTTTGTTTCCTAGTCCCTCCCTAAAGCCGAAATGGTTGGAATTCCAGAGGAACCCACTGTGGTCAGGACGGTCAGCCGTCGAGGCCGAGCACTGGTGCAGGGGAGGGGAGATGCATGGTGCCAAACCGTCACGGTTCCAAAGAACCTGCTTAGTGTGGGAGGAAATGTCAGGGCTGGGGATGCCCTGGGCCTCTCAGTAAGGACAGTTACCACGCAGGGGTCCGTCAAAGAGGCTGATATGAACGCACCCAGCACAGGGCCTGGCTCATGTTGGTACTCAGTAGAAGCTGGAGGATAATAACACACATCCCCCTCCCCCCACCCCTGTCGAGAAGCTGGCAGGAGGGCAAATCATCCAACCTGCACCTTCTTGTTTCTGTAGAAGTCATGAAATCCACAGGCCTGAAACTTGGGGTCAAAGAAGTTGGTAGGCACATCCATGAAAGATGATTATCTTTCACGTTTATCCATTACCCTATAGAATAAAATATCCCCTGATTTTGGAGCTGGAAGATGGTAGTTCAAGACCAGCTCCCCCACTTCCAGCATGGGGAGGCCTTGGGTAGGAGGCTCTCTGGGCCTTAGCTTACCCACCACCTCCCCATCCCCATGAAATGGGGATAATGGCCATCCCTACCCCAGCAAGTCATTGCAGGTGAGGACACCATAACACAGTGGCTCTGAAAGGGTTTTACCAATTGCACCTTTAATAAAGGGCACCCATTTCTAGGCTCTCCCAGGCCTCGTGGCCCCACAGCAGGAGTGGGCACTCGCAGGTGTAGACCATCCACGTGAGGAAGCAAGGACACGGTCGGCATGAACTGGGCATCCCTGCAGGGCCTCCTGAGTGGGGTCAACAAGTACTCCACGGCACTGGGCCGCATCTGGCTGTCGGTGGTGTTCATCTTCCGCGTGCTGGTATACGTGGTGGCCGCAGAGGAGGTGTGGGACGACGAGCAGAAGGACTTCGTCTGCAACACCAAGCAGCCCGGCTGCCCCAACGTCTGCTATGATGAGTTCTTCCCCGTGTCCCACGTGCGCCTCTGGGCCCTGCAGCTCATCCTGGTCACCTGCCCCTCGCTGCTCGTGGTCATGCACGTGGCCTACCGCCAGGAGCGGGAGCGGAAGCACCGCCTGAAGCACGGCCCCAATGCCCCGTCCCTGTATGACAACCCCAGCAAGAAGCGGGGTGGGCTCTGGTGGACGTACTTGCTGAGTCTCATTTTCAAGGCCGTCGTCGACTCTGCCTTCCTCTACATCTTCCACCGCCTCTATCAGGACTACGACATGCCCCGGGTGGTGGCCTGCTCCGAGTCCCCTTGCCCCCACACGGTGGACTGCTACATCTCCCGACCCACAGAGAAGAAGATCTTCACCTACTTCATGGTGGCCACAGCTGTAATCTGCATCCTGCTCAACCTCAGTGAGGTCGCCTACCTGGTGGGCAAGAGGTGCCTGGAGACCTTCAGCCCAAAGCGCCAGCGGTCTCCACGCCGGGATCACCTGCTCGATACGTGCCCCCCGTATGTCCTCTCCCAAAGAGAGCACCCCCAAGATGGGAACTCTGTCCTAATGAAGGCCGGGTCCGCCACGATGGATGCAGGTGGGTTTCCATAACCTGTGAGGTTGGCGGCTGAGACCACCAAGTCCGTGATCTGTTCCCTGAGGCCACAGCAGGGCAGTGGCCTCTTTTTTGCAGCAGGGCAGGTGAGGAAGACAGTTGTGGGGCTCAGGAAGCCCCCCGACAGGCCAGTGCTGGAGAGCAATTTGGTCTCTGGGTCCTGAGCCCCAAGGGAGGGAGGTTGGCGGCTGGTGGGGATTTTGTATATGGCAATGGGGTATGTCAAAACCCTTAATAAATGTGATTTTCCCAGTATTTTGTAGACCAGGTGGGAAGCAGCGGGGGGTTCGCCACGGACCTCAGAGAGGAGCCACGACCACTCAGCGGGCGCCTGAGCCCCGGAACCTCAGGTCCAAGCTCATCTATCACACATACACACACCACCATACCGCACACACTCACACACGCACCACACAACATACGCCACACATACCCACACAGAGTGCACCCCCAGGACGTGGTGGGAATGCCAAGAGGTGGCTCCAAGGGTCACTGGACTCTGCAACCAGCTGGCCAAGGCAAGAGGGGCGGGACCCCAGGAGACCCTGGGCCCAGCACAGGTCAGTTCTCAGTGGGAGTCCCTCTGGTGAATGTGTGTGGTTCCGGATGCCTCCGCCCTTCCCCCCATTCCAGCCTCCCTCACCCTGCCCATCACACTTCTCAGGGAGGGAGTCCCCCTGAGGATGTCAGGGGAAGGTCTAGAGGGAGTGGAAGGTGCTAAGAGGGAGCCCAGGATGGGGAGTCTGTGGGGATATCCCCACAGGCCAGGGACCTGTTGAGAACATCAGAGCTACAGGGTCCCTCACAGAGCCTCGAGCCTGAGGAACTCCCCCTCTCTTCACATTCCCTCATCCTCCTGCCCCCACTCCCGCCACTCAGACCTTGACTCCTCCCCAAAATCACACCTCTAGTCTGGACCTGCCTCAGTCCCAGAGCTCCCCCACAAACTGCCCAGGGGGACAACCCGCTGGGAGGCCCCCAGACCTCCTCCAGTCAGCAGCTCCCATGCTGACCACACCTACCCTCCTCATATGTCACTGACTCCCTCACTATGAATGGCACGCCAACCACCCAGTTGTCCCAGCTGGGAGCTGGCCTGACACCCTCATGCCCTCCCCATCGCCCAGCCTCTCACACCCCACAAGCTACTGCCAGTACAGTACATCCCATGAATTCCAACCCTAAATGCCTCCTGAGTCTGCCCTTCCACTCCCACCACCCTTACATCAGAAGAGTAGCCTTCCTATTATAAACCTGACTATGGCATTCCTCCTGCTTTAAAAATTCTTCCACTACCACCACTACCCTCCATTGCCCTCAACCTGGCCCCTGTTGACCTCCCCAATGTCACCCCTGTTTCCTTCCTCCCTGTTCCCACCAATAATACCAAAGGGCTATGGGTCCCCAACCAGACACCTCACGCTGTGTCATTCCTCATGCCTTCACATATATCTTCCTTCTGCCTGGAATGCCCTTCAACCCTCCTCCGAGACGCTTCCTTGGACCCCAGGGTTCGAACCCTTAAAACCTAGCTTTTGCCTCTGCCATTCTCCCCATCAGTCTGTGAGCCCTTCACGGGCAGGACACTGACTCACCCAGGTCCCCAGCTACCTTTAATAAATATCTGGTAAATGAGTAAATGGGCTACAAGCTGCTCAGCCGTAGGGATCTGTCTCGTTTATTTGAATCCTTTACCACACCTAGCCCAGGGAGCACAGATAAGTGTCCTCTCAATTGTTTATAGGTTCCATTATTTTTGCTGTTTTAACTAAATCTAGCCTAAAGATTGCATTTATAGTTAAGGAAACTGGCGTAGATAGAGGAGGGGAACTTCCAAGCCCACCTAGATGGGCTGTGTCTCTAGTGGTCCACAAAGAGCCTCTGTGCCCCACCCCCAATTATGGGACAAGATCAAGAATCACTTCTTAGGTCAGGGTCCCTGGAAACAGAGCCAACAGCAAGAATTTGTGTGCGTGTGGAGGAAGGAGCAAGAGAAGCAGGCTAACGAGGGGGACAAACTGAGCTGGGTATGGGCTCAGGGAAACAGCCTTTGCCTGATCCCTGTGGTGTGAGGGGCCTTTGGATCATAAATCCCACCACAGAATTGTCCCCACTAGAGGAAAGGGCATCAAGCTTTGGAACTCCCATATCAGTCAGTCATTGGTTTCAGGCAACCCCGTGGGCAGCGGGGCTGACAGGAAGGGGTAGGCGGTTCCTATTCAATCAAGGTCAATTCTCCAGGGGCAGCTAGAAGCCACAAGTGCCCTATATTCACAGCGGCCAGGGCATGGGTGTCCCTCAGTAAAGTGGACATGGGCAGGGCACCAATACCATCTACTGAACTCCCACCCCCAGGAAATAAGGGTGGCTCTACCTCCAATTCAGACCAGAGCTGTGGCCACCCGATCCCAGAAAGCAAGCTGACATTCTCAACCAGTTCAGAGCCAGATGGCCCCATGCTGCTCAGACCAATGAAGCCCCCACCAGCCATACCATATCTCTCTGGAATTCCAAATTCCCCATCCCAGTTTCCGCCAGCATATGATGAGTACATCCTGGAACCTGACTACCCCTGTGGCAGCCCTCTTTGTGGGTGCTTTTCCCAGAGATCCCAAGCCCTGAGCCAGTGAGCCAGATGGTGGTAGAACACCATCTGAGCAGCTAGCCATGGAACTTTTATCCTCAGTCCAGCCCACATTCTTAAGGCCCCCCTCACAGTCCTCACTACCACTCTCAGACCTTCCCACCTCCCCCTTCTTGAACTCTCTTCGCTTAGCTCAGGCCCCTGCCATCTGTCTCTTACGACTTCTGCCCCATCCCCATTGCTGCCACCTCATTGCTTCTCGCTCATTGAAGACTTGAGGACACAAGTCAGGGTCTTGGGTATTCTCTCATGGCCCAGGGCTGCGGGAAACATGTGGGTGTCACTCTGTCGTTTCATTCCATGACCTCAGTGTCTCTCATGACCTCCTCCTCTGTTCCATTTAGCTGCCCACTCACAGGACCACACCCCAGACTTTGTCTTCACCCAGAACTGCTCCACCTCTAGAATTTCCCATTTGATTCGAGCCAACAAATCCTTATTGTTCACTTTTACGTGACAAGCCCCATGCTAGGTGCTGAGGATCAGACACAGTCCCTAATCTCATGGAGTTTGTATCCCATGAAGAGGACAGCTCTTAGCATCCTGGGGAGCACAGGGTGCTGGGGGGAAGAGGGAGGGGAGATCCAACATCCAGGATCGAGGAAAAGCTTCCCTGAGACTTCTTAAGCTCACACCTAGAGAAAGAAGAGGATTTTGCCAAGCAGAGCAAGGAGGGGATGCCAGGTGGAGGGACAGCATAAGAAAGGCATGGAAAGAAGAGCAAGGACAGGATGACCAGGACAGGAAGTGACCCAGGAGGGCTGGAGCCAGGTGTGGGCGCTGGTGGTAAGAGTCGGCCGAAGTAGTCAAGGGCTACATCGTGCAGAGCTTTCATGGTAAAGCCCTGTTAAGGATTTTGGACTTCATCATCAGGACAATCAGTAGTCACTGCAGAGACTCAGCACAGAAGTGACATGATCTCATGTGCAGTGTCTCCGGTTAATGTGCAGAGGGGCCAAGGTAAGGCTACCTATTTGGAAACTGATGTAATAGTCCAAGTGACAAACAACAATGGCCTAAACAAGGGTGTGTGCATCGGGGATGTAAAGAAGTTGCTGGATATAAGAAAGATTTACCAGACAGAATCAGATCAATTTGGTGATTTGAGTGGGTGTGCAGATTAGGGAGAGAAGAACTGAAGTGACGCCCAGGTTTCTTCTCCGGGTGGTGGTGCCATCTTCCCAGTGGAGGAGCAGGTTTTAGGGACATACTGATAACTTCAGCTGCAGACACACTGAGTTGGAGAGACAAATAAGATATCCTGGTTATCTCCTCTCTTTCCCGGACCAGCTCAGCCCCTAGATCGCCTTCTCCTTCTCTAATACTATGTGTATTATCATTTCTGGTGACCACATCTAACACCTACCTCTCCACGCCTCGACTTCCTTGTTTCCCTCTATCTTTATTCACCCACATATGTCTTGTCTATACCAAGGGCTGCATCATCTCCTACCCTTCTGGCTCACCCACTCTGCTTCCCACTCCAGCGCTCCCTCTGCTGCATCTATTGACCTCCCACTCTTTCACCACCCATCAACCACATAATGTCCTCCCTTCCCTCTTTTCCCTGCTTAGACTCCGTGGGCCTCTCACAAATGTGCCTTCTCTCCCTTGCCATTGCCTGTTGCTGTAGTCACTTACCAGGCAAGACAAACCCCAGTTAAAACCAGCTCTCCATGGGGCACCCATTTCAGAGCACCTGGAGAATAACACAACTGGATTGACTGGTTTCGGTGGAAACTTTTGAATGCAAAGCTCTGGTGAGCACTCAGCACCTCTAGCAAATTCTACATTTTCCTAAAACTTTAACCCTAGTCTTCGAGATGACTGTATCATACCTTCTCCTCTTGCCCCCATTTGCCTAAATCTCCTCAGCTGACAGGCAGGCATTATGCTCCCATTCACTCTGCCTTCTCCCCTGTGATGAGTGCCCCTGCTCCTGACCCCTCCTCTTGGACACTGGACCCCTCACCTCTCACCCCTTCTGGACTGAGCTCCATAGCTGTTGCCTCACAATTATGTAAATATGGTATAATGTTGTCCTCTCTCCTGTCATTCCCTCTTGACACCACATCCTTCTCCAGGTACCACCCCCTTTGCAAAACACAAAACTCTCTAAAGGTGGTCTACACTTGTGTCTCCACCTCCTCATCACATTTACCCATTCTAGTCAGGACTGTTCTTCTCAAGGTCACCAATGGCCACCAAGCTGTCAAATCCAGTGGTCAGTTCTTCATTCTCATCTTACTCCCCCAACAACATATGGCCACTGAGAGCTCCCTCCTCAAACACCATCTGGCTTCCAGGCAGCACAGTCTCAGCTTTCCTCCCACCATGTTGAGGGGCCCTCCTTGATCTCCACCAATGCTTCTTCTTCCTCTTCCTGGTCTCTAAACGTAGGGTGCCCTAGGGCTCAGTTCTCTACCCTCTTTTCCCCTCTGTGATCTTGTCTAGTACCATCTATAAAACCATCTATAAACCGATGGCTCCCACGTTTATATGTTCAGACCTAACCACTCCCACGAGTGTTGGACTCATATATGCAATACTTCCTTTCAGTCATCCAAAACAGAACTCCTGATCCACCTAACAGAGAACAGATGTATGTTCTCTCCCAGTCTTCCCACCTTGGAAGAGGAGATCCCCATCCACCCAGCTGCTGAGTTCAAAAACCTACATGCCTCTTTCTTCACAATTATATCCACACCATTAGCAAGTCACACTGGATATAATTCCAGGTTCAAAGTCCATTCCCTTCAGATTGTCTCCAAGTGCTTCCATCCCAAGCCAAGCCACTTCATTGAACATCTGGATACCTGCAGCAGCTAGTCCCCTGCCTTCTCTCTTGCTCCTCTGCTGTTCCCCCTGCACATGACAGCCTGAGAGATATTTCAGCCGAGATCAGTCAAGTCACCCCCTTGCTTAAAACCCTCCAACTGGCTTCCATAATGGCCATAAAAATGAAAATTAATCACTCTTGAGGTGCCTGGATGGCTCAGTCAGTTGAGCATCTGACTTAGGCTCAGGTGGTGATCTCATGGTTCATGAGCTCAAGCCCCACATCAGGCTCTATGCTGACAGTGCAGAGCCTGCTTGCAATTCTCTCTCTCTCTCTCTCTCTCTCTCTCTCTCTCTCTCTCTCTCCCCCTCTCTTGATAAATAAATAACGTTAAAAAAAAAAAAAAAGAAGGAAAGAAACCACACTCATTGATTGCCATGGCCTGCATGGTTAGGCCCTAGCTGCCTCTCCAAACTCATCTTCTTCAGCTCTCCCCTTTTCGCACCCACCCACCACTGGTCTTCTCCCATCTCAAAGTCCTTGCACTGGCTTCTGTTGGCAACGTGCTTTCCCCGCCCCACCCACCAACCAGAGCTTCACATGACTTGTTTTGTTTCCTTCACTTCTCAACTCAAGTGTCCTCTCCTCCAGGAGGCCATTTCTGACCTGCCCTCCTCAGATGAAGCACACGTGCCACACACAGCCACTCTCTCCCACATGACCCCATTTTATCTTCTTCACACCATTTACTGGTACATGAAGTGTTATTGGTTTACATGTCCCACTAGGACGCCCTCCTGAGAACAGGGACTCTGTCATGTCCACCCCTTTATACACCAGCATCTAAAATAATGCTTGACACATAGTAGGTCTTGGTAAAAATGCACCCAGGTGGAGGTGTCTAAGAGGCTGTTGGATGGCAGGACAGAAAGGACTGGTCAGGAAATATCCATTAGGGAATTGTCAGCAAAATTCCTGAATATAGGATAAGATTTTGCTCTGGCACGCCTGGGTGGCTCAGTTGGTTAAGTGCCCAACTTTTGAGTTCAGCTCAGGTCATGATCTCACAGGTTCATGAGATCGAGCCCCACAGTGGGCTCTGCACTGACAGCATGGAGCATGCTTGGGTTTCTCTCTCTCTCTCTCTCTCTCTCTCTCTCAAAAATAAGTAAATAAATAAACATTAAAAAAAGAGTTTACTCCAAAATTATCCCCAGGGGTAGGAAGGATTTGTTTTATATCCAAGTCCTTACCAAGTCTCTCACATTGTGGAGCATGCTCTCAATTATTGCATTTTGAACAACAGAATGCTCTTCGTGGGAAATTCATCATTAACCTGAAATAACCCCAATCAGTGAAGTCTTGGATATCCATGGAGGTTACTGAGTAGAATCAGAAAAAAATGGAGGAAAAGACATTTCACACAGATTCAATCATTACTCCCAGAGGTATGATCTTACAATTGCAAGTATTGTCTTCCTAGGTAAGCCCTTTAAAAAAAACTACATTAAGTTTTTTTTAAAACACATTAAGAATAATAAAGGAAGTAGTTATGTTAAGTAGATGACATATACACACCTACCAGATGATTTTTTTTAAGTTATGCAACCCAATATTATGTAACCAGGCTTTTGTGGAGAGAATAAAGTTCTCGGTATCATTCACAGATTTAAAAAGCACTATTTCACATATAACTTGGTCAAAAATAAAGTTTGTATGTTTTGTAAAAGGTTAATAATAACAAACAAAACTCTAATGATTATTAATCCAGGTGTTACAGAAAAATGTTCAAAGTTTTTTTGTTTGTTTGTTTGTTTGTTTTGGCTCCAGAGCAGGGCAATGATGTTTTATTTATTTATTTTTTTTAACTTTATAGTTTATTGTAAGGTTAGTTTCCATATAACACCCAGTGCTCTTCCCCACAAGTGACCTCCACCATGACCATCACCCCCCTTTACCTTTCCCCCTTCCCCTTCCGCCCTCAGTTTGTTTTCAGTATTCAAGAGTCTCTCATGTTTTGTCTCCCTCCCTCTCCCTAACTCTTTTAAAAATGTTCAAAGTTTAAAGAAAATTGCTTCATAAACTATTCAGGGGAGAAAAAAATAATAGGTTTACTACATTGTTCTACATAATGTGATTTTAAAAATAGGTTGCAAACTCTAGAGAATATTATGCTAAGCGAAATAAGTCAGTCAGAGAAAGACAAATACCACATATATAATTTCACTCATATGCGGAACTTAAGAAACAAAACAAATGAGCATAGTGCTAGGGGGCAGGGAAAGAAAGACAAATCAAGAAACAGACTCTTAACTATAGAGAACAAATTGATGGTTACCAGAGGGGAGGGGGCCCGGGGATGAGGGAAATAAGTGATGGGGATTAAGAAATGCACTTGTGATGAGCACCAGGTATTGTATGAAAGTGTTGAATCACTAAAATCTATACCTGAAACTAGATTGACACTGTATGTTAGCTAACTAGGATTTAAATGAAAACTCAGAAAGAAAAAAATATATAGGTAGCAAACTAAGTTAATTCAGTAGATTATTATTTTGGTCACCCTAAAAAGTTATGTTCACATCAGCCCCGAAACTTTCTAGCGGGTCTTCTCATTGGGAATATAGGGGGTTGCTTTTGTTTTTTTAATGTTTGAGAGAGGGAGACAGCACAAGCAGAGAAGGGGCAGAGAGAGAGGGAGACAGAGAGAATCCCAAGCAGGCTCTACGTTGTTAGCACAGAGCCCAATGTGGGACTCAGTCTCACAAACCATGAGATCATAACCTGAGCCTAAACCAAGAGTCAGAGGTTTAACCAAGTGAGCCACCCAGGCACCCCTAGGGGGTTGCTTTTTACTTGGAGTCATCATATATCTGGGCTTCTAGGGTAGGTGATAACTCAAGCTGTGAGGGTGGCTAATACTGTACAAAGATTGTGAGGGGAGAAATGAGAAGATGCCCTAGGATGAAGGCTTAAAGGCCAAAGAGAATGGGGGAAAGCCAGCAAAGGGGACTGCAGGGTAAATTGATACCATAGAAGCCAAGGAAATATGATGTCACAGAGGAGGAAGATGATGTCACAGAAGCCAAGAGACGAATGTTCTAAAGAAGCTTGTAGAACTTCTAGAATTTTCTAGAAGAGGAGTCTCTAGAGAAAGAGAAAGTGATCATCAGGACCAAACATTGCCTTGAGTCAAATTAGAAAGGACTGAGAAGTGTCCATTCAATTAACGTAGATGGCCACTGGTACCCATGGCAGGAGCCCATCTGGTACCCATCTGTAGAGCATGGGGAGCAGATACCAGGTCCCAGTGAAGTGAGGGCACAGTGAGGACCAAGTAAATGGAGATAGCAACTGTGGACAACTGGTTGGAAAATGGTGGCTGGGAGAAGAAAAGAAAATTAAAGTGTGTTCATTGCAAAAGGATGAGAGCAGTCCATTTTTTTATATAGTTTAAGAGACTTATGAATATTTAAATAATGATGAAATGAATCCAGTAGACAGGAAAGGAGGTCAAGGTCCCCATAGAGCCAGAGGGAATGGGATTCAGAGCCCAGATGGAGGCAGGTCAGCTACTGTCACAGGAGGGAAGGAGGAAGGGGTGATACAGGTGCAGGTCACCCCTGTCTCTGACCACAGCCTCCCCCAACCCAGCCCTCTCACTTAGCTCCTCCCTCAACATCTGTTCATGTTTATTCAACAGATGGACAGGGGACCTCATAGGCACCTCCAGACCTGACCCCATGACTTTCTCCCAGTCTGCCAGCCCCTCTTCCATTCACTTCCTTCTGAATCTGGCCTAGACTTGGGATCCACAGAGTCTCTCACACCACCCTCACATGAGAGCTCTTAGACTGGTGTCTGTTCTCCCTTGTGGACCGCAGTCTCTCTGAGGGCCAGAACAGTATCCATCTGGCTTGCCAGCGTATCCTCAGGCCGTGCACCATGTCTGGATACAGTAAAAGGGTAACAAGTATTTGCTGATACAGTAAAAGGGTAATAATGAGGTAATGACTGGAATGAACTGCTGTCCTACCCAATTCCCCATCATCCCTCTGCCCCTCCTGTTTAGCAGGACTCCAGGTCCAGATCAGTCCAACCGTGCTTTCCCGTGGCTGCACCCTGTGCTGGGCTCTGCTCCAGTGAACCCAACAGCCAACCAGAGTGGTGTCACTGCAAATCCGTGTTCTCCAGCCCCACCTGACAGCCCTCATTCTTCCCTGCTTTGGTCTCTCTGCTGTCATTCATGGTGGCGTTTGGCCTTCTCAGCCTTCTCCACTCTCCTCGAACTTTCTAGCCAGTTTTATCTTATCTTTATCCCACGTCTGAGAGAAAGCAAAAGCTATCCAAGAATGCTCTCCTGTTGACTGTCACCAGACCGGTTGCCCTCCCCCCTTTCCCGCAGCACAGTAAAAGGGGTGAGCCCACTCCCATTAATGCTTTAAACCCCCACCCCCACGTCCTATGCTGAGGACCTCCTCTCCCCCACCCCCTCCTGCCTTCCTGTTTCTTCAACCTCTAGCTCTCTCCTGGCTCTCCCAGCACTTAAGCAGGCTCACACCTCTCCCGTCCAAAAATCAAAACTAAACCCTTCCTTGACCCCCTGTCTCCCACAAGCATCTCCTTATCTCTTTCTTGGCTTTCGCAGCTGTGCCTCCTAAAACAGGTCTACACTCACCATCCTGACTTCCTCATCTCCCACTCCCTCCCACCAGCTATGATCCGGTCTCTGCTCCATCACCCCACTCAAACCACACTGCCCTTGCCGAGGGCACCTAAGATTCCTTTGTCACCAAGTCCACTGAGCGCTACCAGTCCTTGAACCACCAGCCGTTTAACAGGGTAAACAGGCTTCCCTCTTGTACCTCTTCCTGTATCATAGACACCTTATATATTCTGTCCACCCAACACTTCTCCAAATGGGAGAGCTAAAGGCAACTGCCAGGTGCACCACCTGGCCTCTCAGCCTCAGGGTGGATATGTGCTCCTGGTGGGGCCCCTCAAGGTTATTCCCCAGATCATTTGAGTCTTTTCTAAGGAAAACTTGGGAAGGTGTGAGTTCAGAGACCATGACCATGAGCAAAACCTTGTGCAAAAGCCTGTCAACACGTGGAGAGAAGCCAATGGTCAGAGAGGAGCGGAGGTGAGGCCAGCGGGAGAGGCTCTAGATGCAGCCAGACCTGGCTCCAGCCAGGTACTTCTGGGGCTCCAAGGCACCCCTCCCCATGTTTCTCAAACCAATCAATTCCCCTCTGTGCCCAAACTAATTCAAGTTGGATTTCTGTCATTTGCAATCAAGAGCACTGACTAATATACCCAGGCTTCTTCTAGTTTCCCCGATGCTCCAGTCACGCCCCCTCAATCTCCTTCAGTGCCCCCCCCACCATTGGGGTGGTCCTCGGGGCTCTTCCCAAGCTGTCTGCTCCCCTCAGTCTCCACTCCCTCCCTGAGTGAGCTCCTCCTCTCCCATGGCCTTCATTCCATCTGGACACTGCTGACTCCCAAATCCATATCTCCTCACAGATTATTTCCTTATCTCCTATTTTTCCCTAATATTCCTAATTTTTCTTAATATTTCTATTGTGATAAAAATATACATGAAACTTCCATTTTAACCATTTTTAAGCACACAATTCAGTAGAGTTAATTTCATTAATAATGTACAACCATCACCACTATTTCCAGAACTTTTTAATTACCTCTAACAGGGGCACCGGGATGACTCAGATAGTTAAAGCGTCCAACTCTTGATTTCAGCTCAGATCATGATCTCACCATTTGTGAGATTGAGCCTGGTATCAGGCTCTGCACCAACAGCATGGAGCCTGCTTGGGATTCTCTCTCTCTCTCTCTCTCTCTCTCTGCCCCTCCTCTGCTTACATGTACGTGCGTGCTCTAAATAATTAATTAGTTAAATGTTAATTATCCCTAACAAAAACTCTGTACTCACTAAAATAATAACCATGCTCACTCCTCCACCCAGCCCTTGGTAGCCTCTAATGACTCACTGTCTCTACGAATTTACCTCTTCTCCACATCCTAGAGATCGTACAACATTTGTCCTTTTGTGTCTGGCTTATTTCAGTTGGCATATTGTCCTCAAGATTCATCCACACTGCAGCATGTATCAGACATGATTCCTTCATATGGCTGAATTATACTCTGTTATATGGACATACCACCTTTTTGTTTATCCATTCTTCCTTTTGCTGGGCATTGGGATTGTTTCCAAGCATTTGTCTTGGCTATTGTGACTGGTGCTGCTGTGACCATTCATATCTGAGTCTGAGTCCCTCTTTTCAGCTCTTCTTGGTCTATAGCTAGGTGTGGACTTGCTGGGTCATATGGTCCTTCTACACTTTTTTGGAGGCACTGCCAATCCATCTCCCACAGCAGCTGCACCGTTTCGCATTGGCACCACCTAGGTGCGAGGGTTCCCCCTTGTTCTTCTCTTTCCTGTCCCATGCATCCAGATGCCTCTTGCACACCCACACCTGTGTATTCCACAGACACCCCAGCAGGGCATTTGGATGCAGAGGAAAATTTGGTTGTGTGAACAACAAGTGCTGAGCCATGCCCCACCCCCGAGCCTCTGGGATGGGCTGTGTTGGGCATGAGGTGAAGCTCAGGGATGGAGTGACACTGTCTGATGATGCTCACCTACATCATAAAAAAGGGGTTTTACAAATCGTGTCTGAATGTTCTTTTTTTTAATTTTTTAATTTTTTATTAATTTTTTATTTACATCCAAGTTAGCATATAGTGCAACAATGATTTCAAAAGTAGATTAGCCCATCCCCCCTCCCACAACCCCTCCAGTAACCCTCTGTTTGTTCTCTTATGTTCTGTCCCCCTCCCTGTTTTTATATTATTTTTGCTTCCCTTCCCTTGTGTTCATGTGTTTTGTATCTTAAAGTCCTCATATGAGTGAAGTCATATGATATTTGTCTTTCTCTGACTGAGTAACTTTGTCATGTCTGAATGTTCTGATGTCCTTGTCAAAATGGCTACACTGGAATATCATTTACAAACACACATGTCATTTAGCCAGCTCCAGATACAACGACCCTATCATTTTCTCCTGCTTCTCCCAACCTGCTTTCCTTCTTGTGCTTCCCAGCTCGGCCGATGGCAAACCATCTACTCAGGTGCCTATGTCAGGACCTCCCCAGTTTGTAGGAACAGCGAGTTCAGGAACCACAGCCCTGCATCCCAGCCCAGTCTAGGCTCTACTCCTTGAGGCCCAGGACCCATCATCTCCTCGACCTGGAATCAAGGCTCCAGAAGCTCCCACACTGCAGGTGGAAGGCTGATTTCAGGCATCTGGCACACGCCTCACCCCAGTCTGGCTTCACCAGCTGCCCTGATGCCCACACCTTGCCGTTCAAAGGAGAGCCCAAGCAAAGACTCTCTTCTCATCCAGAAGGAGAGCAGAGGCTGGGTGAAGACAGAAAAACTCAGACAGACAGACAGACAGCCCACCTACACCTTGAGTACCAGGTGTTTGGGTCTAGTAGCAGAAAGGAGAGGAAAGAGATGAGACTTAGTCAATGAGGACTTCCTGGAGGAGGCAGGTGGTCAGGGAGGGACTTCTAGAGGGTAGGTGGGTGGGATGCTAAGCTAAAAGGAAACTGATCAGGGGCACCTGGGTGGCTCAGTCGGTTGGACATCTGACTTTCGATCTCAGCTCAGGTCATGATCTTGGAGTCGTGAGTTCAGGCCCTGCATTGGGCTCTGCACTGGGTGTGAAGCTTACTTAAAAAAAAAAAAAAAAAAAAAAAAACATTTGAAGAAGGGAACTGATCAAACAACTGCTCTGTGCTGGCCTGGGATGGGAGTTTATTGTGTGCATGTATTTGCTCATTTGGCAAGTACTTTGTCTACAAAGTGCCAAGCACTGTTTTAGGCACTGAGAATACACCAGTGGACACAACAGACCGAAAAAAATAGCTGTCCTCACAGCTTCTAGTAATGGGAGACATAATTAACAAGAAGAATAAGCAAAATATAAAATATGTTACGTGATCATAGTTGCTACAGAGAAAAATTAAGCAGAAGAGAGAGTGCGGGGAGGGAAAGGTCAATTCTAGATGGGGAAGCCAGGGAAGGCAGGCAGCACACAGCACAGAGAAAAGCCAGCACACAGGCACTGAGGCTGGGGAAGACCCCATGCAGACCCATGGACAGCAAAGAAGCCAACGAGGCGGGGCAGCAAGGGAGCAGAGGCTCATGGAAAACAAGGCCAGAGTGCTCAGACGAGGCCCCAGAAGGACCATCTCACACAGGCCATCCCGATGTCCCTGGCTGTCACTCTGAGTGAGCAGGAGGCCTGGGCAGCACTTTGGGGAAAAAAGGGGGCACAATCCCCTTCGTGGCTGTGTTAGCAATAGGAACAAGGACAAAGCAGAGCAATCCGTTATAAGGCTACTGCAATAATCCAGGGAAGAAATGATCCGTGGCTTTGATGTTACCAAGATAACCATAATAGAGTCTGTGAAAAGCGGTCAGACTTTGAAAATATTTTGTAAGTAGCACCAAAATGATTCAGTGCCATTGAACGTGGGGTATGAATAAAAAGAGTCAACAATGACTCTTAAGTTTAGGGCCTTCACAAGTAGATGAGTAACATTGCTATTTACTTAAAGAGTAAGAAGAATGGAGAGGGATGTAAAGAGCGGGTTGCCGGGTAAAATACAGCGCACCCAGCTAAATTTTAATTTCAAAAAAAGAATAGATAATGTTTTTTTTAGTATAAGGAAGTCCTGTGTACTACCTAAAATTCAAATTTAACTGAGCACTTGATTCAGGGTATTGTTTTATTTGGGGGTGGGGAAGGGGGTCGTTTACTTGTTTGCTTTGTCCCTAAATCTGGCAATCCTACAAAAGGAAGAAGTTGGATTTGGGACATGGTGAGTTTGCGATACCTACTAGACACCCATAGGAGAGGTGGACTGGCCACTGCGCACATGAGCCCAGAGTTCAGGGGGCTGGTCTGGTTGGAGATAAATAAGTATTTAGGAGTTGTCAGCCTAATTCTGATATTTTAAGCCCTGAGACTGAATGACATTGTCAAGAGAGTGAGTGGGGCCAGAGAAGAGGAGCCTGGGTCTGAGCCCCAGGGCACCTCAATATGTCAATGTCAGGGAGATTTGGAGGATCCAGCAAAAGAGACAGAGAAAGAAAAACCAAAAAGGAAAAAAGGTCAGCAGAGTGTGACATCCTAGGAACCAAATTCCTGCAGGGAGTGCAGAGACATACCTGTGGGAAGCCGGGCAACAGGGTTCAGGTGGCATGTGTAAGCCAGGGACTGATTAGAGTGAGTTCAAGAGGGAATGGAGGGAACAAATGGAGGTGATGCATCAAGACAACTCTTTTGAGGAGTTTTACTACGGAGGAATGGAAAGAAATGAGGCAGTCGGAAGAAGTGGGGTGAGGGAGGTCTGTTTGTTTTTTAAGAGAGGGAAGTACCAGCACATTAATTGTAAAGGGAAAGATGCAGTAAAGAGCAGAAGGGAGAAGATGGAGGAGAAAGCAAGGAGGGAGATCCAGGGTGGGTGAGAAGGAGTGGGATTCGGGACACGTGTAGAATCTGGAAGCTTGACAACAACTCAGAAAAGCCATGGGTTACCTCCATTTGACGATAAAGCTGTGTGGGCAGAAGTTCCAAGTAACTCGCAGTGTCTTGGAAGGAAAGCAACATTCTAGCCTGGATCCTGGGACATCTCTTCCCTCCTACCCACAGCCCGGACATGCTGGGGCATGGTTGGAAAGCCCCCATTCTTCCACCTGACCTTCTTCCCAGATGGTTCTGCCTGCCCCGCTCTGCTCAAGGGAAGAGAGGGCCCCTGCTGCACATATACAAATACAAGGAAAACCTCAGCCAGAGAGGGAAGCCCCTTCCTGAGGCCTGGGCAGAGTTTCAGACATGGGGGGAAGCCTGGGAACAAAACAAAACAAAACAAAACAAAACAAAACAAGTACAGTACCAGGCTTAGGGCCCGCCACCCCCAGAGAACAGGTGTAGCCCCTGAGGGGAATGTGGGTGGCCGGGGCAGCTTCCAAGCCCTGCTCCAACACAGCCTTGCCCTGAGGCAGGGGGCTGGCCTACATGGCCTCCCACACATTCCCTTGCTCAGGGAGCAGGACTTGGAAGTGGGACAGCAGGACCCCACAGCCTCTTTCTGGAATGGGACTCGTCCCAATCCCTCCAGAAAAAGCAGAGGCCAGTTGTTGGAGACACTGCCTGATGTCAGGAGTGAGGGGGCAGCATCTGGCAAGGTCCGAATGATAAGGACCTAGGCAACAAAGTCACCTGGTCGTCAGAGCAGAATAACCCAACCACACACAGAGACACCGCCACACACCGCCACACCACACACAACCACATATGCACACAACCTCACAAAAGCCTTCCAACCACCTCTGCAATCATACTGTTCACAACCACACACACCAACCACACGCCCATATTCCCCACACCACCCCCTTAACACACAGCTACCCAATCGCACGTACCAGACAGACAGTCCCCACACATAACTTTCTGTGCACCCAGCATTTACTTTGCAAATAGTAACGGAGTGTCTGCATTCTGGAGATGCAGCAGGAGTGCGACTGGCAAGCCCGCTGCTCTCTTAGAATGTTTCTCTTAGACACTGCCAAGAAAGTGGACGAGGTGACTTCAGATGGGGTGCCTGGGGAATGCCTCTCTCAGAAGGTGAAGAGTGAAAAGCAGTCCAGGCAGAGGGCCAGCAGTCCATGCAAAGGCCAGGAGGCTGGACTGAATGTGGTATGTTTGTGGAGCAAAATGAAAGCTGGTGTGACCAGAGAAGAATGACTAAGGGGACGTGGGATAGGAGACAAAGCAGGACCAGGTCGTTTGGTGCTTTGTTAGTCCAATGTCAAGAGAGTAGGTGTTAGTATAAAAGTAATGGTAAGTCACTGCAAGGTTTTAATAGGCGAGTGACATGATCTGATTTACATGATTAAAGCACTACTTTAGCTAGGAGAAACCATGGGAGGAAAACCTTTTCAGTTCTCAGAGTAGGGAAGGTACTTCTAATTATGACCAAACCCAGAAACCAAAAAAGATAAGATGGATACATGTGACTACATAAAAAATATTTTAATTCTATATGGCAAAAATTCCACATACAGAGTCAAAAATACAAGCGTGTATCTAGGGATGGTATCTTTTTTATTTGTATCGTAGACAAGAGGCTTACTGCTTTAATACATAAAGAACTCCTAAGAAATCAATAATTTAAAAGGCAACCATCCACTAGAAAAATGGGCAAAGGCAGGGGCACCTGGGTGACTCAGTTGGGTAAGTTCTGACTCTTGATTTTGGCTCAGATCATGATCTCACATTTCATGAGATCAAGCCCCACATCGAGTTCTGCACTGACAGCATCAGCCAGCTTGGGATTCTGTCTCTCCCTCTCTCTCTCTTCACCTCCCCTGCTCATTCTCTGTCTCTTTCTGTCTCTCTGTCTCTCTGTCTCTCTCTTTCTGTCTCTCAAAATAAATAAAAAAAGAAAAATGGGCAAAGGCAAAGGACAATTCACAGAAAAACAAACAAAATGGATGTTAAGTATATCAAAAGATGCTCAACCTATATCATAAGAGAAATGCAAAATAGAAGTATAATGAGGTGCCACTGGCAAAGATCATAGAGCTTGATAACGCTCTTCATTAGCAAGGATATAGGGAAGCAAGCACTCATGTCTGATGGCAGCATAAACTGATATAACTATGGAGAGGATTTGGCATTATCTATAAAAATTATAAATGGGCATACAACTTTAACCCAAAAATCCCACTTCTAGGAATGTATCCTATAGACCTATAATTTTAAAGTGTGTTAAATGATGTTTGTCCAAGCATAGTTATTGCAATGGTGTTTATAATAGAAAGAAGGAAATATACGATTGGAAGCAGCCTTAAGTTTCATCAGTATGGGACTGGTTAAATATATGATAGTACATATACTATTTAGCTGTTTGTTTAAGAGACAGCTCTACATCTACTGATGGGGGAAATGGAATATTAGTCAGCTGTTCTATGGGGAAAAATGAGATAGCTCTATATCTACCAATAGAGGAAAATGTCCTATATTTTGTTAAATAAAAATTGCGAAGTACAGAACCATGTGCATAGCATACCCCCATCGGGTAAATGTCAAAAGAAAAGTATCTATATAGTCAAAGATGCATAGCTGATATCAGGAAAGAGAAACAAGTCACTGGCCACCTGGTGGTCAGGTGGGTGGCCCTGGTCATGTAACCTGGTGTTCGGAGACAAGTCAGGAATAGCACAACAAATGTTGGACTCCTCAGTGCTGGATAGTATCGAAAGCCCCCAGACTGGATGAGTTCACCCAGGAGAGAAGAGGCTAGACCCTGGGACATGCCCACCCTGGACACCAGCATATGGCCTCCAAGGTGCAAGGAAACTGGGAATGTGGTGTCAAGGAAACCAAAGGAAGAAAGTGTTCTGAGAAGGAGGCAGTGGTCAACTGCTGTATCAGGTGCTTCTGTAGGTCCAGGAGGGTGGGGACGGAGACATGACTGTTGGATTTAGCATCATGGAAATCCACGGTGACCTTGAGAGGGCCTCCTTTGTGACACAGTATAGGGATGGAAACGTTCTTCAAATGGGTTGAAGAGCAACTAGGAGGTAAAGAAGCGGAGAGCAGGTTTGCTCTGAAATGCTGGAGAGCAGCAGGCCATAGGGAGCAGACAGCAGAGTCATGGACCCTCACAGGATGCTGTCATGTTCACACATCCCCCAACACAGAAGTACCGAGACCACCCTGGCACCGAGTCTCAGCGATGATTTTCCGGGGCCATGACCCAGTGAGTAAAAGACGGTCTCTGCCCCTGTGGCTTTGCCCCATCCAGAAACCACATGGCTGAGACCTCCAGAGCCGGCTCTGCTAGTCAGCATCTGTATGGCCCTGGGTAAGTCACCTAACCTCTCTGTTCCTCAGTGGGAAGGGTCATACCTTCCTCCGCACTGTGAGGATGAAATAAAGTCTGCCAGCCAGCGTCTAACACAAAGATGTCTCTGAGCACCCAATGCAGGGTTAGTTTCTATCAGATGAGGAGTAGATCTTCCCAGGTTTGGGGGCACTTTTGAGAGTAAGGAGGTGATGTGAATTACACTGGGCCACAGGTGGTAAGCCCATACAGTCCTGAGGAAATGCCAGGTACAGTCACCCTTGTGTTAACCACATCATCGCTATGGAGACAGTGAGGGCTCAGCCCCAAGGTGACTAAGATCCCAGGACTCCCAAGGAGGCCAGAAACCCTGGGGTTTCTCCAACAGGGCTGGGAAGGCACACTAGTAAATAAGACAAAGCTCTTTGTCCCCAGAGCGCAGCCCAGCTGCAGGCCCCGCCTCCTTCCGCAGTCTCTAGGGCAAGGGCGCTCTCCCCCTAACATCCGACCCCCTCCCACAGGATCTGCCCCTTGTCCTAACTCCAGGCAACCACCTCTGCCCATCCTGCCCTCACCCCTGGACAAAGGATCCCACCTCCTTCCCAGGCACAGGACTCGCTGTGTCCCTTCCAGTATGGACACCAAGTCTGCTCCCCACCTTGGAGGCCATAGAGCCTGAGCCAGGCACCGCCGTGGAGGGTCATCGTGCCAAAAGGGCAGGCCCCCAGAGTGCCCCCAAGCAGGGTCCCGGCCGGGCGCCGGGCGGGAACAGTGACCCGCAGGGCGCGGGCGCAGTCGCCGTGGCAACGCGTGTGGGCGTCCTGATTGCAGGCTGTCCCGGGCCACAGCACTTAACAGTTTAGAGTGCCTCCCGCCCCTGATCTCATTGGAGCCTTTGCAACTGCCCTGCCCATGGCCACCGATGCCCCCATTTCCCACATGAAGAAACCGAGGCTCGGAGCAGCGACGAGCCCCTCGGAAGGCCGCCCCGGCAGCGGGTGACAGCAGGACTAGACGCCGACCCCTTGCGGCCGGGCCGGCTCCCAGGCTCCTCCCTGGCGCTCCCTCCTCCGCGCCGCCCCCCTGGCTGATCCCGCCGCCGCTGCGCGCGGGGCCTCCGCGGCAGAGTCCGGCTCCCGCCTCCTCGCGGCAGCGCGGGGCTACCGGACGCGGGCTCCCGGTGAGTGTGCGGGTGGGGTGGCGGGACCCGAGCGCTCCCGGGCGACCCCCAGCGGCGGGGCCAGGCTGAGGAGAGGGGCGAGGGAGAGGAGGGGGTGGCGAGGGGAAGGAGGTGGTGGAATGGTCTCCCCCAACACCCCCAGCGCCTTCTCGCCGCTCGATTCTGGGCGGGGTGGGTGCTCCCGGGGGCTGGAAGGTTCTGAGACACCCCTTCCCCACGTCCGCAAGCTCCCAAACTGCCCCGGATGGAGAGAAACTGGGTCAGGGGGGTGGGGGAAGTGGGGAGAGACGGCGGTGGCATTACAGAGCGTGGCGACAGCTAGGCAAAGCTTGGTCCCCGGGCTGGGAAAAAGAGGATGGCTCGGGGTGGTGTTGGGGGCTGGCTGGGGTAAGCAGAACTGGCTCCACTAGTCCCAGTTCTGAGCTCGGAGGGAAATTCTTTGCAGGTGAGTGGAGTCCCTGGGGTGTGTCGGGCGGGCGGAACTGGACAGACAGGACCGGAAGGTGGGAGGTGGGAACCCAGAAGGGAGCTGCACCCAGGTGGGTGTCCGGTGACAGGGCCCCTCTCCTCGGGAAGGCTGGCAAACAGGGCTCCAACCACCACTTCAGTTTTTTTGAGCTCCCACCAGGTGAGTGGCAGGCTGGGGAGGGAATGCTCTTAAGATTCTTACAACAGCTCAAGAAAGTAGGAATTCTTTCCCTTTAGAGATAAGGAATGGAGGTCAAAACTATCAAGGGATTCTTGGAAGTCACCTGGCTAGTAAGGGGCAGAGCTGAGGCTGGAATCCAGAGGAGACTCCATGCTCAGTGCACATGCCACCGCTCATCCCCAGAAGGCCAGCTCTCAGAGGAGCAAGGGAGGGAGAAGAGGGTCTGCAGGGATGGGGTCTTCTTCAGTCACACCATGCTGTTGGAGATTCCCAGTGAAGAGGCATCACAGGAGCTGAGGTGCTGAGAAGCAACTGTGCCTTCTCTCTCTGGCCAGAGCCGGGAAGTCCTTCCCCCAAGCTGCCTTGTCCAGATTGTTCCGCAGGCTCCCTGCCCCCACCTCACAGCCCTTCCCTCCAACCTGCCTCTCTGAGAAGTCAGCATGCATTTCTTTATCACCCGGCACTTACTGAGTACCTACTATGTGCCAAGCACTAGGCACTAAATATAAAGCAGTCAGCAAGACAGCGCTGATATTCTAGGAGGGGAGACAGACAATAAATAAGAACCAAAAAATAACAAATACCTTAATTTCAAATGGTGTTTAAATTTGAGGAGGAAAGTAAAGGAGACAGGAACAGAGCGACTGGGAAGGCAGGAGCTCTCAGGCCCAGGGTAATCTGGGGAGCCCTCAGCGATGAGAAGGACCCAGCCATGCAAGTTCTGGAGGAAGAGCATTCCCAGCAGCAGGAATAATTGCAGAGTCCCGAACTCTCCCCATGTGGCCAGAGCAGAGAGAGGCAGGGTGAGAATATAGGAGAGGAGGGCAAGAATGTAAAACCTGGGGTTTCATTCTAAGCGTAACGTGAAGCTGGTAGAAAGTTTTAAACAAGGGAGGGACATGATCCAATTTAATGGAGTCTAGGGGCCCAGAAACAGATGCTGAAAGGCCAGCGAAGAGGCCCTGGCAACACCAGCAAGCGTGATGGCGGCTTGGAGCAGGGTGGTGGCAATAGAGGCAGGAGAAGCAGTCATGCGGGGTTTGGACCCACAGGCATCATGCGTGCTCAGAGGGGCATCGTGTGCTCCAGGAGCACCCACATGTGCACCACAGGCCCACACATGCACATGGAGAGACACGTGTTCCCACACCCATGGCAGCAGCAGACACTAGATATACTCAGGCAGACCCACCCGTCCACACCCTCTGAGTCATCCCAGGACTGGGAGGAAGATGTGTGATTCTGGGGCCTGAACAAATATGTCTCCCCACCACAGAGCCCTGGCATCCAGCATGGCTGGGGTGGTTGGGACTCCCCCAGGCTCTGGCACAGGGAGAGGGATTGTCTCCAGATTTTCCCTGGATCTGCTGTGCCAGGAGCCAAACCACTACCGTCCCCCATTCACTCCCAACCTGAATTGTTCTCCCAACTTCACTACCTACTGACTGGGAGACCTTAAGGAAGTTATTCCTCCTCTCCGAACCTGTTTCCCCTCCGTAGAATGGGGCTTGTCAGGGAGCAAGAAGATCCTCTGCTCTTCTGTCTGGACTAAGGTCCTGCTAACTGGACTAAGAATGAAATTGACATGAGACAGATTAACAGGAGAAAATCTAATTTCATGTGTATGGGGAATCCACATGGATATGGAAATTCCAAAGACAGATAAAAGGAGGTATATATGTCCTCCTGAACTAAAGGGAAGGGAATAGGGGTCTGGGACTTCAAAGGGAAGAAATACAATTCACCGAAGATGAAAATGAGTAAATATTTGGTAAACAAATGTTTGGTGGGCCACTCAGAAACAATGGGATGTAGACGACTTTGATCAAACAGGCCTTGCTAGGCTCCTCTTTGTCTACCCTCCCTAGTTCATGTAACAATGTAGTTATCTGTGGTGATAGTCTCTTCCTGGAGCAGGTCCCCTATCTGAATACTTTTAGGCAGTTGAAGGAGAGATAAAGAGCTTTTCCTGAATCTGATGGGCTTTGGTTGCTTTTAACTCAAAATCATCTTCATGGCAAAGTGGCCTATCTTGGGGCGGCCTGCCCTTGGACCCTACAGGCTCATGACTCCACCCTCACAAGATTGTAGCAAGGCATCAGTGAAGTAAATTGCAAGAACCTGGTCTGGGACAGGCATCCAGCAGAGAAGGGGGAGGAGGTGGTGGAGAGCACAGCCCCTCTCCCCCGTCCCACCCCCCACCCTCATCCCCCCACCCCCCCACACTGACAGCTGTGCCTGGAATCCAACTGTAGTTCTAAATGAGTGACTTGGCCTCTCTAGATTTCACAATGAGTGGCCAACATTTATTGAGCACTTACTATGTGTCAAGTGCTTTGCAACTGTTATCTTTATCTGTAAATGAGGAGCATAATAGTATCTACCTCACGGGGTCATTATAAGGACTAAAGGAGATAGTGTTGCACAGTTTCCTCTGGTGGCTCATAGTAAATGCTCAATAATGGCCATTGTTATTATCAGCACATGCACGTTCCCGTCCTTCATGCATACAAGCTCTGTGACTTTTGGCAGGTTACTTAGCCTCTCTAGGCCTGTTTCTTGCCTGTAGCTTGGGAGGAATAATAGTCCTGATCTCAAAAGGTCATTAGATGATCAAACGCATGTATCCACATAAAGACCTCAGACCAGCGCCTGATACACAGTAAATAAATGCTCATCAAATGTCACCTATCCGGAGCGCCTGGGTGACTCAGTCGGTTGAGCGTCCGACTTGAGCTCAGGTCGTGATCTCACAGTTTGTGGGTTTGCACCCCCCATCAGGCTTGCTGCTGTCAGCCTGTCAGCACAGAGCCAGCTTTGGATCCTCCGTCCCCCTCTCTCTGCCCCTTGCCCGCTTGTGGTCTCAAAAACAAAAATGGGAAAATATAATATGTATATATACAAAATAAAAATAATTAAAAAAATTTTAACTGTCACACATTCATTAACTGTTGAGTTTTCCCTTGTATGCCGGCAGGTGGGCACGGCCCCCGGCACCCCCACCAGGGACCATGGACTGGAAGACGCTGCAGACCCTCCTGAGCGGTGTGAACAAGTACTCCACGGCATTTGGGCGCATCTGGCTGTCGGTGGTGTTTGTCTTCCGAGTGCTGGTGTACGTGGTGGCCGCGGAGCGCGTGTGGGGGGACGAGCAGAAGGACTTCGACTGCAACACCAAGCAGCCAGGCTGCACCAACGTCTGCTACGACAACTTCTTCCCCATTTCCAACATCCGCCTCTGGGCCCTGCAGCTCATCTTCGTCACGTGCCCCTCGCTGCTGGTCATCCTGCACGTGGCCTACCGGGAGGAACGCCAGCGCCGGCACCGTCAGAAACACGGGGACCAGTGTGCCAAGCTGTACGACAATGCGGGCAAGAAGCACGGCGGCCTGTGGTGGACCTACTTGTTCAGCCTCATCTTCAAGCTCCTCATCGAATTCCTCTTCCTCTACGTGCTGCACACTCTCTGGCACGGCTTTGGCATGCCACGCCTGGTGCAGTGTGCCAATGTGGCACCCTGCCCCAATGTCGTGGACTGCTACATCGCCCGGCCCACCGAGAAGAAGGTCTTCACCTACTTCATGGTGGGTGCCTCTGCCGTCTGCATCGTGCTCACCATCTGCGAGATCTGCTACCTCATCTTCCACAAGGTCCTGCAAGACGTAACCAGGAACAAGCCCCCAAAGGGCCACAGCCTCCCCTCCTCCACCAGCCAGGCCTCCACCTGCCGCTGTCACCACAAGCTGGTAGAGGCTGGGGAGCTGGGCTCCGATTCTGGTGATGACAAAAGACACGCGTCCGCACCCACCATAACCCCCATCTGACCGCGGGCTGGGGAGCGACACCAGAGCTGCCAGTAGGGACACGTGGGGCAGTGCTGCATGGGGGGAGGGGTCCTACAGGTGCTGGGTGCCCCCACTTTGAATTCACTCATCTATCCCATTTCAGTTTTGGCAGATTTTTTGAGCACTGGGCACTGTGCTGTCTACCCAGATACAAGTCACACCCCAGAACCAGCACCAGCCCTTGAGGGAGACAGACATTGAAACAAGCAAATCAAAGACTGAGTGCATGAGAGGGGACCCCCCAGGAGGCTCCCAGGAGGGCTTCCACCTAACCCAGGAGGGGGTGATCAGGCAAGACTTCCGTGAAGAAGTAATGTTTGAGAGAGGTGAGAAGGGCTTCCTAGATGAGAAAACGGCAGTTGCTGTGAGATGCTTGCCCTGGTTTGGACGCACCAGATCAAAGGGAATCTTCATTCCTTTGGGAGAAGCACCCAGGTTCCTGGGCTGGAAAGGAAGTAGTCTCTAAGCAGTGGGAGGTCCAAAGGTCTGAGGGTGAGCTTGTGAAGGGGAGGAGACGGTGGCTTTGGTGACACCAGCTACTGCTTGAGATACTCAGGGGTCTTCCAGGTCCCCACTGTCTTTAGGGGAAGCCCCCTTTCATCCAGTCCTGCTCCTCCCAGGCTCAGACAGCTTTTCCACCATCTTCTTGCCCCATCTTCTCGCTCAACCTAGTGCCAGCCTCTCAGACCCTGCTGCCAGAGACTCAAGGTAGATGTTCCTTGAGATCAATAAAGGCTGTGTTTTATACAGGTTGGCTCTGTCCTCTGTTCTGTACTCCCACCCACAAGACCCCGAAGGCAGGGAAGGTAGCCCTCAGGAAGGGAGAGCTGAACGTCTGGGGGCCAAGGCAGACTGGGGCTGGGGTGGACCCAGGTCCGGGGGATGTGGGTGGAACGTACTGGTATAGATGTTGTGATTGTGTGTGGTCAAAAGAGGGCGCTGTGCTCCCTCTGCAACAGTTAGCTTCCAGCGTTTGCAGTGAGAAACTGCTCCAAGCACGCACACAATCACTGTCCTCCCCATAGACAAACCACATGCCCTCCTCCTTTATAACCCAGTCACCGCCATCAACTACCCAAGTCCCCACCCTGTGTACACAAATATCTTATTCGTACTCTCACTCCTTATAATATGCCCCAACAGGACGGTTGTCTCCTCTAAAGATGGGAGTCCCAGCCTCACTCAAGCATTATTCAGCTCCTTCTATTTGCCCTGAGCATTGTTGGCGCACCAGGGCCCTGGCAGGATGCTTAGACTGCACAGGGGAATGGGAGCTGAACTCAAACAGCTCCGAGTCAGGGGGAGACAGAAACACACTGTCTCCTACAGTAACCAACGGCTGGGGTGGTTCGAGGCCCCACCCCCCAGCTCTGTGTGGTGACCTGCAATTTAGGGGACACCAACGTCCAAGCCAGACTGGAATGGAAAGGAAAAGGGGGTGCAAGGCTCTACTAATCCAGAGACACATTTAGTGACCATCAAAGCCAAGGCCAGGAGTCAGAAATCTAGGAGCAGTGAACCAAGAGCCAATACAGGCCCAGAGAGGGCACATCACTGTGTCCACAGAACACCTTTGTTCTTACGTGTGGCCATTGGTGGGGCGAGTAAGCCGGCCAAGTTTAAAGGGCCCAGGGTTGGGCTGACACCCACACCCCCCCTCCCAGGTCTGAATCATAGCTTAACCACTTCGTGACCACAGTCACCACGCTGCACCTTGGGCAAACTTTCAAAAGGGCAGTCTTGTCATCATTACAATGTGAATTGCACCAGTCAGGGTCCCAACAAAAAAACAGATGGCACATTCAAACCCAGTAACTTTAAAGAGTTTCCTTGAGGGATATTTTTTAATGTTTATTTATTTTGAGAGAGAGAGAGAGAGAGTATGCACATGCACACAAGTTGGGGAGGGGCACAGAGAGAGAGGGAGAGAGAGAAACCCAAGCAGCCTCCACGTTCAGCATGGACCCCAATGCAGGCCTGATCTCATGACCATGATACCATGACCTGAGCTGAAAGCAAGAGTCAGACGCTTAACTGAGCAAATTTGTTTTAAAAAGTATGGGTGTGCTCCAGGAAACCACAAAGGCCACTGCAATGCTCTGGGGCCTGTGCCAGGGTAGCCACAGACTGGGTTCCCACACTGGGGCTGCAAGGATGCATTCCACCCCAGCGACCGAGTCAATATCCCAACTTCACTCTCCCATCTCCTGGCTGCCACTGACCCAACCCAACCAGAATCCAGATGGCAAGGGAGCCGAAGGAGGCAGTCAGTTATTGGTCAGCTCCCTGCCCCCCCTCCCCCCTCCCCCGGGGCACAGAGCAGGGTGGAGAGTTGATCTGAGGGACAAAGGGAGCATATTCATCCTGGCACTCAGAGCAGTACCTGCTCCTGGATTGTTGTAGAGATGACAGGAGACACTGAAGGTAACACAGAAGTGTGGTGCTAATATGTCCAGTAAATATCCAGGCAGAAGCCTGTCTGCTGCCTAGGCCACATCACAGGCCAGTACCAGCTTGGCCTGGATGATTGCAAAGGTCTCAGGGAAAGGTGATCTCTCCTACTTGCTGCCACACATTCCAGCATCTTCCAGGGTGGTTTTGGCTGCCTGGCCAAGGGTGGTTTGGAGGTCAGAGCACCCGGAGGACATCATTGGCTATACCAGCACAGACTGAGCCTCCAGCCCCAGCCCCCCTTCTCCAGGCTGTGGGTGAGGACGGTGGTTGACAGAATGTCCCAGCCCTGTCCTGAGATGTCCCACCCTTGGCCTGAGAGCTGTTGTGAGCCGTGCACCTCACTCTCCCCATCCAGGACTCATGGAGCTACTGTTCACCATCCAGAGTCCCCAGCACACAATGCTGTTACCACAAGGTGGCTCTCACGTCCCTGGCCTTCTCTTCTCAGGGTACACGTTTCTATCTCCTTCCCAGCACATGAGCATTCACGGTAAGCCTCCTTCGATCATGTATATGATAGATTTAGATTTCATGCACACACAGCCTGTACAGCCACATCTACTGCATGAAACAACAGCCACCATGCAGCCCACGGTAAATGGGAGATTATCCTGTGTTCATCACCTGGTCCAAGCTTCCTATTATGGATTGAATGTTCGTGTCCCCCCAAAATTCATACATTGAAATCCTAACTTCCAGTGTAATGGTATTAGGAAGTGGAGCCCTTGGGAGGTGAGCCCCCAAGAATGGGATTCATACCCTTAGAAGAAGACACAAAAGAAGGATGACCTTTCTCCCTTCACCACGTGAGGACACAATGAGAAGACAGCCCTGTGTAAATCGGGAAGAGGGTCTTCACCAAGAATCTTCTTGGACTTCCAGCCTCCAGAACTGTGAGAAACAAATCTCCATTGTTTAGGGCTCCCAGTGTGTGGTATTCTGTTACAGAGGCTTGAGCAGAGACAACCACATCATCTCGCACCTGGATTACTACAACAACGTCCCCGCTTCCTGCCCTGGCTCCAGGAAGCGGAAGAATGGAGACGGAAGGATGCAGGACCAAGCAACAAGACCTGTTGTGCTGTGTCCATCAGACAAAGATTGTTGGTTAGAGGCATGGAGTTGGCTGGGCGGTTGACCGCTGCTTGGCTCAGTCACCGCCTAGGGCCAGCCCACAGACCTTGGCCACCTGGACAGCTGGGGCCGACCTGAAAGTGCTAACAGCTGGAGGCTGGCAGCTGGGCAACAAGTCCTATCCCAAAGGGGGAGGTCCATATTCGCCGCTCACCCACCACAGTCTGTTCTCAGCACTGCAGCCCCAGTGATCTGTAAAACTCAGGTCAGGCCGCATCACTCCCCTGCCCGCACCTCCCGAGACATCTCACATAGGCCTTGAGGGGCCTCTGAGATCTGCCCCGCCCCAAATCTCATCTGTTCTCTCAGAATGAACCTCTTCTCCTTGCTCACCTCACTCCAGCCACACTGACCTCCTTGCTTCCCTCAAGCAGGAAACACCAGGCATGCTCCTGCCTTAGGGCCTTTGCACTCTCTGTTCCCTCTGTCCAGAAGGCTCTTTCCCTCCCTCCCTTCCTTCAGGGTGTGCATCAAATGTCAGCTGCTTAGTGAGAATGTCTCCTCTCTTCTACTCAATATCAAAACTGCACCCTCTGCATGTTCAACCCTCCCTTCCCTGCTTTGCACATAGCTTTATTGCCATCTAGCAGATTCTGTGTTCTGTCTCCCCACAGCTAGAGTGTAAAATCCACAAGGACAGGGACTTGCTCAGTAAAACCATGTTGAATTAATAAATTCGTATATGGGCCTGGTGCCCTGCTAGTGCTGGGGATGTGAACAAGACCCCGCTGTCTACCTTCTAGGGGGCCAGGTCTAAACGATGCACCCAGGGTGGGAGGAGGGGAAATGGGGGGTCGTTTAATCGGTACAGAGTTTCAGTTTTGCAAGATGAAAAAGTTCTGGAGCTCTGTTGCTCAACAATGTCAATGTACTTAACACTACTACTAAATGGTACATTTTTTAGTGGTTCAGATGGGAAATTTTATGTATTTTTTTGCCACAATTAAAAATAAATTTTTTAAAAACAGGAACAACAACAACAAAAAAAAAAACAAAATAAAACAATGCCCCCAGGGGCAGTACATGAGCCACTGAGGGCACTAAGGCTCACCTAACCCAGGGGAGGCAGCAAGGGGACTTCTGGAAGAAGATGACATAGAGCATAGAAAGATTCGTAGGTTAGGCATGTAAGAGCACTCCAGGCAGAGGGAAGAGCATGGACACAGGTAGAATGCTCAGAGAACTACAAAAATGAAGTATGGCTCAATCACGTAGTGAAATCAGGAGAGGGATGAGGCTGGAGAAGGCCATGGGGAGCCACAGAAGGGTTTTAAGCAGGGCAATGTGCTGGCAGATCTCTGGGGAAGGGTGGAGGCTGGAGGCCAGGAGGCCAGCTGGGAGGCCACTGAGACAGTGACCCACACAGGGTCCGGGCAATGGGAAGAGAGGGAGGTGTGGGGTTCCAGGGATGCTCTGCCCTCTCCACCTGCTCCTCCCTCCCTCCAGTAGAAGGGATCAGAAAGGCTTGGGAGAGCCTGGGCCCAGCAGCAGGAGAGAAACTCAGAGCCAAGGCTGTCTTGGGGGCGTGGTAAGAACCCGCCTCCAGGGACCTCCGTTCTCATGCCCTCAGGGGTCAGAACTAAGTGGGCGAAGTTGTCAGCTTTGGAAATCCAGGAGGAGGCTCTGCTCAGCCTGGCCCTGAGGGACAGGCCTGGAAGGGGAAGCCAGCTCAGCCCGATCCTGAAGTTTTGCAGTCTGAGCCCTGCTCACCACACTTGCTGCCCCAGAAGTCCCCTTGACAGGGCTGAGGGCAGGGTCCTCAGGGACCCAGCCCTGGGGCACTGGGAGGCTGAGGACTGAATCCTGATGTGGAAAAACCAGGACCCCAGGCCTCAGCCCCCACCTGCCACATTTCCTTTCCTGAGCTGCCCTGCCCCCCACCACCACTCCACCCTGAGCCTCCTTCCCCTCAGCCCTCTCTGCTCCCATCAAGACCAACCCACACACTCTTTTTGTCACAACTGTTTCTTCACAACGTTTTTAGCCACTGCTCACTTGAAAACTTCCTGTGTACCATTATGCTATGTGCTAATTGCATCTCCTATCAACCGTACACAGTAGGAACCATCACCATCCCCATTCTACAGAGGAAGAAACTGAGGCACAGGGTTTAAGCAACTTGAAAGGCACAGGAGTCAACAGCAAAGTCTCAACTTCTAGGCTCTTTGGCCTCTGCCCAGCAAAGTCCCAGCACCCCAGGGGCAGTGGCCAAGGTCTCAAGACCCTGCAGCCCAGGCTTTTGCTTACACTGTTCCTTCTGCCTAGAATGCTCCCCCTTGCATCCCCCTTCAACTGGCTAATTCAGTCTTCTCCAGGAAACGTCCCTAACCAAGTCTGCTCTGAGTCACCCTGTAGTCCTCAGGAGAACCTTCCAGATTTGCAACTTTACTCTTACCCAAGGGCTGATATGCTCAATTCCGGCCTCCTGTAGCAGCCAGTGAGAGCCAGAGACCAGAGACCACACCTGGCTGGTTTATGGTCAAATCCCCAGCTCCGCTTACAATGCTTGTAGTACAGCAGACCCTCATTAACGTTCATTGACAGGGCCATGCCTGAATGGAGGAGGGGGGGTTCTACCCCCCTTTCATTCCTTTGGGAGCCCCTTCCCCATTTAGAGGCATGAGAATGGGATCCAAGCTAAAGGTGGAGAGCCCCTCCTCTTCGGTTTCCAGTGATCCATGGGAGTTGCTTAGTGACCTCTGATCTCTAGGAGTGGGGATGTTTGAGAATTCCGCAAGAATTCAGGCTGGGTTGAGAGCCCAGCTCCATCACGGACTCTAGCGGGGGCAGATATAACCCCTCTCTCCCGATGTGGTCTCCCACGTCCTAACGAGCCTCGACTGCCAAGTCCCGGCACAGTGAGGGGCACACGGTGGCCCCCCTAAAAACTGAGCGGCTTCTCCCTCCTTTCTTCTGACCAAGGGCAAGAAGCACCCCCCCCCCCTCACGGTCAAGGAAAGGCCCTTCCCTGGAGGCCCCCACACCCTCATCCGCATCTGCCCATCCCTCACAGCCCTCAGGTCAGTTGCAGGATCAGAAAGTTCTTGCTGTGATCCTTTCAAACGGAGCCACCCGAGAAAGGTTTGGCCCTGGACAACTCCTGTTCCAGAGCCAAAGAAACTGAGGCCGGGAGGGCTCCGGACGGGAACACCGCGCAGGGGGCCAAGAAGGGAGCCAGAAGCCTCTCAAACCCCCCTGCACCTCCTAATTCCCAGTGCCAGCCCCAGGCCCCTTTCTTAAGCGGCGCTACAGGGAGTCTGCACCTCCCCGCCCCTGGCCCTGAGAGCGCCCCGCCGCCCTCCCGTGGCGTTTCCTGCCCCCACCCCGCCCCTCCGCGCTATTTAAGGCGCCCCCGCCGTCCGGCGCCGTCCAGCAGGGCTCCCGCGGGCGCCGCTCCGCCGTCGCTCTAACCCGCCGCCACCTGGGCCGCCGCGAAGGCAGGCAGGCGGGCAGGCGGTAAGTAGGGATTGGGGGTGGGGAGGGCCAGGAGGCCACCTGCCAGCGAGGGAGCGGGGAACGCGTCCGACACCGGCCAGGGGCTGAGGGTTGCTGGGGGTCGGGGGAGGCACGACAGCTGCGCTCATCCAGCCTGCCTGTGGCCAGGCTCTCTGCTAAGCCACGTTCCTGCCTTCTTTCCTACCCCGTATAACCCTAGGAAGTAGGAGTAGTATTTCCATTTTACAGGAGAGGAGACTGAGGTGCTAAGGTTGACACTTACCCAAGGTTAATTAGCAAAAGGGAGCCAGGACCAAAGTCTGATTCCAGAGCCTAGCTCCAAACAGCTTTGCTCCAAGGAGGAGGAAGTTCCTCTGTGCCCCCTTTCCTGCATTTCTTCCCCCAGCTCCTTGCACCGCCTCCACCCCCCCCCCCCATGTTCTGGGAACTTTGTGGCCTGTGCTCCACCCTTCTATGACAGTTCTTTTAAGAGTCTAGAATTTGTCAACCACAGCTTGGGGGCTCCGGGGGATGTAGGATCAGTGTCCACACTTAAGTGACAGGTGGTCACTATTGCCGACAGGTGGAACTAATGCAGGATATCGCCTTTAGCATCTAACACCCTTCCCATCTGCCCCCACCACACGCTCAAAGGTTAGAGTGAGGTCAGCTGTGTGACTTACCGTGGGCAGGGGGGTAGGGACCTGAGGTTTTGGGCCCCCTGAGAAGCTGAAGATAGCACCACCACTGCCCACAATCCAGGGACAGCCAACCTGTCATGGGCAAAAGGAAGGAGGGGCATAGCACAGCCATGTGTCCTGGGGTAAGTTCCTCAAATTCTGTTCCCATAAGCTCAGGAGCCTCAATCTGATCCAAATCTTGAGCTGTGCCTTCCTGGGACTCGGGCTGGGAACAAGAGGGACATAGACATATGCCAAGACAAAGGACCTAGTAGCCATCATCCAAAGATGAGCTTTTAGTCCTGACCACCGTGCTGGCTGTGAGCCCCCAGGCCAGTCCCTTCCCCTCCTTGAGCCTCAGTGTCCCTGTAGGTAAAATGGGCGTGGCCAACCTCCCTGCAAGCTTGTTGCCAGGACCACTGAGAAGGATGTCATGCTGACTGTGTCCTCTGTCTTCCTACAGCCGGAGGCTGGGTAGCCATGGGCGACTGGGGCTTCCTGGAGAAGCTGCTGGACCAAGTCCAGGAGCACTCAACTGTAGTGGGCAAGATCTGGCTGACGGTGCTTTTCATCTTCCGCATCCTCATCCTGGGCCTGGCTGGCGAGTCCGTGTGGGGCGACGAGCAGTCAGATTTCGAGTGTAACACGGCCCAGCCGGGCTGCACCAATGTCTGCTATGACCAGGCTTTCCCAATTTCCCACATCCGCTACTGGGTGCTGCAGTTCCTCTTCGTCAGCACGCCCACCCTGGTCTACCTGGGCCACGTCATTTACCTATCCCGGCGCGAGGAGCGGCTGCGGCAGAAGGAGGGGGAACTTCGGGCGCTGCCAGCCAAGGACCCACGTGTGGAGCGGGCACTGGCAGCCATAGAGCGTCAGATGGCCAAGATCTCGGTGGCAGAGGACGGCCGCCTGCGGATCCGTGGGGCGCTCATGGGCACCTATGTGGCCAGCGTGCTCTGCAAAAGCGTGCTAGAGGCAGGATTCCTGTACGGCCAGTGGCGTCTCTACGGCTGGACCATGGAGCCGGTGTTTGTGTGTCAGCGTGCCCCCTGCCCCTACCTCGTAGACTGCTTCGTCTCCCGTCCTACAGAGAAGACAATCTTCATCATCTTCATGCTAGTGGTTGGACTCATCTCCCTGGTGCTCAACCTGCTGGAGCTGGGACACCTGCTGTGCCGCTGCCTCAGCCGGGGGATGAGGGCCCGGCAGGGCCAGGACGCAACCCCGGCCCAGCGCACCTCCTCAGAGCCCTACCCTGACCAGGTCTTCTTCTACCTCCCCATGGGCGAGGGCCCCTCCTCCCCACCTTGCCCTACCTACAATGGGCTCTCATCCAGTGAGCAGAACTGGGCCAACCTGACTACGGAGGAAAGGCTGGCCTCTTCCAGGGCCCCCCTCTTCCTGGACCCACCTCCTGAGAGTGGCCAGAAATCCCCCAGT